>CM029609.1:22210505-22843388 GCA_017311315.1 Dendrocalamus latiflorus | reverse complement strand
GAGGAAGCAACAGATGAGATTAAGATATTGGCGAAGGGGCCAATGATGACTGCACAGAAATATAGTAGCTATACCATAAGTGGAATGAAGTTCCACACAAAATCCTATGATGAGGGTAGAGCTGTTCAGAATAGTGGGGTTGCTGTAGTTGCAGAGTCAGCAAGCTTTGAGAGGGGCAATAATGATCAGATTATAATAGGAAAGAAAATCTATTATGGTGTTATAAAGGAAATTCTTGAACTGAACTACCAACACAAAGGAAATGTGGTGCTTTTCATGTGTGATTGGGTTGATAACCGTGTGCAGGATAAATGGGTAAAAACTGATCAATTTGGGGCCACAAGTGTCAACTTTAAGCATTTATTCAATACAGGTGAAAAATATCAATGAACCTTTCATTCTAGCTTCACAAGCACTTCAAGTATACTACGTTCCTGATCAGGTTGATACTGAGTGGGCTGCTGCTGTTCAATCAATACCTAGTGGTTCATATAACTTGGATAATTTGGAGATTGAACATACCGATAATGATAATGGACAGGTTATGCCTTCTGTGACTGATCTAAGTGGCACTGTGACTGTGGATATTATTAATGGGTTATCCCTTCTGTTAGAACTGACATAGATGGTGTAATTGTTGATAAAAAAATCTAAAAATGGGTCTAGAAAGTAAGTATTGTTTTCCTAATGCTTGCTTGCAAAAATTAATGATTTATTTGTTTCCCAGTGATTGCTGATTTGTTTGTAATTTTTCAGGAGGAAAAATGGCAAGCGCTAGAAGAAACAATACTTGTGCCCCTCTCAACGTGTATGAACAGTAGAGGAATGCAAACATTGCAATTATTGATGCGAAGAGACAATCTCTTAATATCCCTAGGATGACAAAAGAGCAGAATGATCAACCTAAGACAAGGAAAAAGGTTCTGTAAGACCTTTGTTGTTAGTGTTTGCATATTTCATGACAAGTATTTAATTATGCCACCGTGTTACTTGCAGAGAACTCACACAGTTGTTGCTGAAACGGAAGCCCGTAATTTGCGCCCAAGGCCACCAAGAAATTCTGTTGAGAATGCAAATGAGGAGATTGATGAAGATCTGGATTGTGAACCAATTGGAGATTTTTTTCTAGTTACAGATGTTCAGACTAGCCCACGCAAGAAAAGGGGAGGGAGGGGTATCACTAGAATGGAAGAAGTATTTGCAAGGACACCTGATATGGCAAAAGTGAAAATAAATCTTAATGAATATGGTCACCTGTAGGGTCACGTTCTAGGGAGCTTGCTAGTGTTATTGGTTGTTTGGTGAGGAAGATATCAGTTCAGTGTTCTGATTGGAGGCTTGTTGATATTAACAAGAAGAGTGCACTTTGGAACGACATAAAGGTAATTTATGGTGTTATGCATTCAGTTTTCAGATGTAATCTTAATTTATGGTGTTATCTGCTAGAAAACTGCAATTATGTATTTTTCCCATGGAAAAATCAGGCTAAATATGATATTCATGCTGATGGAAAGAATTGGGTTTTAAAAACTGTTGGAATTAAATGGAAGGACTTTAAGGCACATTTGAAGAAACAGTATTTTGATGACAAATTAACAGATGAGCAACTGAAGAAAATGTATGGTGATAGAGTTAATGACAGTGATTGGGCGTATCTTGTAACACATTGGATGTCTCCGACTTTGAAGTAAGGCTTGTTGATATTAAAATCTTATTATATGCTTGTGGAACTTGTATACATCTATTTGTGCATAATCTAATAATTTCTCACTTAGGTTCGCACGGAAATTGCCAAAGCGAATCGTGCTAAGTTGGCCATACATCATACATCAGGCACCAAGAGCTTTGCTCGTTCTAGACATGAATTGGTATAGTTATCTTTTTTCACTATCTTACATAGGTATTTTCTGCATATTATTTATACTGAAAGCTAAAACACTTGTAGGGTCATGAGCTAGGACGCCCTCCTCGACGAGATGAAGGTATATATCAAACTCACACAAGAAAAAATGGTGTTCCTACACAGAATGCAGAACCAATCATTGTAAGTTTTCATGCATTTTTGCTGAATTCTGGTAGTTAATAATGATGGTGTGTAAACATTGATCTCCCATTCATGTAGAAACAAACTTAAAGAAATTGTTGAAGCCCGCCCAGAGTTGAAGGAAAGAACAATTGAACAGGGCGATGCACTTGTTGCTGCTTGTGGTGCAAAGGAGCCAAGAGGGCGTGTGCGAGCTTTGGGTCTAGGACCAACTCTCAAGATGTTGGTATAACAGGATTGAAGTGTTACCCATCTACAAGATTTCAAATGGAAGTTTTGGCCCGTAAAGAAGCTGAACAATGCATAGCTGAACTGGAAGAGCAAATGAAAAGACAGGAGGAAAGGCATGCAGTGGAAAGGCAAAATTTATGGAAGTCATGTCACATAATGGTTCTAATTCACGCCACCATGTGGTATAATACTATAACAATACATCAGCTAGTTATTTTGGCCTCTTAATACCCTGTGCAGATTTATCTCATTATTGCTTCCATTTGTTTGTAGAGCCCAAGGTCTACAGAAAATGTTGATGCACATCATCATGATGCTCATTTCAAAGAAGATGAAGATTGTGGAGATAATGAAGACCATGACGCATGTCCCGAGGAGGGTGAATATTTGTTTGCACGGAGGCGTCTTGCAGCCATACTATGCAGTTTCATCAACATAGCCCCCTAGTGCAGCCCATACAGTGCAGACCCATGCAACCTCACCCCATCAGTGCACCCCCAATGATACAGCCCCTGTTGCGCAGCACCATGCACCCTTGTCCAGTCACCGCTTCCCCAACAATGCAGCCCCTACAGTCCAAGCACGGTGCAGCCCATGAAGAGCAGCCCATGCAACCTCATCCCGTCAGTGTATCCCCAGCAATGTTCTTCCTGCAGTCCAGCCCGATGCAGCCCATGAAGTGCAACCCGATGCAGCAAAACAAGCAAAGACAGTGCAACCCCAGGTTGGAATGAATGTGATATTATATGAAGTGGTGAGATCCGATGCACGTGTGGCTCTGGGAACAATTATTTCAACAAATCCTAAAACCATTATTGGAGGTGTAGCTCTTGGAAAGCAATATTGTGAAGTTGTTGTGAATCATGTGCTAAAAAGGGACGCAACTCTGCCTCGCACTTATCCTGGTGTGGAAAAGATGGCTGATGCTCATAGGTTGTCGATTGCATGGCCATACAATAGAGTAATAAACTATCCTTGTCATCGTTTCTTGTTTTCTCATATATGACAAATGGTCAAACTTATAATTTCTGATATTTGTAACAATTGAAGGTTAAGCAGCAGGCATCAAAATCGGTTAGGAAGGCATCAAAATCGCCTCAAGGTGTTTCAGGTATGTTATTCTTAGGTCATTTATCTCCTCTTGTGACATGTCTGTATTTCAGTTATTCTTAGGTCACTTATCTCCTCTTGTGCCTCAATCTAGTTATTTTGGCCTCTTAATACCCTGTACAGTTGAAAGGTTAGCAAATTTCATGATGCTGATTAGAGCCTATACTCTGTTGTTTTTACACTGACTTTTAGCAGGGGGAGAGAAGAGCTAGAACTCAGGTGGGCAGTCTATATGTGATTTCTACTTTTTTCTGTTGAGGTTGGTCAGTGTTCTGTTTTTATCTTTTTCAAGCTTGCATGCAAACTGTTGATTGGTGACTAGTAGGGAAATTGCATGTAACTATTGATTTGAGCTTCCACTTGGAGGTTGTTGACCTTCAGTACTCTTTTCCTTGTGATATGATAAATAAGCCACTGTGACATGCTAGCAATTGACCTGTTTTATTTCGAGTGTCCTCTTCTAGATATCAGTACAAAATATGTTATTTGCTTGTGTTTTAACTAATTCTTTGGTGCAAGTAGTTGACAAATAAACGATGCTTTCTTTTTTATGATTTGCAGGAGGTTACATAGATCTAATTTAGATTCTTACAAATTGTATATAAACAATGCTTTCTTATGTATGATTTGCAGGAGGTTGCGTAGATCTATTTTAGATTCTGACAAATTGTATGCAATCTCAGCACATTTGGCGTAAGCTTTAAATTTTCAGACTAGTTGCCTGTCTTATACTGTGTTGTTGTGTTCAGGTGGAGGGAGGCCTTGGAGGTGTACATGATGCTGGATAATGTCACCAGGAAGCTAACATATGACATTTTGCTTTTGATAAGATGGAGATGAGGCATTTTGTAGTGAATCTAGTTAGATTGTGCAAGCAAACATATGACTTGTGCATGCCATTTGACCTAGCTAGGTTGTATGTGTGCTTTTCCTTTTGTAATGATGACCTGTCATGGATCAAGATGATAGAACTAATTGATTTATTGCTAAATGTTGGCTTCAATGAAGACTTGAGAGATACCTTTATCTAATATAATGTGGTTAGTGTTGTGGGCAGCTATGGATTACAGATGTATGTGGTTGATGAATAATGTGACATGTTATGGATGTTTATTAGGTTTGAAATCTGGTTAATACGAAATTAATATTATATATAATTGTGCCAGTTCATAGCTACTGATTATTGGTTTCTAAAAGTTTGATATCATCAAACCATCGGTCGCTAAAAACATGTAACAGATGATCGGTCGGTATAAATACTAGCATCCAACTATCGGTCGCTATAAATCCTATCGGTCGCTATAGACTTATAGCGACGCCACTTACAGCGACTTATACATTGGTCGCTATAAAATTTATAGCGACCGATCATCGGTCGCTATAACGGCTTATAGCGACCGATTTGGAGTCGCTACAGATTGGCTGTGGTATAGTGAGCGCCGTGGTCGTGGCGCCTATGTGTGTGGTCAGTTACAACCACGCTATGTGTGGTCATAACAACTAGTGTCATAGTGTCTATGTGCGTGGTCGGTTACGATCACGTTGTGTGTGGTTGTAACGACCAAAGTCATAGTCATTGGTGTCATGGTCGGTAGCGCATGCGTGTCTATGGTCGAAGCTCCAGTGCAGTGGTCGAACTTAAGCCGAGGATGAAACAGTGGTCGTGGTCATGCAGTGATCACTGTAGCAGGCGTCAGCACGGGTGGTCATGGATGACATAGGCCATACCTTGGTTGGTGATCTACCTGGTATGGGCAAGCGGCTGGACACTGTAGCAGTCGTGGGCGGCTGAGCAAAGCAGCAACGACTAGAGTCTTAGTGAGTGAGTGGCCTGAGTGGCTGGCTGTGTCTATATATACTTTGTAAGTCGTTGAGAGTTTTGAGCCAGTGTGTAACAATGAAAAACATAGTAGAAAAGGTGCGTCAATTTGCATTGCATAATTGTGCCCCGTTTGTTGTGTTCAATTCTATTCATTGCTCCACCTTATCGTTCCCACCTCCGGCACGTCGTCCACGACCGCGTATCAAAGTCCACAGCCAAAGCGTGCGTTTGAGAGAGCCAGAGCCAACCTTGGGTGAGCAAGTCGTAAAATGAGTTACGACTGCTGACCCTGAACCGGTTACGACCACTGAGTGAATGTGTTCCGAGTGGTCGTATCCCTCTCTTCGGGTATGTACTGTTCCCCATCCAACAACAGAACATTTGGGCGTGTTCTGATCCATTGTTGATCCTTGAAGGGGATTAAACCCAACACCACCTCATCTCCTACTCTCTCTCTCTTTTCAACCAACACTCAAACCTACCCATCTCCAATGACTCCGCCAACACCGCCGCCGCCGCCCTCGCCGCTTGTTCCAGCTGCCGCTGCCTCCGGCCGATCTCACCGGCGATGGAGGCCTTGATCCAAGTGGCGATGGCATGGATCCGGCGACGACAGCCTTGATCCAGCGAGCAAGTCCTCTATCCATGCCGTGGCAGCGTCGACCCAAGCCACGGTAGCGAGCAGCGGGCGGCGATGTTGAGCAACTCCTCGACCGCGGATGTAGATGCCCTAAGACAAATGGACATTTTGGCGCCAGCCAAGCAAGATTAATTTTCTTGTCTTGCTTGTGATATTTGAATGGAAAGAGTGTCTGTTAGATATTTCAGCGCCATTCTTCAATCGAAGACCGATTGGAGCCTCAATTTTTCCAGGGAAAAATTCGCCCAAAAAAATTCCCCGGGAAAATCACAGGAGATTTGATTTGAAGTGTTATATTTGCGCATTGCGATCGATGCATGCAACTTGCCTTTGTTTCCGGCAGTATGTTACTTCTCAGTGATCGCAGATCTTTTGCTGCCTTCCTTACGTTCGAGATTCTGTCATGCAGAGAGGCCACAAAAGAAGTTAGTGTATTGCTTTGAGAGCATCTTTGCTCTTGGTACATCTTTGCACAATGCATGGTCTATTACAGAATCTTCGATATTAGTCTTGAAATATGAGCATATCCCGAGATCTCTACCAAAGAAGGATTTGGGGTGTTCTGAATGTCGTGCACTCGCTGTAGGTTCTAGATAGTTACCGAAGGCCTTGAGCATATCTACTGGATGAAGGGGTATGATGACGCGAGCTTCGCCCCAAGATCCCTGCTGTCCCACGTGACTCATCAAGTGTGGAGGGGTAGAAGTAGGCATATTAGATGGTCGATGTCTATCAGTTCTGTTGTTTCCATTTCCTCTAATAGATCCAGGAGTGTTCGCACCATTCCAGCCAATGGGCCGTGGGGAAGTCTGGCATCGGATTTGTACCAGTATCTCTAATTACATTAACCTCATGTTTCCAAGATAAATATCTCGACGAACTCCCATCAAAGCTTAGGGAGAGCCTCCCATCGCTTCGGCCAGTTGCCTCCATGATGGGAAATGGTTGGAGACTACAACCTTCGAAAAGTCATGTGGTGGACTTAATCTGATCCGGTGGATTACGGATCAGATGATGAGATTTATTACTTTCTCCTGGCTTCTCACTAGAGGTAATTTCATCAACACCATGACTAGGTGCCATTTGGCTCCTGTTATACGTAGGTGTCATTAGCGAATAGCGATTGCCCACGACCGAACTGAGAGTACTCTGACCCTTGAGTTATAGTGTTGTGCTCTTGTCGTCGTGTTTGCGGGTTGGAAGTACGGGCTTGCCACATTGCTTGGGCATTCTGACGAGGTTGGAACGATCGAATCCCTAGGTGATGCTGATGATGGGGGTAGCATGTCTTCTTCCATCTGATCGATCTTGCTGGTCTTAAGGACTGGCGAGCATGGGATGGAGGATGACGATGAAGAAGCATCATGTTCCATGGCGCAAATGCATGCGTCCATGTTGAGGTCGGTGTAAGCAACCAAATCGAACTAGTTCTTCTCGTCCCAAGTCCCTGCCATGATCGCATGGGCAATGTTGACAAGAAACAAGAGATGTTGATGCTTGCTGATGAAGAAGACTTCAAGGAATCAGTGCCTTCTTCCCCATGGACGGTGTCATCTACCGACGACTGAGTCACCAATCTTGCGAAATAATATGAGAAAGATGGTTGGATTCCTTGGAAGGTATTAGTTAGAGAAAGGAGATGATCTTTATATATTGCTTATGAAATGGTTACAAAGGTGCTTACAAAGGGAAATTAACTAGCCCTAATCTACTTTTCTCCCACTACTTAGAAGAAGATTCTGATTGCCTCTCAATTGATCGTGTGTTAGTTGTTTGATGCTGGACTGAAGTCTCCTTCTATCTTCTCTCGTTAGCCTTTAAATACAGTTGATGGGGCATTAGTTATCCATATGAGAAGGCGTCTTCTTGAATCAACACGTCTGACCAGAGGGAAGGTTGCTATCAGAACCAATTCTATTTTTATATTTTAGGGATTTTACTTAGGAATTCGTTTGGAAATCAAATTGCTAATTTTATTTTATTTTATTTTTATTCCTATTTTTAATTATTTTTTATTAGAATTCGTATACAAATCCAATCACTGCTTTTTTGTTTAAATTCTAAGGATTTTACTTAAAAATTCGTATGAAAATCATATTGCTAATTTATTTTATTTTATATTCTAAATTAAAATTATTTCTTGATTGTACTTGACATGGACTCTTTCTTTTAATTTAGACCATTATTGTCGATGACCAAGTCGTCGATCTTATGAATTATGAGAAAAAGGCTAAGTCTCTTATAATGATTTGGGAGGACAATGGGGTGATCTTTATTGCTATGAATTGGTTACAAGATGCTCTCTATAATAGATTACAAAAAAATGCTACTAGCACTAGTCTCTGTAACCTTCTATCTGATCGGGAGATCTTGATTGATCCTTCAGGATTGGACTCTGGTGTTGTTTTTTTTTTTGGATTGTCTTCTTGTTTTCTTCTACTTTTTATGTCTTCTCTCATCAAACCTTAAATAGCGTCGAAGGGGTGTAAGTTATCTATTTAAGAAGTCGCCTTGTTGAGTCATCTTGTCTAGCCGAGTGAACGGTTGCTGTCAGCAAGAGAGAGATCTACTAATAATGGATCTTTAGTTTTTGTCAGTGGGAGAGAATCATGGAGACAACTGCAAAGCAGTTGTTGTCAAAGACGTAAGGATGAATTGTCATACGGTTAGAAGGGGATAAAGCACATGCCTTATCCACTGCACAGGAGGAATTACCTGGAGGCGAGCCTTAATTCCAGTTCATGAGATCTCTGAGTGTTGCTGGTCAGGTGAAATATGCAATGGGCCTCCAACCAGTGGTACTCGAGCAGTTGCCTTTGGATTCTTACAACCACATGGATCTTGAGACCTTAATTGAGTATTAAAGCTATATTTAATAGATTATTTAATCCTCGTCAACTATAATCTAGATCCATCACAATCGACAGTGTAGGTCATTTTTTTCGTTGATTAATGTGAGAATTTCTAGCCCTGAGAGCAAACAATGTGGCTTCCTTTTCTATCGCTTTAATAATATAATAGATAGATTCTGATCCGCTTATATAAGCTTGGATACCCAAAATGGATGGTGTATATCTTTCTATCACTTTAATAATATAATAGATAGATTGTTGCATATCATGCACCAGAGGGGTTGTTCATCCAGTGCATGTGAGACACTGCCTTTTGGTTGACACAACGCCACCTTGTGTACATTGTCTTTGTTGAGACGTACATCGTGCATTGGGTCATGAGGCAGTTTGGAGTTTGGACTGTGGCAGGCATTCATGGTTAATGTAGGTGACCGTGTGGATGGGCATGTTCATGGGTGAGTTGCAAATTCTCCTACTTCCTACTCGATAGCATGGTTTAAGGACAAAATTACTAACCTTCGTATATTTTGGGTATTTACAGGCACACGAAGAAGGGTGTCACAAGACGTATAAGATGGGCTGAACGCATGGAACCATACGTACAGTAGTGGGCACTTGTGTTGCAAGATGTCTACCCAGAGTCTACCCCATACGACCACTCAACGTATGACGACTACATCGACTAGTACAGCATACGCACCAGGCTTCGGGTCGTGTGTGTCGTGGAGGATCCATCGAGGCACGTTGCTATCGCCTTCCATCGCTCGATTAGTAACACACAATTATTTATATTCCATTCCTTATGGTCGTATTGATTGTAACATGTCTTGCTTGCCGCATAGAGCAAACTTGCTAGGGAGGTTCACGGCGACTTAACCTCTCTTATGTCTCACATGGGGACGACAGGCTTAGTGCTGCACTTGGACAAATCAAGGACAAGGCCAAGCGCATCATCTTGCTGACATCGTGCAGGATGCCGAGGAATGACGTGGTGCAAGGGTCACTGCATGCTTCCATAGTATATGTTCGAGGGGTCAATCACAGCGCACCACGCACGTTGTACACTCCGATCGCACATCCTTCAAGCATGATAGAGAGCTTTTTGCTGGCACCGTACTGCCCCTACTTAGGTCTCCGGTAGCGTTCTATTAAACATGTTTGTACAATTTTTCTCATGAAATTTCATACTAACGACTACTTTTTTTAACAGAATCATAGTTTCACATGACAACTCAGTACGCCCGAATGTACCTAGATATACCATTTCCTCCTTGTTCAATATACATATTAGATTATTTTTTAGAGTACAAGACAGACACACCACGCGCACAGCAACTACACACGTGAGTCCCTACGAGCTAAAAGTGCACAGGAAATTTTCGTTCACTGTGCATAAAGGATCCCCCCCAACAAAAAAACTATGCATTGTATTAGGGGAATAGCCCGGAACAATTGTACAAAGACGGTTCCGTTACATCAATAATTTACCCGTTGTTTTGTTACACGAACAACTCCAGCATTGTGCACCATCCCTCGCAATGTTTACACAATTTTGCAACAATACCCAGCGGAGCACCACAAGGCCATTATTGCCTCGCAAGATGACTAAGTTTGGAAAGCAAACAGAGCAGCGCCTGAATGAGCATAATTGACGTCGAAAACAGCACCTCAGTGTCTGCTCGACTGAAGCACGGTGCTTAAACAAATTGGGCAGCAAGGCTCATAAGTTAGCTGACACCGCCAGTCTCCACAACAAAATGCGAATCCCGAATGGTACCAATCTGAACTGCTGCCCTGACTTCTCTCACGATGATGTAGATTCTGATGAAAACAGCCCAGCTCTTTACATTTTGCAATGAGCATTTGCTGTCACATTAGCACTCCACATTCAAAACACCGCTCCAGGCATTTCGGATGTCACGTTTGCATTTTTGTAACTCCTATAATCTTACGGTCCATCCATGTTTGGAACCTGCATCTGTAGCTCGCCAACTGTAGCTGGCTGCTGACTATGTGCACGTGGGGTGTAAACTTCTTCAGATAGGAAGACATCAGTATCCATCTGATCCCACTGCACCTCTGCTATTTTCTATGTTAAGTACTTCAAGTTGCATAGATGAGTTTAAACAAGCCTAATGAATAGACAAAAAGGGTTTAACGATGATCATAAAGGATACGTGCTGTTTTCCACATATCAGTAATGCTAACATCCCCCTCTGTTAGGAGCCAGTAATCAGCATCAGTCTGCAAAATTGAGTAGAACTGTAAGTCTGTTTTGATCTATTTGGATGTTTTTTACACAAGCAGGAGAGTTGTACCAAAGAGCAAAACTTATGATTTTGCTGCAACGAACCTAATAATTTAGTAGGTTCCACACCAGAAAAGATTTGCATGAAAGAGTTCAAATAACCCACAAACTCTAAAAAAAACAGAACACAAATTCATATATCATAGATGCATGCATAATGTTGTGTCATTTGAAATTTATATGGCTACGAATTATCATGCATCAGAAAATTTTTCAAAATTTAACGTTAGCAAATCTGACTTACATCAACATCTGAAGGAATAATCCTTGTCATTCCTCCAAAATCATGTGAAGCACTAGGATCCTGGGGAGTCCTCTGGCTGTACTGAACATTTTGTTCCACATCCATTGATGTGCTGCTTTGTCCAGCATTTGTTGTATTGAAGTCTTCAACAGGTTGGTGCCTTGGCATATTTGCATGCCTTGGAGGTGTTGCAACACCACCCAATTCCTCAAATTTCTCGTCAAATTGACTAAAAATATAAAAAGGTTTCGATCAGGTGAAATTCGGTCCAAATATTTGACTTCAAGAGAGGAATGCAGCATTACCTAACTAAGTAAACATCTATTGGCCCCATTGTACTTCTTAATACAATTCTATATCTCCTCTGGAGATAATCACCAGCCTGGATAGGGCACATATACACAAGGAAGTCATGAATCAGTTCACAGAACCATTTATTTTTGTATGCAAAGCTCCATTATTTTTACTGGATCCTACCTCATCAGGATCTGGGACTTCGAGTGTAGTACCATGAGGTGCTTTTATTGCAATAAGTGTTTCATTCTGCAGAACCAAAAACATGTGAACTATCATGCATAATAACTTCAGCAGAAATACTTTGGTGTAAAGCAAAGGATAATCTCCGACAAGATGACATTGTTCAACCATGTAAGTAGAATATCAGACCTGAAAGCAGGGTAATCCCTTGATATCATCTTCCGTCACATAGAGCCACCTAACAGACAAATTAAATGTGATGAACCTTAATTCATCGGGGTAAATACCGCCAGGAGAAAGGCCTGGCTGCATTGGCTTAGTTGGATGGGAGATGAGTATAGACTGCGATGATAGAACTTGGAGAAGAGACTACATTAATTCATCTTCATTGCTTGATTAATAATAAATACATGCTAACTCTTTTATAGGGATAGCTCGACTTGATTTCTAAAAAATAATCTCTATCTCTAAGGAAACCTATCTCTAATAAATGGAATATTTCTATAAAATAGTAAAGGCATCTAATAAGGAAGTAAACCTATCTAATAAGAAAACTAACTATTCTTATCTCTATTCTAATTCATCTAATTATGACATACATAGACACTACAGTACCATGGTACTGTTCACATATATGAACAGTACATGTGAACAGTGATTTCGCGCATGACATGAAAGTAGGATGTTGTACATCATTAAACAGTGACATCCTAGCACAGCTAATGCAAAAGAAATACAATTACCTTTGATTGTTTTCATCTTCAGTTAACCCCCTTAGTTTTTCACGCATATCACTGCAAGGAAAACAAATTTCCAGATTATATTATGTTTTTGTCAGGCACAGTAACATAGCAGAGAGTATGCCTATGGAGAAGCCGGCAATTTGCAATGGTTACCAACCTTATACGTTCATCTAAGGCTTGTTCCTGCAGATTAAGATTTTCAACTTCTGTCTGCAAAATGAGGTTACACAAAATTGAGCTTAGATATAGTTATCTTATCATCGTACTTCTCAGAAAAAGGTATTCAGGTTATCATCGTACTTCTCAGAAAAAGGTATTCAGGTGCACTTAGGATTAGTATGACAATTTCAATGTGAATAACAATTTACAGGAACAAATACCTGCAAAACTGAAAACCCGTTATCTAATTCCACTCCTGAATCATCCAAGCCCCTGTAATGTTGTGCAAGATTAGCACCATAATACAGGATTACAAGGGTTAAAGAAATAAGATTAGCATGACAATACAGGAATACAAAGGTCAAAGGAAGAAGACAATGATTACTTCCAACGGATTCTGTTCTTAAGCGTCTTTTCTATAAGCCCAATTCCTTCAAGGACATTGGTAATGTCATATATACGCCGCTTTTGAACCTGCATCATAGGAAAATTTGTGAATTTGCACCAAGTGGAAGAGAAGAAATGCCAGATGAAATGATAATAGTCTATAACCTCTAGTGTTTCTGCAGCATTATTCAAATCTAGAACGCCATCCTGAGCCTGCTTGAGCAAGTTGATGAACTTTTTCGTCAGAAGTCCTGAACATGGATCATTAAGATAGATATAAGTAGCAGCAAGCAATAACATGGAAAAGACAAGGTAAGATGCAACCAAATCCTGAAAGCACCATAGGTTGCCAGATCTGAAATATATGAATGCTGCATTGTAATATCTCATCCCAAGACAAATTCACAATAATTATAGACAGAGAGTGTTATCACCTAATGAACTGTCATAGCGGCAAGTACCAGCAGGAGTTGGTGGATTGAGTGGTGAACCTGTACATACAAAGATGTGCATGCTTAATCTTTTGTCACAGGAAAACATATGTAAACGAAGAGTTCAGATGAAGTGGTTATGAAGAAGTTTGAACTTACCAACATTTGACGTAGGTGTCTGAGGCCCAGCTTTACTGTTCTTATTCTTTGACTTAGAAGCCTTAGCAGCTTTTCCAGAGACTGGAGTGAGCAGTGGACTGTCAGTAAATCCAGGGCTGGTAATCATACATTCACTTGACTCAGCAGCATCATTTTCTTCAGATGCAGCTTTTCTTTTTAGCTGCAGAAGAGAGGACTTGTGTTATATCCCAAGAGGAGATATATCTATCATCAGCGATTTCAAAACATGCAGAAAATGCATCATCTTAAGCATAAACTAAATCCTGAGTCCTGACAACAGAATTCATGGATGTAATCTACAAAGCAAATAGGAACTAACCAACACAATATTGCCATCCTTAGTGGCACCAAATCATTGTACTTCATAGACATAGTCAACTCAGAACCTAAATTATTTCATCAGCTCGAACTTAGAAGAACTGGTGAAGGTGAACAGAAGAACTGTCTCTAAGTGTATCAGTATCTATTCAGAGAGAACCATATGCAGGTGGCAGTACAATGTCAGATATGACATATGACAACACAAGGATATTGTTATACAAGCAAATAGCTTATCAAATGAGATATGGACTGTGGAGTCTAGATTAGCAGCAAACAATTAATATAACAGGCAGCAGCATACGAATCATTTGACCTATGCCAGCCTACATGATTACTTAGATGATAATCCTAAGCCAAACTATCTCATTAGATCTTTCAGAGTATTAATAAACTACTGAAACCTATGCCTAATTGAACCTTTGACCTGAAGCAGATAGCGTGAAAGTTTCATGACAACTATCTGAGAGAGCAATATGCTTGCCTCGCACTGATCTGGTAAGAGCTTACACAAAAACAGGGATAGGATGAAAGAAACTCAGGTGCTCTGCACCATTAGTTGTTGACCTTGTTGCATTGATAACACTATATTATTACACTGTATTCGATATAAGCAAGATTCTCCGCGGGTGAAGTGATTGAGCACCAAACACCAACATGAGCAACCACCCAATCTTCTCTCTTTGCGAGCTCACAGAACAAAATTTGGAGTGCAAGAGTATATTTAAACAGTGGTTCAAGCATGTCCTACAAGCTTCAACAAAACCAGATCCTGCTGCCATCCACGCGATGTGCAAGCGGTTGTGGCAAGGATTAAAGGGACTATGCTATTAGGAACTGTAATCTAAGTTTCCCTCTATTCCGAATCTCGCTGTGGGCAACAACTACGTGGCATGAATTCTTTCTTTTATGGATCTGCGTCATACATCTAACATAGTTCACGCTTACCTAACATCAAAATAATTGCAGGTACTGAGCATTTAAGCTGCCCAAAACTGGGAAGACTTTGGGGAAGCTAAGAAATTGACCACAATTTCAGCCGAATCTACATACGGCTCCTACAGCTACACTGTTATTGACACATAAACAAAGCAAAACGCGAAAATTTTCAAATTTTCACTGATAATCAACTACAGAACAGCTGAGACCACAGAAAAGCTCAACAACACCCGCACCAAAAACCCCCCAAACACAACGGAACAAATCGAGCGGCAGCATCTCACTGGCGTCCGGATGACCAGCCCCTCCTCAATATCACCACCGCCCCCCGCGCTGAGGCCGCCGGTGCCGGCCCCACCGGCGCCGGCGGCAGCAGGAGCCTGCGCGGGGAAGCGGTGGTAGTCGTTGGGGGCGGCGAACGGCCGCCGCGCCGGCGCGGAGAACGCCAGTGGAGGGCGCAGCGACTGCAGGATCTTCTGCGCGGCCGGCGGCCTGCCGCCCCCCGACATGGGCCTCGGCTCCAGCGTCAACCCCGATCTCGCGATCGAGCGCCGCGGGGGCCCCGGCTCCCGGGAGCGACCGGCGTGGGCTGCGGCGGGGAGGGGTCTGGGCGGCGGGGGGCTCGCCGGCCTAGGGTTCCGGCGGCGGCGGGGGCGGGGAGGTGGGTGGGTGGGTGGGTAAAAGAGGGGGAGGGGAATAGAGAGGGTGGAGAGGGGCGGAGAGAGAAAAGAGGGCAGAAAACGAGGGAAGGAGGGAGGGAAAGAGCGTTTGGGGGTCTCGCTCGGGTAGGGGTGGATATGGAGGGAACCGGCCCAGGCCCAGCTCCAGAAGCCTGCTCCATTTCGTTCCAATGGGCCGGCCGCTTCGTGATCCCACGAGCTTTTCCTCGTGGCCTCCTTTCATTTCCCCACTTCTTTACCGTTTGATGCTATTTTTACTTCTATTGAAACACCGGCTCCATTTTTGTTTATCATGATTTACTCGAACTACGAATTTGAAATAGTGGAGTGTTTATTGACACATTTTCACGTCAAGGTTGTTTTCCTTCTAAAGTGGTTTTTTTTACTTATTAATAGAACCTTGTGCTATGCTTTTGGAAAATTCAAAACAATCGCTCAGTAATTTTTTTTTCTGCAGAGAGAATGCATCCCAACCGGAGCAGGCAAGATGATAAGTGAAGGTGGAAATACTCACGCGCTTGAGATTTTATTACAAATCAATGGCTTATATAGAGTACAGGAGGTAAGACGGTTTTCAAACAAACCGAATCCATGCCAAAAAAGAATCATAACAAACTAGGAAAGTTATCTTCTGTAGTGTAGTTATCCAAATCTCAATTGGCCGTGGTCATATGACCGACCATGATCGTTACGACCACTCGGCGCTTACAACCATGCCACTCAGCCGTGATCGTATGATTGACCATGGTCGTTACGACCACTCGATGCTTACGACCACATATGTAGTCTAACAATCTCGATTGGCCGTGGTTGTATGACCGACTATGGTCGTTATGACCACTAGATGCTTACGACCACGCCACTCAGTCATGGTTGTATGACCAACCATGGTCGTTATGACCACTCGACGCTTATGACCACCTATGTAGTCTAACAGCCCCCCTGCCACAATCGGAGCGGGAGTACAGTAGATGTTCAGGCTAAAGCAGAACTCGTTGAAGACAATCGAGGGCAGTCCCTTGGTGAAGGTGTCTATGTACTGAGACGACGTCAGCACGTGCATGACGCGAACATCGCCGAAAGTAACTTGTTCGCACACAAAAATGGAGATCTATCTCGACATATTTCATGCGTTGGTACTGAACGGCCTTAGTGGAGAGGTAGACGGTGCTGATATTATCGCAGTACACCACGGTGGCCTTCTATAGGGGGCAACAGAGCTCTTGGAGGAGTTGGAGAAACCAACAAGTCTCAGCAATGGCGTTGGCGATGACACGATACTCAGCTTCGGCGTTCGAGCGAGAGATAGTCTACTGGCACTTGGAGGACCATGACACCATATTGTCGCCAAGGAAGACACCGTAACCGAAGGTAGACTTGCATGTGTCGGGGCAGCTGGCCTAATCAGTGTCTGTGTAGGCCGTGAGTGACGTGGGTGACGAGCAGTGCAATTGAAGACCAAAGTCTATAGTACCTTGGAGATACCGAAGAATCCGCTTGACCGCATTGAGGTGCGGTTCGTGGGGGTCATGCATGTGCAAACAAACCTGCTGTAAGGCATATATCATGTTTGGCCTAGTGAAGATCAAGTATTGGAGTGCCCCCGACGAGACTTCGGTACTCGGTGGGATTGTCGACTGGTGAGCTAGCGGAGGAGAGCTTGGACTACGTGTCAACAGGCGTACTGCAAGGGTTTCAATTGCTCATGTCGGCATAGTCCAGAGTGTCGAGGACGTACTGCCGTTGGGATAATACCATGCCATGGGTGGAGTGAGACACCAAGACGTCGAGGAATAAAGTGTAGAGCACCGAGATCCTTGAGGGAGAACTCATGCTGTAGCGCCATGATAGTCCATCGTAGAAGCTCGTCAGTTGATGCAGTGAGGACGATGTTGTTGACGTAGAGAAGAAGGTAGACGATGTCAGACCTGCAAGTGAGGACAAACAGGGACAAGTTGGCACGCGACTTGATGAGGCCGAGGCCAAGGAGGTGCGAGGCGAACCGATTGAACCACGCTCGCAGTGCTTACTTGAGGCCATAGAGCGACTTGTTCAGGCGGCAAACATGAGTCGACGCAGAGAGGTCGACAAAGCCGAAGGGCTGCTCGCAGTAGACTATCTCAGAGAGGGTGCCATGGAGGAAGGCATTGTTGACATCAAGCTGGTGCACCAGCCAGTCCAAGGCAATGACGATGGAGAGGACTGTGCGCATGGTGGCCAGATTAACAACAGGGCTGAAGGTCTTGCCGTAGTCGATACCAGCTTGTTGAGAGAAGCCGCGAAGCACCCATTAAGCTTGGTAGCGGTCGAGAGAACCATCGAGCTTGTGCTTGTGTCAATATATCCACTTGCTGGACACAACATTAGCACCTAGTGGCAAGGAACAAGATCCCACATCCTGTTGGCCTGGAGAGCGGAGAACTTATCAACCATGGTGGCATGCCAATTGGCATCCTTAAGAGCGTCGTGGTAGCTCTTAGGAAGAGGAGATATGACCGCAGCGTGAAGATTAAGCTGGTCGACCGGCTTACGGACGCCATGCTTGCCACGTGTAAGCATCCGGTGCTCATTGAGTGGTGCGAGTGGAGCAACATGTGCCAACGCGGTGGGAGGTGCGGCAGTGGGAGCGGTGGGAGGTGCGGCAGTGGGCGCGTCGAAAGGATGCGCGGGCACGGGAGGGACATGCACGTGAGGAAGCACAAGCGTGGGCGCAAGTTCGACTGGTGGCTGGGGAGCGGCAGGAGCAGGAGGTGCGTGGGCTGGGCGCTAGATAATCGGCACGGGAGTGTGGAATGAGACCTCATCCAAGAAAGAGAGATCACTAGGAGAGAGGGCGGTACGTGTTGCGAAAGGAAAAGTAGACTCGTCGAACACGACGTGATGGGAGATGATGATGCGGTTGGAGGTGAGGTCAAGGCACTGGTATCCTTTATGATTGGAAGGATAGCCTAGAAACACACATGCGGCAAAATGAGGAGCAAGTTTGTGCGTGGCGATAACGGATAGGTTGAGATAGAAAAGACAACCAAAAACATGGAGATCAGCAAATGGGGGAGGTGTGTCAAGAAGAATCTTGTGTGGGGCCTTATGTTAGAGAGTTTTAGTGGGATGCAGGTTAAGAAGATGAGTGGCTGCGCAGAAAACCTCGACCCAATAGATGAGAGGCATGCTTGCTTGCAATAGGAGGGATCACACCATGTTGTTGATGATGCAGATCACACACTCGACTTTGCCGATTTGCTGAGACGTGTGGGGACAAGACAAGCGGAGAAGAACACCGATATGAAGAAAGTGAAGGTAGCTAGGCGACAGTGTTGTCAAATTCATTACCATTGTCGCATTGAAGGGATTTGACAGAGGTGCCGAACTGGGTGGATGCGTAGGCAAAGAAATTAGTGAGCGTGGAGAAAACATCAGACTTGAGGCGTAGGGGGAATGTCCACAAGTAGTAGGAGAAGTCATCAAGAACGACAAGATAATACTTGTAACCAGAGATGCTAGAGAGAGGCGACGTCCAAAGATCACAATGTATGAGTTCAAAAGGTGTTGTGGCACGAGAAGTAGAAGTAGCAAAAGGCAAGTGGACATGTTTGCCGAGTTGGCAGTCATGACAAATAGACTTAGTATGAGTTTTTATTGCATGGAATAGAAAAGGCACGTACTAAGTGTGACAAAGCTTGATTGCTAAGATGACCTAAGCGTCGATGCCACAAGGTTGAAGGCGATGTCGTGACGGAGAGGGCGTGTGCAGCAGGGGACGACACTTGGAAAGGGTAGAGGTTACCGCGACTATTGCACCTAATGATCACATTCTTGGTGCAAAGATCCTTCACAAAGAGACCAAATGGGTCAAACTCAATAGAACAGTGATTATCAATAATGAATAGTCAGACAAAAATAAGATTGTTGATAATATGTGGAGTGACGAGGACATTGTTGAGGTTAAACGAATGAGATGGTGTGGAAAAGGTTGTGTAGCCAGTGTGGGTAATGGGGAGCGTGGAACCATTGCCAACAATGACGTGATGGGGTGTAGCGGAAGATGAAAAGGAGCGGGAAAGATTACCCTGATCCGGTGTCATGTGCGCAGATGGGCCGGAATCCATGTATCATTCAGACGAGAGCAGCAGAGCCAACGTCATGGTGTTGAAGGCACTCAAGAGCTAGTTCTGGTCGAAGGAGTGTGCAAGCGACAGAGGAGCACTGCCGGGCATGGCTGCCTGCTAAGCTGTGCTAGGCCATAGGGCACCGTGCCAGGGCGTCATGGGTGACAGAGGCGCTATGGCTGGACAGAGGCGTGGAAGGCATGCGGAGCACTGGAGGGATGCGGGCCGAGGACCCCTTGACTGGTGGGACATAGCGCCGTGTTCCATGGATCGGGCCACATCTGAATGGAGCCGGCCCAAAGATTCTGAAGAGACGAGCCAAGGTGCAGCTCCTTGCTTGGTGCCACTAGAGGTTGAGCCACCGCCATTTGTGGCTGCCGTTGCCATGTTGCGACAACAGTTGGTATTGGAGCTGCAAGTGTTGGAGGTGTCGTTGCCGTATGTGGTGCCACCACGAGAGTAGTTCCCGCCAGAACCATTGGTGGTGGCGTTGTTGACGGTGGACGTGCCCTTGGAGTTGCTACTGCCACCGAAGGAATTGTGGGTGACGAACACAGTGTGCGACGAATCGAATGCCGCGCTGGTGCTGAGCTCCTCAAGCAAGAGAGCGAAGCGCATCTCATTGAAGGACGGGAGCGGCCGTTGCATGGAGATGAGGGTGCACATGTGCGCATACCGCCGGTGCAGTCCGCGCAAGGTGTTGAGGACAAGGCCTTTGTTGAGGATGGTGGTGCCGACGGCCGTTAGTTCATCAGCGAGGGACTTTTGTTTGTGACAATAATCTCCAATGGACATTGCGCCTTGCATGAGGCCGTAGAACTCTTGTTCAAGAAGGGTGTTGTCACAATAGATGCCTTCGATGGACGCTCAAACGGTGTAGGCGAAGATAGCAGAGTCCATCACCATGGCAACAATCTCAGAGGAGATGGTGCCATATAGCCAGGAACGGACGAGGGCATCTAGGCATCGCCACTGGGGGTCGGGGTTGGACATGGATGACGATGTGATATGGTCCTCGAGAGCATATTTGCAGAGAGCAACTTCGAACAGCCTGTGCCAGTGCGCGTAGTTCCCGGCTATGATGTCGAGGGTGATAGGAACGAGCGCCTTGACACTCGGAATCGCAATGGCCTGTGCCCATAGCGTGGCCTTAGCAGTAGCCTCCTCCTTGGTAGCAGCTTGGGCTATGGTGGCGGGGGTCAGGGTAGTCATGAGAGAGAGAGGGAGATAGGGACTGGTGGTGGGATGGTCTCAGGAAAAAGAACCCTTTGATACCATGAAGGCGAAAATATTCATGCGCTTGAGATTTTATTACAAGTCAATGGCTTATATAGAGTACAGGAGATAAGACGGTTTTCAAACAAACTGAATCCATGCCAAAAAGAATCCTAACAAACTAGGAAAGTTATCTTCTGTAGTGCGGTTATCTGGATCTCGATTGGTCATGGTTATATGATTGACCATGGTCGTTATGACCACTCGGTGCTTATGACCACGCCACTCAGCCGTAGTTGTATAACCATGCCGTAGAAGGCCATAGTCGTTACGACCACTCGATGCTTACAACCACCTGTGTAGCCTAACAATCTCGATTAGCTGTGGTCGTATGACCGACCATGGTCGTTACGACCACGCCACTCAGCCGTGGTCATATATCCGTGTTATGGTTATATGACCGACTATAATTGTTTTGACCACTCAACGTTTATGACTACCTGTACAGTCTAACAACAAGGGCAATTGAATAAAACACACTTGGTGCCGCGTAGAGGATGCATGCGCACGTGGGTATACAAGATGGGAAAGGTTGAAAAGACAGCTTTACTAAATTTTACAATTAAGTAATTGCGAGATGTATCGGCATTTTGGAAGACAGCCCGCATCATCCACAGAGAGAGAGTACAGTACACAGCCCACACGACGTACATAAATGAATGAGAATGCGAGCAAAAGCTACTCCTAGGGGTTAAAACGGATCGGATACGGACGGATAATGCCTCTATCATATTTGTTTTCATATTTTTTTCGGATACAGATACGAATACGGATAACTCGAATACGAATAATATCGAATATAGATACGGATCGAATACGAATCGAAACGAATACGGTTACGAATATTTATCGGAACACGAAAACCTCTTAAACTATACATCCAAAATTAATGAAAATACGTAAATAGTTCATCTTGTCAAAACATTCATAAATCTAAACAAGCATAGTCTTTTCATCCACAATGAAAATATACCAAATAGTCGATCATAACATAACTACATAAGTAACAACAACGTGCAATTCATGGAATACACATGATGACATGATAGCAATTTGAACAAATATAAAAACATTTCATTCCTCCATTTCATCCATCAAGTTGTAACAGCCCAGGTTTTTATTAAAATAAAAATAAATAAATAAAAATTAATTAATTAAATTAAAATTAAAATAAGTATTTTTGTTGCCTAAATTTTATTTTTGGGTTTTGCCCTGGATTTTTTGTTTTTGAAAAAGCCTGATTTGAAAAGTAAATTAAGTGAAAACCAAAAAAATAGATATTAAATAAAATGATATTTTGATTTTCTATAAAAATCCTACTTTAAATTAATTATTTGGAGTTATTTGGCTTTTATTTGGTTTCCTGGATTTTCAGGAGTTTAAAGGTCTACTTTTGAAATCAAAAAGTATTTTTAAGTATGAAAATTAAATACCAACATTAGTTAAAAATATTTTTATTAAGTCCAAAATGTCACCAGGAACTTCTGTGAATTTTCCTGGAATTTTTGGAGTTTATTTCATATTTTTCTGAGCATAAATGAATTTCCCAGGCTTTTCTGAAATCCAAAAATCAAAAATAAAAATTAAAGTCCCTCCCCTCCCCTCCCCTCGGATATCCGTTTTCGTATTATCCGGATAATCCGTATCTGTATCCGTATTCGACGGATACTAGGCTTACTGTATTCGTATCCGTATCTGATAAAAAAATCTGTATCCGTATCCGATCCAAGAACTATCCGAAAAAAATCCTATCCGACACAATCCGTATCCGTCCAGATCCGGCGGAAACTATCCGACCCGTTTTCACCCCTAGCTACTCCCTTGCTGCGATCATTTTTTGCGAAGCAAATTAAATTTTCAATCTTGTCACGGAATATAAAAAGCATATTTGTAGATTAAATTTCCTTTAAACTATCGTATATGACCGCTCATATGCTCCATATCATCTCTTAATGGAAGAGTGAGCAATATGACCACAACAACTACATGCCACTTCAATGGAGGAGCCCAATGCACATGCTTCGTATTTGTTTCACAACACAAGATGCACTCTTTTGTCCCTCTACACTGTAACATGATTATCCTAAGAGTATCGGTCAATGCTTTCCAAGGCCATCACATGATCACAGGCTGTCTTATCTACATATCTCAAAAATAAAAATAAAAACATTTCCTTGCATCCTATCATGAAGATACCATCTGTCAACATGTACGTAGGTCAAGAGGGATTCCCTATCATATATAATACACTATAATAAGCTTAACATGATGATATATCCAGTGACGGAGGTTGAAAATTTGTGTTGGGGGTGTATTATTGACATTTAAATATGAGACTATTAAGTAATTATCAATAATTTCCTCTGTTATTTTTTAAGTATCGTCTTAGAATCTATGTTGTCAAACTTCCTAAAGTTTGACTGCTAATATGTTTAAAATTATCCAGAATGGTTATATAAAAATAATACCATTAGATTTATCGTTAAAGATACTTTTATAATATTATAATTTTATTAGTATATAATAAAATAAAGTTATAAATAGTAACGGTCAAAATTACATCTCGTAGATCGTAAAAGTCAAAAACATCACTTAAAAAGAATGGAGGGAGTAATAACATATTAGCTCCGGGTAAACCATTCATTGTGAATATTGTATTCACATGGTATTCTAACATTACTATATAATTAGTTGGCCCCATTAATTGGATACTTTACACATTTAGTTGTGAAAATAACTTAATTTCATGGCGTGATAATAGTAGCAAATACTAACATTGACAAATAAATTCCATAGATTTTTGTTAGTACACTGCATAACTACTTGATAGTTCATATACTTTACCACTCGAAAAGCACGTATGATTTTTAGCACATCTATACTTAGTATGATAGTATTAATGTGGTCTATTAACATCACATATGGCTTCAAAATTTGTAAGTAAAATATCTCATATAAAACATATCATATTAGTTTTGAATCATTGAACTCACAGTGATGGTCGTAATGGCTCAAATAAATAAAGAACCAGACACTTGATTTTTTAGTTAGAAACTAACAGAATTCCTAAGAGCTAAATAAAATAAAGCATATGAGCCACTTTTTGGTGGCGTGGTAGAGTTGGGGGTGTACGACTCAAGCCTTCCACGGTTCAAATCCTAGTGCTTCAGTTGGAATTTTTGTAAGGTCGTGGATTTATCCTGACTCGCGTCTTTCTAAACGTGTACTAAGAGAACGCACTTGCGTATGTGTGCGCGCGTGGTGGTGCACGCGTGTGAGTCTTCCTTATAATCAAAAAAATAAAATAAAACACTTTTATACTATTCACAAGGTGCCACATAGGCGGAGAAAAATAGGTGTTATGCTATCTACGAAATATGAACAGAGATTATGGAATACAATTTGTATCTAATTCCCTCAAGTGTTATTAAATTGCAACAAAGTCTAAATTCAATTGAAACGTATAGCAAGAAAGGGTATATAGATATTTTTAAAAATTTTGGAGGTATAGCTAGAAAGGATATATAGATAATTTTTATGAATTTGAAGGTGCGCATGCGTACCGGGCACCCAATTTTCTCCGCCCATGGATACATACATCAAAGTTGATGCAAGAGATAGCGGTCATTTGAAGTATGTCGTAGACAAACAACACGTAAGTGCAACACACACAAAGCTAAAACAAAAATGAACTTGCACTGATGATTCAACAGCAAATAGATAATTAACTAAATTAAATTAATTTAGCATTTTGAACTAGGTGTTCAACCATCACAAACTAAAAATTTAGATGGAGGATTTGCCTCATGCATAAACATGGAATTTGATGATTTGCCCCCAAATGTCAATGAGATATCATGAGGCAAATCATCAAATGCAATGAAAGGTATGACAAAAGATCAATTATTCCAAAAATTTAGGGGCTAAGGAAGCTAATAGAACCGATAACCCACAAACAAATGGAGATGTTTGGAAAGAAACATTAAGATAAGAATAAAAACCTTAACGCATTTTTATCATCGACGGTTTTACATGTGTAGCCATTTGCCTGGCTGGTGGAGCTATTGGGATGGTCTCTTCTTTTGTGCAGAGGGGAGAATGAAAACTAGATACTACAATGAAAGGGGTTGCTTTGACTTTGTTAACATTGTGCGTTACATTGTTTTCTACTTGGCCGCAAGTTTGGCTATGAGTACACATCTATATCGAACCGTAAGATCATTTTGATTGCCAGTAGTAACCTAGATTACCTACCGCAGTTGTATTTTTAAAAAGGACCTACCTCTATTGTTGGTCCTCTACCATGATGTTACTGCCAGGATATCTGATTAGAGTATACTAGTGCATACCAGGTTAAGTTCCGAACATCCAACCTGCTTTGGGCGAGGGCGAATAGATGTTCTAAACATTCTAGTGCATAAGAGCATGTATAATACAAGATACTTATATATGAGTACTTAAAGAGAGAGAATATAGCCACATCATCAAGCATCCATGCAAAAGTTATTTCCTCCAATGCAAACATCTCTTCCATAGGTGCTTAGATGCTATATTATCTATTAATAGATATAGTTATACACATAAGCACCTACTAAGCACCGGTGTTTATTTAAGCATCGATGTGCTAACAATCGATGTGATATAATTGCTCTGTGATGAATTAAGACAAATCTGAAATTATATATGATTGAGACGGTAGATTACTCTTGAGCTAATACTGCTGTCCTTGTTCCTGCTGTGCATGCTTTAGTGGTCTATATTCAGTTCTAGACAGTGCAGTTTGTGCCCTGTTCTGGTCTGTGCCGAAGCTATCATTTTGTTAAATCATTGATGATCTCTGTGTAGGATTGATAGAGTGATTTACAAATGCTTCCGCAGTGAATAAACCTACTGATTTCTTGATCTGTTAATTGTTTTGGCAATAGCAAAGTTTAGTATTAGCTCAAGATTTAAATCTGCAACTATCATATATAATCAAGAGTGAATTTGTCATGGCGGAGAGGGCCAAGTATAAAACTTGTGCAACTAGCCTTCTGAGAGCACTAAATAAAAATAAATTTGTTGAACATATGCTACATAAAGTCATATATGTTGAGCTATTGAGGTTAGCATTTTATTGCACATATTCTCTTGAGATTATGCTAATCATGAACTGTTATATGACATGTAATTTGAGCATATGTTTTATTTCCAATGACTTAAATGATTCATATATTAATATGCTGGTTAAGTCATTTCTATGCCATGATTATCTTGTTTGGACTATTATTATAATTATTGCTGGAATTAAATTAAGAAATATGCTTATACCGCATATTGTTTAGATAAAATACAAATTTAGAAGAAAAAGACTCAATTGTTTAGATATGTTAAAAGGTTTTTCTTCCCTGTCCTGACATTTCGATTTAAATTCAAGCCAACTCGACAGCTGAAGTAAAGACACTTTGAAAATCCTGTTTCTTTTGCTGCTGTAATGCCCTAGGTTGCTCTGTCAATTATGCTTGGCAATGTACCAGGTAACATACAGAACATCCAATAAACTATCATATTTGTAACTTGGCCGTCTCTTTCTTACCTCATACCTCCTAAATAATAGCAAAGTCATGCTTCTTACCTCATACCTGCACTCTGTAGTGCTGTCTGTACATCCCAGAGTACATTGTCTATTTATTATTTTCTTGACATAAAGCCAAATTAGTGTATATAACTTGGTATCAAGATCTGGCAAAGGGTATGGCAGAATCAAGATCTGGCTATTGAAAATGTCTTGGATAAAAAAATGCGTACATAGCAATGCAAGTGCATGGATTACCATTACTTTATTAAGAAAACTAAAACATATCTTATTGAGTAAAATAAACATATAGCTAATTGTTCATCTGACCATCTCCAAATCGATGCCAAATGTGCTCGACTAAATCTTTTTTCAAACGGATATGCTTCGATCTATCACGAATAGAAGCATTTCTGTCTAGAAGACCGGCAAACCCATCAATTGGTCCGTGGGTGAGTTCTGTTGGTGGTATTGGATCTCTCCCCTGATCGTAGTTGAAGTCATATTGGACACTGTATGAATCTCTCTCATCCTCAACTATCATGTTATGCATTATAATGCAAGCATACATGATTTTACTAAGGGTTGATCGTTGCCAAAATCGGGCTGGACCACGTAGAATGGCAAAACGCGATTGTAGAACTCCAAATGCTCGCTCTACATCTTTTCTTGCCCCTTCCTGATGACGTGCAAATAATCTATGCTTGACACTTTGAGGGATAGGGATTGTTTTCACAAATGCAGCCCATTCAGGATATATTCCATCCACAAGGTAGTAGCCCATATCATATTGTCTTCCATTGACAGTAAATTGAACCGGAGGGGCTTGCCCTTTCAAGACATTGGTGAATAATGGTGATTGATTTAACACATTGATGTCATTATTTGATCCAGCAACACCAAAAAACGCATGCCATATCCATAGGTCTTGAGATGCCACTGCTTCAAGCATCACTGTAGCGACTCCATGATCACCTCGAGTGAATTGGCCATGCCATGCAACCGGACAATTTTTCCATTCCCAATGCATGCAATCAAGGCTTCCCAACATGCCTGGAAAGCCACGAGCCTCGCCTATTTGCAGCAGTCGATGAATGTCTTCAGATGTAGGTCGTCGAAGATATTGTGGACCAAATACCTTGTTCACACCTTCAACGAAATACTCTAGGCACTCTATTGCTGTGCTTGCACCGATCCTTAAGCATTCATCAACGGAATCAGCACAACACCCATAAGCCAACATTCGACTGGCTGTTGTGCACTTTTGCAAAGGCGAGAATCCTGGTCTATTTAAGGCATCTGTTCTTTGGCGAAAAAAGGGTGACCATTCGCCAAGAGCTTCCACGATGCGCATAAATAAGGGCCTTCTCATTCGGAACCTACGCCGGAACATACCATCAGTGTACACCGACGTAGTAGAGAAGTAGTCTGACACGAGACGTTCATGGGCTGCTTCACGATCTCTCTCGATGTACCTCCTCGTAGCGCTGCGGCGGCGGCGGCCACTGCGGCGACAGCGACCAGTACTAAAAAGCCGTGCTTCTATATGAGCATCCATTGCAGCAGCGAAACGCACATCAAAATCATCCTCCATCACTTCGGCAATGTGATCATGGAATACAATTGCGGCATCATCGTCAGAGCTATCAGATGTGGAGTTGGTAGACTGGGACATACCTTGAGTACTGCTTTCCATATATACAATGCTTTGAGGACAAAATCATCAACGAACCCAACTTGATCTGAGGATGAACCCAACTTGATCTCCAACTTGATCTGAGGTGTTCTTTCTGGAAAAAGTCACCCAATGGAACCACAAATGATACGGTTGTGGATGAACCCAACTTGATCTCCAACTTGATCTGAGGTGTTCTTTCTGGAAAAAATCACCCAACGGAACCACAAATGATACATTGTGGATGAACCCAACTTGATCTCCAACTTGATCTGAGGTGTTCTTTCTGGAAAAAGTCACCCAACGGAACCACAAATGATACGTTGTGGAAGAAAGCCCGTATTTATCTCATCTGTGTAACAGAACATTGGTTTTCTGGAAAAACTCACCCAACCGAACCACAAAGGGTACGTTGTGGAAGAATGCTCGTATTTGTCTCTTTTCTTTTTCTTTATTTTTCCCACCAAAAAGTAAAAGCAACGGAGAAGTTTATGCTCCATGCACTGCTCCATGCAACAGATAACACAATGCACAACATGTTTATGAGTAGAAGCAATAAGCATGATGTACACAACAACATTTTATTTTGGAAGGTAAACATTAACTTGGGAGTACAAAATGACAATTTAATTTGTTGAATGCTAATTTGGTATACTAATACCATTTATTTCTGCAAAGTAAAGCAATATGAAAGCTAAAGTGCTAAACTCATTATTAATTAGTGTTACTTGTTCCAAATAATTTATCACTAAAATATTTGACTGCTCTCTCATGCTCCATTCTTTGAAATTCAGTGAAGCAAGTAGTGTCAGCCATTAAGAGTTCCTTGTAGTTCTTCGCCATTGCCGATCTCTCCTTTGCGTGTGCTGCTTCAAGCTTCTCTTTTGAGAGCCTAAGCTGCACATCTGCCATCTTGTTTGCTGTTGAAGCTCGTAAAGCTTGTGTATCATAGTACAGTTGGATATCATCATGTGATATACTACCAAAAGGATAGTCCTCGACATCTTTCCCTTTCTTGTTTGCTTTCGCAGCTTTTGTACCTAGTGGACGAGTTTCCTTTGCGATCTGCCTTTCGACTGACTCATTCTCTTTGGTCTTGGCCTCTTCGTAGTTCCTAGTCCACTTAGGCTGGTTTCGGACCTCTCTCCACCAGTACACAAGTGTGAAGCACTGCTTTGTTTCCTTCTTGTACATTTCGTGGGCTTTGTCCATGAGTTGGTCATCGGATTGCCCACTGACATAGACCTCTTTTAGCCTACACCAAATACCATTAAAACATACAACCTTTTTGTTGGCCTTTCCCCAATGGTCCTTGCAATGTTTGGCTAGTCTTCTTCGATTGAGCGGACTATTCTTGTTGTAGTCTGCAGCAACGTTCTTCCAGTACACTTCTCCCTTCTTGTTGTTCCCATCAATAGGATCAATTGAATTATTTAACCAAGCGCTGATCTGCATTCAAAGAACAACTATATTGGTACATGATTCTTCACCCAAGCAATAGAAAATTTTATTACATAAAATAAGTACAAACCAGTCTGATATTGTCCTCTTGTGTCCAGGATAGGCGTCGGCCTCGGTTTTCTTCGTCGTCGTCGTCGTCGTCGTCGCCGCCGCCGCCGTCTCCTTGCCCATTGCCAGCGGTGCGTGGAGTCTCGGATGTAGTACCTGTACCACATATACGTTTGTTGTTTCTTGGGTTGGACTTGGGATTTGAAGGACTCTCATAGTATGGAGTGTAACCAGCAGAAAAGAAATTATGTGATGATTGGTGGTCTTGGGACATTTGGGGTTGGGATAAGTTCAATGGATATGTGAAATGTGAGTCCTTTTCTGGATTTTCGTATGGGAAATTCGGGGAAGTTAACCAATTTACAAAGCCATTTGGTGGAGGATCCATTTGGAGTGCTATTGCAAAAGGTTGTGGTTTGGAGTGCTATCTGCATACACTACGACGCTTATATAGAAAGCAGGAAAGTAGCATAGAATACTCAGTCAGCATGCCTCAACTAATCACCGTAAAATACTACTGAAACACGGTTAAAAGTTTAACGATCATATCACTACTGAACGAGTAGTTTAACGATTCAACTACCTCAACTGCTCACCTGTACAAGCGCTGGCCTAAGCATCGATTCTATTCCATGCGAGCGAACTTCACGGAGCGCCGGCCTCCAAGTTTGGCAGCGACTCGCATGTTTACTGCATGCAATGCAGTCCACCTGGCATTCAAGGCAGTTTTTTTGCCTAAGCGCCTGGTATAAGCATCGCGTTGGACATGGCCTTATCTATCTTATGTGGTAAGAAAAATCAGTTTTTTATTACTAAGCATCTCTCTAAGCCACTGCATTGGACATGCTCTAAGAGCAACTCCAGCAGTAGCCCTCAAAACAGGGCCCCTACTTTTTATTTGAGGGCTCTCCCTACTTTTGAGGGCTCTGTTTTTTAGGCTACACTCCAGTAGGAGCCCTCAAAACAGGACTCTCAAATTCATTCTTAGAGGGGTTGACACATAGGACCCACCCTCATCCTCATCTTACTTTTGAGGGCCGAGGGGCAAAAAACTCACTCCAGCAGGGCCCCTACTTGAGCCCTCAAAAGTAGGGGCTCCCTCCAGACCCCCCAGGAATGAGGGCTCGAGGGAGAGATTTGAGGGCCCCCTACTTTTGAGGGCTTAAGTAGGGGCCCTGCTGGAGTGAGTTTTTTTGCCCCTCAGCCCTTAAAAGTAGGATGAGAGTTCAAGTAGGGACCCTGCTGGAGTTGCTCTAAGTCAGTCCACAACTATCCTTAGCAAACAAAAATTTCAGCTCGCTATTCGGAAGAAAAGGATGTTTTTGGACAGTTTGCAAAGATGGAGCTGGTAGTTATTTTCATTTATTGTTCGACCTAGACTTTTTTTTATGCTTTTGCGAGGGGAGTACGAGTGAGATTAATTTATGACTGTGGTCTATGTGTTTTTATATGTATTTTCGTACGAAGAAAACGAAAACTGATAATTCGCTTCTAAAAAATTATTCTGATAAATCGTTTGATAAATCGTTTTAAAATGACGATGAAAAAACTATATAAACTATAAATTAAAATAAGATGAAATAAGGTGAAAAGAACAGCCATAAGGCCAGTCTCAGTGGAGGTTTCATGTCCCAGTTTCCAACACACCCATATTTTGGAAACAGTGCAGAAGAGTTTCATCCCCATGAAACTCTCTCTACTCCTATAAAATTTTTATCATCTCTCTCTTCATCAATACAGTGCCATATCAGCGTATTTAATGCCCATAAAACTCCATAAAACCCTACTACGACTGCCTAAAACACCGAGTGAGCCAGATGGTTTACGATCGTGCCATCAAGGCTGGACGAGTGGAGTGCGTGGCTTGGCGGGGACACGTCCGTATTTAAAACATCGAGCCAGGGTGGCAGGTAGACAGGTAATCACCACCCCAAACCCCATCTGCACGCGCGCACCCAATCCCCTCGTCATCCACTCCGGAGCGAGCCCGGCCATGGCCTGCTCCTTCGCCACCGCCACCGTCGTTTCCTCCACCCCCACCTCCAGGCCCCTCGCCGCCGCCTCCCCCGCCGCGCTGCACTCCCTCTCCGTCCCTCGCGCCCTCTCCGCCGCAGCGAGGCCCCTCCGCCTCGCCGCCGCCTCCAGATCCTCTCGGACCAGCGCCTTCGTCGCCCGCGCCGGTGGAGTGGTAAGCCTCGTGTCCGTGCCGGTCTCTCTTGGGGGGGTTGGATTCGCCTCCTGCTCACTGGTCGTGGTGCCTGTGCTTTGCTTTGCAGGACGATTTGCCGTTGGTCGGGAACAAGGCGCCCGACTTCGAGGCCGAGGCCGTCTTCGACCAGGAGTTCATCAATGTATGCGCGCCTGCTGCTTCCCTAGCTCCAACCGTAGCATAGGCGGAGATGTTCCTCCGCTCAATTTTTGGTGATTGGTTTCCTGTAGTGCGTTGGCGGTGTATGTCCTGAATTCTGACGGTCACTCCCGTGGTTGCTATCCTGTGTGTTTGCAGGTCAAGCTATCTGATTACGTCGGGAAGAAGTACGTGATTCTGTTCTTCTACCCCTTGGACTTCACCTTCGTCTGCCCGACAGGTTAGTTTAAAACATTCGGAGCAAGATCGTTTGGATGCCGGCGAACCTTGGCCCGAGGAGGCTCTGATAAATGCATGTCTGATCATTGCAGAGATTACCGCTTTCAGCGACAGATACGAGGAATTTGAGAAGTTGAACACTGAGATCCTCGGTGTTTCAATCGACAGTGTGGTATGTTATAACTTCTTGAATTGCTGGCTTTTCACACTTGTGGTAGCATCTGCACTATAGCTGATAGGTTGTTCATTTGATCCAGTGAATGATATTGTAACTGTAGTTTCAGCTTTGCAAAAATTAAGGTTTTATGTACCATGTCTCATGTAACTGAGCTGGTTTCAAAACCTACCACATAAACGAATTAAATGTACCGATGCCTTTATAGTGCCTGTGCATGAAATTGTCGTGGCGCTATATGTAGATAGCTGTCTAAGTGCAGTTAAGTTCTGGTACGTACTTGCTCATAAGAGAAATGAAATTATTGTGTGTGCTTATCTGTTAATATGGCCGGATCAGTTGCTCCTATACTGAGAAATCTGCACGCTAGGTGATCTATGGAGCTTAAGTGCTGGTCTTGTTTCACAATGAGCTGTAAACTGTGTTCATCCAGTTTCAATAAGAAGAAACTGGGGCATCGTGACGCGATGTCCTGTCAGTCTAAATAGTGCTGGCCCTGTATGCACAGTTCTAGAGTTTACTTCGTGTTTTCTAAAAGTAAATTTTGGAAAATATATTTTCAGAGCGAAACAGTAATGTTAGTTTTTTCAAGTCAAGTTTCCTTTTTTGGCCGCCAGTTTCCCTGACAAGGAAGTATGACTACACATGCTCTGCTCTTCCCCATAAGGAAATATACACTGATATGCTAGTTCAACTAATGGAACGATTAACCAGAAAATTGCTCTGCATGGATTTAATAGCGGTGACAGGTAACGACAATTTGCTTTTTTTGTTTTGTTATGGTGTAATAGGTGTTGTCGAACTAATGTTATTCCACATCACATGATTGTTGTGTTGTACTCATCTCTTTTTTTCACTTGATGGCCTTATATTAGTTTTAGATATAGTTTCATCATGGACATAACCTTCTTAATGGTGTTTCATCTCCATCCTTGTATAATAACCTGACATTTCAACGATTATTTGGATGTAGTTCTCCCATCTTGCCTGGGTACAGACAGACAGGAAGTCTGGTGGGCTTGGTGATCTGAAGTACCCACTGATTTCTGATGTTACTAAATCAATTTCAAAGTCCTTTGGTGTCCTTATCCCTGACCAGGTGTTCCATTTTGACCAATTGTTATTCTTACTCTTCCATGTTGAGTGGTATTTCCTTTTCTTTTCTGCCTTCCTGTTTTATGTTGCTTTCTAAATCTGAATACTCTGTCAACAGGGAATTGCTCTGAGAGGACTTTTCATCATTGACAAGGAGGGAGTAATTCAGCACTCTACCATTAACAACCTTGCCATTGGACGCAGTGTGGACGAGACCATGAGGACCCTTCAGGTATTTTACATCTTACTCATGCTGAATTTTCGAGCTGGCCCTTGCTTCAGCATATCGGAAACAAAGGACAAGTTGCTGGTTTAGTCATAAACCAAAAATTTACTTAACATTCATGGTGCTTGTGAAACACAACTCATGCAAGATACAGCATTTCGGTGTGCATTGTAATACGTAATCTGACCATGTCACAGTTCACTGATTGCATAATCTGACCGCTCCTTTCGAGTGTTTCAGGCTTTGCAATACGTCCAAGATAACCCGGACGAGGTCTGCCCTGCGGGATGGAAGCCTGGGGAGAAGTCCATGAAGCCCGACCCCAAGGGCAGCAAGGAGTACTTCGCGGCCATCTAGACGCGATAAGTTTGCTGCTGATCATGAATGATGGCGCTCCGTAGTGTATCAGCGGTGGATGCGGAATTTTGCTTTTGCGAGAGCATGCGTTGCGTTGCGTCGACATCTTGCTGTTCTGAACCAGGGTGTAGTAGCATATGTGCTTCTCTGATTGAATGCTGTCTCTAAGATCTTTCCCCAGCAGATAAGGTTTGTTTTGGTCAGTGTTACCACGACTCAGACATGGGTGTCAAGAGTCCGACTCAGATTCGAGTGTCCGATTCGACAAACTTTAGAAAATAAGATTATGAAATTCGCCTAATATAAACATATTTTATCATAAAAATGATAGAAAATAAAAACATTAGGTAAGATTATGTGAATGCAATGAAGATTTGGCCCACTTTTTAGCCTATTTAGGGCCTGTTTGGTTCATGACCAGAAGTTGCCTAGCCACAAGTTAGGCGTGCCACAGTTTTTAGGTAGCTGTTTGGTTCACTGACGTAACTGTGGCATGCCACACTTTCTTAGCACCCGGCCCCACGCGTCATAAACTCAATTTCTTGCCAAACTTTGCCACAAGTGTGGCTTCAATTTTGTTAGCCACACTTTCTGTGGCAGCCACATATTGCCTAAGCTTAGGCATGGCAAACTTAGGCACCAACCAAACAGACCCTTAATCTTTCAGGCCATTTGTGCATGTGGCCAGTCCACGGAAAATTTGCCTCTCTCCCCTCTTATCTCCTCTCTCTCCCCTCGCTCTCACTTCACCAATCTCCATAGACCTCACACACCCTTTCTCCTCTCTCTCTCTCTCTCCCCCCTCTTATTCTCTTGCCTTCTGCACCGCATGCTTTTCCTGAGCTGCGTCGCCGTCCCCAGTGAGCTCCACTGCCACTGTTTTCTCCTCTCCCCACTGACACCGTGCCCCGTGCCGCTCCACTCTGCCGCTCCTCTCCCCCTGTTGCCTGCCAACTCCAGCCATCGTCGCCGCTTGTGTGCTTCCCTAGGCCACCGCCGCTTCGCCCACGCCGCCTCTAGATCAGGCTGTGTCATCGCTCGAGCCACCACAGTCACGCCGTGCACGCTGCTGTTGCCATTGATGCCAATTCTGCTAGATCTGAGGTGCGCCCGGTGAGCCGCCATCGTCGCTGCAGGTATAGCTTGGCCTCCTTGCAATTTGTGTTTTGCTGGCTTAAATGATGTGTTATATTGACTTGGACACAGCCATGGGTGTCACACGCGTGTCACACCATGTCAGACACGAGTTGATGCACGAATACGTGTTGACGCGCCAAAAATATTTTAGACATACGAGTCCAGGTAACACTGGTTTTGGTCATACATTAGAAAATTCAAGCCTTTAAGAGGGTTTGTTTCGATGGATTGCTCGCTTATTTGTCATGCTAGCCAGATGCTTGTCCGTGCACGACATGTTTGACTTCCTGTGGATGTTGTTTGGTTCATTGCACTGTACAGTTTACTAGCATTCTATTGCCAGATCCGAATATGCTAATTTAAATCTTTTATGTATACTATACTAGTCTAAAATCAAACTAGTGTGTATAGTGCAATATAAATGAAACATCATTGCATACACATGAATAATAAGAAACTAGCTGAATGCCTATGCTTTACTACAGATAAAAAAAATCATATTATCTCTGCATGTTGAGTCGATATTTTTGGGATCGGCCGCCCGATCTACGTGCTCGGCCACATTGTGCCTTCGCGCCCTTGTTCTACCGCGCACCTAGTCGAGCTTTGTTATTTTTTTTTCTTGTTAGAGAATTTTTAGAGTGGTGAAATTTATATTTTTTTTAGTAGATTGCTTTTTCTGTTTTTCTTATAGATTTTTTAGGAAGGTGTAAGGGAGAGTTATGAGATTCAAACGGATCACTACCACTAACTCTCTCTTTTAAGTAGCACAGATAAACAAATAACTTTATTATCAGAGTAACAATCTTAGGGTCAAAGCTTGCGATTAATAGCTTTAATGGCCAAACAGCTCAAATAAATTGCAGCGGAAAGAACAAAGATAACCTCAAATGTATCTCATCCATATGCCCACAGGCAATCGACTGCGGTAGCGTGATCTAATTCTTTTTGATCCTTGACGTAGTGGTCTTCCTTGAACAATGAAGTCTAACTGGCATCTTCAGCACCTGAGCAACATTTTTGTATAGTAAGGGTAAGCACATAGAGAGTCTGTTCTTTTCAGCTTCTAAAAGTTGTTTTTCGGCTTTTCTACAGTAACTAACTTTTACACGGAGTATTTTTTCAAGATAGAGTCTACTAGTTAATTGTAGTACATACTGTGCCGACTTCATTTATATCAGCAAAAACAACACGTGAGTTTCTGTTAATCTGTAATCTCTTGCACGATTATCCCAAAAGCTACAAGCCACAGCCAAAAGCCATAAGCTTCAGCAAAAAAAGGACAGGCCCAGAGTACAAATTTTTTGTACGAATAATCCATTTTTATTTGAAATTACAGAAATATACCCGCAGAATTTTTTTTACAAAAATAGGCTCCAGTCGCCCAATTGGGGGGACGACTGGAGCCTATCGCCCAACCAGGGGCCGACAGAGTCACTGTCGCCCTACCCTCGAGCGACCGCATCTAGTCGCCCTCCTGTTGGGCGACTTTCATGCAGTCGCCCAATAGGGCGGCGACTGGATGCAATCCCCCGTGAATGTTTTAAATTTTGTCAATTTTGTAGTTTCAAACTGGTAAAAAATCTGCTGAAGTTGTAATAAAAGTTTATGCTCATTGTATGTTGTAGGTGCGTAAATAATTTTGGAAATTTTTTTAGGAACGATTGACCGTAAAATGATTGATACATACGATGGTAAGTGATATTTTGATGTTACTAAGAATCTTCATGCGGTTGCCATCATTGAAGTTCATTATTCGTTTAGAGCGTGCATCGAGTAGGTAACGAGGAGTATAAGTAAGCACGGCATAGTACTAAAAAGTTCACATCGTAAATAAAAACGTAAGTAGTACATGAAACAATGGTATACAATCAGGCGCCACCCTGGCCTGCCCCGTCTCCACGCTCGTGTCCTCCCGTACGGCCCCTCTTGGCCGTCCTCCGCTGCAACAGGTTACAACGCTCCGAGAATATAAAACGATCAGGAGCGTGTCACACCCGCCTCTGAGCTGGTGGAGTCAGCTGCACCTCTGGCTGTGTGCCCTCCAGTGCACCGGGGAGGGTATTGCCGGAGAGAACCTCTGGTGCTGTGTCAAGAGGTGCAGACCCAGACGGCTGCCTGACCCACTCGGAGAAGTACTGGTCCACATCGTCCGGGCTTGCGGAGGGGTCGTACCGGTACTCGGATGGGAAAAGACCTGCAAAAGTAATATCATTAGTTCCAGATGTAAAGCATTGCGATAAAATAGAGATCGTACGATACGTACCCTCAGTTGGCGCCATCGCGCCTGGAGGAGGGGCGTACGATGTCGAGTACACCCCCTGTGTGGGTAAGCCAGGGATGTACGGAGGACGCGAGAACATCTGCCCTGGCGGTGTACGAGGTCATCCCCAGGCAGATCCTCCAGCCTCGTCTGGGTGAGGTGCTGTAGGATATGCTCACGTAGAGCCTCCAAAGTAGTGCCACGCCGGTTGGGGCAGCACCGGTGGCCGAGTCGTCCGTGTGCTGGGTGTGGGCGTGGAGGCCGTTGGTAGCCTCGTGCAGGACAGCAGGTGCACGACACATGTACCCTACTCCTTGAAATGATGGTACGCGCTGATGTGCTCCTCGTGGCCCACCTCGGCACCTGCGGTGAGCCTATGCAGCATACTCTCGGCCTCCGTGACGATCGAAACACCCACATCAGACTGAAGGAAATGACATAAAATGGTTAATTATCCAAGGTAGCATTGCCATTAGGGAATGTTCGAAAATACGTGTAACGTACCGCGATGTGCGCGTCCCGCGTGAGGTGCGCGGGATATGTGTCTGTCGGAGCTGCGAGGTGTGCGGGGGGGGGGGGCGGTCCACGACATGTTACGATCTTCGTACGTGTCCGGCTCTGGTACCAGCGCAAGTACTTCGTGTACTCTGTGCTGTTGTAGGGGCGGTCCTCGTCAACCACGTCGTCAAGCGCACCGTCCCACTACGCAATCCACCCCTACATCTTCGTTGTCCAGTCCGTGCCGCGTTTCACTCCATTTCTAGAGTGCCTACTTGTAGGACCACTTCATTAGTAATTTCCAATGGAATAGTAAGTATGTACAATTTTATAAGACGCGGTCACTCACGTGTGCACAGAAGGCGGTAGTGCAGGTCCGACTGGTACCGGGACAGTCTGGCGTAGACCAAACTGCCACATCACTTGCTGCAGCGAGTAGTCCTCCATGAAGATGTTGTAGACGAGCTTCCGGTGCATCAACCAGAAAGCCCGGTCGCGCCAGTATAGGGTCGACAACCCATCGGGAGCACGGTCCATCAGTGTCGCCTGTGAGTAGGGATGCAAACGGAGCGGATATGGACGGATATTGCTCATCCCGTATCCTTTTCCATATTTTTTGTCGGAGTTAGAGTCAGACACAGATAGTGCCGGATACGAATACGAATGCGGATATTCTCGGTCACGAATACGGAACGAATACATGCCGCTCCGAAAACGGTTAGTTTCGGTCATGAATATTTAATCGGATAATGCGCGAAAGCAAATTTCATATGGTGGCAGAGACAAATTAAGCAAACTAAAATCTAATACGAGTGTACCGACATTGCAACAGCGACCGAAACATGCAATCTTATATAAATAAATGATGCTACATTTCAAGAAGAGTCGGAGATCCCACCTGGCCGGTGGAGAGGCCAGGTTTCCGTATCTAGTAACTATCTAGGTAACTATCCGGCAACTATCCAGAAAAATATTCGGATAGTTCCGCATCCGTCGGATAATGCTTGTTCCGAATCCGTTTCCGTATCCGATAAAAAATATCCGAATCCGTTTTCGTATCCGACAAAACCTTCGGATATCCAAAAATTTGCTCCGAATTGTATCTGAATTAAAACGGACGGACAGTCGGTCGAGAAATATCCGCTCCATTTGCACCCCCTACCTGTGAGTACAGCTCCTAGCGCACGTCGTCGGCCGTGAGGCGGTTGATCTGCTCAACAAAGGGCCGATATGCCCGCGTGACCTGCACATGTGCGAACTGCACCTGCAAGGACGAATAGGTGTTATGTATGACCGTCATTAGTACAAAGGAAATAACTAATTGACATATGACTTACCTGTCGACGACACCAAAGAGAACACATCGTTGGCCGGTCGACGTCTCCCCCCGGATACATCTCGGGCCCGTACGGACCCATGTCGTTAGCAAAGGTTGTCCGAGGCTGAAGCGCTTGAACGACCACAGCTACAGTAGTAGGGGACAACCTGTAAGGACCGAGTTCGCCTTGAACCTCCCGCACGCATCGCATAGGCCACGGTAAGTCGCGGCAAGTACGGCCGATCCCCAGCTGACCTGGGGGGCCTCATCGTCCGCAATCACACTATTGCTGTGGCTGCTGGTGAAGAGCACCCAACCAAACAGCCACAGCAAGTATGCTTCCAAATTGCGCGAGACCTGGTGATCGTCCGCCTCTGGGTCCATCCGCTCCACCTGAATGCAAACAAGATGTTATTAGTACGTAATAACGCAAATAAGAGCTTCGACGACATGATCGATTGTAAAGACTACGTACCGGAACTGTGCGAGCCACCTCAGCGATGGCACGTGGGTCTGACTTGCCGGTAAGATGTGGTACTCACCCACGACACCCGGTGGAAGGACCCCCTCAAATCTGCCGAGCAGGTCAGCGCGCCACTCGACCGGAGCCTCTGGTAGGAACGCAGCACCTCCCGCGATCGGAAGGCCAAGAAGCAGGGACACATCCTATAGGGTCGGCGTCATCTCCCCGAATGAGAGGTGCAAAGTGTGCGTCTCGGGCCGCCAATGGTCCACCAAAGCCGTCAGTAGGGAACGGTCGAACGGGAAGCGTCGTGATCGCTCCACGGCCTCGTCCCCACCCGCGGCCAAGGCTGGTCCATCCTCGTCCGTGGCCTGCACCATCCGGGCAAGAGGGAGTAGCCCGGCATCCCGCAGCCTGCAAACATAGTGAAGGTCAGCACGAAACATTCTTACGGCAGCACTAAAACGCTGGCGAAGTGCAAACCTGGCTGTCCAACGGGGGTTGAGTCTCCAGGCCACGCGAGGTGTGCGTGTCCGGACCACTCTCAGCTCAACCGGCTCGTCCGCGCTCCCCGGTGGTGGCACACGACGGGAAGCATGATGCACGCGGTCCACGTGCTCGTCCAACAGGTGATTCCACCAGGCGGAGTCACGACCATCACGTGCCATACCTGCAATTCATACATTACGGTGAATGAAATTTCTAAACTACAATTTCGTACGCATGCAGATTTCATACGCATGTTGTTAATTTTGTAAGACTACATGTTTAATAAATTTAGTATAACAAATATTTAACTTTTTCTATCTAGATCTACACCTACGGTTGCTTCTTCGTCTCCTCTCTGTTTCTACGCCTGCTAATTTCCTATAATTACGTTCACTAAATTTTCTATACTAAAAATTGTATACTACAAATTTTCTATAATAAAACTTCTATACTAAAAATTGTACTAAAATTTCCATATTAAAATTTCTGTACTAAAAATGTTCCATACTAAAAAATGTATACTACAAACTTTCTATACTAAAAATTGTACTAAAATTTTCATACTAAATTTTCTACATCTACAATTTTTACTACCACTAACATTTCATACAAAATATACTACAAATTTTCTATACTTAAAATTTCTATATTAAAAATTGTACTAAAATTTCCATACTAAATTTTCTACATCTACAATTTTTACTCCCACTAACATTTCATACAAAATTACGTTAACTAAATTTTCTATACTAAAAATTGTATACTACAAATTTTCTATACAAAAATTTCTATACTAAAAATTGTACTAAAATCTCTATACTAAAAATGTTCTATACTAAAGAATGTATACTACAAATTTTCTATACTAAAAATTGTACTAAATTCTTCATACTACATTTTCTACATCTACAATTTTTATTACTACTAACATTTCATACAAAATAAACTACAAATGCAATGTACTAAAAAATATCTAAATCTAAAGATCTCACCCTCTCCTCCTTCTCTCCCTCTCCTCTTCTCCCCCTCCTTCTCTTCTTCCCCTCCTTCCTCCTCTTCTCTCCTTTCTCTTCTTTCTCGTCTCCTTTCTTCTCTCGCCGAACAATCAAACGAATGAGGTAGCGCGGCGGCGGCGGCCGAGCGCGCTGCCTTTTAACCCCCCTGTCGCCCGGCTGTTAGGCGACTGGCTTGCTGTCGCCCAATCGTACGGCGACAGGAATCCAGTCGCCCAACGCCCAGGCGACAGCAATAACTCGCCCAAACGTTACCAAACTGCAGACGTGTCGCCTCCCGGTTGGGCGATTGGCTCCAGTCGCCTAATGGGGGGAGGGGCGACTGGAGCCTATTTTTGTAAAAAAAAATTCCGCGGGTATATTTCTGTAATTTCGAATAAAAAATGGATTATTCGTACAAAAAAATTGCCTAGAGTACTCAGCAAGTTGTACATACATAATGCAATATATAGATGTAAGGCTTAGTACAAAGGATTGGCTATCCTCCCTTGTGTTTTGCAAAAAGCTAATTTAACTTGTAAATAAAATAAATAGATCAAAAGCATAACTTGGAAGACATTAATAAATAGATAATAGGTAAAAAGATCCCACATAGCTCATCCATCAATTCACATAACTTTTGCTTTACAGTTTTGTTTATAAAAATCTAACCCTCATGTGAAGTCCCTGAGCACGTCTATGGTCGTGGACATGGCTATTCGAATATATTGAATTAACACTCTGTAGAAGCTGTACAACTTTCTCTACACTATATGATCAACTTGCCATGTCTATCTGATACACTTCCATAGGTATGTGAGTAAGAAGATCATAACAAAAACTTTTAGAAACTTTGCCCCAGTATTGACCCCTCCCATCAAGTTTAAGCTCACTAACCTTGTCTCAATGAATGCCAATAGGCCCGACGCTCAACGTTGGATTTGTAAATGAAATTCTGTCCATAAGATGTAACCCAACGAATGTGATAACGCCTTCCACTCTAGCACTGAGCTTAACCTACTACCTGATGAGTTAATACCGAAACTCGGTAACTTACTGAGCTAGATCCATCCCATTCCAGATATGAGGTTGAATAATTGTGGTTTAATTCAATGATGCACAAAGTTAAATTCTTAACTAAATAGGGTGATATCAACCAATTCTCTAACTAAACAACAATTCACCAATCTTTCCCATACCATAAGCATACAGTCCTTCCAACCGCCCCAGACTAAACCATTTATCTACCCTTGATATTAAAGCACAACACATGCCATAATTGAAAACACATAATGCACCAAGTTATTCAGAAAGCAATTATATATATCATTAATCTAAATTTAATTTGATTCCAAGACAACACTATGGCATGGTGCTCTGGTGTGTCGCAAGTCAGAAGTCGCACAATTTTCACGCAAAAATAGGGAATACCCGCATGCGTGTGAGTTTAGCCAAAATCATTCTCATGCCACCCAATACCATGTGTCACATGTTTTATATGGTGGCAACAACTCTACCTTTTTATATTGCTCTTCTCCCACTTGAAACTAAACCATACCATGATTTGGAATTAGGAATGAATGGGCTTTTGTCTCATGGGCCTAATTCTAACAATCTCCCATCAATTCCAAAGCATATAGCAAGAACGATGATAAGAATTGTTTGTGCTGAAATGTGTTAATATACCGGTTTTTTTTGTAGGTCACGTATGGGTTAAACTTGCACTTAGAATAACAAGATTCATCTTCTCGTAGCTGATGAATAAACTACGCCTTAAATTCACAGCCTTTTGTTATCATACTTCACCGCAAATCTTAACTGATATTAAGTTTCCAAATAACCACGCCTAACACAGAGCATTAAAAGGTCATGCTCCCTAATCTACTCATGTGCTTTATAGAAATGCCCTGTTCTCATGAACCGCAATCACACAATAGGCTTAAGTAGGTGTATTTTTTTGAGGTATCCGCATGCTAACACCTTTTTCTTATTTGAACAACAGAATATATTAAAAATTTATGCCAACCTTTCATATAGTTGAGAGTACTTTATCTATTAGAACACAGGTACAATGAATATGTTCTGTTGTTACAACATTAACTTGTTTTTGGCTAAGTCACGGGATCAAGAAGGTATGGATTGCCATTATGATATAACTCAAATGGGCATCATTCTCATGTATATAGATGCAACGAAAATCGTTTTCCATGCTAACCTCTTTGTAAAAATGTTTGCCAGATTTTTCTCAGTGTGAATATAATTCACAGCAATCACTCTGGGCCCAATTCTAACAATCCTCACCAATTCCCAAGCATGAAGCAAGAACGATGATAAAAATTACTATGCTAAAATATTGTTAATAGATCAGTCTTTTCATGGGCGGAACCAGACCAAGCCCAAACCCCGGGCTAGGCCAGCTGCTCTTGGGCTGACTCTTAAGCTAATTCTAATTTTTTATGATTTTTCATAAATTTTACATAGAATTTGGTTGCCAGGCCTTAGGCCAATTCCGCCACTAAGTCTTTTGGTGTAAGTCTTGAGTTTGCATCTAGAATAACAAAATTCACCTCGGATTAGAGTTCACCCGATGGGAGAGAAAAAAACGAGTAAATGTTGGCTAGCAAAACCATTCTTTTTTATCATCTTCCTGCAAATCAGCATTTAATTTAAGTAATCCTTTTACGTCAGCACTTTTGAAGAAGCATCTTTACGTCCGGCGTCCGAATAGAAAGAAAGAAAGAAAGACCAAGGCGGCGCACCGGTCAGGTCTGTGTCCATACCTGCCCAGCTATTCCCTAGATGATTCCTGTTCCTGATCTAAACACAACGACCCAATTACCAACCATCACCTAGCTAAAACAAACTGAAGTGATAGGACACAGTACTACAGAAGCAGTGTAGCAGAGTGACACCTGCGCGTGTATATATATATATATATATATATATATATATATATATATATATATATATATATATATATATATATATATATATATATATATATATATATATATATCTTTTACACCCGGGTGTAATTACACCCACCTCTAATATACCATCTAAACGAACTAAAAATACTGTTTTATCACTTTAGGTATACTCGTATATTAATTACAAGATACTTTAATATGAATCACACGAAAAAATTGCAAGGGAGTTATATGAATGAGTTTGTGTGTGTAACCAACTGACGAAATTACTGTGCCTGCATGCATGTGCATTCAGCTGAGCCGAGGCAGGAAGGAATGACTTGACGTGCACTTTTCTTTTCCATTCCAGCCCTACTAATACCGTTCCTGTAGCGCTTCTCTTATCAAGTCAGGCCAGGCCAGGGGTGGTAGTAGTAGACTAGTTGTTGTATTAAAATGTGACCGCTTTTAGCCGGATAATGCCACATAAGTGCTTTTTAGTGCCCTCTTCTTTACTCTTTATCACAACTTTAATAAAAGGTCCCTCCACAGAACAGGACTGGCCTATTTGACGTTTGTTTAATCTGATCTCTCGACAAGCCATCTCCTTACCTGTACTGCCCTTCTCCTTCCTGCTCTGCTTTGTGCACAACCGTTAACTAAGCAAAGACTAGGGGCTAAAAGAAGAGAGGGAGAGGCAGTGATTAGTGTTGTTTCTCTTTGCTTTGCCTGTATGATTCTATCGTCTTTCCTGTTCCTTTCTTTCCCTATGTTTTGTATTCTTTTCTCCTTTCATTTTCTTTGCTTGTGTTATTTGCCAACAAGCAGCCTAGCCTAGCTGCTGCGTGTGTACTTTTCCATGAAGCTCTCCTTTCCTAGTAGCGTTTTTTCTCCTTTGCCTTCGCAGAGTAACCACTGCCTTTGCTATCATTAGGGCTTGTCCTTTTGCTGTCCTCCAGGCCCCTTGTGGTGACCAAAGCTTTTCTTGACTGTGACCTGGGATTAGTTTGAAAAGATCATACGGAGAGAGATCATCTGCATTGGTAGTAGTAATATAGGCAGCTTACTGATCAGAATCCAGTAAGGAAACTACATATATTAAAAGCTCTCCGAAGAGGGGAAATGATCATGGCAAAATTTTCACATACTTGGAGTTTGGTTGCCAACAATCAAACATATATTCTATGTTTTACACTACTGTTTGAAGCTAATGGATCATGGATGTGAAGATTTATGCATATGGTATGTTGTGCACTGTACTAATGGGAATTGATTATTGAGGAATGAAAGTGGATTTCTTGGAAGGGGAGAGGACCTGATAGGAGTAAGAGCAACTTACGACCATTTGTTTCCCTTCTCTCATTTTTTTCGCCTCCGTTCATATCCCTATAAAGAATAACGTCCGAGCACGACTTTTGATGCAAATGTACGCGATTATGACCTGGTCAATGGTGCTTAACCGCACTTTGATGCACAGGCTTTTGCTTTTAACTTGACTGTTAATTGTTCCTACCCATCTAGCGCATCAACAATATCACAAATGCTCTCATTAAACATGCATAGTTCATGGCTATTCTGATTCACATGTACCTAGGCCTACTCTTTGTTTCTTATTCTCAATGTTTGCACTTTGATTTTCACTCATTAATGCAAATTTATAAGGTAGAGAGTTCTCTCACTTCTTCCTAAAAAAGAAAGATAAAGAAAAAAATGGCCATTCTAATTCACCAAGTAGAACTACTTTGAAATGTTCAATAACGAATTTGCTTGTACTAAAAAGTTATTGAACAACTAAACCATAACTGATTATATTTTTTAAGAGATAACTGATTATTTGTTATCTTCTCTGGAATGCACTTATTAGGTAAACCTTGTTTACAAAAACTACACATATGTAAATTCATCCGTATTCCTTTGTAACAAATGAGCTAGCAGCAGCAGTAATAAACGTCAGTAGAAAGCAGAAATCCTTTTACCTTAGTTTGTTGAACTACTCATATATCTTCATTACTAGTAATTTCTTAGAGTGTACAATATGCTTGGTTTTGAGGAAACAGAAATGCCGCAAAGCTCCAACTTTACTGCATCTCGTGCGTATATAATTGTGACTTGCGAGTGATGTTAATTTGATACAAAAGCAGAAAGCATGCATGCATATGGATGACACTTTATTCCTTATACTTTTGAGTCCAGAGGGAAAGAGGCCGTACACACGTCCCGATTGTTTTGATATCGATCACAGCACAAATTCACTACATTACGTTCATACATAGCTACATAATTATATTAACATATATATACTCGGGCCAGATCATCTCTCCTCTTGTTATTGATCGATCGTTCAGGGATTCAGGGCCCCTCTCAAAAGATGAGAGGTCACTGCAGTGCAGGCCACATCAGATCCATCAAATCGATCACATAAAGTATCAAATGTTGCATCATCATCATCATTGCAGGGGACTCCCGGCCGTTTAATTCCTGTTGCATGCATGCTAATTATTGATTTGTCCGTATAATTCTACGTACAACAGGTGCATGCAGAAAGTATCTATGCACTGTACTAGGTAGCATATGTCACAGATCATGCATGGTATGTTTTTTTTTCCCTTGATGCATGTAGCTGTATTATTAGTTCACTCGTTTAACCATGGGATGGCCATTTGTTAGCATGAACTCGATTGTAATTTGTAAGCAGAAAGGGGAACAAATTCTTTCAGCTAGAGTTGTTGCTTCTTTCATGAAAGCATGGGGCCCTTGCTAAACTTAGCAACGTTTATTCTTCACATTTGCCATTTCACTACTAGCTAGCTAGCAGAATTAACAAAGCAAAGATGATGGGTCCATTTGATTTGGTTCCATGACAATTAATGTATGTACTAAGTCTGTGTCCATACATCTCTATATATTACTAGAAAACAATCTCTCAGCTGATATGTATAACGTGCATACCAACCCAAGTTAATTTGCTAGGCAAATTTTTTTAAGGAACTTACAAAACCCTCTACTTGTCACTCTTTAAATTTAAAATCCACATGCAAGTATTTTTTAGCACATCGATAACCCCTACATGTGCACAGTTGGCTAAGTCCACAGGGGGTAGAGGACGAAATGGCTCATATGCCTGTATTGTCAATGGTACAATCGTCATGCTTTATTGAGTTGCATATATCAATCAGTTCACATAAAATCCTAAACTTATAAGAAAAGATGGGCAATTCACTTATACTTCAACACTCTCCCTCACTCGTAGACTCTTTAAACCTAAGACGTGGAATAGAAGTGGGTTGCCATTATTTTTTTAATTGCATCAACTGGGTCATAAACTTAAGGCCTCTTAGCTCTGATATCATATTGAGTTGCAAGTACCAACCAATTTAACTAAAAGACTAACCTTATTAAAAAAGATGGACAATTCACTTATATTTCAACATGCTCGACTGATGTGGTTGTAACGACTCTGGAGCAAGGTTGGTGCTAGATCAGCCTTTATATAGCCATACTGATGGATGTTATGACACAAAAAATACTTGTAGGGTGTTAATTGCGGCTTGTAGATGTTATGACACAAAAATACTTGTAGGGTGTTTTTTCCATTGCTTCTCCCCCCTCTCAGATACAAGAGTAAGAACACTACTATATGTTGTGAAGTTATTTGCGGAAATTATCTCTAGCTATCTCCTTGTTCCATGTATGACTCTATGGTACAAGTTAAATTAAAGGTGCCATATTCTTGGCACAAGAAAATTTCTTTACTAGAGCAAGCAGCAAATGGAATCTCCGGCTCTGCTGCATCCTGGCGCAGGCATCCCATCCCACATATTCCTCCTCTACCTGCAGCACAGCCGGCCAGATTTGGCAAAAAAAAAAAATGCTTGGCAAAAAGCACAGATCATCAATGCACGGACTCATTTGCATCAGCATGGAGTAGTGCTACTGCACCAATGATTAACGATCATACAGACAACCCAAATCTTTCTAGATCTGGTTCTAAATATCAGGAGGATCAGTTTACTCACTTTGATGCATGCACATCAAAATGAGCCCTAAGGTTTACTAGTTTGATTCTTTAGAGGCATGCAGGCAGGCAGCTGATCACACACATGCATGACATGCACAACAAACAAACATACAATCTAGTTACAGATGCTGTGCAGTGCACATCCATATGCTACTACTGCTATACTCCTAGTCCTGGGTGCTGCTATCTGAATGAGCTACCAAGCTACAGTCTTTTAGACAGAGACGAGAGAGGAGAGAGATGGAGGGAAAGCTGAAGTAGCTTTGTATCTGCTTTGTCAGCACATGCAATCCACTTTTTCGCAGCACAAAATCCACTTTGGACCAAAGAAACCTTCTCCTCTCTCTCTCTCTCTAAAAACAAAACAATTCAGCCCTCCTCAGCAAGAAAAGCACAAGCCCAAACACCAAAAAATCCATCCAGACTTCACCTCAGCAGTAGTTCCTCACACTGCACCCTGAAAAAGATGAGCACACGGAGACACCAAACAGCATATAAAGCAGCAGCAGCTGGCCAGGGCAAGACAGCCCACTACCAGTGACCCCTCATATCCATCATCTATTCATACATCTCCCTCCCTATCTCGCTCTTGCACCTAGCTAATCAAGACACTTCACATCAACTGGTGAGTGTGTGGCTTATCCTAGCTAGCTGCAAATTTCTTTAATTTGATCACCATTGCCAGTCTGGTGGTACTAGGAGCTTAGCTAGCTAGCAAGATTGCTGGAGATGAGAGCTGGGGGGTGCACGGTGCAGCAGGCGCTGACCGCGGAGGCGGTGGCCGTGGTAAAGCAGGCGGTGAGCCTGGCGCGGCGGCGCGGGAACGCTCAGGTGACGCCGCTGCACGTGGCAAGCGCGATGCTGCAGTCGGCGGCGCCGTCGGGGCTCCTCCGCGCGGCGTGCCTACGGTCGCACTCGCACCCGCTGCAGTGCAAGGCACTGGAGCTCTGCTTCAACGTCGCGCTCAACCGCCTCCCGGCCTCCGCCGCGGCCTCGCCGCTCCTCGGCCCGCACCACGGCCACGGCCACGTCTACTACCCGCCGTCCCTCTCCAACGCGCTCGTCGCGGCTTTCAAGCGCGCGCAGGCGCACCAGCGGCGGGGCTCCGTCGAGACCCAGCAGCAGCCGGTGCTCGCCGTCAAGATCGAGCTCGAGCAGCTCGTCATCTCCATCCTAGACGACCCCAGCGTCAGCCGCGTCATGCGCGAGGCCGGCTTCTCCAGCACCCATGTCAAGGCTAACGTCGAGCAGGCCGTCTCCTCCATTGAAGGAAACAATACTTGCACCACCACCACCACTGCTTCAGCACCCCAAAACCCTAACCCTAGCGCTCCTGCAAGTAGCTCACCAGCTCAAGAAACCAAACCTAGTAAGCTACCTCTCGATCAAGTCCGAGAGGAGGACGTCGCGGCAATCCTGGACTGCATAGCCACCCGGAGTAAGAGACGGGTCATGGTCGTCGCCGAGTGCACGGCCTCGGCCGAGGCGGCGGCGCGAGCGGCCGTGGACAAGATCAAGCGCGGCGACGCGAGGCACGAGGCCCTGCGGGGCGCGCAGGTGGTGAACTTCAGCATGTCCAGGTTCCGGGACGCGCCGAGGGACGAGGCGGAGGGGCGGCTCGCCGAGCTCAGGTGCGTCGTCAAGGCCGGCAGCAGGGCAGGCGCCGTGGTGCTCGTCGTGGAGGACCTCAGGTGGGCGGCCGAGTTCTGGGCCGGGCGCGTCGAGGCGGGGAGGAGAGCGGCGTCGAGCTGCTACTACTACTGCGCCGTGGAGCACGCCGTCGAGGAGGTGCGCGCCCTGGCTTGCCGCGGCGACGGGGCCGGCGTCTGGCTCGTCGGCTACGGGACGTACCAGACCTACATGAGGTGCAGAGCAGGGAACCCCTCGCTGGAGAACCTCTGGGGGCTCCAGACGCTCGCCGTCCCCGCCGGCAGCCTAGCCTTGAGCCTCAACTGCGTCGGCGTCGACAGGTAATTAATTGATCATTCATCCATGCATAAATCGGTCGATCGATTCCAAGTATTTAGTTTCGGTTTTGTAATTGTTCATTCGCATCAAGAAAGGATCAGTTTGGATTGGAACACTGTGAGCATTCGATGTATGTTGAACCCTTTCCTCTAGCTTGCCTGCCACGAGTGAGGGAAAGGTTGCATCTTTTCCGTGCTTTTCAGACGAAAGCTATACACATAGATAGGTCATCAGCTTCGCATTCTCTCTTTAGTTTGCATCTTTATTTTCTACACCTTTTCTTCGCATCCTCTTGCTAGCTAGCTAGTACACACGGGTATCATTTGATTCAAACAATTTATGTGTAATTTTATGGATTGCCTCCAACAGATTAGGGCTAAGTTCTTTTCGACTCTCAATCGATTTATGTTTGTGCTGTCTATAGTAACTAGTTTTTATACAGTATGTTTTTTTAAAAGCGGGGTCAACAGGAAGATTGTAGTAAAAAGTGTACTGAGTTCAGCTGTATAGGCTAAAATTACATACAACTATTTTTTTGTACGTACTACCTTTCACGAACAACTAGAATTCAAATATTTAAACCATAAGCCATTAGCCCAAAAGAACACTCTAGACTTCTGTGCTACTCGGCAAAGAGTACATATGCAGCCTGCAGGCATGATCGATCTAAGCAGAGTGGGGTACATGTGAGTGTGTGACAGACGAATCTTATTACCGTTTTTTTGTCTTTGCAGTGCAATGGTAGTCAATCATCAGTCCATCAACAAAGCGAAGTGCGACAGAAGTGGAAACGGATCGACGTCGCCTTGCCTGTCACTTTTGGACGCTGGTGGCTCCGCCCAGCTGATGGCCGTCTCCACCTGCTACGGCGATTGCTCCTCCACGAAGTTTGATGTCACCAAAGCACTGCCAAGATCAATCATGCCTTCTTCGAGCATTCCTCCATGGCTTCAGCATTGCCGCGATCAGGTAAGTACACATATATAACATCAGTTTTGCTATTGCACAGGCGACTGAAATTTTTTTATCTTTCAGTCACCTAAACTTGCACTCTCAATGAACTAAAATTATAGCCCCCTCTAAAAAAAACAGCTGCAACTTTAGGTGATTCAGAGTGCAACTTCAGGTGACCTGAAATTGCACTCTCAATCAACTAAAATTGCAGCCCCCCTCCAAAAAAATATGTGCAACTTCAGGTGATTCAAAGTGCAAGTTTAGGTGACTGAAAGATAAAAGAATTTCAGTCGCCTGTGCAATAATCTATCCCATATAACATTGTCATTGCACAATGAGCCTAACATTTTGATCTTAGCAATCGACTTGACGAGTGGGTGATAATTAACTAGGTTTTGTTGCGCTGTACTTAATGCAGGAGCCTCCCCATTGCAAGAAATGGAGCTCGACATGCGGCGGCTCGCCGTCTCACAGGACAACTCTAAACTTCTCCACGGCGGTATCGCCGTCCTCCTCCGTCTCCTCCTACGAGCAGTACTACCACTTGCACCAGCCGTACCAGCCATGGCTTGTGGCCGACGTCCACGAGCACAAGAACACATGGAAAGCCAAGCACGGCGGTGACGTGGACGACGACGACGGCGTCAAGCTTCTGAGCGCAAAGGTCAAGTCCCACGACTCCAGCGCCTCCAATGGCTTGGTGGAGGTGGAGTGCCGCTCCAAGTTCAAGGAGCTCAGCGCCGAGAACCTCAAGGTTCTCTGCGGCGCCCTGGAGAAAGAGGTGCCGTGGCAGAAGGAGATCGTGCCCGAGATCGCGAGCACGGTTCTCCGGTGCCGGTCGGGCATGTCGAAGAGGCGCAACGACGGCGCGAAGCCCATGAAAGGAAAGGAGGAGACGTGGATGTTCTTCCTCGGAGGCGACACAGACGGCAAGGTGAGGGTGGCCAGGGAGCTCGCGAGCCTCGTCTTCGGCTCACGCAAGAGCTTCGTGTCCATCGGCGGCAACGCGTCGTCGTCGCCGGCACGGTCGGATTCCACCGAGCAGCACCGGGACAAGCGTCCGCGGCCGGAGGCGAGGCAGGGCTACCTTGAGAGGCTCTTCGAGGCCGTGCGCGACAACCCGCACCGCGTCATTCTGATGGAGGACGTCGAGCAAGCCGACCGGCGCTGCCAGCTGGGCATCAAGGAGGCCATCGAGAGCGGCGTGGTGCGGAGCCACGGCGGCAATGAGGCCTCCCTTGCCGATGCCATCGTCGTCCTCAGCTGCAAGTGCTTCGACTCGAGGTCGAGGACTTGCTCCTCGCCGACGATCAAGAAGACGAAAGCCGAGAGCGAGGAGGAGGGCACAAGTGATCATCATCGAAAGGAAGCCATCGGCTCGTCGTCGTCGTCTTATTTTGATCTGAACATGAGTGTGGATGACGATGACATGGAGGAGTGTTGCTTCGCTGATGCAGGCTTGCTCAAGGCAGTGGACCGGACATTGTTCTTCAGACCACCTGAGGAATTGTGAATTTGTGATTCATCAATCGTGTCTGAAGATTAATATGTGTTTCGTTTCTTGGGGGGTTTCTGATCATGAATGCGAAATTGATCAGTGTCTGAACTGTTTCTGTCCTGATGTTAGTCTGTTTAATTGTTAGTTTTTCTTGTTATTTCTTTTTGTTTGGGGAGATCATGAGATTGGATGGAACGGATTAGTACCCTATATATGTTTGGTTGAGCATTCATGGAAGCACTTGTAACTTTCTAGTGGTGAACTGGTGATCATTATATTTTGGGGTAGCGTATGGATTGAATTGATATCCTTTTGTGTTAATGTACTATTTCATACATAGATGCATCGATAGATTTGATCAAGGTTACTAATTAAGCAAAAAAATTAAGAAACCCATTTCGGTCGATATATGACTAGACCATCTCTCAACAAGTAAAGGTCAGATAATTTTTCAGCGTATCAACCAAATTAGGGTTCTACCACAATGTGCGAGATGTGAATATATGCTGCCTCGGGACAGAGAAGGATATTTCAAGAAGAGCAAAGACAACAATGTAATCAAGTACTTTAAAATATATGTTTCTTCTTCACGGCTAACTAGGGTTTGCTTTACATTAACTCATTAGTAACAAGGACTTCAATATCTGTTCAGTAAGTTTTCCTATGTATCCTTAGAACTTCTAAGGCCATATACAATAGCGTGATGTTAGCTATCTATAAATCTTATTATGTAGGATACGAGAAGATATAGAGAGAGGGGGAGCATAGAGAATTAGTTGTCTACTATGTAGTAGTCGACTGTAACACGATAAACAAGACACATTGTATCATAGAAAAATTGTCTATAAAGATATGCAAAAAGACAACCTATTATATTGAGCAATTTTTAGTGCCGTCTATAGATGACATAGAGGATATTATAGGCAACAATTTAAACCATTGTACATGCTCTAATACAATCAAGAAAAATCAGTAAAGTGCCATTGCAAATGATGTGGTTTTGGAAAAAAATGTATAATAAAGTAAATTTCACGATGAATCTAGTTAGCAATACTACTTTTATGCACCAATCTATATACACTTTTATATATTGATTGTTAAATCTAAAAAAAATGTTTGACAGGCATGATTTTTTGGATGACTTAAATTGGAATGGGAGGGATTGGTAGCTAGCTAGATTAAACGGTAGGCATTAATTTTCATAATCCTTAAGATTAACCCCAATTGCATAATACATCTAAGCGGCTGTTTGGATGTAGGGGGTTGGGCTAGCTGGGATTATATGTACAAACCCTAGCTAGTGGCCTGTTTGGCAACAATTGGGAAGGGGACGGGAGTTTAGAGCATCTCCAACAATGTCCTTTAAATCTCATCCCCTAAATCACTTTTTAGAGGACACAATCTAGAATATAGAAGACTAAAAATATGTAACCTCCAACAAGTCCTCTAAATATGGTCCCCTAAATTAAAATCTAGGTCCACAAAAACTACCAATCAAAGAATTTAGGGGATCGGACGGCGCAGGAGCGTTGGGGCCGATTTAGGGGATGGTGTGCGTCCTCCATATATGGGGGACGAAAAATCAGGGATGGAGTCCTCTATATTTTTGGGTACCACTTAGGGGATCTGTTGGAGCCTTTTTTTACCTTTTCTTCTAAAATATAGGAGATATGAGCACTTTAGAAGATTTGTTGGAGATGCGCAGTTTGTAGTGGGATGAGGCATAGGAGTTTGCCTTTCAGTCCCAACCCCTGTTTGGCAAGAGGGACGAGACATTGCGAGGGATTGCTTTATATATAGCTTCTAAAACTCCTACTCATCATCACCCCTAAATTCTTATGCCAACCAACCAAACAAAAGATTTATAACCCTAACTCCTAAATTCCTATCCCCTCTCTCACCAATTCCCTCCAAACAAACAAGCCGGTGGTGTAATTTTTTTGTTACAATTCAACAATTCACCAACAATTATATATTAATATGCATGCATCATATGGGGGCAAATGAGCCAGTTTGTTAATTAGATAAGGTTGGGTACTAGCAGACACACCGAACCTTTTCTTGATACAACGAAGTACACGCATAAAGTTGGACCCCAAAGCTATGGTGATCAACTAATGGAAGGCAGCACTAGAACAATAATCTCATCATATGGATTCAGCAAATTTAAATATAAAAGTATATCAATGCCGGTAGTTTCTGATACACCGGAAGGTAGATGACGTGGTACTGATGGTGCAAACAGGCAAGGATTCAAAACTTAGAGCTCGTGCAAAGGAGGAGCCACTTTAGAAGGCAAAGGAACAATCTTCCCCTTAAAATGTAGCGAAAGGGCGCTCCTTTTAATGCTGGTCGAATGTGATTTAGAAAAGGATCCCTGCTTCTTTCCCCTTTTCTGTTTTTCCTTTTCAATTCTCTTGCCTTTGCTTTAGGTTTTCACAAGCCCAACATTCTCGTCTTTGGAAAGTAGTGGGGGGTGTGTGAAAAGCTTAACATAGACACACCTCAAAAAAAAAAAGAAGGTGAAGATATAAGCATCTAGGCCTCTTGGACCCTAAAGTTTGGTGCTTTAGGATCCTTTGGAAAGAAAGATCTTCCATCATTTCCCTCCATCTGATGATGAACCCTAAAATCACACAAAGAGCACAGCTGTAAATTCCTAACTTGCCGTTGATATTAGCCTTTTTCACACAATGTACTCAAAATGATTTTGCATGTTTTTTTGCTTTCTTGTTACGTACGCCCAAAAGAGGTAAGGTCAACCATGCTGAAAATACAAATTCAACAGGTATGTCGTAGTAATACATTAGAAGAAACCATATGAAGATTTCAGTGCATATATTGTATACTTCTTTACAGAACATCGTACATATAATATGCCTGGTTTTTCTTTTGCATTGTTGGATGTGTACAAAAACACAAGTGGGGATGATTAGCGCGCTCTACTTTACATCGTACTGCATGCACGCACTCGTAGGATGCTACCCTAGCATATTTTTCTTTGTTTTATACTATATTTAGTGGTATTCACAATCTCCTTGTTAGTAGCACGTAGTACGAGCAAACGGAATGAGTGTTATTTTTTTTGTGAAAAGTTGAGTCATCAAAGCTGATGTCGTGTACCCCAAGGGAAAACAAAATACCACTATACTACAATCAACTTTCCTGGGATAAACAAAGTAACGTATAATTTTGCTGAGAACTTTGTTCTCTCTCCCTTGCTGATGTTCATTTATATAGGGTAGGGTGCTGACGGAGTGGATAATTTTTATCCGACTGACTAATCAAAGGCTCGCGGAGTGAATGTGCGTGCATGCATGCTAGCTAGGTGCATGCTTGCAGAGTATATATGCGCCAGGAATGAATAGAGAGAAAAGCAGTAGTCCTGGGTGAGTTAAGGAGTGACCAGAGAAAAGAGGTGCCATGAATGAATGCACTAGAGATAATACTTAAGGGAGTAATTGACACAATTTAGTCATCTAAAGTATCAATTGGTCTATGTGCTAAAAAAAATAAGTCCTATAAATTTGAATAGAGGAAGTATTTATTTGCATTGTTTTGCAACTATATATCACTACTGACTATATACAAGGTAAGTTAAAGTTCAACTTCCCGTCGCAATTCTATATATATCATGCATTTGTGTTGTCATTTGGCAAAATGCACATTTAGATAATGGACCGGTCGGGTGCCTTAAGCCTACATAACACAGTACATGCATGAAAGCATGCATCGAACAAATTAATTAACTAGAAGCGAGAGCTACTAATTTACTTTGTTAGAGGGGATAAAGAGGGTAAAGTGAGAGAGGCTACTGCACTATGAGAAACATACTTATTAGGCCAAGTTGTTTGCAACCATGCTATCCAAGCTAGCTAGCCATGATATAGCTAGCATGGGCTAACCGGGAACAACAGCCTCTTTTTATCATGCATGCATGCCTTCAAACTCTCTTCTCCCCCCAATCTGTGATCATGAGACAAACATGGAATAGAACTTTGATCGGCTGTCCCAGCTTGCCCGATCGATCATTCATGCATCTCTAGGGATTCGACATCTTTTGTGAGATGGACGAATTTTGCTTCTCCATCGATCGAAGTACTCCTGCCTGCCTGCCTGCCTGCATGCCCTTTTCTCCTTTTTAAAGTGAATGGTGAAAACGCTTTTTAGAACCTCAAGGCTCTTGCCTATCTTTAGGCAAATTGTAAGCTGAATAAGTATGAACAATGAATTATGGGATATCCAAAATATTAATTAATATGAGCCGAAAGAACATACGACAAGCACGGGAATATACGGTATATATGGAACGAAAACTATATTAAGCGATATATATATATATATATATATATATATATATATATATATATATATATATATATATATATATATATATATATATATATATATATATATACAGCCCTTCCCTTTCTCTGCATGAAGCTGTAATCACTTTATGATTAAATAGCTGGCATATGCATTTGTTATATATGAACGGTTGATATCATGCTATGGCACGTCGCATCCTATGTCTCGCAGAAACTATAGGTGTACCTAATTATCAATCGGTCGTGTACATGCATGTTGTATTTATCAACTAATAAGGTCAGTATGTTTATTTGAAAAAAAATGAATTGCTCAAGATCAGGCTTCATGGCCGGAGACAAAGTTTCCACAGCGCAGAGGCTTTTGCTAGAGACTTTTGAGAAGAAAGGGCAGCCTCTACGTCGCTCTCTCTCTCTCTCTCTCTCTCTCTCTCTCTCTCTCTCTCTCTCTCTCTCTGCTTCCTTCCTTTACTTCTTTTGATCTGCTCCTCTTTTCATGTGAACAAGGATCATACGCGAGAAGAAAGCAGAGAGAAGCATGCATACGTTCGTCTGTATCAAAGTGAGGGCTTGCATAGTTCTTGGATCTCTCGCTAGCTACTGATCATGGCAAGCATCTTTACTGTGACCTAACTATACTAGCTAGTAACTATAATATGTTCAAACAGATGCTTACATACTAGATATGTAGGTACATGTATAGCTCAAGTGGTAGCTGGAGAGAGTGGTCAATGATGCTTGGGGATCCAGGGGCGGAGCCAACCCTGTGGGCAGGGTGGGCATGCACCTGCCCAGGCTTGCCAGCATCCAGCCGTGGAGTCCTACTGTCACTAGGCATGATGGAAGTCAGTGTTTTCTTGGGCAAGCCTCGGCTTCTGCTTGATGACAGGGATGCTCTACCTGGGCAACTCAACTGCTACCTAGAGGTTGAAGACGTCTGGCTTCTGGACATCTGGACAACACGAGCCCTTGGACCTAGATGCGACGTGCGCGTGAGGAGGCATGGACACATGGTGCAGAATGAAAGCTCAAAACGCCAAGGCCCACTCGACCACTCCTTACTCCCTACCACCCTAGGCCTAACCGAGCCGATAGCCGAGTAGTCCCCACCTCCCCTCCTCGCGTCGTGTCTCTCCCGGTTGGCCAGTCCCCCTCCAGGCAGTGGCAGTGGTGACGACGAGCACTAGCAGTTCAACGAGGCCATGGTTGGCGAGGACGCGCTAGGAAGCAACGGAGACCGGCGAGGGCGGGAGCTCGAAGGGCAGAGCCGCAGGGAGGAGGCCACCTCCCCTCTTCGCTCTCCCAAATCCCAGTCTCCCTCTCCCTCCAAGTGGCAGTGACAGCGAGAAGTCTGGCGCGGCCAGCGAGGGTGTTGCTCCTTGCTAGCCAGGAGAGTACGAGGCGGTGGAGACCGAAAACAGTGGCGAGGGCCGAACCCTGAAGGGCAAAGCCACAGCCTGTATAGCCACACTATAGGGGCAGTCCAGAGGAGAAGGCGCCAACCTTCGGACGTTAGATGTGTCCAATGCAAGAAGAGAAGGTGATTCCCCATTTCCCCTTCCCTGACTCTCCCATTGCGGCAATGCCCAGATGGACTTGCCCAAGCTAGATTTTTTATGGCTCCGCCTCTGTGGGGATCCAAGGGTGTTGGCTTTGATTTCGATCTCTTTTGCATGAAACGTTATGAGCTACTATACATGTAGCCAGGAAAGGTCTACACAGCGACTCCATACCCTTCCACATCCCTCTTGCTCCTTTCTGTCTTGTGACCCCGCTCGGTTGGGCTAAAAAGCTATGGCTTATAGCTGAAATTGCACCGTAACAGCTGAAATTTCACTGTAACTGAAGCTGGTTTATTTGACATAATTAAATTTAAAAAGTTTAAAAATAGAAAAAAATATGCTAGCTCATCATGGACAACGCAAACGAATACGGAAAAAAGAACCAGCAAAAAAGCTCAAAAAAGCCAAAAGTTCAGAAAAAAACGAAATTTATGAATAGTGAAAAATAAGTCAGAAGCCAAAAGCTGAAGCTAAAATGAGTGGGGCTAATAATTCTCCCTTTTCTCCTTCATTTGGTGCCTATTCTACTAGTAAAAAAGAGCAAAAGAAAAAGGCTCATTTGATCTTGTAGTTAATTGGGTGTTTTGAAGGTCGATGGTGGACTGGTCAAAAAGAATGGGAGAGAGAGAGAGAGAGATGTTAACAACTGGAGTAGCTAAACACTAGACAGTAGAGATCTAGTAGGCTTTGCTTTCATGGAATGAGAATAGAAAAATATTATACGAGGGATGAGAGAATGTAATGTGTGAGCTTTTTGTTTCATGTGGGATGTGGATATAGTTTTGGTTTTGGGAGGGCAGAGCACGCAGCTTTATGCATGTATGACAGATAGAGAGAGGGAGGGCGTGGGAATCCCAAGACAGGCCTAGAGATTGAGGGGAACAAGAAATATGCGGCTTTCATGCTTTTGCGAAAGGTTGCTAAATGCTACAACTTGCTACTACAAAAAAAGCTTTATTTCAAGGAGGAGGCAATTTTGAAGGAAAGTGGACATGTCTCCAATATAATATGGCTAGCTTAATTTGTGCATAGTAGTAGTTATAACCCTGGAAGAATAATATGAAGTGTCCACATTTGTTTGATAGAAGTATTCTCCTATGGTAACCTTTTGTTATGCATTAAAACGTGACTAACATAAATTTTTGGAATTAACAAATTTTACAGGGAAAGCCTCAACTTGAGTCCCTTCTTTATTTACATTCATTTAATTGTGACAAATGAAGAACAAATCATATTCTAATGGTCGTGAGATAGGGCTTCTAGTGATAGGCTGTAAGTTCAAACTCTATTAAGTTAGTTTTGGTGATAATGATAAATGCAATTGTGAGATAATATCTTTATTAGTTATGATATTACCCAGTCTCACTTGATATGATTAATGACAAATACTATATTGAGACTAATATGTTTATTGATTATGATATCTCTAAATCTCATTTGGATGCAAAGGTGAAAACCACAGATGTATGCATTCGACATCATATTCTTATAACTTAGTGCATTACTCGGATACAAAATATAGATTGAACTATATAAATAGTCAAACTTGAATATGTGTATATATTTTTATTATACATTCTTATATGCACATATTTATGGGAGTTCACACTATGTTTTAAGCTTTCATAAGTATTGATCCATGTTTCTTTTCCTATATATTAAGAATCTTTACTTTGAAACATATCCCTTGAGTATATATAGTTTGTGTAGTTTATATATACTCATGATTGATTTAATTTAAATCAATTGTAATCGAGTTGTCGTCTAGTTTCTCCTAGAGTATACAATCATTGTATACATGTTATATACTCGTAAATTATTTTCTATCTCATTATTTATTGAGATTGTCAAAAGGGTAAAATTGTAGAATTTAGTCCATTCATTATGAGTTAATCGTGGAGTTTTGGTAATTAATGACAATTGATTTGCGGACTAACATTTTCATAAATTGGATGAATATGTTAGGTTCTACAAATAAGGATGACTTCATGTGTTGAAGATCATCAAGTCAAGATGGCTTCATGTGTTGAAAGCCATCAAGAAGAGAAGATGATCATGAGTTGATCAAGATTTCTAAGAGAAGATAATCATGAGTTGATCATCAAGTCAAGATACAGGATGGAAGATGGCTTCATGAGTTAAAGGCCATCAATAAGAGGATACATTATGGGTTGATGCATATCAAGACAATGACCCAAGGCAAAGGTATGACTAGCTAAGGCTAAGGATGTGTTTCTAATCTTTTACTAGTCTTGATATTTGGTTGGAAGACCAGATTGCTAGTATAGGTTGCCGTACTATTAAGAGGGGTCATTCTAGTAGTTTGAGTCTTATCATGTGTTGATAGCTCAACCTCACTTGCTCTAGCTTTCTGTAGCATGATGTTATTATTTGGGAGTTTGTTTTGCAATAGATGAGGCTCATGTGTTGAATCCTTAGACTATATATTGCGAATGTGTTTTGCAAGTGTTTGGAGTCTATGTTCCCCACTCTTTGTAGTATGAGACTTTTATTTGCAAATGTGTTTTACAAATGGTTAAAACTCATATACAATTCTTGTAGTGTGTGACTTAAGTTTGTGAATGTGTTTTGCTAATGTCAAGAATCCATGTATATGTACTTTGTGTTATGATTCTAAAAATATGCAAATGTATTTTACAACCTGTTGGGAATCATGGTTTGATCTTTATGTGCATGATACTATAAATTGTGAATGTGTTTTACAAATTAATTGAAGTATATGCACTCTTTGAGAAAAACGATAGTACCGACTTGTGTGGCACAGTATGACCGAAAGTCGGTAGTACCAGCATGTGTTGCACGGTATGACCGAACATAGGTAGTACCGGCATGTAAATACAATACTACCGGCCAGCGGTTAGACCGGCATGTGTTGTGTGGTCGGACCAATCAGCGGTAGTATCAATTTATTCACGGTACATTTTTTCCAGAGAGTTACATTTTAGGAGATTTGTTCTTCCTTGGAAAACGGTAGTTCTTCATGTTTGGAGTGGTGCTACTGTTAAGCGATAGTACCGGATTTTGTGTGGTGGTACTACTGATTTTGCCTGTAATAGCTAGTTTTCTGACCGTTGCTGACGGGAGCGGTAGTACCGGACTTTTGCCTGCGGTACTACTGGAAATCCTAATTTTTGTTCCCAACAGCTAGTTTCGAGGTGTGGGGCATAAATACTCCCTTGTGGCTGGTTAGGGTAAGACTCTACGCACTCTATTTCACTCTCTTGAGCTAGTGTGAGGTTCTCCTCTCAATTGTGCATGTGTTGCACCTTGTGGGAAAGGAGAATGGCTCTAGATTGCATGTGTTGCATCTAGAGGTGGATTTCGTATTCACTTGAGCTTATGCATTCATTGCACATGGTGAGAGTCAAGCAAGGGGCTTTACTTATTACTCTTGAAGTTTGCCGACTCCTAGATAGCGTTAGAGGCGTCGTGCGTGATGATCTTCTTAAAGAAGGTTGTGAGAGGACCTAGCAAGTTGTGAAGGTTGGAGCTCACCTACTCGAAATGGGAAAGAGCTACCACTAGTGGATTGAAGTCTTTGGCTTAATTTATAGAGCCGGTCTAATTCATTTGGGTTTACCTCAACGTGGACTAGAGGACACCGGCAAGTCTCCGATCACTACGGTAAAAAGGAACCATGTTAATTGTGGTTTGTTCTCTTGTGGTCAATTTACATTCATAGAATTAAATTGATTACTTGTCATCCTATGATTGCAAATCTTTGACATAGACTTAGATTGTTGGTGTACTTAGGTGAATCTAGTTGATTTAGGCCATGTCTGTGCTAAACTAAATCGAGTTATGATTCCGCATTATATACTTGGTTCTAGCCAAATAGAAATAAAAGAAAGATTTTTTAAAATCGCCTATTCCCCCCTCTAGTCAGCCTCCTCGATCTTACAAGTGGTGTTAGAGTGTGTTCTATCATTTTATTAGGCTTCACCGCCTAGAAAGTTTAAAGGATGGTGACTAGTAATATAGTGCACCTAGATAAAGCACCTCTATTTGGTGGCACAAATATGATAATTGGAAATCCGTATGATATGTTATTTTAAGGTCATGGCCTGAAAATATAGCGGATTGTAGATGTAGGCTTTTCTCCTCCAAATGATCCTCTTACTCTAACTATTGAGGAAGAGAAATGCTCACATCTCAATGCTCAAGCAACTAACGCATTATTTAGTGCTTTAAGTGTAGAGGTGTTCAATACAATATGCAATCTCGAGAGCGCTCATAGGATGTGGACTAAAATTTAAGATAAATATAAAATGTCCACCTCAACCGATGAGGATTGCATACAAGAGTGGATGTCGGGAAAAGAATGCTCAATCTCTAGCTCTGATGATGAATGTTGTAGGGGTGGCCCCCACCTAAATCCATTCACCCTACTGGGCCAAAAGGCCCAATGAGGCATGCAAAAAGACACCTATATCCCTGGAATAGTACATCACTATATATATAGGGCCTAGGCAAAGGAAAGAGCCAAGCCAGTTCATTTGCTATACTCACTCTACTAATCCCCTTATTTACTATTTGGTTAGTAACCACTAGAGTTAGCGCCGTCCATGGGGACGACGAGAAAGCTATGAGCTTGAGAGAAGCAATGACACCCAAGAAAGCAGCGACGACATCTAAGCCAAAGAGAAGCACAGTGGTGGCGACTGTCGCGGGTGGTGAGCAGTTGACACCCATCCAATGGGTAGGGGAGGGAGCTGCTTTTTAACGGCTTCGTCCTACCACCGACTTCGTTGATGATTGTCCGAAGGGTGGAGGACGGAGTGCACCTTTTAACGACTTCATCCCACCACTGACTTCGTCGATGCCAGTCCGAAGTGTAGGGTATAGAGTGCGCTTTTTAGTACTTCGTCCCACCAACGACTTCGTTGACACCCATCCGAAGGATGGGGGACAGAGCGTGCCTTTTTAGGACTTTGTCCCATCACTGACTTTGTCTACGCCCGTCCAAAGGGTGGGTGATGGAGCGAGCCTTTTAACAACTTTGTCCCATCGCTGACTTCTTCGATGCTAGTCCATAGGGATGGGACAGAGAGCACTTTTTAGGACTTTGTCCCACCACCGAATTCATCGATGCCTGTCCAAAGGGTAAGGGATGGAGTGCGCCTTTCAATGACTTCATCCCATTGCTGACTTTGTCAACGCTAGTTCGAAAGGTAGGGGATAGAGTACGCTTTTTAGGACTTCATCCCACTGCTAACTTTGTCGATGCCCGTCCGAAGGGTGGGGAAGAGTGCACTTTTTAAGGATTTCGTCCTGCTGACGACTTCGTCGATGCCAGTGCGAAGGGTGGGGGATGGAGCACACTTTTTTGGACTTTGTCCCACTGCCGACTTCGTCGACGATAGTCTGAATGGTGGGGAACAGAGCATGCTTTTTAGGACTTCGTCCCACCACCGACTTCACCACCAACTTCGTTGATGCCTGTCTGATGGTGGGTGATGAAGCACACTTTTTAGGACTTCGTCCCACCACCGACTTCGTCGATGCCCATTTGAAGGGTGGGGGACCGAGTGCGCTTTTTTAGGACTCCGTCCCGTCGCCGACTTCATCGACACCAGTCCGTAGGTTGGGAGATGGAGCACACTTTTTTAGGACTTCATCCCACTACCGACTTCGTCGATGCCTGTTAGAAGAGTCGGGGTCAGAGCGCGCTTTTTAACAGCTTCGTCCCACCGTCGACTTTGTCGATACCTGTTCAAAGGGTGGGGGATGGAACACGCTTTTTTAGGACTTCATCGACGCCCATCCAAAGGGTGGGGGATGGAGCACTCTTTTTAATAGCTTTGTCCTGCCATTAACTTCGTCAATGACCATATGAAGGGTGGGGACCGTGCACACTTTTTTATGACTTTTTCCTATCGCCAACTTTGTCGATGCTAGTCAAAAGGGTGGGGGACGGAGCGTGCTTATTTAGGACTTCATCTCGCCACCGACTTTGTTAGCGCCCATCTAAAGGACTCCTATTCGAAGGGTGGGGGACAGAGCGTGCTTTTTAATGGCTTTGTCACACCGCCGACTTCATCGACAACCGTCCGAAGGGTGGGGAATGGAGCGCGCTTTTTAGGACTTTATCCCACTGCCTACTTCATCAATGCCAGTCAAAAGGGTGGGGGATGGAATGCACTTTTTTAGGACTTTGTCCTCCCGTCGACTTCATTGATATTCGTCCAAAGGGTGAGGGACAGATCGTGCTTTTTAACGACTTCATCCCACTATCGACTTCATTGACGCCAGCCGAAGGGTGGGGACAGAACATACTTTTAAAGAGCTTTGTCCTGCCGCCAACTTTGTCAATGCCCATCCGAAGGGTGGGGGATAGAGCACGCCTTCATCCTGCCACTGACTTTATCGACACCCGTCCAAATGGTGGGGGATAGAGCGTGCTTTTTACCTATGCACAGCCACTATCGAATTCCTATATCTACAGGCGTGCCTCTTTGGTCACCCCAACATCATTCTCAACCACTACGAATGGTGTCGTACTTGCCTGGTGTTCTGCTACTTCAGGGCATATGACGGCATGGATGTCTCTAAGCTCGCGTCCTATTTGTACTAAGATGAGGAGGGCGAATTTGCTGCAGTAAATAATACTTTACTATTCTAGATTAATTGTTACAATAATATAGCATTTGAAATGTACAGTCATGGAGCAAGGCTGTTGCTCAATCTACTCTCTGTCTAAGCCCTCTATCTTTATGTACTCTCTCATGGAGGCATCGTTCGTTGTGCTCCACTCCGCCAAAAATCATAACAACTCCTCCGCCCATCCTCAACATTGCAGTCGACAATGAACAAGGCGGTCCGAAATTAGGGGGCGGTCTTCCTCGAGTACATGCTTGCCAGACAAACATCAACATGAGGTCATAACACAGACACTCTGTACTTTTCATTGCAAAAGGATAGTTACATGTCACGCATGCACCCAATGCTGTGTACACATAGGCGCTAAAGGCCAGACACACACAAACGACCACACGAAAGCAAAAGTCCTCGGCGTCACACCTGCCGATGGATCAGGGTGCTGGAGCTAGGTTTGATGTCTGTGTCCCGTCGGGGCACATCGTTTAGCCAATGCCGAGATCCACACTCTCGCGTAGTGTATGCCTCATAGCGATCTTCGCCTTAGCCTCACCGATGTACTCCCATATCCACTGGTGGAAGGTGTGGGCGGACCACATGTAGCGCCCTCGACATTGTTCCGCTCCTGATGGACCATGTGGAGGTGACCACATGTGAGTGATGAGTAATTGATATTAGTTTAGGAAAGTCGAGTTTGGTTTGCGTGGTCGGACCTTGACGTTGCATGGAGCAATCGGGCTCGATCGTTTTGGTCAAACTTGGTCGTATTGGGTTAGGTTGCATATTCCGATGATTCGACAGGTTTGGACTTCATCAGTGGTAAGTATGATGGTAATTATGCTTTGATGTATCGAGCGGTGCTATTTGATATGTTTCCTGGTTGTGATGACTGCAGGATGTCGAAGCGGAGTCGTGGTGAGACACGAGGTGACCGGACTAGACACAGGGAGGTGTCGAGGTCAGAACGGTCGGATGTGTCGAAGACGGCGGAGATTCGATGTGGTTGCGGGTCGTGGACGACAAGGAACGCGGAAGCTTCCTGGAAGGTGCAGGAGGGGCGAAACGGGAATTTCGCAAGGCTGCACAGCTGGAGGTGGTTCCGTTCGAGTTTAGCCGGCGTAACGGGTTGGAGACCCGTTAGAAAGGGCTATAAATAGGTTTGAGGGGCTGCATGCCCATGTATGGCTTTAGGAGAGAGTTAGGGTTTTGAGAGTCAAAAGAGGCTTTGGAGGTTGTTTTGCCTTTGGTCTTTAGTTGGTGAGAGTGGATGTGGAACACAGAGTGTGTCTCCCTGTGTCTGTACGTTGTGCTCTGTGTGTTCTTGAGTGAAACATGTAGAGTTCTTGATCATTCCAAGCATGTATGGGGTTGTAGGGATAGTATGAGTTGATACTCTATGCAATCATGTATCTCTCTTCCTCATTATCAATCCAAGATGATTTTATTTGAGGTTGATTGAGTTTCCAGGCTCTGTTGTTTTTGCCCTACAATGCCCTCCTGACTTGATTTCTTGATTTTCATTTTCTCGTTGTTTCTTGCTGGGAAGGACCAAAATGGGTTGCTCTGTGATGGGATAGTGCCTCAAGATCATTTGATCGATTTCCCAAAGAGCTAACTTCGTTTAAATCTCAGATTTCATTTTTGAGCCTTCTCTGTTCATCAGTTTAGTTCTAGGGTTTTGAGGCTTTTTGCGTTTTCCTTCATGAGATGGCATGAAACTTGATATCTAGGGTCCTGAGGCTATCTATTAGCCATCCTCAAAGTTTCATATGCCAAGGTTCAAGGATTGAAGAGAAATTGGATTTTTGGAGTTGGCTCTGTAAGCTTTTGGATTTCTAGGGTTTCTTGTTCGCCTGTGATTTTCTTTGTAAGATCACCTGAGATTTGGTCTGGAGGATCCTGTTGCTATTGCTAATATATCTACAAAGTATCTTGGCCATAGGATCAAAGACTTGGTGGAATTTAGGTTTTTGTCAATGTCTTAGTAATTTTCAGGTTTTGCCCCATATTCTGAATTTCTTGTGTTCTTGTGTGTTTCCCTTGTTATTCTCAGTTTGTGGGTGGTTTGAAATTTTACTACTGCTGTTTTCAGCACTTCCTTACTACAGTTTTCAGCCACAAGTTGTTGCAGATTTCAGCCAAAAACTGCTGCTGTTTACTGCGGTTTTCAGCACATCTTTACTGCAGTTTTCAGCCACAAGTTGCTGCAGATTTCAGCCAAAAAACTGTTGCTGTTTACTGCTCTTTTCAGCACTTCTTTACTGCAGTTTTCAGCCACAAGTTGCTGCATTTTTCAGCCAATTTGGAGTGCAGTTTTCAGCCAATAGCAGTGCAGTTTTCAGCCTTTCTGTAGTGCAGTTTTCAGCCAAATTTCAGTGCAGTTTTCAGCCAAATAGCAGTGCAGATTTCAGCTCTTAGTCAGTGAAGTCAATTGTTTTTTTGAGGAGAATCTTGTTGACTGTTTTCTTGGCATTTCAAGTAAACATCCATTTTGCTCACTTCATAGCATCGCTAGCTATTGGAGAACAAAGTGTCGTGAGTACTTTGGGGGCATTTTTTAAAAAGCGACATTCACCCCCCTTTGTCGCCATTTCGGTCCAACAGCTCCCGACATGCAAGTCCAGGTGGGGATCGGCTAGTTCACCCACGTGCAGGCAGCCCTAAATATGAAGTAGCCCAAGAACCTTTTGTGTTGTTGCAAACGAGCAATGGTTGCCATATGCTCATGTAGCATTCAGTATGAGTGACAATACCTCTCCAATCCTTCGAAGGATGCATAGAAGGTCTTCCGGTCCAAACTCTTGAGGAGGGACCTCGACTGCGAGCTTGGCCAGAGTACCCTCCATGGCCTCCACCGAGCTCCACGCCAACAAGGAGGCATCGCCCAACACGCGATCCCTTGCTGCCACCTCGGATGATAGCCGAGCCTTCTCCTCTTCCAACCTAGTGATCTACCACAATAACCCCTCGTGCTCCTCGGCAGCTGCACACCGGGTCTGCACTACCAAGGCGCGCACGTCGACGATACCCTTCTATCTCGAGGAAGCCGATGCGTTCATCTTTCACGACACTTGTCACAGTGGCATCCTCAGTGGATTGCCGGGCGGCAATGAGCTTTGCTCCAACAACGAATACTCACTCCTACAGCCCGCTTTGTTCATGATACCTCGCTACTTGCACAGCACGAGCAAGAGCGAGGGCCTGCAAGGCACCTTGCGGTTACCAACCACGTAGTCAGCATGTTGTCATGCACATTCTTTCATCCCTGTCACCTCAAGGGTGCTTTCCAAGAGCTCTGACCCATAGGAAGAAAGCACACGGTGATCCATAGCCATGTCCACGTAGTCCGCAACCTCTTGGAATGCCTTCAATGCCTCTGAACGAGGGATAAAGTCCACCACAGAGACCCGCTAGGACTCCAAACTGATGGCCTCAGGGATACTCAGACTTGGCAAAACACCCACGCTGGTAGTACCAGTCGGGCTGTGACCAGCTCTGTCACTAAAGCCCTATGTGCACCTCGAAGATTGAGGCACTGACACTGGGGATAGTGTCAGGAAGCAAATCGGAGAGAGCCTCATGAAGTCACAAGAGGAGAGCAAGTTATTTGTACCTGTATCCCGATTAGGAGACGCTGGTTTGGAAGCGGTAGCACCTGCGGACCCCCATGTGGGCTCGCCAGAACAACATCGACAGAGCCGGCACCAAAACCCGCCTTAGGAGTAACGAGGTCCTCATCGGACTCCAAGTCCTCGATGCGGGCTATCAGAGCCAATTGGAAGACCGCACCTGTGGGCACAGGAGGAGACACTCGAGCACGTTTCGCCACTCGCGCTGCTGAGATGCCTCGCGGACCAGTGAGGATGGACATTTCACCGCTCACACTGCTTGAGATGCCTCGCGACCAGCGAGGATGGGGCCACACCCTCCAGAGTGTCCGCAACCTCATGTCTCGTAGCAACCTCGGGGACTCCAGCATCACCACCATCATCACCTGGGCCCTCCACAGGGCTCACGCCAACGGGGGCACCTAGGCTACCTACCTGCCCAGTCTGCTCAGCTTCAAGGTGTAACAACCCAGGTTTTTATTAAAATAAAAATAATAAAAAATATTAAAATAAACATTTAAATTAAATAAGTATTTTTGTTGCCTAAATTTTAATTTAGTTTTTCCCTGGATTTCTGTCTTTGAAAAAGACTGGATTTAATCTATATATATATATTAAAAATAATATTAAATAAAATGATATGTTGGTTTTCTATAAAGAACCTACTTTAAATTAATTTTTTGGATTTATTTGGATTTTATTTGGGTTTTCTAGAGCTTTAAAATATATTTTAAAAATAAAAAGTATTTTAGGTATGAAAATATAATATCAACATTAGTTGATAATATTTTTATTAAGTCCAAAATGTCTCTAGGAAATTCTGTGAATTTTTCTGGAATTTTGGGAGTTCATTTCATATTTTTCTAAGCTTATTTGAATTTCCTAGGCTTTTATGAAAAATCCATAAATCAGAAAATAAAATAAAACCCCAACCTCCCCCTCTGGCCAAAATGTGGACAGCCAGATGCTGCCCACGTCGCCGCCTGGATCCCGCCTCTCCCCTTCCCCCGCTCGCCACGCGTCCGGCCCAGATCGGCTGCACCCCCGCGCTTTGGCCATCCCGCCGTCCGCCTTCCCTCGCGTCCAGCCACCCGATCTCCTCCCGGGCCATCCCCGGCCGTCCCCTCCACTTAACCCCCTTCGACCGTCCGATCCCCACTCCCGCAATCCGGCCGCTACCCGCTCCCCTCTCCCTCTCTCTCACTGCGCGTGGACCCCTCCTTTCAGACTTCTTCCTCCCCTTCTCCTTCTTCCCCGCGCGCCGACTCCTTCTTCTCTCCCCGGCGCACCCGCCTCCGCCATACTCGCCGGCCATCTCGCCCCGCCTACCTCCTCCCGCGCTCGCACCCACCTCCCCCACTCCCTCCCGCAAGCCGCGCACCCACTCCCGCACCCGCCTCCCTCTATTTCCGCGCCACTCGGCCTCACCCTTCCGCAACCGCTGCCGCCACTCCCCCACTCTGGCGACAAATCTGCGCCACCCTGCTCCCCCTTGCCCCTATAAGAAACCCCGCCCGGCACCGCCTCACTTCGCTCCACCTCCCCCTCCGCTCCCCTTCCCCTCCCAAGTGCCCCATCGCCGCCCGCCGCCGCCTCTGCCCTCTCACCGCCGCCCGCCTCCGGTCACCCATGGTAAGCCCGCGCCCCTCCCCCGAGCTCCCCGTTTCCTCCTCCCCCTCCTCCGCCCATTGCCGGCTGTCGCCGCCGTTCGTCGGTGAGACCCTGGTGCCCGAGCTCCTCCGGCCGGCGTTGCCACCGCGCCACGTGGCAGCCCAGGTGGCAGCCCGGTGGACGCCACCTCGGCGACTCCTCACCCGATCAGCGCCACGTCCGCCGCAAGTACCACCTCGGCATGCTCTTCGGTCCGTGGACAAGGTCTGTAGACCCGGGCCCACATGTCGGTCACATGTCTGAAATCCCTCCCCAGTGCTAACGTCATGCTGGCGCATTAAACCCGATTTCCCGTAGAAAAATAATTCGGCCGAAAATAAAATCCCTGCTGATGTCATAATCCCAGATTTTTCTTTAGAAAAATAATTCCCAAAAATACAGTTTTTCCTTTTTCTCTGATTTTAAACTTCCCGGAGTCCGTTCTTCTTCGTCCTAACTCCGATTGAGCCCATTCAAATTTCTAAATTCGTCAAAATTCCTCTCTATCCATTTCTGGCCTCAATTCAAATATTTGAAGTCATTTTGAATTTATTTTGAATTTGGTGGGTTATTTTCACGTGTAGACTTCGACGATTCAAGAAAATTCTACGACGAAGATTTGCATCCATCTGAAGAGCAAGGCAAGTTACACTCCTTGATCATGTTGATCCCAGATTTCAAAATAAAATTATGTTGTTTTAAATTATTCTGCATGCATTTTTTTATTCAACGTATTTCAATTCAGTTTTAAATATAGTTAATGCCTACTTGTTAAATTCCTCCATTGATATTGAATTCTTTATACTTTGTCACCCTAGATCAAACTCTAGTTAGTACACTAGTATTGGCTAGAGAATTTTATATTAAATGCTTAGACCTGCTTAGTCATAATATTTGGGTTGGGATACCTTTTCACATAAAAATGATGACCTTTTCACATAAAATGATAAACTTTTCAAATGTACTCTTGACTTTGGTGAGTCAAGGAGGTTTATGAAGTATTTTGAAACAAATTATAACAACTGGTTTAGACTTAGGCAATTGGTTAGATGGTGGGTGCAAGCATGCTTTGTTGGTTGTAGCTACAGGGTTGATTGTCGTGCACATGGGTATGTGGTTGGGCCTAAGTCAGATTAAGGACCGGTCTGTGAGCTACTGTTGCAAAGGCCTAACATACTACCACATGGCTGGTATGTGTAACACCCTGATTTTTAGAGCCTTTTTAAACTTTTTAAAATAAAACTCATCATTTGGATTTTTCTGGAATTAATTAAAGCTTAATTGGAATTTTCATTAATTAAAGAGGTTTAATATGATTAAATTAAACATTAACATTTGCCAAAAGTATTTTATTTGTGTTCCTTGTGTCACAAGGAATTTTTCTGTATTTTCTTGCATTTGTCGGAGTTTGTTTGAGCTCAAATTTAAATTTCCAAAAAAAGAGGAGAGAGAATGAACAGTAACCACGAGCACTGTTCATCGTCTTCCCGGCGCGCAGCGCGATCGATCCAGTTACAGCTCTGTACAGTTTCCTTCCGTTTTCCTCTCTCTTCATAACTTTCAATCCGGACCTTATTTCAATGTCTTCCTAAAAGGAAAGTTGTGCCAAATCACGCAAGGAATCCATCTCAATTGATCTCTTTCCATTTCGTTCATCCGTTTGCCTTATATCTCCTATTTTCTGAAATGGACTCTAAACCGAAATCCACGAATTGGAGCCGGTTTCTACCTCTCCCAAGCCTATAAATAGGACCCCTTGACCCCTCTAAACCCATCCAAGCCGTGGCAAGTCCCCTCAAAGGTCAGGAGGCCGTCGGCATCGAGGTCCTTCGGTCCCGAATTTGCTCGTCGCGTCTCGAGCTATTCGGTGAGTTTTTCTGTGATCCTTTCACGTCACATTGTGCCATCATATGCCATCTACCTCCTTGCCAAGTTAATTTAGTTTTGGTGCAGCCAATCTCCCGGAATCGAGTTTTCCCCAATCTAGATCAAGAGCGCTTCCCGACGTCGATTCGTCGCCTCCGGTAAGCTTTAGCGCTTGCCGTAATTTTTCCTAGACTTGCCTCGTCGCGTTCTACGCCGTGCTCACTTCCTTTTCCCCGAAACACCTCCACAAATTTTTGCCTCCGAACCTCGCTATGGCCGTCAATGGCATCTCATGTCCCCATCTATCCGGTGGTGTTTTCCCCAATCCGTTCGCGTCACATTATGCCAAACCATCCCAGGTAGATACCCTCCAAATGGTTTTAGATTTCGTTCACCGAGCACCGAGCACCAAGATATCAAGATTTTGCTTTTTCCTTCCCGACGTCGTTCAAACGTCGTTTGCGTCGTCTCCGGTGGGTTTCTGTCTGAGTCGACAATTTTTCTAGCTTCACCAAGCCACGTTCTACCCCGTGCTCACCCTACTTCTCCATATTTCATGCCCGGGTTTTATTCCTCTCTCATAACCATGTCGTTGTAGCCGTCCGTGCCGTCATCGTTCTCCGTTTGGCGCGCCGTCGCTTCCTATGTGTGCCTTGGGTCCCTAGCAACCCATTTTGCTAGTTAGATTCACCACTCATGCCTCCTCTCGCCGACGCTAGCCTTTTCTCCAAAAGTGCTGCTCTCGGGTGAACAGTAACTTTTGCTAATTTCCAGATTTTCTCGCCCCGGCAAACTTTAGATCGTTCGTTCTCCTTCGTCCGAACTCCGATTAACCCGATTCTTTTTCCTAAATTCATCTAAAATTGAGCTCTATATTTTGGTTCTGGTTTTGCAGTTTTTGAAGTTCATTTGAATTTTACTTGAATTTATTTTGTTGCTCTGTCTTTTCGCGCGTAGAATTCAGCGTTGTCGACGATCTCTCCACCCAGCAGCAGGAAGACCCAGAGAGCGTGCAAGAAGGCAAGTCTCCTTTGATCATCTTGAACCTATGATTTTGAAATGTTTTAATTATTTTAAATTATGTGCATTGCTAGTTACATAAAAGATTAGTTCAAATCCTAAAGTATTAGTTACCCCAACTTTGTTATGCCCTCAGTTGAAATTGAACGCCATGTACCCTTGTCTCCTTAAGATTTCCTTTGGCTCTTTAATGAGATTATTATATTCAGTTGTGAATAGTAGATTGGCAGTATAATGCTTAGTCATGCTAATTAATACCTTTGAAATATTGATAATGGGAAATTATGATTTATTGTAATACCCTTGTGTTTATAAATCTAGTGGTGATTGGAGTTGCCACTGATCTTGTAAACTAAAATAAAATGTGGAAGTTGGTTTAGATTAGGGTGGATGGTTGGTTTGGGTTGGTGCAGCAAGCACGAGATCTTGTAAAGTGTATGTTCCACCCTAGTCAATTAAGGACCGACGCTTGTGTTTGTCCAGACTGAACATTAACCGTACAGCCACAAGTCTATATGGGTACGACCTAGCTGACTAACTTACGATAGCCTAGTTTAGGTGCCACCAGTGGAAAGTGGGTGCCAGGGATTTACTGGTTATCCACAGTGAGGGACAGGGATTTACTGTACTCATATGGCGCAAGAGGGGGCTTCGGATTGGGTGGATTTAACCCTCCTGCGGTGAAACCTCAGCGGGTGGTATCTAGCTAGACTAGAGTGAGGTAAAAGCTTTGTGATATTTTATCTGGGTCTCATGCCAAAGGAAGCGTGTTGACTATTAGGATAATTTATCTCTTGTGGGTAAAGTTGTACAACCTCTGCAGAGTGTCAAACTATTCGAATAGCCGTGCCCGCGTGCAAGGAATGCATTCACATGGTAGATTTTTGGTTTTGGTTTTAAAATCAAAGTTTTTGTATTCCGAGAGTGGAGGGAACTCTTGGAAGGGTATCCTGGCAGTTGGAGCCAGAGAGGGTGGATGGAACCCGCAGTTTTAAACTTGATCAATTGTAATTGGTTAGCTAGTGTTGGTAGATGGAACCTTCACTATAAAGTTAATGATAGTTCTGTTAAAACATTTATTTTATTAAATTGATGCATTTAAAAATAATTAGTAGTAATTGAAATTAAAACATTGCTTTGTGCAAAAGAACCATATAGCCCTCCTTTGTCAAGCCTTGCATCTATTGCATTTTCCCAAGACTTGCGGAGTACTTTATGTACTCACATGCTGCACTCAAAAATAATATTCAGAGGAATACGAAGCTCAAGAAGGTGACTACGACTACTTCGCTCGTGGATTCGACGAAGGATTCCCGGAGTACTAGGTCGCGCTTCCCCAGTCAATTGCCTGTGGCGTATTGATGGGTCTTCATCGAGTTTATCTTTTGCTTCCGCTTTATTTCATGTGTGCGAGGTCTTGAAACCTCAATTGTAATAATGAGACCTTTCGGTCAGTACTCTCACTTATTGTAATAACGCGATGCTGGTGATGTATTCATTTCTGTTTAATTGTGTGCACTAGCTTTGATCTGGGACTAGTGCAGTAATACACAGAGAGTCCAGGTTCGGAAATCCGGGGTCCCGACAGTATGGGACAGCCCTGACTGAATAATTTGCGAAGTCCCAACCTGAGTCAAGTTGTAGGTTGAAAGTGAGTGTGATCGGTGCCATGAGAAGTCTCACTTGAGCGAGCGTAGTTAAGCCATGTGAAGTCTCGCTCAGGCACAAGAGGGGGTCCCAGTCTGGTGGATTCCTTACTGGGGTGAAATCTTAGAGTTGGCTTGGCCAGGTTGAAGGCTTTGCATTGTAAAGCCTTGTCACGACTCCTCGCCGCATACCCAAGGAAGTGTGTAATCGCGTGGCAATATGGGATGATCGTGTCTTGTGGGTAAAGCTGTACAACCTCTGCAGAGTGTATAATCTATCCTAGATAGTCGTGCCCACGGTCATGGGCATGCTGAGTAAAAGTTTTTCATGGATTAGACTTTGATTTTCAAAATATTTTTGAAAACCTTGTGGATGGATGGAATCCACGAGAGATGAAAACCTTGCGGATGGATGGAATCCGTGAGAGGTTGAAACCTGGTGAATGGATGGAATTCATCAGAGTTGCGCAGTGAAAGCGTGTGGATGGATGGAATCCATACGTGATCGTTTTGAAAAGATGTTCCGGGTGGGATGCCCGTGGATAGGTTGGTGTTTGGTCAGAGCCTGCACTGACGGTATTATTTTCAATTACAAGTTATGTTTTTACTTATTCAACAATTTCAATCTATATACTGTATTTCTTTAAATGTTGTTTTATGCAAACTAACCCTATAAGCTTTCCATTGAAGCCTTTATCATTATGATGTATTTCTCCGTGTGACTTGCGGAGTACAAGTTTGTACTCACCTTGCAATCTCCATACAGAGGAAGATGTCGTCGACCACGGTGAAGACTTGGACGAGTAGGTTGCGTCTTACTGTCGTTTGCCTGTGGGCAGGCTTGGGCTTCGCTATTTATCAGTTTGCTTCCGCAGTTATTTGCTTTATTTACTTTTGCCAATGGGCGTTTATGTAAGACTTGGCCATAAAGCCGTACTCTTTCATTTAATATAAGAAGTCATTTGTGCTTGGTATTTATCTTTGTTGTCACTGTGTGCACTAGCTGATCCTGGACTAGTGAGGTTTACACAAAGGATCCAAGAGTCGTCTGAGTTTGCGTAGTCTACAGACTCTGAATCCCTGGCCATGCCGATCTCCTCCAGTTCATCGGATTCATCAGGTCGAGGGGGGTGCAGAGCTCAACGGCTTCACCTCAAGGGGAGAGCAACCACCTCGATGTGAAGGGGAGGCCTCCACTCTGGCACCATCGCGCAGATGATGATCCGGCATGGGGTTGTCGAGGGCTTCGCACACTCGATTTACCCGGGTGAAGTTCGACATCAACAACGCCCAAAGGATGTGCTCCTTCACGATATATGGCCCAAGGAAGACAGTCGCAGCACGCTCAATGTCCTCGAGGGTGAGCACTGCCATGAGTAGCCAATGGGGTCACCAACCACATACCACATAACAACTGCAACAGTGACAGTACAAAGTTCATACCTGAATCGATTGGCTTCGACAGTGACGCAACGCTAGGCCACAGGCGATCGTCACAAGCTGGGCTGGACTGCACATGCCACACACGGGCCAGCGGGGACACACCGAACGTGTGGTACTCCTCCATGAGGTCCTGCATATTGAATCGAAGGGCGACCCCAAATAGCCTCCATGCGAGTTGCTCATCTTCACAGTCAAGCATCACTGATGGGGACATATTGAAGTCCATTAGGTGACCCGACCACCGTAGATGGTTGCCTTCCTCCACCCGATGGTAGAACCACCGCCACATCCAGCTTGACGCCCACTTGGTCCTCGTCGAGTTCACCGAGAAGAGCTTCGTACATCTAGACCGAAGCACAAAGTTGACACTCCCTAGGTTGGAGTATTCACTCTCGGCGAGTTTCTTTGGCTGGCACCAGGCGTCATGAAGGAAGCCGAATAGCACCAGGCTCGACCACAACATCTCTACCTGGGAGGCCCATAGATGGCCAATCGAACGATCGCGTTGGGGTCAGCTGCACAAGCTCCAACCCATACAGCTGAAGGACCTCCCCCAATGAAGGCTACCGTAGGGATGCGAAGCCTGGTGTCGAAGTATGTGGCAAAGACAACGGTCTTCGACTCTGTCGTTCGGGGCTCCATCTCGCCGATAGAGGGTAGGTGAACTACCTCACATCCCAAAATCTTTCGATCATGCATCAATGACCAAATCAGCTCTTCGGTCACCAAAGTCGGCCCCAGCATGTTCATGCAGATGTCATTCACCTTCTTTGCCACCTTCGACCGCTTGTTGGTGGTCGATGTGTCACACTCCACCAGCTCGTATTCCACCTCGTTCGTTGATGAACTCCCACGACTGGACGACCCACAATGACTAGAGAAAGAGCCGACGGTGCTGCGCCAAGAACGCTGGGCACTGCCACGAGGCATCTCCACACCGGATAGGCTAACCGAGCAGTTGCACCATGCGTTCTTGGAGGCACAGCATCGACAACATGGCGGAATGTGCAATGGTGGCTAAAGCGGCAACTAGAGGCAGCACTAACGATGATGGAGTAAGGGGAAGAAGAAGACCAAGTACAAGGGCACCTCGCTAAGGACATCAGCTTTAAAGGCACATGCCTTTTTTGGGCTTGTCTCGGGAACCTACACAGCGCGAAACAACGCTGCACGATGCACCAACCGCAGTCACACATGTGTCTCGCATTACAGCACGGCCAAACGACTGCGGTCGCCATGACTCAGCCCATGGGCCAACTACTCAACAGGTCAAAGGTACGGAGAGGGCCAAAAGGCTGGCGACATCATTTCGGCCTGCTGGAGATGAAGCCCTTTATCATGAGAGGCTACTGTTATAGGGGTGGCCCTACCTAAATCCATTCGGTCTACTAGGCCAAAAGGGCCAATGAGGGATGTAAAAAGACACCTATATCCCTAGAATAGTACACCACTGTAGGGGGTATTATTGTAATCAGGCCTTATGGCCATGTATATATAGGGCATGGGCAAAGGAAAGAGCCATGCTAGTTTATTTGTTATACTCACTCTACTAGCCCTCTTATTTACTATTTATTCAGTAACCACAACAATGAAGAATCCACAAGTCTCTCCACATCAACTCAATGCTTCAAGGCAAAAGATAATAAGAAGGTAAATGATAATGATGAACCTTCATATGATGAGTTGATGGATATGCTAGAAGAGCTTAATGGATATCTCGGGAAGGAGAAGGTTAAGTATAAAATTTTGAAGAATAAGCATGTCCCTATTCAAAATGATTATAATAAGCTAAAAGAAGAACATGAAATTCTCTTTCTCAAGGACACTCTAAGCCTAAGGTGCATATAGATATTACTTACAATTTACTAAATGATATGCCATGTGTAGCTCCTAATTCTTGCATTTCATCTAAGATTAGCATATCCACCTCTTGTGATGATTTGCTAGATATACTTTTCTACTCTAAATTAGATGCTTCTACTTCCTCTATGCATTGCAATACTAACATTGTAGAGAAAAATAATGAGCTCAAGACCCAAGTCACAAGATTGAGAAATGACTTAGAGAAAAGCTACAATGGAAGGCATCACTTGCTAAAATATTGGGAATTAAAAGAAATTCAAATGACAAAAGAGATATTGGCTTCATCTCCAAAAAGAAAAATAGCAAGATAAGACACAATGCAAGACACACAAAGAAATATGTTAAGTGTCATGGGTACAATGAGAAAGATCACCTTGCCTCTAAGTGCCACAATAAGGTAGATGACAAAATAAAGTCATCAAAGAAGAGGCAATCCGGAAGACATAGAATGGAACAAAATGCCAAACTTGCTACAATTATCTCAAAGGTATCATTTCTAAGCCATCTCTTTATAATGAGCATTATTTGCTTATGAAGGATAAAAATGGCAATGTATTTGCTAGGAATGTTAGTCCGCAAAAATTTATAGTTAGGGCCATTTGGGTGTCCAAATCCATTGTGATTAACATTCATGGACCCAACCAAGTTTTGGGTACCAAAATGCACATAAATGCTTAATAGGTACTTAGAGAGGCATTAAAGGCTTAGCTTATTCATAAAGAGGTGAATTCCACCATGTGCACAATGGGAGTCAAGTTTGAGGATGATCTTGCAACATCATGAACCAATGCTATCTCGGTAACAAGTACTTACATTGTAATATTTAGCCCTTGTCTTGTGTAGCTTGCATTACTTGAAAATCTTAAAAAGTGGTATTCTTGCTCTTGTTGTAAAATTTCTTTATTGCAATCATGAGCAAGATGAGAGTGGCACATTAAGGGGGAGTGCTTAAATAATATTCATGTGTATCACATCCCTAAGTGTGCCTAAATTAATTAAGTGCTAGTATTGATTTTCAAAATTTAGGCATTTAGCGAAAAAGTCAAAAATATGAAATTATTAGTATATCTTTGAAAAACTAGTTGAAAAATGTATACAAATGCATTTCAAAGGTTTTGGCTTTAGAAAAACTTATTTTAAGTAAAATTGAGGTTCTAAACTAAAACTAGCAATCTAGTATCTTGTTTTGACTTTAAACTCAAAAATTGGCCAAAATCAATTCTAAAAGGAATTTAAAAAAAGTATGCAATAGCAAAAACCTAGAGTTGGCTATTTCAAACATTATTAGTATCAAAAGTTTTTCAAAAATCCAACTAATCAAAAGTTATTTGGATTTGAAATTCATCCAAAAACTTTAGTTGACCTAAGTGGTCAAAATCTTGCACTTAAGTGAGTTTTGCCTTTGAGCCCAAATTATTGACCTACATTAGCTCACAAGGGTATTAACGATTTACACATTAAATTGGTTGATTAAAATACCCTCTAATGCTCATTTTTGCAATCTTGAAGATTTCATTCAAAATAAGTTTGTTTTTGAAAAATGGAAGCATAATTGTTAATATCTATCTTTAAAAGAATTTTACTCTTGGCATATATTTAGAAATACTGCACAAGTGGTTTATGATTCTTTGCTAGAGGTTTTGGAGCAAGTTACAATAGTATAACCTTTTTCACCTCTGAAATCCAATTCTTGGCATGCTTTCGGTTGAAATACGGTACTACCATAGGTTTCCAAGCAGTATGACCGTATCCTTAACGGCGGTACTACTGATTTTTTCTGAAAAATGGCTGATTTGACACAAAATTTGTTGGTATCCCCTCAGCCATTCTCTTTGCTCCTCTAATTCAAGTTGATCCTTTTATCCTTGCTTGCTACCCTCAAGTAATCTCTTGACTCCATATGCCATTTTGCTCTTATTTTGATGCCTTTTCATAAAATGGCATTCCCTCTAAAAGTGGTAAACTTTTGATCACCTTGACCTCGGCATGAATTTCATACTTGTCCATATAAGTGATATCTAATTTTCTCTCTTGCCGAGAAAAATCTTTTCTTAACCAAGCTCTCTCTGATATGATATCTCTCGTATATGGTATCTTCTCAAATGATATCATTCTCTTTTTATAAGTGGGATCCCCTTCAAATAATTTCAAGTGAAATATTTGAAGATCTCTCAACATTATTTTAAGTTGTTTACAAGTAATCTAAGTGATACCTCATTTATTCAAGATAGATTTAAATTGGTATTCACAAGTGGATTTCAATCCTTCAAGAGAAGATCAAGCACCCAAATTGACATTATGGGATACAAGTTGATCAGATAAGTGGTATCAAGTATTACAAATAGAATCAATCATACTTGGTGTCATGTATGCTCCCAAGTGGTATCAAGTCTTTACAAATAGATCTAATTATACTTGGTGTCATTTAAGCTCATGAGTGGTATCATGTCTCCACAATTGAAATTAATTATACATGGTATAATTTATTTTTACAAGTGGTATTTTTTCACAAGTTGTATCTAATGTCATCATAAGTGGTATAAATATCAAAGTGGTGAATGATTTTATGGAAGAGATTAAAACTACAAATATCAAAGTGGTATACATATCAAAGTGGTGAATGAACTACAAAAGGTTAAAAGCACCTATTTTGGAGAAATCAAGATATCATTGATTCTTGGTGCTAGATGACACAAGAAGAAAAAGTTTAAACAAAAGGGAAGAGATGCGAAAAGAGAAGAAAATCAAGAAATAGTAGAACCATTTGTGTGTCAAAGAAGAAGAAAAATGTCCAGAGGAACCTTTTTATAAGGGAGAGTTTTTCTTTGTGAAAAACGTATATAGTATTTTGGGTTTATTTAAACAAAAGGGGTAAAGTATTAATATTAAAAAATTATTTTGCCTATTTTCCCAAAATATTTTATGGAACATGTGAATGAATGTGTTTTACTCTTATTTGCTTCATTTGGTATTCATGGAGTGAAATTGTCAACGATATGCAAGATTAGCTTGTTAAAAGAGCCCTTTTGGTCAAAAATCCAATATCTTGTTTAAAAGGATAAAATTTATGAAAAACTATATCAAAGTACTCCAATATATATTTCAAGTGTTTTCAAAAACCTTTTGAGTAAAAATTTCTATTTTAGAAACCAAAATGATAATTTGCCCCTAAAATGATCTTATATTATCTTGATTTTGGATGAAATGACATATCTTCATAAATAAAAATATTTTGAGTATTTGAAAAGTAGTTAATACAAAATCAAAGGATTTGTCATTTTAAACATTTGTCTAGTTCAAGGTTTTCGCAAAAGATCAACCGTTGAAAAGTTATACTCATTTGAATCTCATCCAAAAACTAGTATTGATCTAAAATGTCATAGTCTTGCATATAGTGAGTTTAGCTATTTGAACCAGATTTTGTGTATCTTGGTTTGAAATAGTATTTATAAATCATATAAAGCCATGAAAGTGAAAAACTCCATAAAATTCAAATTGGATTGCATCTTGAAGTTTAGATGAAAAATGAATTTACCCTCATACAAATAAAGTGCATTTGGCATAACTTTTGAATGGAGACCCCGTTTTCAAAAATTCCTATGGCAAAAATTTCCTAGGAATCCAAAGTTTGTTTCTAAAAAGTTTGAAAGCATTTCAAATTTATTTGAAAAGGTCTTGTCCTTCTCTCTCTTTGCCCAATGCTAAAAATTCAGAGTTTACACGGTTTTGAATAGATATATGATTTTTGTATCCTTAAGTGGGTTTATAATCTAAGTAAGTTACAATTATGACTTTTGATCATCTATTGTTGATCTATACAGATAAAGTTTCTCAAATTTATTGGACATTTGTAAGTCAGTTTTTAGCTAGCTCTTGAAGCTCAATTAAAATGTCAAAGTCTGAAAATTTGAAACACAAATTGGAATGTCAAAGCCTTCAAAGAGCTCTCAAAAGTAATATTATTTGAATGTGTTTCAAGTATCTTTTCTTTTAATTACCACAGTCTCTCCAAATTGGTCATGTGTGTCTATTTCATATTCTTTGTGACCAAGTTGGATGTCAAGTCTCCATTTTGGCTTAATTGTTTTTCCCTTGCTTTTTGGTGATCAATGCCAAATGGGGATGAAGAATGTATAATAGCCCTATTAAATTTAAAGTTAAATTTGAATAGTGTATAATATCAAAAAAAGGGAGAATTTGCTTTATGAATTATGATTAATATGCTAAGAGGGGAACAACAATTTGTCAAAGAGAAAATTAATCTATTCATGCTTGTCACAAAGTGATTTCACCTTAGTTTAGTTTTCTATCACATGTTCATTTTCATACAAATGCTATTATAGTTAATAAATTTGTCATCAATCACTAAAAAGTGGGAGATTGTAAGTTTAAACTCCATTAAGTTGGTTTTGGTGATAATGACAAATGCAATTGTGAGACTAATATATTTATTAATTATGATATTGTCTAGTCTCACTTGGATGTGATTAATGACAAATGCTATCTTGAGACTATTGTGTTTATTGATTATGATATCTCTTAAGTCTAATTTGAATAAAAAGGTAAAAATCACAGATGAAAAGGTGATTTATGACATTTTTCATGAGTTGGATGAATATGTTAAGTTCCAGAAATGAGGATGACTTGGAATGATTTAATGTGTTGAAAATCATCAAGTCAAGATACGAGATAGAAGATGGCTTCATGTGTTGAAGGCCATCAAGAAGAGAAGATGATCATAAGTTGATCAAGATTCCTAAGAGGAGATGATTATGAGTTGATCATCAAGTTATGATGCGGGTTGGAAGATGGCTTCATAAGTTGAAGGCCATCAAGAAGATGATGCATCATAGGTTGATGCATATCAAGATAATGACTCAAGGCAAAGGTTTGACTAGTTAGGGTTAAAGATATTTTTCTAGTCTGTTACCGGTCTTGGTGTTTGTTTAGAAGACTAGATTGCTAGTATATGTTGTCATACTATTAACAGGGGTCATGTCTAGTAGCTTATGTCTCATAATGTGTTGATAGTTTAACCTCACTTACTCTAGCTCTCCGTAGCATGATGCTATTATTTGCAAATGTGTTTTGCAAATAGTTGAGGCTCATGTGTTGAATTCTTATAACATAGGACTATACATTGCGAATGTGGTTTGCAAGTGTTTGAAATCCATGTTTCCCACTCTTTGTAGTATGAGACATATATTTGCAAATACGTTTTGAAAATGGTTGAAGCTCATACACAATTCTTGTAGCATGTGACTTTGGTTTACGAATGTGTTTTGCAAACGTGAAGAGTCCATGTACCTATACCTTATGTCATGATTCTAAAAGTATGCAAATATGTTTTGCAACCTGTTGGGAATCATGGTTTGATCCTTGTGTGCATGATACTATAATTTGCGAATGTATTTTGCAAATTAGTTGAACCATATGCACTCTTCTGGAAAAAAAAGGTAGTACCGACATGTGTGGCGCGGTACGACTAGAAGTCGGTAGTATCTACATGTGTTGCGCGGTACGACCGGACATAGGTAGTACCGGCATGTAAATATGGTACTACCAGCCAACAGTCAGACTAGCATGTGTTGCACGGTCGGATTGGCCGGCGGTAGTACCAATTTATTCCCAGTACGTTTTTTCAGAGGGTTACTATTTTGGGAGATTTGTTCTCCCTTGGAAAATAATAGTTCCACATGTGTGATGGTACTACTGATTTTGCCTATAATGGCTGGTTTTCTGACCGTTATTGAGGGGAGCGGTAGTACCAGACTTTTGCCTACAGTACTACCAGAAATCCTGAACTTTGTCCCCAGTGGCTAGTTTCGAGGTGTAGGGTATAAATGCTCTCTTATGACCGGTTGGGGTAAGACTCTAGACTCTCCATTTTACTCTCTTGAGCTAGTGTGAGGTTCTCCTCTCAATTATTCATGTGTTGCACATTGTGAGTAAGAAGAAGGGCTCTAGATTGCATGTATTGTATCTATAGGTGGATTTCATATCCAGTTGAGTTTGTGCATTCGTTGCACATGGTGAGAGTCAAGTAAGGTGCTTGACTTGTTACTCTTGGAGTTTGCTGACTCCTAAACAGCGTTGAGGCGTCGTGCATGGTAATTTTATCAAAGAAGGTTGTGAGAAGACCCGACAAGTTGTGAAGATTGGAGCTTACCTACCTGGAGTGATAAAGAGCTACCACTAGTGGATTGAGGTGTTTGGCTTAATTCGTGGAGCCCGTCCAATTCGTTTGGGCTTACCTCAACTTGGACTAGGGGAGACCGGCAAGTTTCCAACACCATAGTAAAAAGGAACCATGTCAATTATGGTTTGTTCTCTTGTGATCAATTTACATTCAAATAATTTACATTTGTAGAATTAATTTTATTACTTATCATCCTAGGATTGTAAACCTTTGACATAGACTTAGATTTTTAGTGCACTTAGGTGAACCTAGTTGATTTAGTCCTTGTCTATGCTAAACCAAATTGAGTTATGCTTCCGTATTATATACTTGGTTCTAGCCAAATAGAAATAAAAGAAATATTTTTAAAACCACCTATTCTTCCCCCACTCTAATCAGTCTCCTCGATCTTACATGGGCCCTCTCACTATATTTTTTTTACCTCGTTTCTCTTTAAATATGAAAGCAAACAAGGTTTGCCCTTTTGATTATTCAGGTTTACAATTTTTTAAATGATGTGACATGAGTTTGATCTATAGCTCCTAAAATTATGTTGAATATTTTAGTGTTTGAGGTGGCACTAAATTATAAAGGAATGCCCTGGTAGTATTTGGAAATATCATCTGTGTTTCATAGTTTTCACAAATATGATTAATGATTTAGTGTGTGCTAAGACTTGTATCATCGGTTCCCATATCTCATTTTATGTAAAATTATTGCAAAAAGATAAATTAGATTGCCTATAATTGATCTATATTGATAAAAAAAAGCATGTGAGCTAACCTAAGGAATATATATATATAATCATTTTCAACTAAGCTCCAAAAAGGGCTTGAACTTATCTTATTGAAGTGTTTTTTAGTCAATCTCGAATCAAGAAAAGAAAGCAAGCTCAAGAGTTTCGCTAGCCTCAAGCTTTTCTTGTAGCCTTACATAGAAGCAAGACAAACATAATGGACATGTTATAATTTTTTCTCTATTGCTGGCTAGAGTCATCATCTTAGAAATGCCCTAATGAAATATTTATGGTGCTAGAGAGACAAAATTCATTCTTAAATATTTTCATCCATTGCATGCTTTGTCAATGTTTCATCGATGTTACTCATAGTTCCTAATTTTATTATTAATTACATCTACCATTGTTGTGTTGGTGCTTATCTAATAATAACCTCAGTTCAAAAATTGTTCAACATGTTTTATACAAACATTTTTCATATTATTATATCTAATGCCCTAAGTATTACATTGTCTATATGTATTTGCCATTCACTTAAGCTTACAAATTGAAGTTAGCTTCTCACAAGAAATGTTGTATTTATAAAGTATTGAATTAGTCATATAAATAAACACATGATAATCCAAATGTAGATAACTATCAATTGTATGAGTGAAGATGCCCTTATTGTGATCCGGATCAGTATGTCTACTATTTTAAAGTACTTTTCAATGATGCCAAATTCATAAAGTTAACAACAATGAATATGTTTTAGGTTATAATACTATTTTTTATTCTTTTAATTAATCTAAGAAATTTCTTGTATCTTCCATTTTATCTACTTTACTATCTCAAACACTATTGTATACTTCTATTTAAATATTTGCATCAACATATCCCAATTACCTTCTAGTTTGTAATTATTTTTTAATAAATTTAAGTTGTTTTAGTTATTTGAATTACTACTAGATATAGTTTCGTTGGGTAGCTGTCTAGTCTATTTTCAAGAACTTGTAGATGTATTTGTTAGATGACCGCTAATACATTAACACTATATTTGCTAAGCAATTTGACATTCATTATATTTATGCAAAAATTTTAATTAATTACCCCACCATTTTTCACATTTTATGACCATGTTTCATCCTTTACACATATGTGTATGATTAATTTCCTGTTTGGACTGTAATTTACATTTTTCCACAGGTTGGTGCAATTGAGGCACATCAACTTCAAAAGTAGACTTTTCAGACATCATGATAGGTACATAGAATCTGACTACAATGAAAACAGCGCTCCGGAGAGTTGAAACAAAAGATATCAATGCCACTAGGGTCTTTAACACTATGGCACCACGTCCAAAACTTGATTCCGACATTGCTTATGTTTCCTATCTCTTTTATTATTACTTTGTGAAATTGGTTGAAGTGGTGATCCGTGAATCAAGTTGTGATTGTCATATGTGATTACTTATTGTTCTCAATCCATGCGGAGAACATGACCTCACCACTATAGTTGTGACACTCATACTGTTATATTCTTGTGGGGTGCTTTGACACAATAAATATCAACATTGTACTGTATAATAATATTTATTTATTTGCTAAATGGAAAAGAATATATAAAGTCTTGTATTTTAACTAGCTGTCTAGTTTTATGTAATTTTGTTTCTCTTGCACTTTGCGATATGGTGATGGTTTTTTTATTTCATCCATAATGGTATGGTTTGCTTCTCATTTCTACCATATACTTTAGAAGAGAATTGCGATATTTATAAACAAATACTTAAATGTCCTTATTGTATCTGGGAGATCATAGCATTCATTGTGCTTCAATACATTTTAGGTCAATTGATTGCAATATTCTTCAGCTTAATAAGTGTTACTTCATTGGAACTATAAATTGCCTACTACTCAACCTTTTTTCTTAGAAACGAGATTTTAGACTTGCACACATATACCTAGGAAAAGGAAGAAAAATGACAATCAATGACTTTCTTAAATCTATATCTCCTGTTATCTCATTAAACTATGAAGACTCATATTATGGTTGTTGCCCTGGATGAGACATAACAAAATATTTATAGACTAGGCTAACTGTTGGCTCTTCACCACTTGTAATATCCTAACCATTACATATTACATCATAATACCATGAAAAATTAAAAAGTAGTTACAGCAAAATATATCGGACCTCAGCCGGTACTAGTAACTGGTTTTCTACCCGACAGTTCCAATTATCAAATTTAAATTCAAAATCTAAATTTGGCCAGTTTTCATCTTGTGACTGCCCTGTTTGATCTGTTCCCAGCTAGTTACTACCTGAAATTACTATTCCTTAATCCAAATTTAGAATTAAACTTTTTGAACTGATAATTGTTTACCCGTCTAGACCAACATGACTGGTAACTGCCAGTTATAGGTTGGCTAGAATACCACCATACATTTGTAAAGAAGTTTGTAGCAGACTAGCTTAGATATTTAATGTAAAACTCCAGCCTTATATTAGTACCACCTTGCCGATTTCATTGAATTACACTAACATATAATGCTTGTTGATCAAAATCGTAGCACTTTGGGGTTAACCGTTTTGGACGAAGCGAGGTTCTGCGCATGCATGCCTGTCCCACATGAGGATGCTTTGAGTGAATTTTCGGCTAATTTAAAGTGTTACAAAAGGTATTAGAACATCAAGCCTTGCTGCATGGGCCACATGTTTAGTAATATAATAGCACATGACATGAGCACGTGATGTATATTGTGAGTGTTTGTGGGTGAGATGCTGCTAAGGGCATATGCCCTTTAGGGCGAAAATGTAACATCCCAACCCTTAGTACCACCAGTTTACATTAAGTTACATTACTGTATAATGTTGATTGGCCTAAATCATAGTAGTTTCGGATTAACTCTTTGGGTGTAGCGAGGATGAAAGCTCAAGCGAGATGCTATACATGTGTGCACCTATATGTAGCAAGCATAGTGATTGCTTGCAAAGAAAAATGAAGACCGGGTCAAGGAAAGGGTATTTTGGTAATTAGCCAAATACAGAAAACTTCATTGGATCAAAACCACTGAGCTTGAGCGGTGCTTGGGAAAGTGATTTAGGTCAAGAATATGTTAAGAAGATCGAGTGGATAAAAGGCTAATGACTTAGCAAGTTCAGGATCATGTGCTTTGAAAAAAGCACGTGAGTTAAGTGTGAGTGTAAAACCCGTATTGTGTGTGGTTAACGAGCTTCTCCCAATTGTGCTAATGGATAGTATATATTAGGGAAGATAGGTAGGTTACCTCATCTATTTAATGGCTTGGAGATAGAAGCTTGCAAGCCAACCATCCCAACTATTTCAATCTTGTGTCTAGGATTAGAGTTTGAGAGAGAATAGTGGTGGTGTGGTGTGGTCTCTTGTTCTCGTTATGGAGTGCTTATGAAATCTTCATCTTTAAATAGCAATAGATTAACTTTATTCATCTCTCATGGAGTGTTATTATTTTAGTTGATTTGCTCTTGTTCTTATTGGTTATTTGCCTCTTCTCTTCCCTTCTTGATCTTGGTGCATGCCATGGATATGTAAGTGATAGAGGTATCTCATATACATCATATCTCATCCATCTAGGCACTGTGCTTTGTAAGATTTTGAGGTTACCCAGTTCTTGCTTGGTTTGAAGCCGTTCTTGATGAATCTTGATCTGAGGGTTTTGAGTTTGAATGTTTTGGTGGTCTTACTTGCATTGACATGTGAGAATTCATCTAGATTCATCTTGGCTGTTATTAACTCACAAGCAAGTTGTATCTCAAGTTTTTGAGATTTGCCTGGCTTTGGTGAAACCTTACTTGTTTTAAGGAAAGGTAGAAACTTTGGCCAAGATTTATGCGATCCTTGGATGTAATTGGTTTCTAAAACCGTCAGCAAAGTGTGTGTGTAAATTTTCAAATATATTGAACATGGATTTTGAAGTTTACACCAAATTTGGTTTTGGCCTAGACTGATTTTTTTATTCTGTGAACAGGGAGAGATCAGACTGCTCCAAGGCCCGGTCGGATCACCCATCGGTCAAACCAATGGTTATGGCCGATAAGATCGACCATCGGTTAGACCATGCCTCCAGTGACTGTCAGACCGGTTAAGTACTGAATCTATGGGATCTTGTTGTTTTGGATTATTGTTTGGATTTAGACTATTAAATATGATATTTTTAGCTTTTTAGCTCTGGCGTAAAAGATTTCTGGTCGTTTTAAAAAGTTTATAAAGTCATTGTTTACATTGCTCTGTTACCATTGCCGGTCCCAAGTAACATTTATTGGATAGAGGCTCTTGTTTTTCAAAGGAGGGCGACAGAAGCTGCTCGTTTATTCAGGTGATGACTCCAGAACCGAACTTCACAAAGAAAAAGATGCATCGCTACAGGCGTGGGCCAAACAAACATGCAAGTGCATCGGTTAGGCCATTAAAGAGAACTTGTTTCGCTTCTCAAAGCCTATGAGCCGAGCATGTCTCCTATCCCGTCCCATGGGCGGCAAATTCTCTCATGTACAGAGCCCAATGTATAAGTCAATACGTAACGCACAGTCAGATAAGCATCAACTGTTTTCACAAAAGCAAGAAGGGGCAAGGAAGGATGTTGAATGTGCCTTTGGTATTTTGCAATCTCGCTTTTGTATTTTGCGTCGACCAGCACGTCTATACGAGCAAGGGAATCTTGGGAATATCACGCTTGCCTGTATAATCCTCCACAACATGATAATTGAAGATGAGAAGGATATAGAGCAAGTTCCTCTTGATTTGAACGAGGAAGCAAGCACGTCAACTGTTGAAGCACCTACAATCACTCATGGACAAAACCCGGAGATGGAAGAAGTGCTACAAAGAAATGCCATTATTCATGATCGTGAAACTTACAAACAACTTCAATCAGATTTAATTGAACATATTTGGCACAAGTTTGGGAACTCAAATTAATTAGGTACAAATGTGTGGGTTATGTATATACTAACCTTATTGTCTATAAGTGATAATTTTTAAAATCTATATAGTTACATGTATACTTGTCTGTTGTACATATATGATTTTTTTGGCTAAGTACCCATTGAATGGATCTAAAGCATTACATTTTTAAGCGATATATAAATTTGGATTACTAATTTTGACTATGTCTATTGTTTTTTTTTTTGCATCTTATTGCTTATCAGATTCCATCACTTATATTGGGAGTTGATGCAGAGTTGGAGTGGAGCTGGATAAACAAGAAGTTCATGATTACCTAAATATTACCTAATATTAGTGTCGTGCCTACCTTTATTATTATGGTTATTGTAATGCTTCGGAACCTAAATATATGCATTCGGAGCCTTTGGAATGTATGGCAAGAAGTTCATGATTACCTAAATATTACCTAATATTGTAATGATTTGGAACTTTGTTATCACTGTGGCTGTCTAGTAATCACTATGAATGGTATGACTTTACTTTATGCTATATATATGCATTCGGAGCCTTTGGAATGTATGGCAAAACCATATTTGAATGAGATGATATGAGTTTTGTTTGTATTGAGCATGTGTGGAGCAAATTATTATACGGCAGTAGCAAGTGGCCACAATTTGGCCACACATGAGGTGGTCACGGCTGAACATTCTATGATCATTACTACTTGCAAATAGTCATTAATGTTTTTTCTCGATAGAAACTATTGTAGAAACTAAGCATTGGAGAGGTAGTGTCTGTATATATAGTTAGTGCTCTCTCTCTCTCCTCTAGAAACCATTCATAGAAACTATGCACTGGGACTGCCCTTATTAGTTGGAGTAAATTAACTTATCTAAAAAAACACGTTGCAGTAACCTCTTTTCTCCCTTTCCTCTGAGAGGAACGGAGCTTGCTAGCTAGGCCATTGATTCCCATGAAAAAAACTACGTGGTAATAACATGATTAGGTTAGATGGCCTTTAAACTGCACGAGAAGCTTGGCCCGCTCTAACTGATTTTTTTTAGATAATGGAACGGGGTTTCAGTCTCTACATCGTTTGACGACGCTCTAACTGATTTAAGGTTTAAGTTTTTATATAACTAAAATTATATTGTAATGGTTATTATTTTTAAAAAAATAAAGAAAAAAAGTTATAACATCATGGAGAATACAAAGGAAAAAAAGGAAAAAAATCAAAAAGCCAAAAAAATATATAAAATAAAATAAATCAAAATTAAAAATCAATATATTTCAAATGATTTTTAACTTAAATAAACTAAGAACCAAGATAAACTATAAACTTAAATCGTTTGGTACGGGCCCAGGCAGAGTCGTCTAGTTCTATGTCCATTCGAGGTTCAGGCCATACACTGCTCTCTGCTCGTCGTACATGTTGTCCTGGCATTGGTACATGTCACCTCATGATGCAACATCTGTCCGCGCTAACTTGTTTGCAGAACGATATTAGCTTACGGCAATTTCTGTCGGTGCACACTGAGTACTGCTACTAATTTGTCGGTGCACATGAGTGGTGCTCGGTTGACTGATTTTTTTTGTTATTTATAACTGAATTGTTACTGTATCCGGTTGAAATTACACTATAACTGATGATAGTTTATTTGGCATAATTAAATTTAAAAATTTAAAAATAGAAAAAATAGGTTAATCCATCATGTATAATGCAAACGAATAAAAAAGAACCGGCAGAAAAACTAAAAATAAAAAAAGACAAAATTTAGGAATAGTAAAAAATAAGCCGGAAGTTAGAAACCCAAACTCAAACGAGGGCCGTGCTTATATATACACGAAAACAGGATGTACAAGTACGAATCTAATGGTACCACTGCTGTGTCACTGCACGTGTATACTGTTAGACTTAACTGTTTGGTAAACAATACAAAGTTTATATTTCATAATACGTGGACAGCTTATAAAAAGTCAAATAGAGGGAGCATCTCGGATCGAATTTTGAACTTCTCTACGTTGTACAATGCACATAAGAGTACGTACTAGAGAATAACGTTGCTCCAAGTGAAAATTTTGCTGCTCAAGATCTTAATTTACAGGTTCGTCGGGAGTTGTCGCCGACGCTAGCTACATATAGCAAAATGCTCTGTGCTAGCTCGGGGAGCGGGATGGGGTCGTTGTGCAGTAGGCTTACTGTAGAATGCCGTGACGCGCTGCCTAATGCCCACTTTCGTTTCATCCTAACGTGTGGTGTTGGGTGGCTGCTCCCCATCAACTCCTCACGTCCCGTTCTCGTCCCCATGTCATGTGTCCATCCATCGTGTGATTGTACCAGGGAAAATCATTTCGGCGAAATTTATGAATTTCGGTTCTCTTGCCCTCCTCCAAGAAAAGTCCAATTCGCCAAAAAAAAATCGGCGTATTTTAAAATTTTTCGGCCCATGCAGCCCATGGTTTATCCTCCTAACCATCGCACTTCTCCTCGTTCCCCGATTCAGATTATGAGTCGTTGAGGGGAAGGGGACGGCGGCGGGCGGCAGCTGTACACGAAAAGGGTTGGCGGCACCCAGGAGGGGAACCACATCTCGAATAGGATAGACTTTAGTCTAAAGTGTGAAAAAATATCTAGTGTATAGCCCGAATAAATTCAGTTCAACCTAGATAATGTTTTTATGGTCCAACCCAAATAGTCTAGATCATTTCACTACTGAGCCCGAGGCGTAACTAAATCATGTTTCCGCCACTGGTGGCATCGGCAGGGGTCGAGAAGACGATGTCGGCATGGGACAGGAAGGCAGCGCAAATGTGGGCTCCACAGGAAGGTGGCTTCTTCAATTTCAGTTGCATGTTCGAATTTTTCTCACCATACTTTTTTAAAAATCTAAAAATTTTAAAATGCCGAATTTCTCGAAAGGCCCGTTAAATTTTCTACACCGAAATTGTTTTCCATTGATTGTACTACCATGGACCTAGAGGCGTCATGCCATGTGCGAGCAACCTCATTTGTTCATGCATGAAGAAAAAAGAGTACCTTAGCACGCACGCACGCATACACTCTTAACGGTAGTGTGGCTCAACAACATCAAGCAATTAGTACGTGCAGTTGTATATACTAGCTGCATAAGCGCGGCGCACGCCGCGCTAGCTACCGTATGGACTAAAGTAAAAGAGATGACAATTCACAGGGAGTTTCATAAAAAAAATCGAGGACACATGCGTAATTTTGGAAAAATCAAAGGTCTTTTTTGTAAAAAACCAAGGACCTGTAAGGACCTGTACGTAAGTAAATAAGGACCTATACGTAATTTCGGGAACCCACGGGGCGCTATCCAAAATTTTTTAAAAAAACAAAATTTGTAGGGACCTTTTTGCGAGAAAAAAGGACCTTTACGTAATTTTCGGAAAATACAGGGGATTTACCTCCTCCGGCCGTACCCAAAAACCCCGCCACGCACCGGCCGGAGCGCGCGGGCGGGGTGACATGGGGAGCCCTCCGCGCGGAGAGTCCCCGGGGTTTAATGGACGGAGTATATAAGCTAGTGTCGATAAAAACAAGTGGAGAATGCTGAAGTTATAATACATCAGACAGTTATGAAAGTACAACAACAAAGTAATTATACATTTTGTGGATCCACGTTGTAATGGCATATCTGTAACGTAAATTTATTCTCCGACATGAGACATGAACAAAAGTTAACAGCTTGACGATTTACTCGAAGGAACTTAATTACCATATTGCCACTAGCCCGCTACATTCTGTCACGTACACTACGTACGTACGAACGTATACGGTGCATTGTATCACACCTCGACGCTGCACCCTGTCGGCTGTGCGAACCAGAGTGACGTCACGGCGCCGCCGGTGCCGTTGACGTCTCCTCCGAGCGGCACGGCACCGCCGCCGCTGCCGGGGCCGGTGGCGAGCATGGCGGGGCAGCTGACGAAGAGGTGGTAGCTGCCGGAGACCCAGCTCCCTACCTTCCACTTGACGCGGCCGTCGACCTTGACCTGAAGCATGACGTACCCCATTGAGATGTCCTGCTTCATGGCTTCGGCGACGTAGCCGGCGACGGGCACGGACTCCCCGGACAGCACGGGCGACCAGACGGTGACGTCCCGGTGGCCCTGGTACATGGGCGGCAGGGAGACCGGCACGGTTACGGGCTCGTCGCGGTAGGTGACGAAGACGTCGAGACGCCTGTACTCAATGCCGACGTTGTCGTTGGGGTTGCGGGAGGCGAGGGTGACCTGCGCGGTGGCGGAGAGGGAGGGATCACCGAGGTGGATGGAGCGGAGCTGCAGGTCCTGCAGGTAGAAGGAGGGCTTGGAGGGGCGGAGCGCGAGGTAGACGACGAGCGCGACGAAGGCGACGACGAGGACCAGGGCCAGGAGGCACGACGCGAAGCAGCCGCAGCAGCGGCGGAGGCGGTGCTCGCGCTTGTGGTGCTTCTCCTTGCTCATGGCTACTGTCTGTGCCTGCTGTGTGGCTGGCTATCTAGCTAGCTTTGGAGTGAGCCTCTCAGCTGCGAGGTATAGCCATAGGAGATGAGAGTGATGGCTTTTAAAATCAGTAGAGATGGTAGCTGCTAGTAGTGCGTGTCTAAAAGGTTTTCGGGTTTGTTATTTGTTTGAGGGGAGCCAGGGGAGGAAAGCAACGTCTCAACCGAAGAAGATTCTTGTGCTAATTCGGTGCATCCATCGATATGGCTTGGGGTTCGTGCTTGTATGACCCTGAGCTAATTGCGGATCGAGCCTCTAGATCGTGTAATAAGCTTGCACGCATACCCAAAGGGTGTTGGTGCTTGCTGGTCTCTAGCTGCTGCATGTGTGCACTCATTTCGTTTTGAAGAAGTGCTTGCTGGTCTCTAGCTGCTGCATGTGTGCACTCATTTCGTTTTGAAGAACCATGCCTGTATGGGGTTAATTGGAAACAATGCCATTTTAACAAGACATGTGTTGTTAGAGAAGAAATGGTCCGGGGATCCAACTTGCAACTTTCACTACTACAGAAATCCACATTACAGACGGTTCAGAAACGTCATCACAGACGGTTTTCTGAACCGTCTGAAATTATGAGTCAGTGATAATCCAAGTTATCACAGACGGTTTTTGAACCGTCTGTGATTATGCGATATCACAGACGGTTTTTCATTAAAAACTGTCTGTGATTATCCGATATCACAGACGGTTTTGTACTAAAAACCGTCTGTGAATATCCGATATCACAGACGGTTTTTAAAAAAAACCGTCTGTGATATCGGATAATTACAGACGGTTTTTAGTACAAAACCGTCTGTGATATCGCATAATCACAGACGGTTTTTAATGAAAAACCGTCTGTGATATCGCATAATCACAGACGGTTTTTAATGAAAAACCGTCTGTGATACTCCTCCCCCCCAGCAGAATCTATTTCTGTTTATAGCTAGCCTCAGGAAATGCTAGCCATGCCCTCTGAAACAAGCAGATAATCACAGACATAAACATATACAATTCACACATCTCATTTCATTTCAGATACATTTCACATCTCAATTCATTTCACAGACATAAAACATCCAATTGACAACGCACTTCATTTCACAAACATAAAGCATCCATTTCGCAAATCAATTCATTAAGTTGAAATAAAATATCCATTAACAAATACACAATTGTAAAAGATCTACACTGTATTTGCACTTAGAATTACAATAAAAAATCATTCTGGGCAGTGGAACTCTCCATCTGATCTTACGACTTTTGACCACAAAAACCAAATGAGCTCTCCTCGAATTTTTGCAAAATCCGGCTGTGTCAATGCAGATGTAGAGATGGACGCAGCCTGTCGATAGGAATATCAACGCACGCATATATAAAACTGACATGTATGAAATAAATGTGGGAAGATTGACAAACCTTAGAATTAGTGATCTTGGTGGAATCGAGGAGTAGTCTCATATGGTGGCACACGTAGTATCCACACGTGTTGCCCGGCTCCTGCTGGTGGCACTGCAAAAAATATAATGTGTTAAATCAAGTGGCATTACTACTATGTGTTGTATATGATTAATTAATGTGTAGCTAGCGAATACCCGAAACTTACGATCATGTTTCAAGGCCTTGGCTCCTGTCGTCGAGTCACGTGTTTGTTGAACGTATGTGGCGAACGACCTTCGTTATTCGAAAAAGTTAGATTAGTTATTCGGAAGGAAAGAAAGAGTACAATGTACAATGTACTTACCTATCGAGTATTCGGACGATAGCTGTGTACTTGGATTTTTTCTTACTTAGAGAATCAAGGTATATAGCCTTGTTCCATTTTGGTATAATTACAATTAAAATCCAATGGAATTTCTCATTGTATGGCATAAGAACAAATTTCTTATCTTGGTGAGCCAGCAGTGCTTTTGTAATATAGTCCTCGACGAAGGATGCATTCTCGATGATGGTATCAATGGTGACCAAGCGTGGGTCCAGGAAACCAATTTGTGATTTCGACGATCTAGCTTCGATCAGCATGAATCTATATATAACATAGGAAAGCAACAAATTGTGACATATATCGGTATTACGTGAACAGAGACTGTGATTGTACAGACTTACAGCGTCCAGCATCGAACGAGTGAGGCGTCGAGAGCGTTTAGCGTGAAAAGTTCAAATATATCGTCAAAGGTCACCGCGAAGACACATTCCTGAGCTTCGTGCAAGAAATGTTCCGGCTTGAATTTGACAGTTATACCTGAGCGCCGTTCTGCCGCTGGCTTATTGGACTCTTCCATATACCAAAGGTGGAATCTTTGGCAACCAAGTCCTAGTTTTTGGAGCTCTTCCTAGACTACCATCGGCTGACCTAGCACGAATTTGCGGGCCAATGGCATGGACGGGAAATCGTCATCATCCTTCGTCTTTGATTTGCCCTGGCCACTGCCTCGATTGTGGGTCGACTTTATGCTAGTCGACTGTAATGGTATAGACGGTGCAAGTTGCTCTGGCGAGAATAGCACCCGTGGAGATAGCACCGGTGCAGGTAGCTGTGGTTCTCACTGCCCGTGTGGAGATGGCACCAGTGCAAGTTGCTCTGGCGAGAATAGCACCCATGGAGATAGCACCGGTGCAGGTAGCTGTGGTTCGCACTGCCCGTGTGGAGATGGCACCAGTGCAAGTTGCTGTGGTTCGCACTGCACTTCTGGTCCTGCCACCGGTGAAGAAGCCTCCAGGGAGATGTCGGTTTTGGGCCACTGGATGAATGTTCCAATGGCCTGTCCTAGATTCACGATCTCGTCGTTGGGGGGCTTCGGTAGCGGGACCACCTCAAAATTGGCATACACACCATCCACATTAACTTTTGCGAAGCCTGGCGCTAAAGCTTGACCGTGCACCATGGCCCCGATACCAGACGAATATGCCTGGCCCCAAGCAGCGTACAAGGGAATGGAGCCATATCTCACTTGGAGCCTGCATGTCGTAGGCTCCTACATAACGATACAAAATTAGCTACTCGAATAGGCCTACCAATGGAGCAAGCATTCGAGAGGTAATAATTATTACCAGGATGTCCACAGGAAATTTGGACTGGGTTTGCGTCGGATTGGACGCGCAGCTACTCGGATGGTTGTGCGGGCTAGCTAGCACAGGAGCGGCGGTGGTGGCCTGCTAACTTTCTGTCTGTTTCCGCACCTCATCTCTGATTATATCAGCCATCGAACCCAGTAGCTCCTCTTTAATAGATGCCTTGAGCTCTTCTCGTAGCTGTGCGTCACGCTCGGCTTTGTTTCTCTTCCTGCGCCGATACATGTCGGAGTCATCTTGGAAACCATGTTTCCAAGGAACGTAAAGCCCAAGGCCTCTCGTACGGCCCGGGTGCTCCTTGTTTCCCAGGGCCACGGAGAGCATATCATTCTCCCTTGTTCCCTGTAATGATCCCAGGGTAGATTGAAAACTCAGCCCTTCCTGCAAGAGCACGACATGTCATTTCAATTCGTACGAAGTTGTGGAGTAATTACAAGCTACGTAGTTCGATCGATATCTTACCAGGCGCTCGGTCACTTGCTGGTCTGAAGGGTTTCGAAAGGTGATGTCCCCTGATGTCGTTGTAGATGACCTTGCTCTAATCCAATTTCGAGCGCGGTCGTCCGGGATATTGGAAAACGGCGGGGCGATGTCCTGTGCAGCTGCCAGCTCATCCTCCTTCATCCACTGCGCGATTTTACCCGCATACCCAGCTGTGCCAAGTCTGTGAGGGTGTGTATTTTTTGCCTGGAGGGCCTTGTGCGCCACACTTGTACTTTTGAAATCTTCGGTCGTTTTCATCGCCTTGAACTCTTCCCATTGTGGTTCCAGGAATGGGTATTTATGAACAGGCGTTTCGTCCGTCTCCACGTATTTCTTGACAAGCGTGCTCTTGAAGTTCTTCCATGCTTTGCACGCCGCTTTGTAGGTTTGTTGTTGCACAGCGTCCAGGTGTTCTTCTGGGAACTCGAACGATGCCAAAATTTCGGTCCACAGCTCACGTTTCCGAGTGTCAGGCACGTTCTTCCACGAATTGTATGTGATCTCAATTCGTTCTCGTGCAACTACTCCGACCATGGTTCGGAATGCGTTTACTGCTTTTTGAGGAAGGATAGGGACCCCAGATGCATTCACCGATGTGATGATCTGTCGGCCCTCAGGCTTCTTTGATAGCCCTCTTCCTTGGCGTCTTGATGTTGGAGTGGACGCCTCCGGCGATGATGTTGAAGAATGCGCGGGTGACATGTTGCTCATTTTGTGGGTCTATTAAGATAAGATGAGAAAGTAATCATATTGAATTGCAAGACAAGAGAGGAGTAGAGGGGAGGGGGAGAAGGGAGGGGGTGATATGGACATAGAGAGGGGGTGATGTGCCTATCTTACCAATGTACCAATGTATCAAGTCCTTCTTTTTCCCGCAAAATTCAAGTCAATTTTATTACAAAAGTGCAAAAAAAAGACATTCCAGATTCTTCGGTGAGCAGCCGACATAGCCGACTTCTTCGGTGAGCGACTATGCATCTGCTTCTTCCCACTCCTTCTCTAAACAAGGTCTCTAAACATAGTGCCTATCCTAGCACCTACTTTAGTTGCTAAAACTATAAACCAAATAACAAAGTCCCTAAACAAAGGTCTATGAAGCAAATGACACAAACTAGTGTATCCGGTTCATTGAACGGGAACACTATAGTATGTCACTTGCTTCATTTGCTGTTTTTTGTCTAGATACATGGAGCATTTGGGTGGAAGAGATCAGGAGAGGAGTAGAGGGAAGGGGGAGAAGGGAGGAGAGGAGTAGAGGGAAGGGGGACCCAAATGATTTCAAACTATATACTATGTACTATATACTATATACTATATACTAACACAACAAGCAATGTAATATGTACCAATGTAAACTAAGCAACTGCAGTAAACAATGTACCAATGTAGTATGTACCAAATAGCAAACTAATTAAGTTACTGCAGTAAACAATGTAACAATGTAATATGTACCAAATAGCAAACTAATTAAGCTACTGCAGTAAACAATGTACCAATGTAATATGTACCAAGCATCAAGCATCAACCCTAAACACTAACAGTAAGCATGAAGCATCAACCCTAAATATGTACTAAGCAACTAACCATAACAGTATGAAGCATCAAGCATCAACCCTAAACACTAACAGTAAGCATGAAGCATCAACCCTAAATATGTACTAAGCAACTAACCATAACAGTATGAAGCATCAAGCATCAACCCTAAACACTAACAGTAAGTATGAAGCTCGGGGAGGGATTTGATGACCTTACGGTTTTGGTGACCTTAGGGACGCAGGAGGAGGAGGCGGCGACGACGACGGAGGAGGAGGAGGCGACGGGCTCGGGGAGGCGACGGAGGAGGAGGCGGCGACGCAGGAGGAGGCGGCGGCGACGGAGGAGGAGGAGGCGACGGGCTCGGGGAGGCGGCGACGGAGGAGGAGGCGACGGGCTCGGGGAGGCGGCGACGGAGGAGGAGGAGGCTACGGCGACGTCTTCGTCCGGGGAGGCGGCCGGCGAGGGCTGGGGGGAGGCAGCCGGCGAGGGCTCGGGGAGGCGGCGGCGATGACGGGCTCGGGATTTAGATCTAATCGAATAACTGCAGCGCACACGGAAAACCCTAGCGAGAGGGTATATGTAGGAAGATGATCATAGACGGTTCTAAACTTAGAACCGTCTGTGATAACATATCACAGACGGTTTTGAGTTAAAAACCGTCTGTGATAGTTTACTATCACAGACGGTTCTAAACTTAGAACCGTCTGTGATATGTTATCACAGACGGTTCTAAATTTAGAACCGTCTGTGATAAGCCTTTGCCGGCTGTTGCAATTAAGACAACACCAATAACTACACAGCTGCATTCATATCAACTACCAAACAGCTGCATTCATATACAGCACCAACTAGCTGCATTCACACAGTGTATTTCTTGATACATTTTGTCATTCTCAAATACATCACACATATACATTTTCACATATACATCTCAAAATTGACTACATCACACATTTTCACATATACATCTCAAAATTGACTACATCACACATTTTCACATATACATTTCAAAATTGACTACATCACACATTTTCACATAGACATCTCAAAATTGACTACATCACACATTTTCACATAGACATCTCAAAATTGACTACATCACACATTTTCACATATACATCTCAAAATTGACTACATCACACATTTTCACATATACATCTCAAAATTGACTACATCACACATTTCCACATATACATCTCAAAATTGACTACATCACACATTTTCACATATACATCTAAAAATTGTCACACATTTTCACATATACATTCTTATTGTACTTGCTTATTTCCTTTAAAAATTAGCCCTTCATCATGATCAATGCGTACGTAACTAGTTTCGTCACGTTGTTCATCGTCGACCCTTATGCCATTTCCAAAAGGAGGTAACTCGTCAAATTGATTGTATTCCTCCTCGTCCACTACATTCTCCACTCCGACAATTCTCCTTTTTCCATGAAGAACTACATGGCGTTTCTTATTTGCCGGGTCGGTTACATAGAAAACTTGAACAACTTGATTGGCGAGTACAAATGGTTCATCTTTGTACCCGACACGTTGGAGGTCCACGGTCGTGACACCGTACTTGTCAACCTTCACCTGTGGGAGATGCACCCAACGGCAGCGAAATAAGGGGATCTTGAAAACCACATAGTCGAGCTCCCAAATCTCTTCTATTAAGCCATAGTACGAGTTTCTCGACCCATCGGTACTGAATGCATCTATGCGGACACCGCTGTTCTGGTTAGTGCTCTTGACATCCTGAGACTGCGTATAAAATGTGTACCCATTTATGTCATATCCTTGCCATGTCACAACTGTAAATGTCGGCCCTTTTGCCAACCATGTCAGCGTCTCACTCGGCGAGCTCCTAGCGATTTGCTCCTTCAACCATTGGTTGAACCGACGGTTGTGTTGCCTCATGATCCAAACATCCGGCCGCTCCGGATTCTGTTGCTGAAGCACACCCTTGTGCTGGTCCACATAAGGCGCCACTTCAGTCATGTGTTGCAACACCGTGAAATGGGCTTGAGTATACATGTCCATATCTGGAGTGATTGCTTTCCTTCCGATAGTTCCGAGACCCTTCAGTCTCCCCTCGTGACGAGATTGAGGGACACCTATCGGCTGAATCTGAGCCATATAATCGACACAAAACTCAATGACCTCTTCGCTTGCATAACCTTCGACGATGCTGCCCTCCGGCCGAGAACGATTCCGTACGTAGGACTTGAGAATTCCCATGAACCTCTCAAATGGGTACATACTACGTAGGAATACGGGCCCGCACATTTTTATCTCCCACACAACGTGAACAATGAGATGGACCATGATATCGAAAAACGAAGGAGGGAAATACATTTCAAGGTGACATAGAGTCATCACCACCTCGTCCTGCAGAGCATCTAGTCCTTCGGGATCGATGACCTTCTGAGCAATTGTGTTAAAGAAATAACATAGCCTCATGATTGTCTCTCGGACTTTGATCGGCAAAATATTTCTAATTGCAATAGGGAGCATCTGTGTCATCAGCACATGACAATCATGAGACTTCATGCCATTTAACTTCAAATCTTGCATCGAAACAAGTTTCTTCACGTTGTCGGAGTAACCAGACGGAACTTTGACACCATGCAAGCACTGGCACAGTTCTGTTTTCTCAGCCTTGGATAGAGTGTAACACGCAGGGGGAAGGTATGTTCGTGCATTATCAGTGCATGTCGGTGCTAACTCAGGCCTGATGTGCATATCAGCCAAGTCAAGCCGTGCGTTGACGCCGTCCTTTGTTTTATCACGGATGTTCAGTAAGAGACCAATCAAGCTGTCGCACACATTCTTTTCTACGTGCATGACGTCGATGCAGTGCCGAACATCTAGGTACTCCCAATAAGGTAAGTCCCAAAATATTGATCTCTTCTTCCAGGTGTTCTTCTTATGAGCCCTCAATTTACGTCCCTTTCCGAGGACAACATCTAAATCCTTAACCATATCATAAACCTCGCATCCACTTAAATGTCTTGGAGCTGAACCGTCTTCCTTCTCTCCGTCAAATTGTTTCTTCATCTTGCGGTATGGGTGAGCCCTCCGAAGGAACCGGCGGTGACGCATGTAGACAGTTTTGCGTGAGTGTCTCAGCCACACACTCTCGGTACCATCTAAACAGTGAGTACAAGCTTTGGCACCTTTTATACTATGGCCCGATAGGTTACCAAGGGCAGGATAATCATTTATGGTGCAGAACAATAAGGAGCGCAGAGTGAAGTTCTCTCGTTTGTATGCATCCCATACCTGTACCCCTTCGTTCCACAGTACTTTTAGATCTTCCACCAACGGTGCTAGGAACACATCGATATCATTCCCAGGTTGTTTTGGCCCTTGGATAAGTATCGACAGCAAAATGTACTTTCGCTTTATACACAACCAAGGAGGAAGGTTATAGATGCAGAGAGTCACGGGCCATGTGCTATGTCGGCTGCTCATGCTACTGAATGGATTCATTCCATCTGTACTCAGTCCAAACCTTATATTCCTTGGTTCTGCACCGAACTCTGCAAAACTCCTATCGATGTTTCCCCACTGCGCGGAATCAGCAAGGTGTCTTAGCATTCCATCCTTCTTGCGCTCCTCCGAGTGCCAACGCAGCAGTTTTGCCTCCTTTGGATTTGCATAAAACCTTTTCAAACGGGGAATTATAGGAAAATACCATGCCACCTTAGCAGGAGGTCCTTTCTTCGCCTCTGTTCCCTCGCCATCATCTGATTGATTGTTACGTTTGTATCAGGATGTGTTGCACACCGGACATACATGCATGTTTGCATACTCTTTACGGTAGAGGATACAGTCATTCGGGCATGCATGTATTCTTTCTACTTCCATTCCCAACGGACAAAGAACCTTCTTGGCTTTATACGTGGTTTTAGGCAACTCATTTCCCTCCGGAAGCATGTCCGCTAAAAGACCTAGCAGCGCCGTGAAACTCTTGTCGGACCAACCGTTGCTTGCCTTCAATTTCAACAATTCAAGCACGCCCGACAACCTCGTGTACTTGCAGCCCGAGTACAAAGGTTTCTCTGAGTCCTCCATCAAGCCACGGAATTTAACATACTCTCTCTCATCATAGTTCTCTTCTACATCGCGAAGCATCTGATCCAGATTATCATCGTGCAACCTATCCGAATCCGAGCCACAATCGACATCAGCCGGCGGCATGTCATTCACTTCACCTGCGATGTCATCCGGGGGCATATCATTCACTTCACCGGCGATGTCATCCGGCGGCATATGATCATTCACTTCGCCATGACTGGTCCAACACGTATAATCCTTTTTGAAACCCCTCCGAATCAAGTGCGCTTCAATTTGCCCTCGGTTCTTAAACATCTTCAAATTCTCACAGTCAGTGCATGGACAGCACATATATTCCACCCCCTTATTCAACATATCCTCCTCGGCGGCTCTTATAAAAGCAGAAACGCCATTAATGTACTCTTCGCTCACACGGCTCGCGGCATACATCCAACTTCGGTCCTACGTTACGTACATATATAACAACTTAGTATTAAAATCTAGAATAACTAATTATAACTACATATATACCGGCCACATTTATTATATTGAGACTTAATTTCCTAGCTCAATTCATATTACAAACACAATAGCTATTATATAACCAACAATTTTGCAAATTAATTAACCATCTTCAATAACCACTCATGGATTACTTACACCTAAATTGTAATGCAATTAAAAATAAATAAATTTCATTACTAACCATATCTACAGCAACCAGGAAAGTCTGAATCTTAATTCAAAGCTCAATCTCTGCCTCTTCCCACCGAATTAACTGGCCTGAAATCGCTCTAGCTTCCTCCCGAGTGAAAAAGTGCGCAGCAGTGGCTAGATCTGGATCGAAATGAAGACGATGCGGTCTGAGCAGCGCAATAAATGCCTTTGTCATTATCACAGACGGTTTTTAACTAAAAACCGTCTGTGATAATAAATTGTCACAGACGGTTTTTTATTAAAAACCGTCTGTGATAAGCTTCATACCAGAACGCTTCGCGCGTGTTTCGATGCCAGAACGCTTCGTGTTTCAATCGTCTAATTAACGTCTCTCGATCATTATACGAAGCGTCTATATCATTCATGTTTGGGTATACGAACCGTTTGTGCTAAAGGTTAAATATGCGCTCCTAATCCAGGTCTCTAGCTAGCTTCTACGTACGTACAATACAATATACAATTAATACAACATGGCTTCTACTACTGTTCTTGTAATCATCTCCTTCCTCTCATCTGTTCATCACGAATTGTTCGGCCGGAACCTTACACAGGCGGCCAGCAATTTGCATCTGGAGCAGCTTCTCCGCACCCGCCCTGCTCTCCTTCCCCGACTTTCTTGCATCCGTCAGCTTGACCTGATCCTCCGCCATCGACGGAGGCGTCTCGCTGCCGCTCAAGAAAGGGAAACAGCCCTCACCCTGGTTCTTCTCCACAATGTGCGCAATGCGGAAGAAGCTCTACACGCATTGCAGAGACTGATGGATAGCCTTGCCGATCAAGCAGAAACGGCAGATTCTGAGGAATCTTTTCATGCTATCATGTACGACATTATGGATGCTGCTGATCATTTGCCCAGGCTGCACGAGGAAGTGCTGAGGACAAGGGCAATCTTAACGGCGTTCGAGAATTTAGCGGCTGATCCTCCAAGTCCCCAAGTGGAAGAAGAAGCTTACGAAGCCCAAAAGAATACAATCTGGGAAACTCTTTACCTGTGCAACTTTTGTAATAAATTTGCCTCTAATTGAAATTAATAAATTTGCCTTTAATTTGTGACCTCTTGTCTCAGTAGTTCTGTAGTTAAGTTATTAGAAGCAATGTGTACTTATATATTAACCTCTGATCTAGAATATGACAGACAAAGGGACATCACAGCCGGTTCTTGTGAAAAACCGTCTGTGAACATTCCCAGACGGTTTTTAACAACAACCGGCTGTGATAGTCGACACAACACAGACGGTTTTTAATAAAAAACCGTCTGTGATAATTCCAGATTATCACAGACGGTTTTTAATAAAAACCGTCTGTGATATTCCAGTATCACAGACGGTTCAGAAGTAAGAACCGTCTGTGATACTCCTTTTTCCCGCCACAAATACCACAGACGGCCTTCAAATTAAAACTGTCTATAATAGTTTACATTACAGACGGTTTCACAAAACCGTCTGTGATTTGCCGTCTACTATTAGCCTTTCTGTAGTAGTGTTTTGCTGTGAGAATGCGACTATAAATCATCTTTTCTTTGATTGTACGGTTGCCAAGTATGTATGAGGTGTTATTGGAACATTTCTAATAGCCAATTGTAGACCTGGTTCTTTTAACCAATACCTGTGGTGTGCTAGTCATTATCTACCTGGTAAATCAAGTTTTCATATGGTTAGTTTGTCGGCTGTATGCTGGGCTATGTGGAAACTAAAGAACAAGACAACTTTTGAGAAGAAATTGATTAAATCTCTAATTGAGATCATATGTTATATATGCACATTCCTAAAATTTTGGGCAGGACTTCACAAGGAAGATGAGAAAGAGATCTTGGTGGTCGGCGCTAATATGCTGCAGAGTGAAGCCTTTAGAATACAAAAGTGAAGATGATGCCTGAGAAGAGGAAACTAAAGACACTCTCAAGTGCAGGATGATAGATTCAGACTTCTATGAAAAAAGAAAAACTAGTTTTTTTTGTATCTACCTTGGTTATCGGTTTTCTTCTTTTGCTTTTTGTCGAACTGCAGCTGATTTGGCTGTGATTCTCTCGCTTAGGTCCCAACTGTGGCTGTGCTTGGTGCACTTTGATAGGGAACAGGGGAAAATAGTAAACCCGCATTAGCAGTTGCTAAAAAACACTAAAACAGATCTATGTAAATTCCGTTACATTGGTAATGATATCTGAGTTTCTTGTGTGGGAAAAAACCCGTGCCTGTGTACAGTACACTCGACCTATCAGATCAGCTCACGCACGACGAAGGTAGTACCGCGCTCTGGAATGTTTTATTAGGTGTTAGTTGTAGTGGTCTTATGGGGTATATCATATGGCATTATATCATCGGCGACTCGGCGTGTGTATGGGCGCGCGCGCAGCTAGTGGAGGAGGTTGTTGGGGCGTAGCACGCACGAATCCAGCCGCATCGGCGGTTTCAACGTCGTCTCACGGCGCAAACCGCCGAGGGAGCAGATGGCCCAAACCCGGCCGCGAATAATATGTAACATTCTAAATATAGGGGTATTTAAAAATAAGAAAATTAAAATCTTTTTGAGGTGTTATTTAAAGTTTTTGTTGTTCATTCAAGATTCTTAGTTTGATTCTTTGCTCAAGATTCAATTAATGAAATCAAAATCTTGAGATCAAGAACCATATATTCTAAAATCAACTTGAACATAAATTAAAAATTCGAATCCAGATTAAATTTATTTATCAGGAAAGAAATTGAATAAAATGAAATTTAAAAGCAAAGCAATATTAATTGGCCTTCAATCGAATCGAGCCAAGACTTCAAATTTTAAATTTAGAACTGAAAGCAAAAAACTGAAATTCAAAGTTTGCACTTTTTCTCTTTTCATCCTTCCTATGCCAAGTGGGCCCCCAACTTTTTCTCTGTGCTCTCTGTCCTTTCTCTGGTCCTGGTGCCTAGGCCTCCTCTCTGTTCCACCAAGCCGCCCGACAGCGTCGTGCCATGGCCCTGCGCCCCACCTGCATGCTTGCGAATCCTGTCATGCCTCTGCCACCACGCCCGTGACGCCCTGCGCTTGACGGCTGTCCCCTCGCCACACCCTGCACCACACGGCCACGGCACCCATGTTGCACGACCCTGCCTCCCCCAATCCCCGCTACTCCTAGCCATGCGCCTGCACGCCTGAAGTCAACGCCATGTCGCATGGCCAAGTCACCTCGCCATCCCGTCCCCTGTGACTCGGTCTCCGACAGTAGTAACCGCACAACGCCTCCCCGGTCTCGGCCATCCCACGCCGCACGATGCCCATGTGCCCTCTATGCCCGTCGCTCGCGTGCACGCCAGCCCCATGACCCCGCGTTTTCACCACGAATCCTGCATGTGCGGTCTTGTCCCGAGCAGCGCTGGGCCATCCTGCGTGCTGCTCGCCAGTCAACAACAACATCACCGCCACAGTGCTAGTCCTCCGGCTATAAGAAGCCCCTTGACACGCCTCTAGCCCCTGCACTCTTTCCTCCTTCCCTTCCTCCTCATCAACTCCTGGCACACCCGTGCCCGCACACTAGCAGCCATGCCCACTCGTTGTTCCGGCCATCCTGGTGGTTCTCTTCTCAAATTGAGCTTGTCACGCCACGTTCCTACTTTCCAATTGCAGTTCCGAGTGGTTGAATTAGAGCCATCCCCACCGGGCTCACTGCGCGTCCATCTTCCTTGCCGCCGGCTAACGGTGCCTCCACCACCGCTCCTCCTTCCTCGGGCCACCACCTCTCGATTCCTCGCACCTGGAGCGTCTCCTCGACGCCCTGGAGCTCCCCCGACCATCAGCCAAAGCTCCCTACCGCCGAAGCTCCCCCCCCCCCATGCGAGCCCACCGTGTCACCCTCGGCACGTACCGCCAGACCTCCTCTGCTTCCCTCCGACTCGGCCAACCGCACGGTGAGCTTCCCCCAACCCCTATGTTTCTCGTGCTCACCGTAGTTTCATCTCCCTTTCCTCTGACCGACGCCGCGCCGCTCTAGCTCTGTCGTCGGCCACCTACACGGCCGCCCACTTGCCATGGTGCCTCCCAGCCTGTGCTGCCACACTCAAAGGCTCACCGGACTCCTTGCACCTCATTTCATTGGTCCCTGTCACCCCTTCGGCCACTGCCCTTCGGTGGCGCCACCCTTTGTCCAACGCCGCCCAACGCCCAAGGGAGCTCCCCTATTTCGGCTCCCTCCCTTACTTCCTTTGGTTTGGCTCTCCCTCTATTAAATGGCAAGTAGACCCGACCTAATGCATGTCTGTCGGACTCGGATTTTTCAATCTAGAATCCTCTATGATTTACTACACTATTCCCTAGATCAGTAGATAGTGCTCACAGATATATTGCTGCATCAACTCATATATCGCATGAAACATACTAACCATAATATTCCATATTAGAGTTAAAATACTCCACGTCGGGTGACAGTTAGAACCGAGAGCAGATTGAAGCGCACTTGATTCGAAGGGGTTTCAAAAAGGGTTATACGTGTTGAACCAGTCATGGCGAAGTCAATGATATGCCGCCGGATGACATCGCTGGTGAAGTGAATGATATGCCGCCGGATGATGTTGATTGTTGTTCGGATTCGAATAGGTTGCACGATGACAATCTGGATCAGATGCTTCACGATGTAGAAGAGAACTATGATGAGAGAGAGTATGTTAAATTCCGGAGCTTGATGGAGGACTCTGAGAAATCTTTGTTCACATGCTGCAAGTCAAAGTACACGAGGTTGTCGGCCGTGCTTGAACTGTTGAAATTGAAGGCAAACAACGGTTGGTCCGACAAGAGTTTCACGGCGCTGCTAGGTCTTTTAGCGGACATGCTTCTAGAGGGAAATGAGTTGCCTAAAACTATGTATAAAGCCAAGAAGGTTATTTGTCCATTGGGAATGAAAGTAAAAAGAATACATGCATGTCCGAACGACTGTATCCTCTACCGTAAAGAATATGCAAACATGCATGTAGCAGAGAAGGCGCACGGTGCCGACGAAGTACAGGTAGGGAGGGGTCCGACCGACGGCGGGGATGGCTTCGCTGTGCTCCAAGGAAGCTTCGGCTTGGCGGAATTAGACCACGGTGGAGCCAATCGACGGATTTCCCATCGGCCAGTGTTGGGGAAGAAGGTGTTCGCCGGTGCGATAGAGGCATGGGGAGTCCAATTACTCGGGGTGGGGGAAAGAGCGGAGAACGGTGATGCTACCGGGGGGTTGAGCCAGGCTTTATAGGCGGCAGAAAGGGGCGGGGCGACGTGGCCCGTGGTTGGCAGGTCTTGGCGTCAACATAGCTACAGAGCACGGGCGACAGGACGGCGGTGCAGGGCATGGGTGCGGACGCTTGCTGACTCCAGAACAAGAGGAGGTGTCAGGCACGCAGGAGCCGAGACGAGGCGCGACGGGAGCAGGCGCGCTCGGACAAGACGGCGACGAGACGAGGCGGCGGGTCGAGTCACAGCGGTCAAGGCGACGCTTGGGCTGACGCAAAAGGGCGACGCGACGGGGTGTTCAGGGGGTTGGTCACAGTGGCAGAGTTTGCACTGTGGCTGACCGCGGTGGCTTGGTGATGAGGCGCTTCGGCTGTGGCTGAGCTGGCGAGGGAGAATAAAGAAGAAGAGCCGACCTGGTGGCTAGCTTGGGCTAGGCTGAAATGGCTTTCTTCCTTTTTTTCTTTTCTTATTTAGTTTTTTTATTTATAACTATTTCTATATCATTATATTTTATTATGTATATTTATTTATTAGAACTATTATTTTGATTTATTACTATTGTTTTTGCCCAATGCACATTTCTAGATTTTTATTAATTCCCCCTCTTGCCATCTTTATTTAACTACTTCTTCCATATTTGTATACTTCCACCTTTCCAAGTTTTCACTAGCTGATTTCAAGTGAATCCTCCTACCCTAATTTTTGGATCATCTTTTCATATTTGTATTTGATTTCAGGTTTACTTTCTATTATTTTCACATTTTTTCATAGTTCTATTTTCTTGATTTTCCTTAATTGTTGGAACCTCAACCAAAATTCAAACGTCAAGAAGATGCATTTCAAAATATTTTCAAAGGTTACACATTTTTCAGGACTCAAATCTTCATGATGTTACAATGTCTAAGTTCTTACATGCATATCTGTTCTTACATGCATATCTTTTACCTACAGGTAAATTGTGAAGTTACATTTAGGAAATGTTTAGTGAGCAAATCCTATAAAATATGATTTGGGATTAATATTGGGAATAAGAATTTAATTATGAGAATAATTGAAGCAAGGATTTAAATTTGCTAGTTATCATATCTTTATCTGAATCTATCAAGACAAACTAAAGTTAATTGATATAGCAAAATTTTGCCACATGAAATAATAATTATGATTTGCTCATCCCCAGAAATCATGAGGCCCCTCTTTAAAATAATGCTTAAAATATTTTTTGGTAAATCATTTAAATTTAAGTCTCCAAAATTTATTGGTAAACATGCCGAGATTTAAATCAAGGGTCATCTTATATCTGTTTAAAACATTCTCAAAATAACTGGAGCATTAGTAATCTTTTTCTTAGATCCCATCGCTAATCAAATGGCTCTCAATAATACTCGTAATCTACTAATATTTATCTTAAACTCAAATCTTGCAAAAAGATACATAAAATAGCATTTCATGTGCCAATAACACATTTAATTAAAGAATCCTATAAAAAGGCAATATTGCCTAATTAATAACCATCTGGTCCTTATCTCAGGATTTAAATTTATGACATTTAAGAGTATTTAATACATCGATAGCTTGGTTCAATCTTGAAAGTGAACCTATATAAAATACTGACTCCTTGTACAGTAAAATGCAAAGCATTAGTCATTTTGTTTTACAAATTTGTGAATTAAGCAGAATAATCAACTTTGTTCATAATAACACTTGGATTAAAATAAATAACTCCATATTTTGATAATAATGGCTCAATTAATGGTAGTAGCAATCCCAGATAATATTGCATCTTGAGTTATTAAGTTAAATCAACCAATTCGCATTATAAACATCATTTGTGGAACTCATACCCTAAAACACCAAGTTTTTAACCCACAGCAAGTATTACTCAATATCCCGGTTAATCTCTCCTATCCATCCGTAGGCCTTGCCTAACCTATGGAACTTCATTAATAAATATAAATAAATTAAAGGAAGCTATTAAATTAAAAATGAGCCTTGGTATCCTGTAGTCGGCTATGTCAAGCCATGTTCCAACATAAAGTAGAATATTCTTGTGAGTATTCCATTGACCTCAATCCTTCTTTTATCCTTCCAGGTGAAGCCACTCTGTCCATTCGCTTCCACTCAAAAATTCGTTCAACTTCGTCTTTATCCTATAACTCACCAAATCTTCTCTTAGATCCTCAATCATAGCAAATTATAAATAAACTCAATGAACTTATTTGGACTTTATTGGTTCTTTAGATTTATTTAGTTTGTCAGTCGATTGTCACATAATTTGAAGCTAAGGCCACGAAAAGATGACAAGTTCGAGGGGGGTCAAGATTCGGGTAAGAGATGAAGACCAGGAACTCAAGACCACTGATTAAGAAGGCTTTGAGTAAAATCAGGGCCATGGTAAATTGAGAAGGTAAGTCATCACTTTGATCATATTGATCCTATATTTTATGCAAAATTATATTTCTTTAAATTATCGAATTGCATGCTTAATTTATTATGCAAATGTTGTCAAAATTTAAGGTAGCTATATGCCTACTTGATATTGTAATAATTTTAATATGGCATCCTTGACACTTGAATCACCTAATCCTTGTCATCGTAGATGTTAATGATAACTTTACTAGCTATAAGTCATATTAAATGCCATGCTAGTCTTGTCAAGTCTTAGAGCACTAGCATGCCCAATTCATCAATCTTAAAACATGAAATCTTGATTTGAGAAAGTCATGGGATTTAAGTGGCCAATAGTTTGGAACCACGTATTTTATGCTTCTCAAAACCCTAAAAACTTGCTATACCTACCTGAGCGGAGGGTAAGAGTGGTTAGTGGGATGGAGCATGAGAATATGTGGTTTGTGGTATGCACTGCCCAGACAAATTAAGGACTTAATCATGTGATGACCTCTCCATGTAAATCAGTACAACCACAAGCTGGCAAACTGTAGGCTTGACCGAATAATTTACTAGACCCTTGAAGTCATCTCACAAAAAGGAGAAAGAAGTAATTGTGCAGGCGGAATAAAAAACCCGACTTGAATGGGACATCGAGTAAAGGTGAGGTTTGCCAGCTGTGCTAGACGTTGTAGAGAGTAGAGTCCAGTTGCGCTAGATGTTGTGGTGGAACATCTCGTACAACTTATGGGACCTTCTACGTGAGGGATAAGCCTATCTGATGAGATGATGATAGGGCGAGGTATTGTAAAGGTCCCGTGATGATCTCTCGATCTACATGACTAAGGAATCATGTGGGCCCATTGAGTTGATTGTCTCTTGTGGGTAAACATGTACAAGCTCTACAACGTAAAAAATTATTCAAATAGTTGTGCCCACGGTCAAGGGCAGACATGGGAACTTTCTCGAATTAGTTCTATTTTAAAAACCTTTGTGGATGGGATAAAAACTAGTTAGATAGGTTTAACTTGACTTTGATTTTTTTCCTGGAGGGAACTGTACTCCAGTGGTGAAAACTAGCATTTGGTGGTGGTAACCATGCACCGTAAAAGGTGGATATAACCTGAGTTACAATTAATATTGCACTCTCATGTCAATTTTTAGAAAATCTATTTCAGTTAAAACTGCTAAGTCTCAGAAGCTTTTCTATTTATTGTACTTTCCAAATAATGCTTTTAGCAACCAAAAGAAACTATTGGTCAATTACCATTACTCAATCAATAAGAAAAGGAAGATCAAGCTCTATGGTGCCTTAAGTGGATCGATATGGTGCCTTAAGTGGATCGATAGAGCTGAAAGATGAAGAGGCTAAGAACTAGGTCGCGAACCCTAATTGGCTGCCTGTGGGCAAGTCCTGAGGGTTCCACCTATGTGAAGTTTCCGCTGCTACACTTTATTGATTTTGGCTAAATCGGTCCATGTGTAATTTATTACTGTATTATCTATGCTTCTCTATGATATGTTTTTAGTATACAACAATGTATCTGTGGACACTATCTACTAATTCAGATAATAATATGGTAAAATTACAGAGTATCTGGGTCTACTAAACCTGAGGTCCGACATAATCAAGATCATCAAGGCATTCATGCATCCCCAGCTCGATCCCAAGCGTGTGTGTGTGGTGCGGCCCTTGATTAGTTCCTTATCACCGACTGCATAGATGGAAAGGAATTCTGTATAGATGCTACCACATGTTTTCTAGAGCCACGTGGCAGCATCTGGAGACCCACATACACCGATTCTCCATGTACGCCCTATGCCCTATGCCACGCACTCGTCCTAGCAGCCGCATGCGTGTATGTAGGGTTTAATTAATATACCAACTCATCAGGATTATATTCGGGACCGACCAGCTCAACAACAACACAATTTGCAGGCAGCATCCAACTCTTTGACATGCATATGTCACCTACCATTCAATCTTTTTTTAGTTCCGTTTGGTCCATGAGCGAAGCACAGTCTTGGCACCTCTGCTACTAGAAAGCGTGGAGAACCATTTGACCTAAACTCTTTTCTCCTTCTGTCTTTCTGCCCAACATAAAGTTTTATTTTATGAGAACATACGGAGGTCATCCCATATTGTGTGATTAGTTTTTAATTTTATTTGTGCTTTATTATCGAAGTTTGAGTTTAATTTTATGTCATCTGTATTCTCTAGTTTTGTTGTTAGGTGATCAACGGTCTGACCGGCAGGGAGCAGTTGTGTCGGCTCACAGTTGGCAGTATACTTTTTTCCAGAAAGGTTTTTGGTTGGTTGCACTAAGGATTTGAGAGTGGTGTGACCGGCCGTATGATGGCGGTCTGACCAAACGTGTGTCGAGCGGTTTGACCAGCATAGCTGCTGCAGTCAAATCGGCTCTCCTATTACTGGGGTTGATCAGGGTTGCCTAGGATGGTCTGACCAGTCGTTGGTTGGCGGTTAGACTAGCCTTTGCTGAGTTGAGTGAGCGTCTCATCTGTGTTGTTGTTCTAGGAGCTTTTTGAGAGTCCTTGCAGGTTGCTAGTCATGACGGAAGTCTATGCAAGGTGTTAGTTATGGCGGAAGTCCATACAAGTGTTAGTCATGGTGGGAGTCCATGCATTGTGTTAATCATGACTGGGAGCGCCATGTGGTTTTTACTAAGAAGAGTCAAGTACATGTCACTTGTGCTCAGGACGATTGTTTGTTCTTTGATGTGCATGGCGCTTGGTGATTGTTGATGGTCAACAGCAACATCGAGGCCAGAGAGGGTCACGTATGTCTAGGTGAGGCTACATCTCAAGCAGAGAAACATGGAAGAAAGACAAGGATCGTGATAAAGCAAGTGCATGCATGTAATGTGCCATTGAACTTGGGTTGTTTTAAGTGGAGACGATCTGGGAGGAGGTCGAAGGCGTTTAGGCTTAGCAGCAAGTCATTGGGCGTCGCGGACTTTGTATTTGAATTTGCTTCCAGGAGAAGCATCGTGAAGACCAGTGGGTGCCAATTGCATAAATTATTCAATACCGTGTGGAAAAGCGGTTTGCAAAACTGTGACGGTGGCCTAAGGTGGATGCAATCACATCTTGGTGGATATAGCATCTTATCGGTCTATTGGAGCCATGTGGAAGTCACACCTTAAAAGTGTACAAGTGTGTGAGTGTAAACCCGTTTGTGTGTGGGTTACCGGATTTTCCTATTTGTAAGTGGTTGTATCCATTAAGTGTAGGCTGGTTGTTAGGGTTATATGTGACGTGAGAAGCCTCTACTATATAAGTTCTTGTGTGTATTAAGAGAAAATATATGGATGTGTTAGATGGGAATTTAAGGTTAGGTTTCCTTGAGTTGGAGTTTTTGTGTGCGTGTGATTTTGTGAGAGCTCTATCCTCCAAAGTATGGAGTGATTGTGATCATCTCTTAGTGGTAATGAAATATCAAACTTGTTTATTTCGTTCCCTTGTGTTCTTGTTTGATTTCCTTGCTTTCCTGAGGTGCATGGAGTAGTTCTTGGTTCTCTTCTTCCCTATTTCGTGTTATGATATAGCTTGCTATGATATATAGGAATATATCCAAGGTAATCTAGATCATCAAGGACTCATGAACAAGTGCAGATCAGAGTTTCTCTCTTTTTTTGTGCTAGGTTTTGGTACAATTTTCCTCGTTTTGGATAAAGGTCAAACTTTGGCTATGATTTGCACGATCAATGATTGGAATAGGTTTTTGACATTCTAAAGATAGTTTGGTCCAAGTTTTATCTTGTTTGGACAATGGTTTAAGAGTTAGCCTTTTTTTTCTTGGTCATAGGCGGTGCTGTTTTCACCTTTGTTTGTGGAGCGGTCAGACTGCCCTTGTGTTCCAGTCCAACCTCTCTCTAGCTGGCAATTAAACCTATGAGACTGAATGACTCGGATGACTTTGTGATCTTTAGCTCTTAGATTTGATGAAGCTTGTGGATGCATGTTTTTCATTGTATTATATTATTAATACCATAAGAAGATTTTAAAAAGTCATTCACCTCTTGTGACTCGCCGTACTAATCCTAGTATTTACCTCGCGAAAACAACATAAAGTTATATTTTGGGCCCATGTCACCATGTGCGTTACAACCGATTGTGTAATTAATCAAGCTGTTTGTGCGTTACAACCGATTGTGTAATTAATCAAGCTGTTTTCCTCGCTTATCTATACGCCAAGCAATAAACTGCACTAGCCATCATCCTGATCTTTTATGGCAGTTGTTGGGCGTGTTTCTAATTAATGAAGGTTTTGCATTTGTTTTTTATTCAAAAGTTGTTATGGTTGTTGAGAGCAACGCAAGTCAGATGCTCGTTGCATCTCCTACTAGTGCCAATGTAATCGCATTTGGTAGCGAAGGATGTGGTACTGTTTGGAGCAGCTGGTTCCTTGTGACATAGATGTCTCACACAAAAATTTGGCAGTAGCCCAGATTTTATAGTATTGTATCCATAGGATTAGGCCCACCCCATAACTACAGACCTGGACCGCAATTAGGCTCTAATGAGCTGTTATCCGTTTCATTTAGCATATTGAGCCCATATTGTTCAGTAGTTCACTAACAAATATTAGTACTACTTTCTGTCAACTGTTTGTTCTTTGTTCTTCGCTCTCTAATGAGATTTGGTCTGCCAATCTTTCGGCCGGCCCGGCTATACAAATAGTATTACTTCCATGTCCATTCAGATTCAAGTAGTGCCGATCATAGTCACCAAGTAAATTCACCTAGTCCCTTCAAAAAAAAATGTAAATTCACTTGTTGGAGTTTGATCTCGGCAATTTGTTTGCAATCAAACGTTTTGGGAGCGTGCAAGGATTTTTGATATAACAAAATGCTTACTTGGTGCAGTCAAATGTTGGACATTAAGCGCACCCAGAAATGTCTTTTTTAAGGCAACAAATACATGTCACAATTTGACTATTTACAATCAAATTTTTACAAGTTGAGCACACAGAATTACCATTTTCATGTGGTAACAGATGTTGGAAATTGGACACTGAGATGGAAGTAAGAATGGGACAAAGGAAGATGAGAGAATGGATAGAGGAGCTTTACTTAGCAGGACTCATATATGCTCACATATATATGTTACAGGAAGGATGCTGGTTCCTTTTATAGGTTACAACCGACTTTAGTACCAAGATTATTTATTATATGTTTTTTTACAACTAACACACTTGGCCAGCTAGATATGCTTCTGGTAGAAACCAGCAAATTCCTTGCTAGTTTAAAGAAGCCAACTTTGAGTTTTAACTATTTTTAAGTTGTCTATAGTTTATTGACACAGACTATCTAATTACAGCTGTAAGACTTATCAAGACAATTCTTACATGTCGATAACTCCTTCACTCAAGAAAATAAATTAAGCTTCAATAAGAAACGATATCGGATTCCAAAGGAACGAAAGCAAAGAAAGAAGAGGCTGGACCGCTGCAGCTCGTTTGACCGTGCATGGGCTGCGCGGCCCGACGAGCTTCCCGGATGTCGGCGCCGCCGTCGCGTTGTCGAGCCGGACGGGCACGTCGTCGCAGCGCACCCTGACCTTCCTCCACCTGGCTGTGTCCACACCGTTCACGTGGAACGCCAGGCTGCACGTCGCCTCCACCCGGAACCGGACCACATCGCCGCTCCCGCCGCGCGCCATGACGTCCGGCCAGACTACCCCGGCGACGCCGCTTCCCACGTGCGGCGAGGAGGCCACCACGAGCCGCGCGGTCACCGTGCGCTCGCTGAGCGCGACCTGGTACATGGGCGGTGTGACAACCCACATTATTAATTAACCTTAAGCAACGAATTACAACGTTAAGTATGATTAATTATGTAATTAAGAATCTAAAAATACGAGGGAATTTAAAATTTTCTATCTAGTCGTATAAATTGAAATCGACAAGCGATAAAATAATACGTGTTGTTCCCATTTCTTCGGCGAGGGCGATTACTAAACTGTATAGACTAAAGCGAGAAAGAAAATTTAGTTGCGCGGCTCGTATAGTATTCAACTCAATTAAATTATATATAACAGTCCGTAGTACAACAGTAGTTAATTACAATCTGTGTAGGGTAAAATCAGTAACATGCATTGATCGATGATGAGAACTCATATTAAGTCAAATAAAAATATTACAAATTGCATTACATGATAGCGACAAGGCGAATTACAACAAATATACAATTTGTGTCTTAACCATTCAAGTATCTCTAAAATGAAGCAATTACAATAGAGAGCGTTCATTACAATTAGAGATTCATTTCATACATGATTATTGCAATAGAGAAATAAAGAATAGAAGTTACATGAATTCGTATACATCGATATTAAAAGAATGCCTAAATTTACATACACGACCATTTCATACATTAGAAGATATCGTCGAGCTGCCACCACATCGCCATTTCAATTGTGAGCGAATCAGTAATTATAATACTGAAAAAGACCGAACAAAAGAACGATAAAAATAAACAAAGGACAGAAAAGAGAATAGCCGTCAGAGCCCTAAGGATTAACTTCGGGCGGGGTAATCCGTTCACGGAGATACCTGACCGTCCGGGGGCCAGTCGGCACCTCTCACAACTATAGGCTCATCACACGGTATTGTATATATACAAACCTGTTTTGAATATAGGAATCCAACCATGGCAAAGCCAAAATATCACCACCCCATTCCAGCCCAAACCACAACAGAGAGGCAGCTGTCGAAGCCCTCACCACACAACAAAATGGCAACTGAGACAACACCCGGCCAGAGCAACCTGCCCCGGATAGCATCGCCAGCCAGCAAGACCTCACGGCCAAAACCACAGCACTGCCAGCCAAAATATCCCACTGCCAATACATCAACAGCCAACCAGAGGAAAGAGCGCAAGAGACAGAGCAAGGCACGGTAAGCATTCCCCAAACTCCCCAGCCAATCCCAGGACCAACAGAGAAGCCAGCCACCGAATGGAACCTGAAGGCCAGGGAGGCGAAGGCACGGCAAGCCGAAGGAGCAAGGCGACCGTGACGGCGGCAGGAGAACCACAAGCCAGCGCCTACAAGCCAGCAACTGCAAGCTAGTGACCACAAGCCAGCAACCGCAAGCCAGCGACCGCAACCAGCCCAAACCCTAACCATTCTTGCAATCACCCGTAAAGGTAAACCTCCACAACATCACTATACATGTGCTACATTCATCCATTATAGCCAACATTGACTAGAACCCATAAGCATCCATCTACAATAGAGCACATGAAACTAATCCAAGTATGTCACCAGAGGTAGAAGAGGGGAGAAGGGGCTTACCTATATGGACGGCGGCTGCGGATTTCCTCCGGCCGAGCCACCAGCTAGCCGCCACCGGTACTCCCCCGGCGTACGGCGACAGCTAACCGGCGGTGGTCAGCCACGGCCACCCGCCTCCCAACCTAGCCATTAGGCAAAACCACACAAGAATAGCAAGCCAAAAACTGATAGATCGGGTAGGATAGGGGAAAAAGCGCCAAATCGGCCGGATCTGGCCGGGGTCACCATGCGGCGCCTAGCGGCAAGGAGGCAGAGCAGAGGAGAGGCGAATCAGTGGGGGCGACCGAAGCGCGTCGGTGGGGGCGACGCGGAAGGAGGAGGCGCAGGGGGAGAAGCCGACGGCAGTGTGGCGCAACGGAGGGGCCGGCACAGCGGCACGGCCGAAGGACCGGAGCATCAGGAGGCGGCGCATCCGAGCGGAGGCGGCGAGACACGGGGCGGAGGCGGCGAGACCCGGGGGCAGAGGCGCTGGAACCCGGGGCGGAGGAGTAGAGGCGCGGCAATGGGGGCGGGGGATCGACGGCAGGGCGCCGGACGGATCGGATCCGGACCGAGAGAGAGAGAGAGAGGCAGCCAAGTGAAATGGGGAAGGGGAGGAGGAAGCGGGGGCGTCGGCCGAACCAAGGAAAAAGGGGGAAAGGCAGCCGGGTGAGAGGAAAGGAAAGAAAGAGAAGGAAAAGAAAAGAAAGAGAAAAAGAAGAGAGAGGATAAGCGCGCGTATAATCAAAAATCCGTCTTCATAAATATTTAATTTAAGTGATAAATTACAGATTAAACTACTTGCTAGTATTATACTAATCGTGTTAAAAGTATAAAATATCACTAATCGGTATAGATGGAAACTACAGCTTAATTAAGGGCTGTCAATAGATTAAAAATCTGGCACGTACCAATTGAATCAGTGTATTGCCGTTCGAATTATTAGAACTCCAGGTTAAATACCTATTTAACCCTATTAATAGTATAACTTGTGAAACCTCAATAATAAATATTAGTAATCATTATAAATAAACTAAAAATGTAAATGGATTAAAACAGGTCCGCGTAAATATTAGAACCTGTGTATTGTTATTTAGATTACTCAACGGTATAATTAATTACTTAGACAACTTGGCTAGTAATATTTAAAGTATAGACATTAACCTCTGATAATTATGGAAATCTACCTTGATTACTTAGGATCATTAGAACAAGTTAATTGGGTCCGATGATTTAAAAGAAGCAAGTCGATTAAGCTTATACGTGTACGGATTCAATTAAAGTACTATAGTTTAAGACCATTTTGTTGCAGACTTGAATACGCAGATAAATTGATTTAATCATCAAAGCAATAAAAATCCGCTGATCAGTATTTATAATGATTAGAATAAATAACTTACCAGCTATAGAATAAAAACATAGCGTATGCCGATTTAATTAATGCATCGCTAATTAAGTCGTTTGGGATCGTACCTAAATACCTAATTAATCCAGATAGTGTTAAATCATATAACTGTTTTAATAAATATTCTTGGTTATGAAAGATGAGTCAAATGATGCCTGTAGGCTGGAATTGCGTATATGAAGTAAATTGTTATAATATCAATTGAACCACTCTATTGCACATTTAAATAACCAGTTAACTTTTATTAGTCGATTATAAACTCTAGGAATCCACTAATAAGTGTTCTAAATTATAAAAGTAAATTCATAACTATTAGAAGATTTAAAACTGTATGCGACGACTAGAGTAGCAAGCTAAGTCAAAATCGTAATTATCGAGTTAACAAATTGAATAGCAATTAAAATTTCAAGCGGTGATTTAGATAGCAGTTAAGCTATAAAAATATACTTAGGACTACAGTAGAATGTATGAATCCTATAAAGACACCAGAATATAGTTTAACTAAGAAATTAAGTAATTGATACATGAGACCATTTTATTCTGGATCTATAATTCAACTCGTTGCGCATACTAGTACGAGAAATGCATTGAGTAATCTTAAGATCTAAAATGAATTAGAGAGGTGAATAAATATATACGAACTTTTAAGAAATTAAATAGACTTAATTACTTATGCGAGATTGACTAGAATAATATTCGCCATTATAATTATGCATACATTCAAATTAAACCGTGTAGTTGAAAAATTGCTAGGAATTAATAAAATACCGAACATTAATAAAATACCGAGCATACATACTAAATCAACCATATATCCTAACGTTAGTACGAGAATGTTGAACGACGGGTAGTACGCCGAAATTAACCTTAATTACCGCAATCAGGTTAAATTGAGCGAGATCTGACCTTAGGGGCACAAACACATCGATAACTTGTATTTTATTATACTTCCATAGATTAAATCGTAGTCGACGTATTTAATTGCAGGCCATAATCCAAGCTACGGGGACAACTTCACCTGATCCTACTTGAATCCGAGTATATGGTTAAAGTCCAGGCAAGCATTCCTTTGATCAAATCTTTAGCGTATATTGCTCAAAACAAGTATTTTTGTATTAATCTAGTATCACTTGCATGAAGGAAATAAAAAGGGTTTTAAATCAAGCAATGGCTATATGTGAATGAAAAGGGTTAGATGGCAACTGATGGAGCAGTTGGCCACTAAAGTTAAGTAAAAAGGTGGGCAGAGGTTGCCAGGGCAGGCGTGTGTGGGAGGTGTGGAACCTTTGCATAAGAATAGAATATAAGGGATTACAAACTTCATCCGTATGGACAGACCGTACCAACTCGTATCAACCAACGTTCCGTTTTCACGGGCAGTCGGTACTCTAGTGAGGTGTTATATTCTCCACAGGAGTGAGTATTTATGGGATAGACCCAAAGGAACCGGTGGAAGACCGGAGCGTAAGAACCCACAGGCGGGTTACGCATGGGCGTTATATACGCGAGTCAGGGGGCTGGGGAAAGGTTGAATACCCTACCAGCCAACGGTTATGTCATTTTCAGTGGGTCTGTGTGATACAGGCTGCTGACTGTGTATAACCGGGTGGAGATATAATTACCGAACTAGAGATAATTGTACTGTACTCTGTTCTGGGCGCCGCTTCAAAGGAATTGCGGATAATCCCAAGAGCCAACACGAGCAGAGTGATGATGGGTAAAGTGATACAAGCTTGCGCAATGCTATCAAAATCATGAATTCATGCCTGTCTCCGGGAAAGGAGAATTACGGAAACTTATGGGGGTTTTTGCTGTTCATGCGTATGTTCAGTAGTTTTCTAAATGAATAAATCGGAATTCTTTTAAAACCAACAAACTTTATTTTCTATAAGTCCTGGAAAGGAAATTGAGAATCGGAATTGAGATTCCTAATGTGGAAAGGATAAGCATGTTGTGCATTTTTGTTAATAACGCTTGCTGAGTACTTCTGTACTCACCCTTGCTATAATCCTCCCTTTGCTTAGGAGCATATCAATTCAGAGAATAGCTAAGGTCAGGAGGAAGCTACCTGGATGAAATACCGTGGACTCGGAGTACAGGGGATATAAGGTGGACACTCCGTGTGTAGTCGTGTGGGATAGGAAGTAGTTAGATGATTTTCTGCCTAAAGATTGTAATATTTAAGCCCGTGAGGCTTTGTAATAAATTTTAACCCTGCGTGGCGATATTCTTGTAATGTCGTATTTTGTCTCTAATTATTGTTCTGCTGCAACACTCTGATGGCTTATTATTCGTTAGAGCGATGTTTTATTAGCTAAAACGAATAATAATCCGTTGACTGGCGTTATTACCCCACGGTAATAATGCGGGTCGTCACAGGCGGCAGCGCCGCCTCGGCAACGACCATGCCGCCGCAGTACACGCCGGCAACGAGCGTGCTGAACCGGACGTCGGCCTTCGTGTTGGGGTTGCGCACGGCCAGCGTGACGCTGAAGTCGCCAGAGGGGACGCCGGAGGAGGCGGTGCTGAAGGATAGCGACGAGATGGTGAAGCTCGGAAGGCGCAGCGGCATGGAGGCCATCATGATCACTAGTATGACGACGGCGAACACGGTGACTACGAGTGCAACGCTGAGCCAGATGAAGCGGCGGCAGTTCGCCGGCCCTGACCGATCGGTGTTATTGACGGCCGGCGCTTCAGCCTGGTCACCGGACGCGGTGCCACTGAGCACCGCATACAACTCATTATGGTCGCCGAAGTAGCCCATTGCTTGAAACAAGTCAGGACTGGCTTAGGAACGATGCCGGCGTTGGGGTGCTCGGTTGCTTAAATGGCTGGTCAACTCTAGCAATCTGTCCATGGCAAACTTTTTTCCTTCAAAAATAATCCTTAACATCAGTTTTTATAAAAATAGCTCGAAAGGTAATACGTCACCTACCATGCCCCCTTGCTCGTCAAGAGCTGGACCGCACAATAGCCGGCTCGTGAGTAGCAGAGATGGCACAGCGCGACAGACAGAGAGCTGCTGAGCCGGAGGACTCGGTAGAGCTGCCCACGAGTTATGGAACCGCCCTAGTTCGGTAGATGCGTTGGAATGTGGGCATCGGTGGCTAGCTGGCCCCGCTCATTTCGGCTTGAGCTTCTGGTTTCTGGTTTATTTTTCACTATTCAACAATTTCGTCTTTTCTGGTTTTTTTGGTATTTTTGAGCTTTTTTGTCGGTTCTTTTTTCCCGTATTTGTTTGTACTGTCCGTGACGGGCTAATCTGTTTTTTCTATTTTAAATTTTTCAAAATTTAATTACGCCAAATAAGCCATCGTCAGCTACAGTGTTTTTTCAGCCAGTTACAGTGCTTTTCAGCAATAAGCCAGTCAAAATAAGCCCTTTTGAGCGGAAAAACATTCGCTTTTTTTTGTCGTACAAATATCGCCAATACAAATGTGAAGACTTCATGTATGATTTCTTATCGTACGAATGAATCTGTTAATAATATGGTTTGTTTGTTTCCACTAATATTGATAAACAAACCACATCAGGAATATGACGATTTGAATGCGATATAATAAATTGCACATGCTAGCAGCCACCAGGTCAACCACTCTGCTGCTGTTGGCTGCATCACAATAACGTCGCCAGAAATTTTTGGCAGAATTGTATTGCGAAAAAATAATTATTGTGCCCGAACAACAATATTTAGAGAGCAATAATAGCGCAATGCATCAATGGCGATCAAAACACCAGACTAATCAGAAGATCAGGATCAGCATGCTGCAGCTTTAGTCGCACACAGAATAAGCATCAAACCAAAGTATTGCAGCGCTGCTAATGTCATGCAAAGCAACGCAAAGCTTGCCTCGTCTAATGTGTTCAAAACTGAAGTCATTGCAGAATTCTACAAAAGGTAAACTTAACTGATGACCTCTGTATATTTCTGCGATCACGACTGATACTCCCCCCCCCCCCCCCCCCCCCCCCACTAAAAGATAAGACCCTTGAATCTATGGTTTGTCAGGTTAGTGAATTGTTAACCACATCAGAGGATACTGCCTCATTTTTTCTTCTAAGCGGGGATCAGGGCAGGCAGACTGTTGTTACAGATCATAGCCGCTTCTACGGGGGACACCGCTGTCGTTTAAGTTGAGCCTTGCCATGTCAAGCATCTGCCAATTGATTGCTGATGGGTTTGCTTCGAAAGAGCCCGTCTCAAAGCACGAAGTGACACTTCTGCTCCTGCGGTGACGCACAGAGATCTGCTTCAACTTCTCAGCTTCCTTCTTCAGGATCTGCGTTTGACCTGCAAATTGCATTTCAAACCATCAGTGACGTGCATATCAATCATCACTTTCTGAAACCACTAGCACGTACTTCAAGCAACAAAATAATAAATTTCATATTCATTGACAAACATTAGGATGGACCACCAAATATCAAAATTGGTGGCATATCTAGTGCAAACTAATAGTTAGATGCAACGATGCAAATCACTTCGGTTCAGGCATCAATTTAACATAAAAAATTCCAAACCAGTCTGTGAATTTGGCTCTCAATTTAGTCTACTTTTGTACGTCATTACAAGTTCGAAATCAATCCGTGTCAGGAGGAACCAGAAAAAAGGAGAGATTCCTAAACTAAAAGGGAATAGAAAACAGATAAATCTTCCTGTTTGCAGCAGACTTTTCACCCTACTCCTCGACAACACAACAACAAAATATGTTGGTCAAGGAAACATTGACTATCAAACTACTATTGTTTTGCCTTTCGAATTTTTTACAGGACGAACAACCACTTGTTCTCACCACATTTAAATTGTTTAGTTCCACTCTGATGTAGAGTTCAGTTTGACCAAAAGGCCAAGATTCCATTCTGATGTGGAGTTCAGTTTAATTAAAAAAAGGCAAAAGCTTCAATTGTATGTGGAATTCAGTTTTTTCTGGCAATGAACAAGGAGTTTGAGTGCATAGCTACCTCTATCTAGCATCAATCATTTAAATGACCAATATAGAACATGTGACCACGACTTGCACAATAGCAGAAGCATGCAACTTCAGAAGGACCAACAAAAGTTATCAGAGTCAAATCACCATTTAGCTCCATTTAATAATGATATTTAATGATATCTAACAGCAATCCAAATGATTCTTCTGGTTATAGTTTTTTGTTGATTTAAATGTAAATGTCACTTAAATCCATCGTGGCAAGCATGCATACTGTAAATCATGCCAGCTTTTCTTTAAAAAAAATCATGCAGCTATAACTTAAGACCAAACAGTCCCAGACATACCATCCTTAATTAGTTTAGCCTGCTGAAGACTAGCAATCTGTCTCCTCAGTTGCTTGTTTTCCATTGATAGAGCATTACGAAGCCGGAAAAGAGATGCTACTCTTACAGCCAAATCAGCTCCCATGTTCTAAAAAGCAAAAACCAAACTTATTGTCATAAAAAAGGAAGTGCTACTGAAATCTTCGACAAATAAATAACATAAAAGATCAGCAAAATCACCTGAAGTGAGTCCACAGTTCTTTCAAGATCAGCAATGTATTGAAGTTTCCGGACCCTAGATCTCTGCCCTGAGCGCCTGCAGAAATGTCCATTTGCTGAATAGGCATGACAGGTCAAATTTCTCAATGGATATCACTTTTTTTTTCTCCTTGATGTGCATAAAAGAACATTTCAACATTAACTAAACAAAAACTTTCAGGTATGCAACATAAACAATTGCACATGAAAAGAAATTACACATTCCAAATAAACAATTTCACTTCGTCAAGACATCCACCTCATATAGCATCCAAGAATTGTTAGCGGTCCAACATATGTACTGAAATGCCCTTGGTGACACAGTTCTTGCATAATTCACTTGTCACATAAGAAGCAACAGCTTGAATATCATTTCCACTTATTAATCTTCAAAAAATGGTTTAGCACAGGAAAACAGCCAGCAAGTGATAAATATGTGATACCCACATACATGTCAATGGACATGCATCCAAGATTCCCTTCAATGATGTTTTGGATTGCTTGACTGTGCGCTTAGTGGAAAGTTACGACAGCATGAACACAAGAACATACTACTAAGCAAATTTCTTATCACCATCTGACATTGAAAGTTATCACTACTCCAATAGTCCAATTAGCATTTTAGAGCCTATAATCAGTAAATCTAGTACCAAATCAAATTATTATCACTTTATGGAACTAAAGAAAGAAATTGCAGCACTGTATTGATGTTAAGATTTCATTGTAATAAGTCCGTACAGTTTATATATCTAGAAAAAGATGTATGTCAGCCACTTATTGATGCAGGACTTTGACAACCCAAGGTCAAATATTTGCAACACTTACAGGCACCTGTTGCTGACACAATAGTCATGGAATGAGTATAGTAGTGAATTTTAACCACACTGGATACCTGCACAATTTGGTAGTACTTGTGCTAACAAGATAAGATAAAATTAAATCACATCTCGAATGGTTAATTCTGGTGATAGAACTAAAAAATTTTCAGTGTCACACAGACAAACAAAAAGATGTTCAACAGTTATTCAGATTAACATTTAATTTTATCGTGTAAAGCAGAATGTTGTCAGGCTATCATCTACCCTGGTCTGCTCTACTGCCAAGAGTGCAAAGTCTACTATTTCACTTCCTTGATATACTTTCTAGCATTTTCACAGCAAATACCACATATTTCTAGTTACATACATCCTATAATTTCATCATCTGGTGTGAACTTTTTATTTTTAGGGGAATTGAGTGGTAAGAACTTTGAATCAAAGAACATTTGAAGAAGTTACGTTGATAGAGATTTCATACAAAGACAGCAGTGTACCTTTTAAATGACTTATCTTGATCAGCATGGCTTAAAGCATCACTTGAATCTCCTGTTCCATTGGCCACATTGCCATGCGCACCACTTGAGGCATCGATGGTCAGGTACTGCAAGGGGTTGCTGGGGACAAGCTCCAGGACAGCATTTACCATGGAACTCTCTGAACTGGTCAGCCTACTCTTCTGTCTTGGCGAATTTGGCCCGTAAACACAGGTACCTTCAATCACGCAACCGCTTTCACCCCCTCCCACAGCATCCGACGAGTCCCTAGTTTCGCCATCCGGCTGCAGATTCCCTTCCTCAATCGGATAAATTGGGCTCTGGAATGTCGTCAGCACATCCAAGATAGCATCAGAATCGCTACAAGCTCTCCTGAGAGGAGGAAGATTGGGGACTTCCCCAGAATCTGCGAGGAGATCATCGAGCCAACACGGTGGCTCACCAAAGAACGGATCCTCCGATGGAAACCTGCAGCTCTGTGTGAACAAGCTGTCATCTCTTCTTGTGATCTGAGGACCCAGCGGCGGGCAGCGGGGAGGGAGGTGTGGTGACCGAGACATGGTGACAGGTACGAGCTCGCGTCTCTTCGATGCCGTTCTCCTTCTTGCTCTGCTATTTCTGTTCATTTGCGAAACCAGCAACGGATGAACACATAAAACATGTGACAAAGAACACAGGAAACATGCACCAAGTAGAAATCAAAGCACCCTGGTAAACTACATTGCCAAAGAAGTTGTTTATCTTTGCAGAAAATTATGTCGCGTGATACCAGAAATGCGCAAAGGGAAACTTAAAGATAAGCATGCACAGAAATTAGCCGAAATTAAAAAGTGGATGCCACAGTCAATTTCCCCGTCAAGAACATCAAAAGATGTATAATGAAATCGATCAAATTGCAAATTAATCTTGAAGAGCAAACTGGGTCAGGCCAAGAAAAACACAAATGCTTCAGGCAGGGCGGACGCAAAGTGGAGGCGCTGGGGTTCACTTGAACCCCCAAAATCTTGGGAAAACAAACTGTTCTATTAGAACAATCGAATCAAATCCGCAACGGAGTGGACGGATCGGAGCATATCGGAAAGAAAGATTTGGGTTTGATTGCTCACAGCAGAGAACGAAACACTCTTAGAAGAATCCGAGCAAGCTACGTTAGGGCTTCCGTACCAACAGAAGAATGATGCCTGGATGGATCTCCTGCCCAATCTACGCCAGACCAGCAGGGGGGGAGGAGACAGGAGCTCCTTCGCCTTCGAGGAGGCGCGGCTCCGGTGGAAGGAGGCGACGCTTCTTCGCCGGCACCGGCGATAGGAGGGCTCGGCGGCGCTCGGCTCGGGGGCCGTGAGTCAGGAACGGGAGCGCTGGGAGGGGCGGAGGGGTTATAGGGTATTGGCAAAATTCGGAAAATACCACTCAGAATGGAAATTTTTGTGGGATGGCGCTCAGAACCAGGGTTCACCTGCCATTTTCTCTTGAGAAAAGCGCTCCCGTACCATTGTGTGTTCTGCACTTTACCAAAATACCACTCAATCGTTCGACCCTGCCAAAATAGCAGCACGGAATCCATCTGATTGCTTGCCAAAAATGTCATAATCTGACCATTTTACCCCTCATACATCCGTCCTATCCATTTTTTTTAAATACATGAAGAGGCACAACACACGAACATCTACTCACGCCTCACGCTTATACAGTGCACGTGTCCATTGCACACACTAGAAATTTTATGGAGACTCAAGGTTTCACTAAACACAAGCACACGCTTTTACACTAAATACAGATACACTTTAAATAAATAAGACACGCTTTCACACTGAATATAAATACATATATATTTTAAATAAATAAGACATCATATCTATTCAAATCTAGAACAGAGTCACTTCTACCACTAGGGGAGCGATCAATATGGCTTCCATAAGCTGGCTGCGGCTTATTTGTTACTATTCATAAGTTTCGTCTTTTTCTGAATTTTTGGCTTTTTGTTGAGCTTTTTTGCTGGTTCTTTTTTTCCTATATTTGTTTGTATTATACGTAATGGGCTAACATATTTTTAAATTTTTTTAAATTTAATTATGCTAAATAAGCCTCTGTCAGCTACAGTGCTTTTTTCAGCCAGCTACAGTGTTTTCAGCCATAAGCCATGAGCTTTTCAGCCGAACCGATCACCCCCTAGACCACCGGTCCATCCTTTCATCCCTCACCGATCTTCTTTCTCCTGTACAACCGTTGAAGCATTCTCACAACAACCACTATGTGGTAAGTAGTCAGAGCTAGTGACTTCTAATGCAAGGGGCTACCATCTGATGTTGCCTTTCCCTGCCTCGCCTCAAGTAAAATTGCCTCCGATTACCTCCTCTTCTTATTAATAGGTGGATTCTTTTGGATTGTGCATTGTGGTTTTGAATTCTAGTTGTTTATGAGAGACAGTACAAAGAAGAAAACAGCTGTATGCGATTTTAGTCTGTATAGTTGAATTCGGTACAATGACTACTGTAATCGGCTTATAGATCCTATCTTAAAAAGATGTACAATTTAAAAGCTTATACTGTAGTAAAACGGAAAGTCCGCTCAAGCGTAGCTATCTTCTACCATCTACAGTTTAAAAACTCAATGACTACTGTAATCGGCTTATAGATCCTATCTTAAAAAGATGTACAGTTTAAAAGCTTATACTGTAGTAAAAACGGAAAGTCCGCTCAAGCATAGCTATCTTCTACCATCTACAGTTTAAAAACTCATTACTGTAGTAAAAGCGGAAAGCCCGCTCAAACGTAGCTATCTTCTACCATCTGTTAGAGTGTCACCGCCGCCAACTCCTCATTGCCGCCGCCACCCAGTCCCGGTGGCATTTTGGCAATGTGCAAAAAAAAAAGACATAATGGTATTTTGGTGCTGCACACGCAGAACAACAATATTTTGCTAGTTTAGCATCACGTCCTCTGTTACGTGTAGAACAAAAGCGTTAATGACATGTTTTGGACTAAGATGGTGTTGTAGCTTCGATTACGTGTAGAACATTTGTCTATTTGGGAGCGGGGGGGGGGGGGGGGGGGGCACACATGTGAGACCAAAATTTGTGAGAACTTTGTGCGACTCCCTCCAACGTGAACATGTAGACACACATGAACCATTCAAAGGTAGAGGAGTTTGGTGCCCAAACTATCAGCATACATGAACCATTGCATTAGCACATATCTAAAAGCAATCCAAAGGTAGAGAGGTTTGGTGCCCGGGCACCATGATATCCTATTTCAGCGTTATATATATATATATATATATATATATATATATATATATATATATATATACACACACACACACACAGAGATTTGTCTAGTACTTGCAGAGACAGCCGTGAAGGCAATTGTCATCCAAATATATGAAGGGTGAACTGGCAAATGCTTCAAGGATACGTTTCTAGTCACTTTGCGGCTGAAGAAAGCACATCCAAGTTTGCCAATGTGATGGCTGATTAGCACTAGGAATGTATGTGTCCATGTGATGAGTCTCGTTAGGTATGCTAATTAATTGTGGGGAACACATTTGCTCTTATATATCCATCCCATCCACATTCTTTTCTCTTTTCTTTTATCAATTTATTCATGCACTTTCAACAGTACTCCATCTTGCCTTAGAAGAAGGAGAAGCATCTCTCCTTCCTATCCTATTGCACCGAAAAATACAGGGCAACTGATGGAGGGTTGTTTTCCAATTGCAAGCTAGCAATTATACCCCCAGTTTAGTAGCTGCTGCATTCTTCTATCTGCGAGTTGGAGCACCTTTGGATTTTCTCTTCGTAGGATAGGAAACTTTCCTAATACATTTAGGAGAAAATGATGCATGAGCTCTAGCCACATGTTTGAATTACTTTGAAAGTTCAAATGCACTTTCTCTACCCCTTCCCACTCTAATTAAGAAAGCATATTCATTTTAATTTGCTACAGTTTCCCTATGTTTCGTTCAAACGTCTCTGTTAAACAATTCGTGCGTTCTTTTATTCTTGTAATACTCTACTACGCATAACATTGAAAAGGAGTTTGACATCTTTTTGCTCTCACTCTACATAACAAAAAGCCTCAGGCATGTGTTGCTGCCAAAGGATTGACACGACGCGAAGCTTCTGGAAGTTTCCTGCTCGTCCCTCCCACAGTCTCTCTCAGATGAAGACGCCTTCCTTTGGATCCCTCCTCTCAAGCCTCGAGTGACCATCGATCGAGCACACCCGTGGCCTCGGAATGCTTTCATAATCTGCCTGATTATTTTTTACTACAACGATTAGTACATTTAGACCCATTTAAACATGAGAATTAAACTGTTACCTATAAAGTTTCTGTAAAATTTTTATAAAATTTCTACATTTCAAACAGAGTCTTATGTATGCATTAACAATTCCACAGCCGCCTACCATAAGCTTAGGCATCAAGTAATCGAGCGAATTGTTGATGTATACTTAGGCCACACTTGGGTCAGCTGTAGTCTACGATCTTTTGTCACTGTACACACTATTTAGTACTATAACAGACTTATTTTTATATTGCAGTTGTTGCTAGTTTTTTTAATATAATTGAATTAAAAAAAAAGGAGCGGAGCCTTAATGGTCGTGCGGATCGACGACGGGATAGAGTGAAGTAAAGAAAGGGGCGTGCACGCGCGCATACGCTGTTGGAGCGCGGGCGCGCACGTGCAGCCTTCTGCGGACTAGTCCACTCCAGACTTTAGTGTTCAGATACTATGTAAGTGTTGAAAAGGTTTTGCGCTTCTCACGGCCTCGCCTCCTGAAAAGAGCATTGGACGAGGCACTTCCTAGTAACTTGTAGACAATTAAGCAACAACGGTGATATCTAGACTTCGTTTGATGGATACTATCTCAAAATTACCCCAAATCAAATCTCTGGAAACAAACGCGAATCAGTTCGTGCAACTATCACTGTTCGTAAGATTCCGTTTGAAATGTGGAATTTTCTTGATTTATATGAAAATTGAACAGTTTTTTTACGAATGAAATTCCTGCAAGCGAAGAGAGGTTGTAACTTGGTGGTTTTGAAATGCGGCAATTTTTTTATTTATATGGAAATTGATTAAGTTTCTACGAAATTTCTATAGAATTCCTGCAAGTGAAGAGAGGCTGTAACTTGGTGGTGTCGTCTGTCAAGTGAAGACAGCAGTAGTAGAAAATTTTCTTTTACGGGAAAAGCTGGGGAAAAGGGTGGAAAAAGACAGACAAGTCTACTGGGCAACACGGAAACCTCAGCCGTCCATTGGCATTTCCATGCCTCCAGCGCATCGCACAAGTCATCGCGAGAGGCATATTCCCGCGCGCCCTCTCCCGTCCCCATCCGAGCGCAGTGCCACCTCACCGCAAATCGGGATTCCCATGGGCCCCGCAGATCCAAAAACCCCGACCCCACCTGCCAGCTTCAAATACCCCCGTTAACGCGTGACGTCGTCGTCGTCTTCTTTCTTCTCCCCCAAACACCTCACGTGTTCCTCCCCTCAAAAATCTCAAGTCTCGTCCACTCGCAGCTGCAGGACGGACAAGCCCTAGCCGTGGCCATGGAGGCGAGGGCATCGCCGAATCCGGCGATCGCAGGCGGCGGCGGCGCAGGGAGACGGGGAGACGCCGGCGCGTTCTCGTTCCTCTCCAAGGGGTGGCGCGAGGTGCGGGACTCGGCGAGCGCCGACCTGCGGCTCATGCGCGCGCGCGCCGACTCCCTCCGCACGCTCGCCGACCGCGAGCTCGAGCACCTCCTCGCGTCCGCCTCCACCGCGATCGCCGCGCCGCCGCCACCGCCCGTCGCTGCGGGGGCGCCCATCGCCGAGCTCGAGTTCGTGCGCAAGCAGATCCAGCCCAAGATCTCCGAACTGCGGCGCCAGTACGCGTCGCGGGAGCGGGACCTCGGCCGGAGGGTGCTCGAGCGCTGGGCGCCGCCCAGGGGAGCCACCAGCGCCCGCGTCGACCTCTCCGGGATCACCGCCATCCGCAACGCCCTCGTCTCCGAGGCGGACGGTGGCGCGCGGTGGAGGCGCGCGGCGTGGAACGGAGAAGCGGAGGCGGAGGAAGACAAGGAGTGGGAGGTGGTGAGGATAATACGGGGCGGCCTGAAGGAGCTTGAACGCCGGAGCCAGACCAGCGACATTTTTGGGAGATTACGTGGCCCCGGCGAGCTCGTCGAGAAATTCAAGTCGAGCCTGGTAATTCCGCGTGTAATCTCTTCCTAATTGTGCTAATTGATTAAATGTTCTCATTTGGAAGTGCTAGTTCAATCATGAGAGTTATATCTTCTCAAAAAGAAAAAGCCATAAGAGTTATACTTGCATGATATCTACATTGAGCGATAACAATAGAATTATCTGCATGAAGTGGTCAAAAGATATGCTTGCGTGATGAGCCCAGGCACTACACTCACTTCGGCTGTATGCAAATTCAGACTTCGGCTGTATGCAAATTCAGAAGTGCTGCCTGAATATATACATTATTCAATGAAAAGTGAAAGATATGTAGATGAGAAAGGAATACCAGAAGTGCAAGGAACTAAAAACAAGAGGATAGAATTGAGAAAAACTATAATTACAAAGATAAGCTAAAATGCATGAAAATAATTATGTTTACTCATGTTAGAGTTGTAATCTTGTTTTTTCAGTCATGGTTCGTAGTCTTAGCCGTGTACGAGTGGTCGGAGTCGTGTACGAATTTGGCTGTGGTCGTACATGAGTCTAGGTCGTGGTCGTATACGAGTCCGCTCCACAGTCGTAGTCGAGTTCGAGTCTGTTTCATAGTCGTAGCCGAGTTCAAATAGTAGTCGTGGTCGTAACCAAGTCGGGGTCGTAGAGTAGGGTATAAAAGACGGAGCTATGTAACCAAGAGAGTAGGGCGAGAAAGGCGAGAAGGGCGAGAGAGGCCAAGGCGATCGGTGTGATCGAGAGGCAAGAGAGAGAGAGAGAGAGGACGATCAGGGTGATCGTAGAGATTTGTGTGATCGAGAGAAATAAAGAGGAGAAGAGCGGTTTGGCTCTGGAAATCTATCGAGTTCATTGTGTGCTCAGACGTGGTCGTAAACGACTTACAACCACGGTGAGCAGGGTATCGCAGGCGTGGTCAGAAAGGAGTTACGACCACGGCGATCGAGTGGCGGTGTGCGTAGGAGCAGCATACGTGATCGTAAGGAGTTACGACCACGGTGACGAGCGGAGGTGTCCGCAGGTAGACATGGTCGTAAGGAGTTACGACCACGGCCGATCACCGTAGTTGTAGCTCCGTACGACCACGGTCAGTGGAGTTGAAGCTGTGGTCGTAAGGCGTTTTGAGGTGGACAACAAGGTAGATCAGGCAGCTTTGGCCCTCATCTACCAGGTGGTGCCAGACGCGATGATGCATCAGCTCATCGGCAAGGAGACGGTACGGGAAGTATGGGAGGCGCTTTAGACGATGCACGAAGGGGTCGACCGTGGTCGAAGGAGGTGCAGCGAGAGGCGGTGAACGTGGTCGTAACTTCTGCTGAAGGTTACGACTATGTGGTCGGAGTAGCGAGGCGTGATCGAAGAGATCGCAGTGTGATCGTAGCGATTGTTTGTGTGGTCGGAGGACCAACAGAGTGGTCGTAGCGAGACAGGAGGTGGTCGTAGCCAGTACAACGTGGTCGTACGGCTACAGGAGGTGGTCGTAGCGGTTAGAATGTGGTCGTAAGATCTTGGGCACAGTCGTAGAGGTTGTAACAAGTGATATCAGAGCATAGGTGACAAGGCAAAGGCTCAGGGTGGGCTAATTTCCCTCCAGTACCATCTCCTGACGATCGACAACTACCCGGTGTGGGTAATGAAGATGAAGGCGAACATATGCGCCCAGAGAGTCTGGAGCATAGTCAATCCAAAGGGTAAAGACAAGGAGGTGGACAACAAGATAGATTAGGCGGCTCTGGCCCTCATCTACCAGCCGGTGCTAGACGCGATGATGCATTAGCTCATTGGTAAGGAGACGGCACGGGAAGCATGAGAGACGCTTCAGATGATGCATGAAGGGGTCGATCGTGGTCGAAGGAGGTGCAGCGAGAGGCGGTGAACGTGGTCGTAATTTCTGCTGAAGGTTACGACTACGTGGTCGTAGCGATTGTCTGTGTGGTCGGAGGACCAACAGAGCGGTCGTGGCGACACAGGAGGTGGTCGTAGCCACTACAACGTGATCTTACGGCTACAGGAGGTGGTCATAGCGGCCATAACGTGGTCGTAAGATCTTGGGCACAGTCGTAGAGGTTGTAACAACTCACTTCATTTGTAAGCATGTTTTTTTTTTATTTTTGGGTAAGTAGCCGTGAATTTCAATTCTTTATGTATTTCTTTATGTCTCTGAGTTTGCATTTTGTTTGGGTGAAACGAATGATGATAAGATTTCAGTTGCAATTGTTTAGAAATTACAGTAACCTTATGTCTGATAGTTATATAAGAAGAAGTGGTATTTATTGGATTATATGAGCCTCATTGTTAATCAAACTTCTCTCACCTATGTTCCCTCTTTTGGTGCAGAAATCGTTTAACATGGAGTCTGATGGATCCAAGGTAAGTCCACAAAACATAAAAACCACGATTATACAATTAACTGATGGAAAAGTTATTGGCCATGTGAAGACATTCTTTTGCATAACTTGATTATGTTCTTTCCAAATAATTCTGGGGAACTGTACATTCTTGATGTTGTTTTTTCTTAAGATGAAGTGAATGGGATTTCCTTTGTCCTCTTTTGGTTGGTTTATCTGTTTCTACATTTCTTGTCAGTTGATCCGAACAAGGAACATGGTGTAAGAAGGGAATGGTACCACATATCTGCATAGACATTGTAAAATGATAAATGACATTTCTGACCAGTGCTTGATTTGTAGATATATAATGCTATGCCTTTAATCTTGATTTGTAGATAAATGATAAGGGAGTGCTATGCCTTTAATCTTGATTTGTAGATAAATGACAAGGGAGTGCTATGCCTTTAATGTTGTAGATATATAATGCTTTGTGCCTTAGTGCTGAATGGGGTAGGGTGAAGTGTGAAAGTTTCCAAAAGAAAGCAATCACCTTTTCCAATGAGAGTTTTTTTAGTAATTGATAAATACAAAATCATTTTTTTATCTGACTTTTCATTGCTCGATTGTATTGCTGTGAACTTAGTCTTGCAGTCTAATGCAGGAAGTTCCTCCGCTGGATCTAACTGAAATTCTGGCAAATTTAGTCAGGCAGTCTGGACCATTTTTGGATCAACTTGGCATACGAAGAGGTATAGATAAAAGGCAATGTTATCCTATTTTCTTCTATTTATTAGGAGCTGACCCTCTTATGTACTGTTGATACTGTGGTGCAGATCTCTGTGACAAACTATTGGAGACATTGTATAGCAAACACAATCATTCCCTTTCAGCAGACACATCCTTGCTCGGAAATGATAACTCAACAGATGAGCTTGATCTAAGAATTGCTAGTGTGCTACAAAGTACTGGCTATCACACTGACGATGGTTTCTGGAATGAACCTGCAAAATATGAGGTCTCAGACAATAAAAGGCACGTTGCAATAGTCACCACAGCAAGCCTACCATGGATGACAGGAACAGCAGTTAATCCATTGTTCCGTGCAGCATATCTGGCAAAAAGTACAAAACAAAATGTGACACTGGTGGTGCCTTGGCTCTGCAAATCAGATCAAGAACTGGTGTATCCAAATAGCATGACCTTCAGTTCGCCGGAAGAGCAGGAAACTTATATAAGGAACTGGCTGGAGGAAAGACTAGGCTTTGAATCAAACTTCAAGATGTCCTTTTATCCTGGCAAGGTGATTGTCTAATTCATCTTATGTCAAGGTCTATGTCTTCAATAACTTTACATTGACATGTTATATGCCCTGCAGTTCTCAAAGGAGCGACGTAGTATCATTCCGGCTGGGGATACCTCACAGTTCATATTGTCAAAAGAAGCTGATATAGCAATATTGGAAGAACCTGAGCATCTCAACTGGTATCATCATGGGAAACGTTGGACTGACAGGTTCAATCATGTCGTTGGTATAGTTCATACAAATTACCTAGAATATATCAAGAGAGAGAAGAACGGGGCTCTTCAAGCTTTCCTAGTTAAACATATCAACAATTGGGTGACCAGAGCATACTGCGACAAGGTACTGTATTTAGCTCAATTGTTGTGCTATCGTTCGGATGTGCATCAGTATTGCTAATGTCGGGCATGTGCAGGTTTTACGTCTTTCTGCAGCAACCCAGGATCTGCCCAAGTCCATTGTTTGCAATGTTCATGGTGTAAACTCAAAGTTCCTTAAGATCGGAGAGAAATGGGCAGCTGATAGGGAGAGTGGGCAGCAGTTATTTTCCAAGGGAGCATACTTTCTGGGAAAGATGGTCTGGGCCAAAGGTTACAGGGAACTGATAGATTTGTTGGCCAAACATAAAGGTGACTTGGAAGGATTCAAGTTAGATGTATATGGAAGTGGTGAGGACTCGCAAGAAGTCCAGTCTACTGCCAGGAAACTGGATTTGAATCTCAACTTTTTTAAGGGAAGGGATCATGCAGATGATTCACTCCATGGGTACGTATAAAGAAAGAGACCATAAAGGCTTCTCAATCATTTCGTCATTTTCATTGTCTTTTTCTGAATACGGATGCATCACCTTTCTTCTGTGTTAATTTTAGGTACAAGGTTTTCATTAACCCGAGCATCAGTGATGTCTTGTGCACAGCAACAGCGGAGGCTCTTGCAATGGGGAAATTCGTCATATGTGCAGAGCATCCATCGAACGAATTTTTCATGTCGTTCCCGAACTGTTTGACATACAAAACTTCAGAGGACTTCGTCGCCAGAGTGAAAGAGGCCATGGCCAGAGAACCCCAACCTCTGACCCCTGAGCAAAGATACAACCTATCATGGGAGGCAGCGACAGAGAGATTCATAGAGTACTCAGACCTTGACAAGGTTCTGAATGATAAGATCGGTCAGCCTGGAGAAGGCGGTGACGGAAACAAAATGCGAAGAGCCTCACGGCCTAGCTTGTCAGACGTCATGGACGGCGGATTGGCATTTGCTCACCACTGCCTGACTGGCAACGAGGTCCTTAGGTTAGCGACGGGTGCAATTCCAGGTACACGCGACTACGACAAGCAGCACTGTGTGGATATGGGCCTCTTGCCTCCACAAGTACAGCACCCGGTATATGGTTGGTGATGTCGACCTGCGCCCTCCGATATATGTATATATGCATTTATACACGTGTGTGTGTTTTCTTATCCTCACTAATCTTGTAGGGTCTTGTGATGATTAAAACTTTCCTATTGTTTTGTACTGTCTGTAATAATGTTCAGTTTCCTCAAAATTTAGAGTTGCATCAAATGCGCTACTGTGTTCTCCTTTCAAATCATCAAATGTGCGCCCTCCTTGCATCACCAGAACATTTTTTCTTCTTGTTATTGTTTGAGGCACATATGTACATCATACATTAGGCTTCACAAACCAGACTATGCACGGGATGCTGCGGCCTATGATGCTGTGACAACGCACATGCATGGGCTCATCGCAATGCTCCGTTGGATTTTCATGGGAGAGAATTCAATTCTCACTGGTGGCGGACTCAGAGCCAAATTTTAGGGGGGTCTAATGGGATATAATATATAAAAGATAAACACACTAAACATAAAGCGAACTATATTTTGCAATCTAAAATCATACATAATTAGAATATAGTGAAAATATAAAATACAACAAATATTGTACCTCGGTAATAGATAATGTGCCTCCCAATGCCCATAAATACATGTAAGCAGTTATTTGTACACCGAAATTAGCAAACTTAGTGATGAAATCAGAAATTGTATTTGTGAATAGTTATAAAGATTGAAAAAAGGATGAAACATACCAGTAACTAGGATTAAGTAGTAATGCAAGTACGAGGCAATAGTATTCTACGAGATTTCATGCTTTGAAAGCGTTTTCTAATTCTATCATTATCAAGGTTTCTAAAAATCTCTCACTCAGTGTAGCATGTCATAAGTCACTAAACCACTCATACCTATTAATACAAAATCACACCTAAATCCACTGGACACCTGTCGGTAGTCGACAGTCGGCTCGGCAAGAAATTGAAGTATTAAACGAGTAAACGATGTAGTCAGCAACACCGTAGTAGATCTCGCCCGTGCCTTGGCCGCTCGCCCTCTCGCGCCTCGTGGTCTCGGCCGTCTCGCCCTCTTGGCCTCTCCCTCTGCCCTCCACCAGTCCGCCCTTTGGGCTCCGGCCGACTGGCGACCATTGATCGGGCCTCCCTAGTCCCTAGCTCCTGTCCCAGGCAGCCTCGGAATCGCTCCCCTTCGGCCTCCCTCTGGTCGGTTGCTCCTGCTCGGCGTGACAGCACAACGGCAATGGCGCTCCACGTCTCCTGTGGTCCTGCCTCCAGATATGGCGGGGAGGCGGCCGCAGCTCTCCAAATATGGCGCTAGGCGGCAGGCCGGGAGGGCGGGGAGGCTGCTCCTGCTCGGCGTCGGCGAGATCTGGCGCGACGGCTGCGACGCTCCACGCCTCTTGGCTTATGCGGTCCTGGCGTGGCGGCTGCGGCAGTCGGCTGCTCGGTGGATCCGTGCGGCGGTGCCCCACGCAGCCACGCTGGATGCCCCCACCGACTACCGGCGACCGGCCCAGACCCACCGCCTGCCCGCCACCAACGCCGCCCATTGCCCCATGCGGCCGTGTCCCCGTCCACGCCGCCAACCACAAGGACTCAGGAGGTGAAGCCGAAAGGGGATGAAATTATGAAATCGCGTTTTGCTTTGCTGTTGCTGTGGTGTGTACGAATTGGATTTGGGTGGGCTTCTTGGTGGGCTTTGCTGAATTAGATCTGCAATGTTGTTTTGGCCCAAATCGGCAGTTGTATACTTGTATTGCTGTCTTGTTGATGTTAGCTTGTTGCTTGATGACCTTTCGTCGACCTCACCCTCATAGCCTCACCGAGAGACAGGCCGCTGCTGTGGGCGGCAGCGTGGCACCCTAGCCGAAGATAGAGAGGGCTAGAGGGGTACCTAGGCTTCGACCAAAGGTAGTGTGGATGTCAACCCCCGACCTATGGGTCGGTCCGCAACTGATTCTCGCGTTCTATACGGACGGGGGCACGGAGCATACCATCCCTTGCGGAAAAGTCCAACCACGGGTCTCTCTGGAAGCTGGTCAAACCGTTGGCTATTCCTCCTCTACCCACGGTACTTTGCACCTGTACAAATAGCGAGAGGGAGGGAGAGCAGCGCAGTGCTGCCGCCGAAAGGAACGACGACCACCCTGTGTTTGACATCATGCGCGGATGTGCCTCTGAAGCAACGTATAACACGAGCAAAACGCATGCGCTATCTATTGCCCGTGCGGCGTGCCTCGGTTTCCCTATTTTGCTGGAGGCCGACTGGCACCGGCTGACTGTTGCAGTGTGTTACTTCCGCGGTGCTCTCCTGCCTGCGTCCTTTCTCCCCCCCCCCCCCCCCCCCCCTCTAGATGATTACTGCGTTGACAGGTCAACTCTCGACGCATGGTGCGTGGGAGGCGTACTGCGCTGACCAGCTTGGCGCTGAAAAGTAAGTACTGCTCTTGGTAGGCTCGATCACCTCAAGACAAATCAATCTTCTCTTCTCCTCCTCGGTCAGTGCATGCTCAATCTGAATTTTTGCTGTCAGTTGTGACGGCGATAGCTGCGTCGGCTTCACCAAAGTGCCTGGTTTTTTTCCTTCTGTAGCTGGATCTATTTCCTGAAGAATATATTGGTGTTTAGTTAACACCAATCTAATCATGTGCTTAACTGAACCAAAATAATGTTGCATTGTTGCTTAGTCCGTAGCTGCTCAAATTAATTCCCAGCTTTGCTGGTGAAGAACCATGTGAGAAGATCCATAGTTTTTATTGTGATTAACCATTGTCATTTTAAAGTAGTGAAAGTTTTGGAATTTACAAATTTACAGATTTTTCTAAACAGATTGTAGAAATATATGATTTTGAAAATTTTGAGTTATGGTTATAAGTTATATGGGATATGTTATTGCTAATGTGGGTCATGCTATCAAAAACTTGTGCTCAAAAATAATTTCTTTGTCTTTGAATGTACAGAGTCGGTTGGAGTCAATCATGATCGACGGCGAGGATCGAGACCACATTTATGGAGGATATGAGGCCCAAAATGATCAAGGATGCCAGATGAGATGGATAAACTCAAGTATAGCACAAGAAAGATGAAAAATATAAAAGGGAACTTTGAGCAACGGGTTATACCATGTGGTTTGATCGGTCTAAGAGAGGCATGGTTTAGTGAAACCAAAACGAGAGAGACTTGCCGACACATAGCAAGTATGGTGAGTGCCTGTAATGGAAGTAGATAATCGGGTCAAAAAAAGGGTATTTTGGTAGTTTGACCAAAATACTGAAAATTACCTTTGAGCAAAACCGCGGCGCTTAGGAGAGAAATTTAGGTCAAGAAGAAACAGATAAGATCAAGTTAGATTAATACTAAGAACTTAGCAGATTCAGGCATACACTTTGAAAATTGTACATAAGTGTAGTGTGTAAGTTAAAACCCGTGTGTGTAGAATTATCGAGTTTCTCTCATTATGCTAAGTGAAAAGTACCAACTAAGGGCTAGCTAGCCCACATATTTAATGAGTTAGGATTGAGACTTATGATTAATCATCTAACCATCCACTCTAGGATCTGAGAGAAGTTGAGTATTGTGGTGTGCTCTCTTGTTCTCCAGGTGGAGTGACTGTAAAACCTTCATCTTCAAGTTACAATACATCAATCTTTGTTTATCTCCATGGATCCATTTTATGTTGATTGACTTGCTCTTGATTCGGTTGATTTTTACTCTTCTCTCTTCCCTTCTTGATCTTGTTATACTAAATGAAGATAATATTTGAAAATCAATCTCAACCTATCTAGCCACTTGGTTACAAAGTTCATGAAGAAATCCGATTTTTGCTCTTTTTTGTCTCTCCGAGTGATTTCTTGATCTAACTATTTCTACCTCGATTTCTTTAGTGTTTTAGCTTGCTATGATATATGAAAATACATCTAAAGCTATCTTAGCTAGCATTTAACTACGAGCAAGTCATATTCACCATTTTTTATTTTGACCCTTTTTTGTACAACATTCCTTCAAACAAAAAATGTCAGAATTTTAGTAATGATTTTCTTGATGGTTGATTGGAATATATTCTTGATATCCTAGAGAATGTGCATACCAAATTTCAAGTGATTTAGAGATTTGATTTGAAAGTTACCTTAATTTTATGTTTTGACTTGGTTTTGGTGCAGCAGAGCTTTACGAACTAAAAGATCCCAATTATGTCAAGTTGTTTCAAGATTGTTTTAGTTGGCATAGGTTCCTATGGTCATGATCTAGTTTTGATTTAAGTTTCAAGTCTTTTGAATTTACAGATCAAAAGTTTAATATATTTTGGATATGAAATACGGCTCTTTTTTACTATTCACCTAGCAGAATTAACTGTAGCAACAGGTTTTTTTGGTTTTTTCGCTTCTTGATCTTCATAGCTTTTTATAATTATTAAAGTGAAAAATCATTGAATATTTAGAGAAAAATTCAAATACATCATTCACCCCTCTCAACTGCTATACCGGTCATGCAGACCAACGATTGGGAATTACAATTGCACTGCACGCTTCATTTCTTTGGGGGGTCGGCAAAAAAAATACCCGCGTGGCCGCGTCCTTCAGACACTGGGCTCTCAGGTCCCCGGTCTGGTACTCTGAACAGGACTTGTGAGCGTTTTGGCTTCTGCTTTTTTTCAACTTCTCTTCGGTATTATATATAACCACATATTGCTTACTAAGATTGCAAAACTTCGCCATGAGTACTTCGTTTCGGAATTGAAGCGCAGCCTTTCGGTAGTTGAATAAACTGCTCTTTTTTCCCTTGTGCTAACTAGCTTGACAACCTCGCAGCCCATAGTATCTTCTTTTTTCCAAGTAGTGCAGTATATTGTATTCTTCTGTACTCTGATGTAGCCGCCTAGCTAGTGGGGGTGCAGAAATGTCAAAAGACTTTCGCGTTTAATTGCGACCAGAATCCAAATGTGACGACGACCTAACAACAAAATTAATTACAGATGTCCTCACAGAAAAGGCGTTCGGCGGTCTTGCAAGTAATTAACCGAGGGAAACAAAAACACTGACGATAGAGATTGCTCGCTTTGGATTCTTTTTTTCCATTTTCACCTTTATTTTCAGTGATCAAAATGTGGCAAAGCCAAGATTTTGACGATAAGAGTGTGGACTTAAGACACATCCGTTCGAACGACACCATGGATCCACCATCTTTTCACAATTAAACCGGAACAATATGGATGAGAAAAATCATAACAATATATTTATGGATTAGAAAATATGACCGGGATCGAGACTTAGCTTGATGATTTCTTTGATTTACCTTTTCCTCTCTAGTGTCTGGTGGTCAACGGCAGCAGCGGGGGCTCCGGCCTTCAGGGAGTGCAACGGCGGCAATGAGCTACACATGAGCAGAGCCGTGTGCCTGAGCTCGAGCTCGGCTACTGCATTAAGGCAGAAGCTTGAAGGATTTGGCGGATTGGAGAGTTTCTAATGGAAGTGGCTGATCAATTGAGAAAGTGAGGATGGCATGGGCACTTGGACTAATAGTTTTGACTTATTGCCTGTTGGGCCTAACGGACTGTCAGGAGTATGTTAGTATATGTAGTTTATACTTTATGTATTAAGAAAGGTATATATCGGATTTTTGCGCAAAAATTTTAGAGGTGCAACTATATCCCCATGCATTTGTGTGGCTAGTGGCTACGCCACAGGATCAAATATATATAGGACAAATTGACTTTCAAAGAGTAAAATTGAGGGATTATTGGACATGAGAACATGACATTTAGGTTTCTAAGCTTGCGTAGGTTATTTGCACATAGATTTCATGAGTTCCACGCTCAAGATTACTTCATTCTCGATTAGTTCAGCTATCTTAGTTCCAAATTTCCAATATATTTCCGTAGCATTGGTACGTCAAAGGCCATCTCACCCGTACTCCGACTAAGGAGAAACAAGCATGCAAGCTTGTGGCAACTGGATGGGTTTGCCGTGTTTGCACGAACTCAATGATTATTGCACACTCGCCACCCAATTATAATTGATAAATGATAAACATATCTCTCCAATGCAACTGGGACCTGAAATCTGAGGAATTAATGGAGCAAAGATTCAGTAGCTAGCTATCTACCACTAACGATCTCACTCTCTCCTCTGCTCTACAATTAGTACTATTTTTATACGTTGTGTGTGCCAACTTTCTCATGCTAGTATCTTACCGCGCTTAGTTGGACTGGACCATTACTGCTCCTCCAATGGTCCTGCAATATAAATCGGATACATATATATAAGAGGTTATTATTTAAGTAATATTTAATAAAATTATATTTATCTCTAATAGACTGAGTAGTACTATGTCTATTTAATAGAAGCAATTATGGTTTAATTCAATTAAATATTACTTAAATAATATGTTTTCTTGGTGTGTGTGTGTGTGTGTGTGTGTGTATATATATATATATATATATATATATATATATATATATATATATATATATATATATATATATATATATATATATAAGACTTATATTGCGGATCGGATGGAATAGTACCAACTAATTAAGCACGTAGGTTCAATTAATCATGCAAACTAAGCTAGACCAGGATTGTTCGGTCAGCACTTGGAACTAACGCATATATATGGTTGAAGATATGCAGTAGTTTCTGCAGAGATGATGGATGCATGCATCTGATATGTAAGTACGTAGTATCCAACATAGAATTAGCTAGCTACAACTTGCAATATCCATTCACCCATTGGTGCATATATAGATTTCTATTGAAAATTCTGTTGAAATTTGCTGGTTAGATTTGTTTTGACTTGTTTTGATCCGGATCATGTGGCGAGCGAGCGAGCGAGCGAGAGAGAGAGAGAGAGAGAGAGAGAGAGAGAGAGAGAGAGAATTATACAATAAGCAAGTAATTAAGTAGACCGACAGAGCTGCTTGACCTGGTTTAGCTTTCAGAGCGCATGCAAAGAACATCAAAGTAGACCGACAAGTCAAACTACTAGTTGGAATTAATGTTAACGTGCTGCCTATGCAACATATATACATAGGATTACTGAAAAGATATCTATCTGATGTTAATGTGTTAGTGCTGAATTGTCTTCGTGTAGTTATCCTGGCCAAAAAAAGAACTAGCTGTTGTAGGATAAACATTTGACAATTTATCATATCTACACAATTCTTGAACAAATCTTAAAATTATGTCTGGTTTTCAAGTCCTTTGCACGGAAGAATCGCAAGAGTAACTTGCTTTTTCCTTCTTAGCCTATGACTTAGGTTTGACCATCTCATAAAAAAAACTTACGTATGAAACATTGAACTAGCTAGTGCCTCAAATTGCGGTTAATTTCAGTAAGAAACCATCGGAGAAATTTTATGCGCTAAGCATTTGACGTGCAGTTTTGAGTTTTGACAAACACAGCAACAATCGCATCATGCATATATATTTGTTCCGTTCAAACCATAAAATCTAACATTTTGTAGGATCGATTACTGCAATTAGATTTGTGGTGAATGATTGTAGCCGCTTCTGAAAGTCTCCTGACAATCGATGAAGATATTTGACTGCTTGGTGATCAATCGTTCTGCTCGACTACGTGCTCGAACAACCAATTTGTTCAACAGTTGCAGTTGATCGCCTTGTTCAACTGCTTCTCCTGATTGCTTCGATCAACTTTTCCTATTGTCGTAAGATCGAAACCACTAGCAATCATCAGCGCACTTCAAGTAACTCAAGAACCAGAATGAATCAAGACTATCTTCATTGTTGGAATTTTATGGATCTATAAAGTGCCCTCACAAACACCCCTAAAAACCTTTTCAACGAAACCCCTTTCAGAACCACACTAAAACTTTCTCAAAAGCCACATATTAGCCTTTAGCCTCTCCATGCTTTTATAGGCCAACATTCAAACCGTGTCCGCCTCAAACACGAACACAAAACTCTTCTAAGTTACGGACTCTATCCGTACCTCTTCCAGTCTTCTTAGTTATGCACTCTATCCACAGCTGCTAACTCAACACGTGACGAAGCCCCTAGGACTTCACCTTCTGAATCTTCATCATACACCATCATCGCTCGCACCAAGTACCGATCACTTCGATTACGACTACCGATCGCAACACCTCCGACAACCCATCGCTGACCATGATAACAAAAACCACGACTATCAAGTACCAAGTCCTCCTGACTGCCGAGTACCACGACTATCTGACCATCGAGTACTTCCATCTTCCAAGTACCGAAACCTTCGAGTACTGATCACCGATCACCACCAGCCAGTAAAAATGCTAGCTTAACACGACTACTCGAAGATAGCAAAAATTAAATCACTCAAACCGATAATGGAGTCTACGAGTACCAACAATGAAGCCAACAGCAAATGACCGCAAAGCCTACTGATCATGAGGTCTATGAGTACCGACCGCTAAGCCTTGGTCGAAGCCAAACATGGTTGTAATTGGATATAGTCAGAATCTGTCGTGGTCGATGTTCGATGTAGTCGAACTACCGTTTGATCCTCTGATGTCACTCGAACATCGTCCGATATGCCAATGCTGTTCAAAAGCCGTTCGATACAACTCGGACCCAATGGAAACCACTTGGACCAAACCAAAACTACTCGGAGTAGACCAAAACCACTCAAAGTAGATCAAAAACACTTGGAGCAGACCAAAACTACTCGGATTGGACCAAAACCCCTCGGAGCCACTCAAAACTGATCGAAACCATTTGAATTCAAAACCTTTGACTACGATCGACCGAACTTGAAACCCAAATGTCAATTATTTATCATCACTAAATACTCGATAAGCACATGGTCTAACAATCTTCCCCTTGATGAATACATTGAAAACACCTAAAAACTATTTGAATGGGAGAATTTGCGAAAGGAAAAAATCAACGCTGTAGTTTGCTCCAAAAAATGCAGAAAACTCAGAAGACTCCCAAAAACTCCCCCTCAACACAAGGGAGAAATTTTTTTCTCCTATTTCTCCTTTTTTTCATTTCTCCCCCTTTGGCAATATCATCATCAAGAACTCCAGAGAAAAGAAAATTTCTAAGAGGGAGCAATGAGAGTAAACATCCAAAAGCTTTGTAGATCATCCAAATCACTATGTATTGATTTAAGAGTGTACACAAACCCTCGTTTTGAGTAGAGCTCCCTAGATCATATGAAGTCATATACCATATAGCATGTCAAAAATTAGTCTTTACCATGATTAAGCAAATTAGATTAATGACATACATCTCAACATTGACTAAACTGATTACAGAGAATACAATAAGATATCACAATGAAAAGTCAAAGCTTAAAAGTGAAGCAAACTTTAAATCTAGATGAGCTAGCAACTTATTATTCCATACTCAAATATTTTAGCATGTGGCATGCTTGTAGAATGCTTCTTTTCATAATGTCATCTTTGTAGTAAATTTTTTTTATGGTGATATACTTGAAGCATACTTCTTTTGATTTATGCACTTTTGTGCCTTTTCCGTTTTGTTTAATCATGGCATGCTTGAAGCATACTTCTTTTCATTTATGCCTTTTTTTCTTTTAATGAGATGCCAATTAAGTAATCATAAAAAAATTGTAATATGAAACAGACTAGCTTCATAGCCATGATTTAAAATAAGACTCACAATCTAGCTAATCCTTTTAGATGAACATCGCAAAGTGCTATCTATAATTAATCTAGTTAAGGTATTCCTCCATGTCATGCTTTAATTCAAATGTAATAAATTTATTGAAACCAATCATGACCAAAGCTACAGAGCATATGAATGAATATGATAAAGACAACTCTATTACACATCATTTGATTTCAGAGACTTGGACTTGATGTATGATTTGACAAGAATTAGACTTAAGTTTTTCAATTTCATCATTAGCAAGTTTAAGTTTTCCATCACAAGAATCATGTGTCATATTTAATTCATCAAGTTTAGTAGTGGCATCTCTAAGTTGAACTAGATTTGTTACACTAATTGATCTAACAGTCTGTAAATCAGCATGTAAGACTTGACAAGCTTCACAAGAATCATCTTTACGAATAGATGCTCTAAATCTATTAATCTCAGAGTTTATGCTCTCGACAACAAAGTTTTTTCTTTTAATTTCTTATTAGTCCTTTTCAATTCAAGAGCAAGTTTAACTAGACAATCTTCAAGTTGATCATATGATGGTCTTACCTCATCAAAATCGCTGCAGTCATCGTTCACTACTACAAAAGGGCTATCATAGACGGTTCAGAACCATCATCACAGACGGTTTTTCGAACCATCTGAATTTATGGGTTAGTGATAATCGGAAGTTATCACAGACGGTTTGTGAGCCATATGTTATAATCACAACTCAGATGGTTTGTAACTAGAACCGTCTGTGAAGAACACTATCACAGGTGGCTCGAATAAAAAACCGTCTGTGATACTCACACATCACAGACGGTTCTAGCTACCAACCATCTGTAATGGATGAGTATCACAGACGATTGGTAGATAGAACCGTCTGTGATAATCCTTCACAGATGGTTTATATCACAAAATCGTCTATGATAGTTCATTCTATACCTAATTTTTTTTCTTTTTTTGGCTAGCTAGCCTCGAGAAATGTTAACTATGCCATCTGAAAATAAGCAAATACAGTAAGAAACACAGTACACAATCTAATTTTTTTATTAAGATTAGAGCCTACCATTACAATATCCCAAAACAACGAGCAGGTTACCCATCTAGCTAACACAACAAGAACAGAAAAAAAGCAAAGATCATCTATGCCTAGGCCTTCTCGCCCCTGTTGCAGTGCACGAGCTGGATGTCTTTGACACCCACCATCGTTGACGTTGATTGAGCGTCGCCTTGGTAGCTAGTTGCTTCTGCGGTGTCTTGTCTCCCGTAGACTTGTGCATTGTCTGCTTCGTGCGGGCTATTATGGTAAGGGTCAAGGAGGAGGAGAACAGCAAGGAGGCTGGGTTTGGGTGATTATTTATAGGGAAGGGAGAGGCGGGAGTGCGAAAATTTTGGCGCAGGGACAGAGAGGTGGAGCTACCATCCGTGGGGTGAGGGTTGATGGATTTCTATTGGCTAAGATTGGGTTGGGGAGGATCGACGGGCCCAGCGGTCAGATTATCATAGACGGTTCTACATACAAACCTTCTGTGATACTCTCTATCATAGACGGATAGTAGTTAGAACCGTCTATGATAAATGAATATAACAGAAGGTTCTATATACCAACTGTTTGTGAATTAGAGTACAAAGTTTTATATACCAGTGCAATATAAACAACTAGTCTCAAATGATAAAATAGTAAAGTTTTATATGGCTTATATATACTCATTTGAATTGTTTGGATGAGATCTACAACTTTTCAGTTGAAGCAAAATCCAAATTCCGAAGGGAAGACCAAGAAAAAGGGCAAAAATAGAAACCAAAAACTTGAACCTAAATTTGGGGCTAAAGATGACCGATTTTAAGGGTCTTAGAGGGCGACTGGCGCAACCAGGTTATTTTTTTTAGATCGGGCTTGTCGTTAGCTTTCCAACGAGTACAAGAACGTCGAAAACAGACACCATATGCAAAAGTTATGCCCGTTTTACTAAAGATGTCTCGGAAGGGAATCCCACTCAGACTCAGGCAGGAGATTATGAAGTTTTGGAGGATTGTGAGGCGGGAAACATATCACAGACGATTTTCAATACAAGCCGTCTATGATAACTTTATTATCACAGACGGTTTTTAATACAAATCACTTGTGAAGTGTCACAGACGGTTCTTGATAAGAACCGTCTGTGATGTCTGCCATTATCACAAACGGTTCTTATCTAGAACCGTCTGTGATACTTCATAAATGGTTTGTATTAAAAACCGGAGTCCTTCTTGCCTTTGGCATCATCGTTGTTGTGGTCGTCATCATTGTAGCTCTCAAAATCCTCATCGCTCAGATCAAGGTGCTCAATAGTAGCTAAGACCTTGCGACGGAAGGATCTACCCTTGGTGTTACTCTTGGCTGATTGACGACGATAATTCCGGTCTTCCTTGGTCATTTTCCCTTTGAGTTGGAGCAATCCAACTTAATGTGACCTGACTCACTACACTCAAAACATCTGATCGGACCTGGAGCTCCACCTCACTTTCTCAACCTCAAATTGTTGAGAGTCTTGTATGATCGTGAGAAGATTAGGACTAAGTCATCTTTGGGAAGTTACTTGAATTGATCTTCTAAAAAAGAGGACAAAGCAGACAAGGAAACACAAGATAAAGTATTAGACGAAGCAGCTTGCATGGGATTAATCACAAGTGCTAAGATAAAGATTTATCAATCTTAGATGGCAAAGCTTCCATCTCATAGGTTTTCAATCTAGAGTACAGATCATCCATAGTAAGAGTATCTAGATCGATTGTTTGATTAATAGTTGTGACGACTATCAACCACTCTAAGCCTAAAGATCTCAAAATTTTAGTTACATTATCTCCATCTGCTGGTATAATACTAACTCCACATACGTTACTCAAAATCTTCTCAAATCGAGCAAAAAGATTATCAACAGATTCACCAGGTTTCATAGCAAAATCTGAATACTCTTTTTGATAAAAAATTCTTACTCACTTTCTTAATCTTACTTGGTCCTTCATGATAATCGCAAAGACTTTTCTAAATTAAGTGAGCAAAAGCAATATAAGCTACACAATCAAATTCCTTGCGAGAGATTCCTTGAAATAAAAGGTTACGAGGTTGAGCATTTAGATCAACATATGTTTTTATTTAGAGTCATAAACGTAACAGGAACCTCATGTGGTCTAGAAACCTTATTCCAAATATCACTACCCTGAGGCTCAACATACGTTTGCATCCAACACTTCCAAAAAGCAAAATCAGTACCATCTAACATGGGAGGACAGTTCACATACCTTTCTGATGCCATCGTAGCTAGCTCTGATACCACTTGTAGGATCAATCACTACAATTTGAGGGGGATGAATGATTGTCATCGCTTCTGGAAGTCTCATGACAGTTGATGAAGATATTCGACCGCTCGGTGATGAATCGTTCTTCTCAACCACCCTCTCGAACAACCGATCTATTCAATAGCTGTAGTCGATCGCCTTATTCAACTACTTCTCCCGATTGCTTCGATCAAATTCGCCTGTTGTCGTAAGACCCGGATCACCAGCAATCAACAGCACACTTCATGTAACTCAAGAACCAGATTGATTTAAGACTATGTTTATTGCTGGAATTTCATAGATTTACAAGTGGCCTCACAAGCACTCCTAAAAACCTTAGCCCGACCACCTCGCATGACATCCACAATCGCCTGGACCTCATACTTCCCCATCCTAGTCCTGTTCCTCCTTGTCACCGACCATGATCGTCTCCATACCCACCTGCACATGCAAAGACCACAGAACATTTTCCTAGCATAAGTTCTTCACAATTTGACCGACATCAGCACACACACTCGAAGCACACCCCTCGTCTATCCAGAGACAAGAACCAAACCATCACAAATACCAACCAGATCGTCCACGACCAAAAAGTCCATCGCTTTCCAAAACACCAACTTCAGACCACTCAGTACGACCGGTTACAAACCGCTATGCAAGACCGGTCGCTAGCATATCAAGTACACGAACACAAGTAATCGGGAAAACACCATCGCTCAAAACACTTGAGAATAACAAGATCGCTACCGACCACAAATCCATCGAGTATAGACTACCGAGTACTGATCACTTCGATGATGACTACTGATCGCAACACCTCCGACAATTCATCGCTGACCATGATCATAAAAACCACAACTATCGAGTACCGAGTCTTTTCGACTGCTGAGTACCATAACCATCTTACCATCGAGTAATTCCATATTCCGAGTACCAAAACCTTCGAGTACTGATCACATATCACCACCAGCCAGTCAAACCGCTAGCTTAACTTGAGTACTCGAAGATTGCAAGAATTAAAGCACTCGAACAGACAGTGAAGTTTACGAGTAACGACCATAAAGCCAACAGCAACCGATCGCAAAGCCTACCGATCACGAGGTCTATGACTACCGATTGCTAAGCCTTGGTCGAAGCCGGATGTGGTCATAGTCGGACATGATCGGAGTCTGCCGTGGTCAAAGTTCGACGTAGTCGAAATGCCGTTTGATCCTCCGATGTCACTCGAACATTGTCCGATATGCCAATGCTACTCGAAAGTCGTCCGATACAACTTGGACCCGATGAAAACCACTCGGACCAGACCAAAACCATTCGAAGCAGGCCAAAACCACTCAAAGCAGATCAAAACCACTCGGAGCAGATCAAAACTACTCGGACTAGACCAAAACCACTCGGAGCCACTTAGAATTGATCAAAACCACTCGAATTCAAAACATTTGACTGTGATCGACCGAAACTTTTGCAAACATAAATTCCAATGAAATCCAATATCAATTATTCATCATCACTAAATACTTGACCATGGTCTAACACATTTCTTATGCAATTTTTATTGACTTTTTGGAGGACTTTTGGGTACCTTTAATTGATGAGCAAACTAGAGAAAGAGCGCAGATGATAGATTCGGCTGTGTAATTTTTTTCTCTCCTGATGTAAGAAAAGGTCATGGTCGGTGGAGCCAAATGTGACTAAGGGTCTGTTTGGGACCGCTCCACTCCACGTTTTTCAGCTCCGCTCTATGTTTTTTAGCCAAATAGGTTCAGCTCCACGCACTCTGTTCGAGGAAAAAAAGGTGGAGTTGTGAGAGCACCTAAAGGGGTGCTCCACAAACTATAGGTTTTTTGTGGAGCTGCTCCACGGTAGAATTCATGGAGCAGAGTTTGTAGAGCAGTCCCAAACACGCCCTAACTCTCTGTATTTGGTTTCTCTCTGTTTTTTTAGGGCGGTTTCTCTCTGAATCAGTAACTCTCCATATGCCACGTCTTGCAAAATTTTCTATGTGGCTGCTTTAAGTCATCTAGAAGCAACAATGGTTGAGAGAGAATTGAGGCGTGAAAAAGGTGTGCGCTAATTTAATATGTTCAGGTGGTATTGTGGTCATGGAGCAAAAGTAATTAACAGCACACCAAATTGTCACAAATTCGAATATAGTATTCCTCTAATCAGTACAAGATGCTGCCACTGATCAACACATGCACAGTTCAATTCAACTATGGTGAATGAAGGACAAGGGAAATTTTGTTGTAATATATTAGCAAATTCCAAATAAAGCGTGCACAACTTTAAAACAATGTATTAGTAAAATCTAGACTCTCTATATATCAATTCCATGTTTTAAATTCACATTCATTTTTGTTTAAATACAGAGGCATAAACTTTTGAAGTTTGGAAATCATTTTGCATAATTATCTTCAGTTCATGACTAGCAATATATTTAAGACATATCTTGTATAGAAATGAGTTGATTTGATTCTGCACTTTCCAAACGAAAAAAATTTCGAGAACTTTGAAGTAGTTCTGAACTTCTGATCAAGGTGTAATTAATAGCTGAGATAACAACTTTTTGCTTGATCCTTATCTTGGTCTTGTTATTGCTTGACAGTTATTCAACATTGTAGCAATATCCATCATATACAATAATTATATTTTACCAAAAATCTATCGTTCAAATATGTCATGTGAGGTAACATGACATCAGTGTATCTGTTTTAGCAAAAATCCATGATGCAAATGTCTTCTTAAAACTGCCTAGCATTCATGCATCTTGATGAGAATATATACGGATGATCCCATATATAGAGGTAAGGAAAAATTGCAGTTACCACATAAAATAAACACTTGCGTTGAGCAGGCAAATCTTACTGATTTATTCGACAAAATTTACACCAATATCTCTACATCGATCAATAGAAACATTTTCCCCTTTGGATAGTACATATACTTCTAACTCTCTAATGAAAGAACCCAATAATTTGTACATTGATAATACTAGCAAAATGTAATCACAAATCTAGCCTAAAAGGAGAAATCGAGCAAAACCATATTCTCCTTTTAGCAATGATCAATGTGAGATCTTCAAATCAGCAAGGGTAAACCGCCTTCAAGTAAGCTTGCAAGCATGGTGAGTCCTTCCAAACCCTAGCGTGCGTCCTGAGCATCTCCCTGGCCCTGACCCTGGCCCGCTCGCCACCGTCCACCTGCAGCACCAGAAGCAGCTTCGCCACCACCCCGACGGCGAGCATCTCCTGCAGCACGGCCGGCGTCGCCGAGTGCCTCGCGACGGCGTGGAGCGCGAGAACGGCGCTCTCGGTGGTGGCCCGCGACACCCGCATCGCCTTCTTGGACACGACTGCCAGCCCCGCCGGGTGCGCCACTAGCTCGGACCGCCCCTCCGCGCACCCGCAGAGGTGGCCGACGGCCACCACCGCCAACTCGGTCGCGCGCCGGCCGCCCTCGCCGAGGAGCAGCTCCACCAGCACCGACACCGCGCCAGCCTCCACGGCCTTCACGCGGTTCCGGCCCCACGGGCACAGCCGGCACAGCACGTGCAGCGCCGCCTTCACCGCCTTAGAGGACACCCGGTCCGACACCACCTGCACCACCTCCTGCACCAACTCGGCCCTCACCGTCATCAGCCGCGCCGGCTCCATCACCGACGTGATCGCCTTCAGCAGGAGGATGCCGTACGTGCGCGACCGGTAGCTCGGTCGCCGCAGCACGGACGCCAGGGTGTCCAAGAAGTCTCCGTTTCTCTCGAGGATCCGGGCCAGGGTCATCTCGGACGGCTTGAGCGAGTAAAGGACGCTCAGCGCGTCCTCCTCCGGCGAGCTCGTGGACGTCGGAGAATCCAGCACCGATTCGAAGAAGTCTTGAGCCGACTTAGACGTGGAGGTGGAGATGGTGGCGGCGGCGTGGTTCTTGACGACGGAGACGAGGAAGTCGACGGCGCCTGACGTGCCCTCGACGCAGCGCTTGTTGCGGTCGCTCTCGGCGACGATGGCCTTGATCTCCCTGAGCGCGTCGAGCTCCTGCTGCATCCCCCCGTGCAGCCCCTCGTCGACGAGCGCGGCAACGCGGCAGGAGTCGACGGGCGGGCGCGGGGTGGGGAATCGCTCGACGGCGTGCGCGGCGCACCAGGCCTGGACGAGCCTCCGGAGCGTGTGGTTGGGCGTGGCCTCCAGGTCGGGCGGCGCGAGCGGGCGCTGCGTGACGGGGCAGGTGGCGCGGCGGCCGTCGGAGAAGAGCCAGCGCTCGATGCTGCAGCGGTCGTAGGTGATGCCGGTGGAGAGCGTGACGGGGTCCCGCATGATCTCTAGCGAGATCGGGCACAGGAAGTAGGTCGGCACCTCCACCTCCGCCGCCGCCGACCCCTCCATTTTCAATTCGTACGACGATCTGTGCTAGCTGGTACCTTGCGAGAAATCTTGGGAGAGCTTGCAAGCGAAGAGGAGATGGAACAAGCTTGAGAAGAAGAAGAAGAAGAAGAAGAAGAAGAGTTAGAAGTTGTTGAACAAATGGGAGGGGAAGCGGAGGCGCGTTTTATAGGGGGAGGGGAGGGATAGGAAGCGAAAAAGTCCACGCGTGGTGAAAAATGGAGACGACCCGGTTAATTACTCGCTCCAATTAAGCGCGGGGAGTTTTGGGGGTGCTCTTAATTACCTTTTCGTGTGGGGTTAATCGGGTGGCGCGCGTTTACCGAGCAAAGCAAAAACGGGCTGGGTTGGTTTCAGCCTTAGCTTTGGCCGGTCGGTTCGTCGCGTCGGCGGTGGCCGGTACGCGCGCGCTGACCAGGTGAAGTGGGTTTTGACTTTTAATTGATCCCTTCCTTTGCTTGCTTGCGTGCTCTTTTCTTTTCGTCAACTCTCCCCAGCTCTCTTGAAAGGTTCCGTTTTCTTCGAGTTACTACGTATACCTCTTGAAGTTTCTCCACTGCTTAATCCTTAAGTTTTCAAGCTGGAGAAATCGAATGCGACCACTCACATGTATGTATGTATGTATGTATGTATATATATATATATATATATATATATATATATATATATATATATATATATATATATATATATATATATATATATATATAACATACGCTACGTGCAGATCCGCTTTCTGATGCGAGAGTGTTGATTCAACAGTAATTATTACATGTAAAGTTACCATTAGAGAAACATGAGGTTATTGTCACCAGTTATGCCAAAAAAATATCACTCATGTAATAGAAAGTTAATAGTCTATTAGAGTGAAGTTACCATTGGTTACTTACTTGCAACTGGTATAAAAAACATGAATTTCACAGCGTCAAAATATATTCAACATAGATCTTGTTTACTGAATTCGTAATTTTAAACACAATAACACAAACGGGTCGCAGATCGGACTTTTCATGAAAGATTTATTGTATTTTTTAGTTTGTAAACAAGATAAAAAAACCCTCACGTCAACTATAGTGCAGCATGTATGTTTCTCTCTCCTATTGCGCGAGAGACCTGGCTGTAACTTTATAAATTATAGGTGATAATTTGATATGCATATGATAGTAACTTCACTATGGGACGATAACTTCATTCTATATGGATGATAACTTCATGCATAACCGAAAGTAACTTTTCAGAATAGAGTGGGTTGGTGAGGCTTCATCATGGGGATGGTAACTTTATTTTATATAGATGATAACTTCATGCGTAACCGAAAGTAATTGTAGTCATTACAGATGATAACTTGATGTATATTCGATAGTAACTTTACCATAATTAACAAATGGTAGTAGCTGAGCATGGGGTGGGATAGTAGAGCGATTTGCTAGTTGGGTCAATTAGGGACGCAAACTTATTTTACACCTGCATGCTGATTAGTACATACATATAGTGAGTGTGTGCGCGCGCGAATACTATATATATGTGTGTATACATATAGTACATACACACTAATCACATGCCTGTGCATTGCAACAGAATTTATTGAATGTGTAAAGAATTATGCTCTAGAAGATGATTGCTCTGATTGGTTGAGAAGTGGAGAGTAGTGAGAATTCAAAGAAATGGAACAATTAGTGAAGAACTAGTATATGATTACCAACTCGTTCTTTTATAATAGTAAGTGTATATATATGTGTGCATGGATGCGTGTGGATCCATCACATGCATGCATACGACTGGTCGTAGCATGCGTGTGTTTTCAAACTAAAGGTGCATGTATGGTGGTAGCTACATTATGTGACAGATTCACATATATCATTTTCATTCATCTAAACCATTATACATTCTAGACAGTATTATTAGTCTTAATTAATACATTTTGGCATTTTGGCTACAGTATTATAGGGTGTTTTTTAATCACGGAAATGCAGAGGCGCGTAACGTTAGTGCTTACCTGCAGTCCAGCCTTTCGGCCATAGGGAGAACTAGCCTCATAGGCGCGGCGACACGCCGCGCCAGCCACCGTGTGTACCGAAGTAAAAAAAGGCGATAATTCGTGAGTAGTTTTTTTAAAAAAATCGAGGGCACATGTGTATTTCCAAAAAAGTCAAAGGTCTTTTTCGTAAAAAAGCGAGGACCTGTACGTAACTAAACGAGGACCCATACGTAATTTAGAAAACCGCGGGGCGCTATCCTGCAAAGCATAAAAAATTTCGGTGAAGTAGAGGGGTGTTTTCAAAAAATCGGGGCGTAAAAAAAATTGGCAGGGACCTTTTCGCGAGGAAAAAGGATTTTTACGTAATTTCCGGGAAATACAGGGAAATCGCCTCCCCCGGCCGTACGAAGATTCCCCGCCACGCGCCGGCCGGAGCGCGCGGGCGGGGCGACGTGGGCGCCCCTCCGCGCGGGCATTCCGCGGGGCATATAGGTTTTTTATGTCGTGCAATAAGTTAAAGCCCCCGTTTTGTGAGTTGTGATTTTTCTCGCAAGAATGCATGCGTTGATTTTGTACTCCCGTTGAATGTTGTCCCCTTGATTCCCTTGGAAATATTCCTGCAGGGAGAGGTAACCTTGACAACAGTTTACCATCGCATAGGCAAAATCGGATGACCAGAAACTGTACCGGGAGATCAACAGTACGATTTGCTAAATTAATGGAAATGTGCATACTAACAACAAATTAAGTATAGTAGAGACTGACGGTCAGCCTGTTCCTACAGTAGCTAAAGGACCATGTGAGAATATCTAAGGTACTATTGTGATAACAATTGTAAGTTTTGTGGAGTGGTGAAATGGTTTTGCAAAGATTTCATTTAATTTGGGCTGTCTTTTGGAAGTGTAAGGAAAATCAGAAGTACCACAGATATAAGTGTGGTAGTTCCGCTTGGTGGAAGTACCGAGTTAAGTTACGGTATATTTTTTCTAGAGAGCCCCAGGCGAGATTTTCATCGTGCGAAAGTACCATTTTGGGAAGCGGTAGTTAATGCGGAAGTACCGGCATGTTAGGCGTTATACTTCCGATCTTGCCAGAAAATAGGGGTTTTGGGAATTGAGTCATGGATAGAGATGGCAACGGGTAAATACCCATCGGGTATTGCCATTCCATACCCGTACCCGTTAGGTGTAAATTTACCCGTCGGGTTACCCGTATCCGCACGCGGGTAGGAAAATTTACCCATACCCGTACCCGTGCGGGTATTACTACCCGACGGGTAACCCGTACCCGCAAGCATACCCGGTTCAACACATAAGAATATCATCAATTTAGACATTCATTAATCATACATGCCAAGCACAAAAGCGTCTAATGATCAAAATTAGTACATCACATAAACATACTTGACATGACCATATCAACATATGACAAACAAATAAACAATCAACAAGTAGATAATAAAATTAACATTTGAGTGGGATGTCTAGTTGTCTAATACGGGTATTCATTACCCGCGGGTAGGCGGGTATGGGTAGTATATACCCACACCCGCACCCGCCTACCCGGCGGGTAGAGGATTTCGCCCAATAACGTACCCATGGGTACATAAAATTTTCCATACCCGTCTCTTTATCGGGTAAAACCCGTCGGGTATTCATGTATCAGGTACCCATTGCCATCTCTAGTCATGGATCGAGTTGGGGTGACCTGAGTCAATGAATTAAGGTTGCATGATGCATGTCTTAACTAATGTAGGTCAAGTTGTGAAGAACTTATATTTAGAAATAATTTCTTTGTCTTTGAATGTGCAGGGTCGCTTGGAGTCAACCATGGTCAACAACGAGGATCAGGGCAAGGTTCGTGGAGGAGTTGAGGCCCAGAACGGTCGAGGATGCTGGGTGAGATGGTGAGCTCAAGTATGACGTGAGAAAGGCAAGAAATGTTGAAGGCAAGTTTGAACAGTAGGAAGGTGCCATGTAGTTGCACAGGCCAAGTGAACCATAGTTCGGTGGAACTGGGACGGCAGAGACTTGGCGACGTGTGGAGAGCTAGTGGTGCACCTACACATGACAAGCATGACGATTACTTGTAGTAGTTAGTGATGATCGGGTCAAGAAAGGGTATTTTGATAGTTTGACAAAAATATCGAAAACATCTTGAATCAAAATTGCGGCGCATAGGCAATGATTTACAGAGCAGTTTAGGTCAAAATGGAGCTGATTTGATCAAGACAGATCAAGGCTAAGGATTTAGCGGATGCGCATTTGTACGCTTTGAAAAGCATACATAAGTGAACTTGTGAGAGTAAAACACATGTGGGGGGGGGGGTTAACGGGTCTCTCCTATTGTAATGGTATATAGAATCTATTAAGGGGTGTAGGTGGCTGGTTGCCTACCTATAAAAGAGGGTTGGGATGGAGACATGTGGAGTTAACCATACAACCCCTGTCATGTGCTCTCTTGTTTAGGTTTAGAGTTTGAGAATGGAGTACTTGGCGTGCTCTTTATCCTTCAAAGTGGAGTTGCTGTAAAACTTTCTATCTCAAGTAAGCAACACATCAATCTTTGTGTATCTTCATGGATTAATCATATTTTGATTGATTTGCTTTTAATTTGGTTGGTTTGTTCTCTCCTCTTTCCTTTTCTTGATCTTGCTGTGCTAAAGACGTGTAAGAGATGGAGACTACCTCTAGTAATCTATCTACACCCATCTAGACACTTTGATAGCAAATTTATTGAGAAAACTCAGTTTTGCTTGATTTGGGTTAAAAGTGTGATTTCTTGATCTGAGGGTATTTGAGTTGATTTCTTTGGTGTTCTAACTTGCTATGACATGTGCGAATACATCTAGACCCATCTTGGTCATCATCCACCCCACTAACAAGTTGTATTTACTGATTTTGATTTTGACTCGCTTTTAGTGGAACCTTCTAATAAACTGAAAATGATCTTAATTTTGGCCATGATTTTCTTGATCGTTTTTGGAATAGGTTCACAATACCCTAGAGAAGATCCCTGCAAAGTTTTATATCATTGGATTTACGGATCAAAAGTTCCATCATTTTTGTTTTGAAACTGTGCTGAATGCAGACTGCTCTTCTCTGTTCCTCTGAGTTTTCGACCATGTTTAAGTTTTCGACTACATTGCTTCTTTTCGACCATGTTAGGTCTTTGACCACTCAATGGTCGTCAATCTTACTGGTCGTATTTCAGTTTGATTCGACAACGTCGGTTTTGGACCACTCGTTGGCATTTGACCACGTTGATTTTCGACCACTCTCTTGTCGTTGACCACTCGAATCGAATTTTGACCACATTGTCCTTTGACTATGTTGGCTTTGACCACGTTGGCTTTCGATCACTCGCTGGTTGTTGATCACTCGAGTCGAAGTTCGACCACGCTGGCTTTTGACCACGTTGGTTTTCGACTACGTTGGTTTTCGACCGCTCTCTGGTCGTCGACCAGTAGAGTCGAATTTTGACCATGTTGATTTTCGACTGGTAGTCGAATTTTGACCACGATTGATTTTTGACTGGTAGTCGAATTCCGACCACGTTGATTTTTGACTGGTAGTTGAAATCAGACCACATTGATTTCTTATCAGGTCGCGCTCAGCTCGGTGTTTATCTGGTTTTCAAGTAGAATTCATATCCTAATCTTTATAGTTAGTTAGCGAAATAAAGAATAAGTAAATACTTAAAGAAAAATTTTAAAACATCATTTATTCTCTCCGTATTGTCTATCCGGTCCTACAGGAGCAGACAAGAAAGAAGTATGCAGGGATTAGGATTTATGGGTGGTTAACAAGTATCAGCAGCGGTATGAGCCCAACCGCAGCAACCAAACGGAAGTTGCCGAGCAAGCGTGGCCATGCATGGGAATATGCGATGCGATGGGTACGTGACAACGCTAGGCTAGCTAGCGACGCGTGATCCACCGCTGCACCGCCGGAAAGTGCATATCCAGCCGCAGCTTTCGTTTCCCCTGGTGCCGGGCCCACATGTCGGCCTGGTTTGACTAACCCGACGTTCCTTCAACGCACGCGCGCATAAAATTATTGGGTTTGGATCGAGTTGTACTCCATACTAGTAGCATAGCCTTGAATCCGTCACGTGCCATCTCTGACCGTTTACTACATGCTGCATGCTGCTGTCTACCAGAGCACTATTAGGTCCCGCTTTTTATAGTTTCTAATTTACTATTTCTTAATTTTATTTTATTTTTATATTTTTAATTTTTAGCCTTTTTAGCCTTTTGTTTTTTGTATTTCTTTGCATTATTTGTGATGGGTTAACCTGTTTTTTTTTCTATTTTTATTTTTTTCATTTTAGTTATGCTAAAAAAATACCAACAGTTACAGTACAAAATAAACCAGCTACAACGAAAAAAAGCCATAAGCAACCGAAAAGCCAAGTTGAGCAGGACTTAATTGATCTTCAATTCTTTATTATTATTATTATTATTATTATTATTATTATTATTATTATTATTATTATTATTATTATTATTATTATTATCTGACATTGTTCCTCAATTCCTTGCTATTGAAAGGTTCCTACTCTTCCTACTCCACCTAGCCTAGCTAGTTGCTTTGATCAAATCACAAACAACTGCAACAAACACTACTACAGAAAAGGTCATCACAGACGGTTCGAAAACGTCATCACAGACGGTTTTGTGAACCGTCTGTATTTATGGGTCAGTGATAATCGAAGTTATCATAGACGGTTTTCGAACCGTCTGTGATTATGAGATATCACAGACGGTTTTTCATTAAAAACCGTCTGTGATTATGAGATATCACAGACGGTTTTTACTTAAAAACCGTCTGTGATATTCGTTCCTCCTAAATCAAAATCTATTTCTGTTTATTGGCTAGCCTCAGGAAATGCTAGCCATGCCCTCTGAAACAAGCAGATAATCACAGACAAAAAACATACAATTCACACATTTCATTTCCTTTCATATACATTTCACAGACATGAAACATCCAATTGACATCGCACTTCATTTCACAAACATAAAGCATGCATCCATTTCGCAAATCAATTAATTGAATTGAAATGAAATATCCATTAACAAATACACAGTTACAAAAGATCTACACTGCATTTGCACTTAGTGATAAGACCAATAAGAAATCATGGTGCGCAGTGGAACCGTCCTCCTGGCTTTATGATTTGAGTCAGCAAAAAGTACGCCAACTCTCCTCGAATCCCTCCAAGATCAGACTGTTTCAATGCAGTTGACGGGATGTACGCAGCCTGTCGATAGAAAAATCAATGTGCGTATATATGTAACGTGATAAGTATAAAGTAATTATGGTAAGAGTGACAAACCTTGCGATTGGTGAGCCTCGAGGAATCGAGGAGTAGTTCCATATGTTGGCAAAGGTAGTATCCACATGTGTTGCCCGGCTGCTGCTGATGGCACTGCGAAAAATGGAATGTGTTAGTTCAAGAGGCATTAGTACCAACTGTTGCATAGGATTAATTAATGTGAAATAACGAATACCTTAAAATCTCGAACATGTGTCAGTAGGCCTTTGGCCCCGCGCTTCGAGTCACATCCCTTTTCAATGTACATCGCGAATGCCCTACGTAATTCGAAAAAGTTAACCTTAGTCATTCGGAAGGAAAGAAAGAGTACAATGTAGATATGTATGGGGAATATGTGCTTACCTATCGATTACTTGGCTGACAACTGTGAAGTCCATTTGATTCTTACTTAGGGAATCAAGATAATATACCTTGTTCCATTTTGGTACAATTACTATTAAAATCCAATGAAAGTTCTGATGGAAGGGCATAAGTACATAATCCTTATTGCTGCAACCCAGCAGTCCTGATGCAATGTACCTCTCGACGAGGGGTGTATCCCGGTCGATGGTATCCTTGGCGACCAAGTGTGGGTCCAAGAAACCAGCTGATGAGTTGGATAATCTAGCTCTAGTCAGCATGTGTCTATATATACACACACACGAAAGCAACAAATTAGATATGGCATTTATCGGTATGACATTAACGGAGACTGTGATTGTACACACTTACAGCGTCCAGCATCGAATGATTGAGACGTCAAGAGCGTTGAGCGTGAACAGATCGAATAAATCCTTAAAGTCGACCACGAACATACACTCTTGAAGACTGTGGTATAAATCATCCGACGTGAATTTGACAGTGATACTTGAAGTCCGTTCTCTCTCTAGCTTATTGGACTGCTGGATATACCACGTGTGCAATTGCATGCAACTATATGGTAGCTTTTGGAGATCTTTTTGCTCAAGCAACGGCTCGCCAAGCACGAATTTGTGGGCCAAAGGTAGGTACGCTATATCATCATTGGTCTTCTTTGCTTTGCCCTTGCTGGCCTTGCTGCCTCGGCTATAGGTCTACTTCACGGCAGTCGACTTTGAAGGTAGCAGCGGTGCAAGTTGCTTTGGCGAGAATAGGACCCGTGGAGATAGCACCGGTGCAGTATCCGGTGGTGGAACCGATTGGTCTTGTAATGAAGATAGCACCAGTGCATGTTGCTCTGGCGAGAGTATGACCCGTGGAGATAGCACTGGTGCAGTATCCGGTGGTGGAACCGACTGGTCTTGTAATGGAGATGGCAGCAGTGCATGTTGCTCTGGTCCTGCCACCGGTGAAGAAGCCTCCAGGGAGATGTCGCTTTTGGGCCACTGGATGAATGTTCCAATGGCCTGTCCTAGAGTCACGATCTCGTCGTTGGGGGGCTTCGGTAGCGGGACCACCTCAAAATTGACATGCACACCATCCGCATGGACTTTTGCGAAGCCTGGCGCTAAAGCTTGACCGTGCACCATGGCCCCGATACCAGACGAATATACCTGGCCCCAAGTAGCGTACAAGGGAATAGAGCCATATCTCACTTGGAACCTGCACTTCGTAGGCTCCTACATAACAATACAAAATTAGCTACTCGAATAGGCCTATCAATGGAGCAAGCATTCGAGAGGTAATAATTATTACCAGGATGTCGTCCACAGAAAATTTGGCCGGGGTTTGCGTCGGATTGGACGCGCAGCTACTCGGACGGTTGTGCGGGCTAGCTAGCACGGGAGCGGCGGTAGCGGCCTGCTGACTTTCTGTTTGTTTCCGCACCTCATCTCTGATTACACCAGCCAGCTCACCCATTAGCTCCTCTCTAAGAGATTTCTTGATCTCTTCTCGTAGCTGTGCGTCACGCTCCGCTTTGTTTCTCTTCCTACGCCGACACATTCTGGAGTCATCTTGGAAACCATGTTTCCAAGGAACGTAAAGCCCAAGGCCTCTCGTACGACCCGGGTGCTCCTTGTTTCCCAGGGCCACGGAGAGCATATCATTCTCCCTTGTTCCCTGGAATAATCCCAGGGTAGATTCAAAACTCAGCTCTTCCTGCAAGAGAACGAAATGTCATTTCAATTCGTACGAAGTTGTGGAGTAATTACAAGCTACGTAGTTCTATCGATACCTTACCAGGCGCTGGGACACTTGCTGGTCTGCAGGGTTTCGAAAGGAGACGTCCCCCGATGTCGTTGTAGATGACCTTGCTCTAATCCAATTTCGAGTGCTGTCATCCGGGATATTGGAAAACGGCGGGGCGATGTCCTGTGCAGCTGCCAGGTCATCCTCCTTCCTCTACTGCGGGATTTTACCCGCATACCCAGCTGTGCCAAGTCTGTGGGGGTGTGTGTTTTTTGCCTGGAGGGCCTTGTGCGCCGTACTTGTACTTTTGAAATCTTCGGATGTCTTCATCGCCTTGAACTCTTCCCATTGTGGTTCCAGGAATGGGTATTTATGAAAACGCGTTTCGTCCGTCTCCACGTATTTCCTGACAAGCGTGCTCTTGAAGTTCTTCCATGCTTTGCACGCCACTAGGTAGGTTTGTTGTTGCACAGCGTATAGGTGTTCTTCTGGGAACTCGAACGATGCCGAAATTTCGGTCCACAGCTCACGTTTCCGAGTGTCAGGCACGTTCTTCCACGAATTGTATGTGATCTCAATTCGTTCTCGTGCAACTATTCCGACCATGCTTCGGAATGCGTTTACCGCCTTTTGAGGAAGGATAGGGACCCCAGATGCGTTTACCGCTGTGATGGTCTGTCGGCTCTCAGGCTTCTTCGATAGCCCTCTTCCTTGGCGTCTTGATGTTGGAGCGGACGCCTCCGGCGATGATGTTGAAGAATGCGCGGGTGACATGTTGCTCATTTTGTGGGTCTATTTGGATAAGATGAGAAAGTGTCATACGATAAGATAAGAAAATGCAATATGTATCTATTTCGCTCAATATAGGCGATTACAATACATATATACATACATATACATATTTATACCTACATATATACATATATAATGTAAAAGGCATGTATCAATTAAGACTAGCAACAACTCAAGTTTTAATTGATTAATTTGTGCTCTTAAATTGTAGGGTTGCACAAGATTAATCTTGGCCGTCCCGCTACTAAATCATATACTCTTCCTTGATTGGTTATGCCAAATAATGAATTCAGTATTTTGAGCTCTAGATACAAACTCTACAATCTCAAGATCAAGATATATTCAGCATGCATATATTCAGACAGCAGTATTCATACAGATCAAGACCATACAAGTTAACTTTGCTCAATAATTCAGTCTTTTAACTTGTCAAGATTAAATCCTAACAGGTCAATTTAATAACATGATATAACCTGAAAACTGCATGAACCGACAGCTATTAGGGCTCAAAGACCGAATGAACCAATATCAGTATATGAATTTATCATCATCGAGCAACTGTAAATCTCACAGGCAATCTCAGTATATGGAAGTAAGCAACTAACAGTAAGCATATACATGACAGTAAGCAACTAACAGTAAGCATATATATGACAGTAAGCAACTAACAGTAAGCATATACATAACAGTAAGCAACTAACAGTAAGCATATACTAACAGCATCAAGCATCAACCCTAAACCCTAACAGTAAGCATGAAGCTCGGGGAGGGTTTTGATGACCTTAGGGTTTTGGTGACGGAGGAGGCGGCGGCGACGGAGGAGGAGGAGGCGGCGACGCAGGAGGAGGCGGCGGCGGCGACGGAGGAGGAGGAGGAGGAGGCGGTGACGGAGGAGGCGGCGGCGACGGAGGAGGAGGCGGCGACGCGGGAGGAGGAGGAGGCGACGGGCTCGGGGAGGCGTCGACGGAGGAGGAGGCTGCGGCGACGTCTTCGTCCGGGGAGGCGGCTGGCGAGGGCTCGGGGAGGCAGCCGGCGAGGGCTCGGGGAGGCGGCGGCGACGACGGGCTCGAGATTTAGATCTAGATCGAATAACTGCAGCGCACACGGAAAACCCTAGCAAGAGAGTATATATAGGGAGGTTTTCACAGACGGTTCTGAACTTAGAACCGTATGTGATATCATATCACAGACGGTTCTATATCACAGACGGTTCTAAGTTTAGAACCGTCAGTGATAAGCCTTTGCCGACTGTTGTTATTAAGACAACACCAATAACTACATAGCTGCATTCATATCAACCACCAAACAGCTGCATTCATATACAACACCTACCAGCTCTATACATAAATGCATACCAATTCACATGTACATCACACATATACATCACATATACATAAATGCCAATACACATATACATTTTGTCACACATTTTAACATATATATCTCAAAATTGACTACATCACACATTTTCACATATACATCTCAAAATTGACTACATCACATATTTTCACATATACATCTCAAAATTGACTACATCACACATTTTCACATATACATCTCAAAATTGACTACATCACACATTTTCACATATACATTCTTATTGTACTTGCTTATTTCCTTTAAAAATTAGTCTTTCATCATGATCAATGCGTACGTAATTAGTTTCGTCACGTTGTTCATCGTCAACACTTATGCCATTTCCAAAAGGAGGTAACTCGTCAAATTGATTGTATTCCTCCTCGTCCACTCCACTCCGACAATTCTCCTTTTTCCATGAAGAACTACATGGCGTTTCTTATTTGCCGGGTCGGTTACATAGAAAACTTGAACAGCTTGATTGGCGAGTATGAATGGTTCGTCTTTGTACCCAACACGTTGGAGGTCCACGGTCGTGACACCGTACTTGTCAACCTTCACCTGTGGGAGATGCACCCAACGGCAGCGACATAAGGGGATCTTGAAAACCACATAGTCGAGCTCCCAAATCTCTTCTATGAAGCCATATTATGAGTTTCTCGACCCATCGGTACTGAATGCATCTATGCGGACACCGCTGTTCTGGTTAGTGCTCTTGACATCCTGAGACTGTGTATAGAATGTGTACCCATTTATGTCATATCCTTGCCATGTCACAACTGTAAATGTCGGCCCTTTTGCTAACCATGTCAGCGTCTCACTCGGCGAGCTCCTAGCGATTTGCTCTTTCAACCATTGGTTGAACCGACGGTTGTGTTGCCTCATGATCCAAACATCCGGTCGCTCCGGATTCTGTTGCCGAAGCACATCCTTGTGCTGGTCCACATAAGGCGCCACTTCAGTCATGTGTTGCAACACCGTGAAATGGGCTTGAGTATACGTGTCCATATCTGGAGTGATTACTTTCCTTCCGATAGTTCCGAGACCCTTCAGCCTCCCCTCATGACGAGATTGAGGCACACCTATCAGTTGAATCTGAGCTATATAATCGACACAAAACTCAATGACCTCTTCGCTTGCATAACCTTCGACGATGCTGCCCTCCGGCCAAGAACGATTCCGTACGTAGAACTTGAGAATTCCCATGAACCTCTCAAATGGGTACATGCTACGTAAGAATACGGGCCCGCATATTTTTATCTCCCACACAACGTGAACAATGAGATGGACCATGATATCGAAAAATGAAGGAGGGAAATACATTTCAAGGTGACATAGAGTCATCACCACCTCGTCCTGCAGAGCATCTAGTCCTTTGGGATCGATGACCTTCTGAGCAATTGTGTTAAATAAATAACATAGCCTCATGATTGTCTCTCGGACTTTGATCGGCAAAATATTTCTAATTGCAATAGGGAGTATCTGTGTCATCAGCACATGACAATCATGAGACTTCATGCCATTTAACTTCAAATCTTGCATCGAAACAAGTTTCTTCACGTTGCCGGAGTAACCAGACGGAACTTTGACACCATGCAAGCACTGGCACAATTATGTTTTCTCAGCCTTGGACAGAGTGTAACACGCAGGGGGAAGGTACGTTTGTCCATTATCAGTGCGTGTCGGTGCTAACTCAAGCCTGATGTCCATGTCGGTCAAGTCAAGCCGTGCATTGACGCCATCCTTTGTTTTATCACGGATGTTCAGTAAGAGACCAATCAAGCTGTCGCAGACATTCTTTTCTACGTGCATGACGTCGATGCAGTGTTGAACATCTAGGTACTCCCAATAAGGTAAGTCCCAAAATATTGATCTCTTCTTCCAGGTGTTCTTCTCATGAGCCCTCAATTTACGTCCCTTTCCGAGGACAACATCTAAATCCTTAACCATATCATAAACCTCGTGTCCCCTTAAATGCCTTGGAGCTGAACCGTCTTCCTTCTCTCCGTCAAATTGTTTCTTCATCTTGCGCTATGGGTGAGCCCTCCGAAGGAACCAGCGGTGACGCATGTAGACGGTTTTGCGTGAGTGTCTCAGCCACACACTCTCGGTATCATCTAAACAGTGAGTACAAGCTTTGGCACCTTTTGTACTATGGTCCGATAGGTTACTAAGGGCAGGATAATCATTTATGTTGCAGAACAATAAGGAGCGCAGAGTGAAGTTCTCTCGTTTGTATGCATCCCATACCTGTACCCCTTCGTTCCACAGTACTTTTAGATCTTCCACCAACGGTGCTAGGAACACATCGATATCATTCCCAGGTTGTTTTGGCCCTTGGATAAGTATCGACAGCAAAATGTACTTTCGCTTCATACACAACCAAGGAGGAAGGTTATAGATGCAGAGAGTCACGGGCCATGTGCTATGTCGGCTGCTCATGCTACTGAAAGGATTCATTCCATCTGTACTCAGTCCAAACCTTATATTCCTTGGTTCTGCACCGAACTCTGCAAAACTCCTATCGATGTTTCTCCACTGCGCGGAATCAACAAGGTGTCATAGCATTCCATCCTTCTTGCGCTCCTCCGAGTGCCAACGCAGCAGTTTTGCCTCCTTTGGATTTGCAAAAAACCTTTTCAAACGGGAAATTATAGGAAAATACCATGCCACCTTAGCAGGAGGTCCTTTCTTCGCCTCTGTTCCCTCGCCATCATCTGATTGATTGTTACGTTTGTATCGGGATGCGTTGCACACCGGACATACATGCATATTTGCATACTCTTTACGGTAGAGGATACAGTCGTTCGGGCATGCATGTATTCTTTCTACTTCCATTCCCAACGGACAAAGAACCTTCTTGGCTTTATACGTGGTTTTAGGCAACTCATTTCCCTCCGGAAGCATGTCCGCTAAAAGACCTAGCAGCGCCGTGAAGCTCTTGTCGGACCAACCGTTGCTTGCCTTCAATTTCAACAGTTCGAGCACGACCGACAACCTCGTGTACTTGCAGCCCGTGTACAAAGGTTTCTCCGAGTCCTCCATCAAGCCGCGGAATTTAACATACTCTCTCTCATCATAGTTCTCTTCTACATCGCGAAGCATCTGATCTAGATTGTCATCGTGCAACCTATCCGAATCCGAACCACAATCGACATCAGCCGACGGCATGTCATTCACTTCACCGGCGATATCATTCGGCGGCATATCATTCACTTCACCGACGATGTCATCCGGCAGCATATGATCATTCACTTCGCCATGACTGGTCCAACACGTATAATCCTTTTTGAAACCCCACCGAATCAAGTGCGCTTCAATTTGCCCTCGGTTCTTAAACATCTTCAAATTCTCTCAATCAGTGCATGGACAACACATATATTCCACCCCCTTATTCAACATATCCTCCTCGTCGGCTCTTATAAAAGCAGACACGCCATTAATGTACTCTTCACTCACACGGCTCGCGGCATACATCCAGCTTCGGTCCTACGTTACGTACATATATAACAACTTAGTATTAAAATCTAGATTAACTAATTATAATTACTACATATATACCGGCCACATTTATTATATTGAGACTTAATTTGCTAGCCCAATTCATATTATAAACACAATAGCTATTATATAACCAACAATTTTGCAAATTAACCATCTTCAATAACACTCATGGATTACTTAGACCTAAATTGTAATGCAATTAAAGAAAAAATAAATTGCACTACTAACCATATCTAGAGCAACCAGGAAAGTCTGAATCTTCAAAGCTCAATCTCTGCCTCTTCCCACCAAATTAACTGGCCTGAAATCGTCTAGCTTCCTTCCGAGTGAAAAAGTGCGCAGCAGTGGCTAGATCTGGATCGAAATGAAGACAGATGTGGTCTGAGCAGCGCAATAAATGCCTTAGAGTCATTATCACAGACGGTTTTTAATTAAAAACCGTCTGTGATAATCTGGGATTATCACAGACGGTTCTTAATATAGACCGACCGTCTGTAATAATCCTTTTTCCCGCCACAAATACCATAAACGGCCTCCAAATTACAACCGTCTGTAATAGTGTTAATCAGAGACGGTTTCACAAAACCGTCTGTGATGAGGCGTCTACTATGAGGCTTTCTGTAGTAGTGAAATAACTCGGTTCAAACGGTTTCAGTTTCTGAGTTCTATTTATAATTTATGATTTTCATCTTTTAAGCTTTTTGGAATTTTTGCTTTTTTTCTTTATTCTAGTCTGTGTTGATATAACTTTTTTAATTTTTATATTTAATTACATCAGAATAAACAACAGTAGTTATAATATAAAATAAGTCATAAACTCTGTCTTATAAACCACTTGAAGCAAGCCTAGTTTATTACTACTCCACACGACCAACCGGCCGGTTGCGACTTGCGAACTTGTATAGCTTAATTAATTAAACCATGACCTTACCTACGTCGACCAACTCTTATAAAATGGCCCTAGCTAGAACCGTTGGAAAGTGATCAGCTCGGGCGAAATCTCCTGCTTCTACACCTAGCTTACGAATTTCATGGTAGTATTAAGAACATTTTTTGTGTGTAGTTTATGTAGCACGCTCGACGTCTTGTGGTTCAGTCAAAAGAATTTTAAAAAGGAGCTAGGTCTGTATGCTTTACAAGTGCAAGGATTCGGACGTCGGAGAGTGCGCGTCTGTACAAGTGCAAGGATTCGTACGTCGGAGAGTGCGCGTCCGCACGGTGGGACCCACCAAAGACCCTCGCCTCTCCTCTTTCATCTTCTTCGTCACAGGAGCCTCCACACCCGGCAAACCATGCCGCGTTGCCTCTGCCCTACTGGCTCCCCCACCCCACTCCATCCTGGCCCCTGCCAACCCGAAACCTAACTCGCTTGTTGTTTTCATCGTTGGCGCCTAGGGCTCTGAGGGCTCGGTAACAGTAGCGTAGCCAAGATTGCAATCCTGTAGGATCAAACGTATGATCATCTATCCCTACCAAGGATGAACCCAGGAGGCTTAGTAAGGCTTGAGCCTCACCTCCTCCGGTGACAAGCCCCCCTCCCTCTGCGGTGGCCGGTGACCAGCAAGACCTGTGGCAACGTCGACACATGGAGAGAGAGGCAGTTGTAAAGAAAAAGAAAAAAAAGCATGGTCAAGTGGTTAGCCCACTGCTCTTAAGAGGCTCACCAAGACACCCACTCCAACTCACAACCTAGCAATAGCAACACAGAGGGGGGCTAGGGGCGACCAGGCGAGGGTGCGCGCAGAAGCGGGTGCCGCCGGAGTCGGACCGAAGCTGGGGGAGCCGAATCAAAGCGAAAGTAGCCGGATCTGACGGCGAGCCAGCCGAGCCGCCAAGGGGAGGTTGATCCAAGGTTGGGGCCACAGGGGCCGGGGGGAGTCGGACCGGGGCGGTGAGGGGGGCTGAGCCGGGGCAGGGGAGCTAGACCAGGGCGGCAAGGCCCGAGCCACCAGCTGCGAGTGTGGGCGGCACCGTGGAGGAGCACCGGGCGGCTGGCCAACTGCGTGGCCGCGCCCTGCACTACTGCCTACCTGGTCGCCTGGAGAAGACAAGGACTTAGGAGAGACCGAGTCCGACTATCCGAGTGACTGAGTGAGAGTGAGTCTGAGAGATTGAGAATATGAGATTGAGAGTTGAGAGGTGAGAGGAGATTGTAGACTGGAGAGTGAACTAGGGGGGAGTCGGTGAGATTGGAGAGTGAAATTGGGGGACTTGGCTATTGCCCATCTAGAGTTCTGGACTAACCGAGTGAGACACATGGAGTGAGTAATTTTCCCCTAGCTCCTTCCTCACCAATTTAGCATTTTAGAGTTTAGACTTATGTATATAGATAGTTTAGTCCTTATAATTAATTTATATATTTATGGGTATTGACAGAAATTAATAATTTATTTATAGATTTTGCTATAATGGAGAAACGAACTTTGTGTAACTATTTTGCAAGTAATTCAAGTAGTTCTCGTCCAACCAATGAAAGTACAACTCAACCAAAGAAGTTTTGACTATAATTTAATCAAAATAAAATTGTTGCTGATCTAGCGCTGCGCATACCAATTGAAGATTATGCTAACGAAATTAGAGGTCAAGTGAGAATGGCATATTTATTGAATGACCCTACTCGAGCAACTTGATATTCATTTCTACAGACATTAGATGGCAAACAATCGCGATCCTTTCAGGAATTATGGTATAATAAGTTCAATTGGTTGGAATATAGTGTGGAAAAAGATGCCACATTTTGTTTCTATTGTTTTCTTTCAAGAAGCCGGCACGACCGAATACATTTGGAAGTGATGTATTTATAAAGGTTGGGTTCTTTCATTAGAAGATTGCTTTATATGCTTTGAATAAACATGTTGGTGGTATAAATAGTTTCCACCATATTGCAAGGGGTCTTTGCGATGACTTCAAAAATCAAAGGTCAAGTGCGTCTAGCAAAATCAATACTTATAGTAAGGTGCCCAAAATTGCATACAAAATTCATTTAACTGCATCTTTAGATTGTGCAAGATATCTTATAGCTCAAAGTGAAGCTTTTTCGAGGATATGATGAACCATCTACTTCCATCAACAAAGGGAATTTCAAAGAATTATTGGATTGGTACAAAGATTAAAAAAAGGAAGTGAAGGTGGCATTTGATATAGCTCTAGGGCACACAGTTATGATTTCTCCATATATTCAAAAAGAGCTTTGTAAATATTGTGCACAAGAGGTCAAGAAGTGATTAAAGGTGAGATTGGAGATAGAAATTTTACAGACCTTATTGATGAGTCCAGAGATACATCAATAAAGGAGCAAATGGCGGTGATTGTGAGGTTAGTTATAGTTCCACATCATTTATGCATTGTTGTTTTGTTCTACCTTTACATTTTATAATCGTATCATTTATGCAGATTTGTGAACAATCAAGGAAAAGTGATGGAAGGGTTTCTTGCTATTGACCATATCACAAATTATACATCTGCGGCATTGAAAGAAATTTTGGTTGGATTGCTTACTCGACATGGCTTGCCTATTCAAGGTTGCGTGGGTAGGGCTACGACGGAGCTTCAAATATGAGAGGTGAATTTAATGGATTTCGAAACTTATTTGGGATGATAATCCAAATGTTTTCTCTGTTCATTGCTTTGCCCACCTGTTACAGTTGGAAGTTGTCATTGTGGCAAGTTGTAGTTGAGCTATTGTAGATTTCTTTAACTATATTCACCTGATAGTGACTGTTGTAAGTTCATCTTGTAAAAAAAAGGATGTGTTGATTAAAAAACATCATGAGGTCTTGTTGGAGAAGCTAGAGAATGATTTGATTTCAGTTGGGACAGGACTACATCAGGAAGCTGGACTTATTAGGCCTAGAGATACTCGGTAGGGCTCACATCTCAAAACCTTGCTTCGCATATACCAAATGTGGGAGGCAGTGGTTGATGTGCTTGAGCTTGTAAGTGAAGATGCTTGTCAAAACTCAAGTTATGGTGGAGCAGCAAGTTTGCTAAAAAAGATGAAATGCTTTGAATTTATATTCATCATGCATTTCTTAATAACCATATTGAGCATTACAAATGAGCTATCACTTGTTTTGCAAAGGAAGCATCAAGATATTATCAAAACTATGGGCCTGTTACAGGATATGAAACAACGCTTTCAAAATGTGAGGGATAATGGGTGGGAGCCATTAGTCAACCAAGTCAAAAGCTTTTGTGAAACATATGAGATTGATGTGCCATTAGTAAATCAGTTCGTCGGAAGCATAAAGTGAGTCAACATCATTATTACAAAGTTGACATTTTCAATGTTGTTATTGATGCAATTATGAATGAAATGAATCATCGATTCAATGAACTTTCATCGGAGTTATTGGTATGTATGTTTTGTCTTGATCCAAACGACTCATTCTCTAAGTTTGATGTTGATAAACTTGTTCAACTTGCTGAAATTTATGCTGATGATTTCACGGATGCTAATCGGTTCTTGTTAAGGAATCAGCTTCAAACCTTCATTCTCAACATTAGAAGAATTGAAGAATTCAACGGATGTCGTGTTATATCAAAACTTGCTCAGTTGATGGTTCAAACAAGAAAAGATAGAACTTTTCCGTTGGTATATCGCCTCATCGAGTTGGCATTGATACTTCCGGTTGCAACGTCATCTGTTGAGAGAATATTTTCGGTTATGAATATTATCAAACCAGTTTTGTGCAATAAGACAGCGGATGAGTGGCTCAGTGACTTACTGGTATGCTACACCGAGCGAGAGATCTTTAGAAACATTGATGATGATAAAATCATAAACCGCTTCTAAGGCATGAAGTCGCGCAGAATGTATTTGTCCCGTGATTCAAATTTGTCTCATGATTGAAATTAGCTTAATTCTGGTGTGTTTCATATGATCTAAATTTTCATTGCCATTCACAATTTTCTATTATATCACTAATTTTGATATGTTACATACATAAGTGACTTATTGCTACTCTGCACTCATGGTAGAATAATTATATATTTTTGGGTATGCACTTTCGATTATCGAGATACCTACTTTGTATTTCTATATTTTTCATTGTTTGTCTGTATCCAATTGTGTAATTTCTATATGAATCTGAAATTCCATAAGAGTAAAAGACTAAATTTGTGTCAACTTAGTTTAGAGCTATAAATAGTTTGGCTCATCCTTAATTTCATTTCTGGCTTCGCCACTGATCCCTACTAGGTCACTTATTGCAAATTTTACCCTTTTTTATGTTTTGCATAAATTTTCACTTATATCGGATCATGTTGCCAAAAACTGTGACCACACAGCTTCAACGTGGTTCTGACACTGCTTGGTAAACCCAAAACCTAACTCGCTTGTTGTTTTCACCATTGGTGCCCAGGGCTCGGAGGGCTTGGTAAACCCAAAATCTAACTCGCTTGTTGTTTTCACCATTGGTGCCCAGGGCTCGGAGGGCTTGGTAAACCCAAAATCTAACTCGCTTGTTGTTTTCATCGTTGGCGCCTAGAGCTGGGAGGGCTCGGTAAACCCATCAAAATCCAACTCGCTTGTTGTTTTCATCGTTGGTTCCTGCAAGTCATCACCGGTGAAAAGAGTGTCACTTCCAAGCTGTGATTTGTTCTTTTCGTGTACGTGTTCCGGCAATTGTGCATGTGTGCCCGGTTGCTCAGTAGTACGTGCTCTCCTCGCAACCCACAGTGTCCTTCACGCCTCGTCTGGAAGACTGGAATGCAGAACCCACACATCTCGTTCTTTGTTTATCTTTTTCTTACAACACATGCACGTCTCTGCAAACGTAGTAATTAACATGGAATAATTCAGTTTCTGTTTCACGGCTAACTAAAGTACTACTCTTCTGGGTGCACTGTTTGCTTAATTATTGATTGACGAGAGAACAAATTAATAATGAAGGGTATGTACCAACTCCACAAGAAAGTACTTCCGGTTCTTTTGCTGATTGGTCGATGAGGTTGGAAATTAAAGGAGCAAGTAGCGAGCTTGGCTAGCTACCGCCGATTTACGACACCTGAAATGAAAGTAATTTGGGTTATCAAAAGAAAAACCGATAGTCGTTGGCCGGCTGCAGATAGTCGTTGGCCGGCTACATCTTGCATGGAACATTTCCAAATGACCGGCCGGTTGGCAAAACTTGTTAATATTTTACGGATGGGATATTTCGACCATCGCGTCTGGCCTCTGGTCCAGTACACGATATCTTTTGAGAGGGGTGATCGCTGGACGAGGGCCATGTTCACTGCAGCAGGACGAATAAACTCATACTTTATATTAGTAGAGAAAATAAAGAACTATCGGCCCTTGCACGACACGTATTTAATATTTGTCATCTCGATGATCAAGATTGCTTAGTACTTCAACGCACGCAATCCCTCTTGGGTTTTGATCATATGACTCCACATCTAGCGTTAAGATTTGCAAATTAGCTTGTCGAAATCGTTAAACATTAAACTTCGAAATGAGATTATTATTATTATTATTATTATTATTATTATTATTATTATTATTATTATTATTATTATTACTGATGTCGGGTGGTCGTTAGCTGGCTAGCGTGCGTGCGCTCGGATTTCAAAAGGAGGGAAAAGGATCGGTGGAGCAAGTATGTACGTACGGCCGGGCAGGGAAGCTAGCACAAACTTTTTATGACGTTGACAGGTGCAGATATATAATTAAGCACGTGGAAAGGGTGCGAGATTTACTTATTTGTTATAAAATGGAAGTGAGGATATGCAGATGCAGCCGCCTTTTGTTTTCTTGTCGGCCTAATCGCTATTGCGAGGTTCATCAGGAATAGATCGATCTTGCTAACGTGAAGGTTCATCAGGAATAGATCGATCTTGCTGTGCCGGGCACTTTGCATGCAGATTTTTTTTGAAATAATATATTATTTTATTAATGCCACAAAATAAATATATTGTGAAAAAATTACAAGAATAATATTTTGTTGCTAATTTATTTGGCTCTGTTGCCAAATGAATTGGTGACAGATTGATATGGCAACTCCTGTTGTCAGTTGATTTAACAATAGGACATGTCGACAATTGAATTGGTGATAGAAGCTTTCCGTCAGCACGTCGCTAATTTATTTGGTGACAGAAATCTTATCGCCAAATTATTTAGTGACAGAGTGTTATTTAGTCGATAAATATCTATCACTGATTAATTTTGCTAATAGGTTAGTGTCGGTGTTTTAATACCGATCTTACGTATGATTTATTCGGATTCAGGGGAAACTCTTATCACTAAGTTCTGCTAATGCAGAAGAAAAACACGGGAATTTTTATACAGACTCGGGCATTCTCCTGGGAGAATAACGACCCAATGTCATGTATTTCAATTGCTCAGAGAGGAAATTACAAAATGTGTAATGAGAAATGCCTTGCACTATCTCTTGCTTCGACCCACCTCCCCTACCTCTCTCCGACATCAACCTTTATATCATGGATGAAGTGGTGGCCGTTGTCTTGCACCAAAAGACATCACAATGGTTCAGATGATAACCGTCCATTGGAAGTGATTGTCAGAGAGATATGAGGGTGGTACGTCATATAACGGCTGTTGTTAGTGAGAGATCGTGTGCGGTTATTAAAGATAAGCGCACGTTCTAATCGTCTTGTTAGGCGACTCTACGAGGCACTAGATAGGCTATTCATAGGAAAGTCTACAACCAGGTCGTAGGACATCTTATGAGTACATAATCGTAGAAAGACTTACGACCAATGAGTAGTCGTAGTAAGACTTACGACTATGTAGTCGTAGAGAAACATACGACCAAGAAGTAGTCACAATAGGACTTACGACTATGTGATCCTAGAGAGGCTTACGACTAAAGAGTAGTCGCAGTAGAACTTACGACTATGTGGTCGTAGAGAGACTTACGACCAAGGAGTAGTTGCAGTAGGACTTACGACAATGTGATCGTAGAGAGACTTACGACCAAGGAGTAGTCACATTAGGACTTATGACTATGTGGTCGTAGAGAGACATACGACCAAGAAGTAATCACAGTAAGACTTACAACTTTGTGGTCGTAGAGAGACTTACGACCAAAGAGTAGTCATAGTAGGACTTACGACTAATAATTAGAGGATTATTATATCCTCGTCATCTAGCCCCCTACTTTAAGTGAAAGTAACTTACTTGAGAAAGAGAAGTCGTAAATGAAAAAGGTCGAAAACAAGGCCTTCTCGACCATTATCGACCAGGAATAGGCTTGGTCAATAGGGTAATTTTACTTGAATTGAGAACATAGATAGACATCAGACAGAGGAATTGCAATCAATATCCACCGATCTGTCCATCGAATCGGTTCTCAAGACAACCGTTTAGTTCTGAGATAACTGTTTGGTTCTTGTGATAGGTAACCGATGTGTAAGGTTATAAAAACTTACTGGGGGAAATTTGTAGTTTCCTACTTTCCCCATCCATTCCAACCTGCTCGAACTTTCCGCCACCGACCAATTGTTCCTCTTGCCCTAATCTCGCCCAAATCTGTTCCAATCACCCGAGAAAATGACGAAACTTTCGTTTAGCTGGGACGTGTTGGAGATGGACAATGGCAAATTGAAGGCTCTAGAGGTTGCTGAGAGAATCCCACCATGGAAATTCGTTAAATGGATTGAAGACGCTGGGCAACATTGGCTGTCGGGGCAGATCGAAGAAATTTCGGTGTTTAGGCCTAATGTGAATGTGGTCTTCGTCTCTCTGCTCACCCCTTCCTCATGGTCATACTCGAGAATTTCGAGGTCAAATTGGTGAACTTGGTTCCCAATTCGATTACGATGCTCAGCATCTTCGTGTATCTGTGCGAGGAATATTTGGGTATCCCGCCAAATCTGGAGATCTTTCGGTATTACTACGAAATGAGCCAACACATTGGGATTACCGGGAGCTGTGGTCTAAAGCTCCATGATAGAAAGATGGAACTTTACATCCCCGTGTTCACTCGGTCCTCGTGGCCGAGTTGGAGAAGTGTTTTTACTAGGAGACGACCAATGAAGGCAGCCTTTCATTCATGGGGAAGGCCGCAGAAAAGAATAGCCTTTGGAATTCGGCTCCCAAAGACCTTACAAGAATAGCCCCCTACATCTCAGCCATCAAAGAGCTGAGGGACAAGGGGCTCACAGGCTAGCATGTGGTGAAAGACTTTATCACGCGTCGCATCAGCCCCCTGATGCGATGAGCACATCCTATGTGGGTGTACTCAGGAATCTCGGACCCAACCCGAGACTGTGAGAATGTTCGTAATAAGATTAATTTTTAGTACTGTTTATCAATTATCATGTCTGAATGAATAGACCTCGAGTTGAAAGAAATCAACTCCCGAGTTAAGGCTGTATGTGAGATTCCATCGTTTGAGGTGGAGGTCCCTCGTATTCTGGTGGTCGTATCCACTAAAGGGAAAGAAGAGCACCTAAAGGTAATCGAAGAACTGATTTTGTCTTCAGGCTTACATAGTCGTAGGGAGCGACTAAGAAGCATTTTTCTCTTTCACAGAGTGTAGGCATGAACTACTATCAAGACGTCCAAGGAATCAAATCGATGATGGTTAGAGAAGTAGACAAAGCTAAGGCTTCTCCAGCCATGAGACGTCGACTGGTTAAGACAGTCGATATGGACAAGGGGACCACAAGTGATGTTGTTCCCCTTGTCGTTCTTCTCCCGGCTGCCCCAAACACTTCTATTCAATTGTTCATTATGGACATGAGTACCGCAAGTGAAATAGGGGCGGCCGTACTAGAGCAACCGACTCCTAAGATTAAGGTACCCATCTATTATGATATTGAAACTCATTCAGCAAGCACATCTCGAGGCTTTATCAAGTGACTTGAAAAGGAAAATTGGAAGAATATCATATCTTTTGCGAAGGAGACTACTGCGACAGCTGATCCTGTGGTCGAAAAGTAGGCTACCCCGGTGGTCAAAACTGACACAGACCATTAGGAGGGATTGGTGGGAGAAGGAGCAGTAGCTCTTGCTCCAGACCTTTGATCAGATGTGGTCGAAGGTGCATAGGACTTTTGACCAGACGTGGTCAAAGAAGTCCTCATTTCTCCACGACCAAACATGGTCGAAGAGAAGAAGTTGAAGAAATCACTCTCTGGAAGGGTTTCTCCAAAATTCACACTCAAGGTTATGACTCCAAGGTATGAAAATATAAGTATAAATATTGTGTTTTACCTTTATATCTCCTCGAATGCTGACTCACTTTTTACAATTCTAGCTCGGCCTCTCCACTGCCAAAGGAAGCTTCCGCCGAGAAGCCCCCTGTGGCTCTGCCTGTGATCGAAGACATGGTGGAGAAGGTGGTCGAGGGACCACTGTAGCAATACAGGTTACTATCGAAGCTGCAAAGGTTATGACCACAAAAGCAGTCGAAGAAAAAGGAATACAAATGGTGAGGAAAGAGCAGAAGTACTTGATTGAGGGATTGGAAATCCTTTCGATTGGAGTGCCGAAGGGGTGGTTATCGAGGATGTTCCTCTTCATTTTTGAGAAGATACAACTGGAGAAGAAGAACAACCTAACTTCTTCTCTGCACTTTTTAACCTTACATTTGTAGAGGGATCTTCTTCTGGTTGGGCTCCGATCCAAGTACTACACCCCAAAGACCTTCCTGACAAAGAGAATATTTTTGACGACGAGCATCTTAAAAAGGTGTGGTCGAGAAGGGTCAAACAACTCAATCAGCTTGAAAATCCTCGATTGGTTCTCGCTTTGTTTGCACATAGGAGCATGAATGTAAGTATCGAGCACTTGAACATTTGCACTTATTTCTTCTTGTTTCTCACTATCTTTCTTTGATTAGAGAGCGCTAGAAGACATGGCTACTGTGGCTAAGTACCACAGACAGCTTACACTTCTTCAACAAGACAATGTTGATCTCTCTAAGAAGGCAGCGGCATCATAAGTTAGTGGCTTAGGTTGTTGAACTCTATTTCGACCATTTGTTTAGCCTTCTATGTCTGCTTTTAATACTTGTAGGTCTAAGCTTGACGCAGAATTTTTTGCTGTTGCGATCAACAATGAGAAAGCCAATTCGTAGAGGTTAAAGATGGAGAATGATGACTTATTAATAAACCTTGAGAAGGCTAACTCTGCAGTCAAGGCTTTACAAGATAAAATAAATAGTGGTTCTGAAACTTAAGACTGTTCATTTATATATCTTTCTTGCTTTCCTTTAATCCTTTTCCCTTAGCAAAAAAAAGACTGAATTGAGTAAGTTTCACACTGAGGTCAAGGTGAAGGCCAAAGTGATCGTTGAACTTACTCGTATCAACAAAGAGAAAGATAAGAGAATAAGGCTGCTCGATACTCGATTATAGGTAAACTTGACCTTTGACTGTTTCTTTAAATAAGTCTCTTGATGAGTATCATCTTGACCACCTTCGACTCTTTTGCAGAAGCTATGGTCGAAATGAAGTATCTTTCTGAAGCTGCGACTCATAGCCAAGAGGATACCAAGTCAATGAGGGCAATCCTTCAAGACAATGGTGCACCTCTCAATGATCTACTCGATGGGTTTGGTGCGGAGAAAATGTGTCCTTCCAAGGACACCATTATTGCTCATGTGAGTATGATCGAACGACAAGTCAAGGATTTGAAGAAGCACCTGTTGACTCTGAAGTCTGACCAGGTGGAGTCGATTCGTGATGCAATCGGGAGTGCTGTAAGCTTTGTCTTGGCAAAACTCAAGGCATGCGATCAAAACCTCAACTTGCACCCAATCGAGCTTGACTTCAACTGCAATATGGGAGAAGCGGCCCGCCTGGTCAATGAACTGAGCCAACCAGACAAAATATTGTTGAAGAAATGCAACTTGGCTCTCCTTTAGAATGATTTTGTAAATAGTAATTTGTAATGACTTACTAAAATGAAAGACTTACCTTTGGGAGATGAAAAAAATTCTTTCTTTTCCCGCAACTCATCTCATATAGCAATTAATACTCGTAAGATGTAAAAAGAAAATGAAAGAGAATGAATTTTTGACTAAGCGATAAAGTTATGTTGATAACTCTATTCTAACCCCCGACTATTTACTTAGTTTACGTGAATAAACAAAGCAAATAGTATAGAGTGAAATATGCAGAGAGCAGAGTGGTTCATCTGGCCATTGTTATCGAATTCGATCACATGTACTTGTAGCAAAGAGGAAGAACAAGTCGACGCTAGGAAGTTCCTTCTAGTGAGCAGGACCACGTGTAGAAAGGAAAGGCTTCGACTAGGTGATGTTGCTTTCTTTCGACCAGGTGAATGAAATCGAAGATAAACAGTACAAGATAAAACATTCGGATTTCCTTCTTGTATATTCATTCGACATTTTTCTAGACAACTCAATCATTTTATGCTAATAGCAAGAGTTAGGAACGAGTCGACACTAGGAAGCTCCTTCTAGTAGGCATGATCACATGCAGAGAGGAGGGACTTCAACTAGTGGTGTCCCCTTCTCCGACCAATTAAACAAACTAGATGTACTAGAAGTAGTTGAACAAACATAAAAGAAGCTCTACTGAATATACAACAATAAAGATTTGAAAAAACTAACAACTTTATTGAAAATATAGAAATGTTTACACGTAGGATTTGCGTAATTAATCATTATTCTAAGAGTTTGAGAGAATCTGGCTGTCTTCCATATCATACAGAGCCTGAGCGCGTGACTTCGACTATGGTGTAGGGACCTTCCCATTTGGGGGAAAGCTTATCCTTATTAGACTGGGATAAGATTTTCCTCAATACCATGTCGCCTCCAACAAGGCTGCAAGGCTGGACCTTATGATTGTAGTACTTACGCATAGCTTGTTGATAGACTGCTGATCGGATTAAGGCTTGATTCCTCTTCTCTTCGAGTAGGTTGATGTCATCCGCTTGAAGCTGCTCCTAGTTGGAGTCGTTGAAGTTATCAACCCTCATTGACTGGATCATTATTTCTGAACAAAGCATGGCTTTGGCTCCAAAAACTAGGAAAAATGGAGTTTCTCTTGTTGCCCGACTAGGAGTCGTGCAAATTGCCCATAATACAAAAAGTAATTCTTGTATCCAAACCCCTGAGCACTTTATGAGTTGGTCAAAGACTTGGTTCTTAATTCCTTGCATTATTTGGCCATTCGCACGCTTAACTGCCCCATTGCTATGAGGATGGGAGATCGAAGGAAAATATAGTTTGGTACCTAATTTGTCACAAAATTCTTGAAATTTCACGCTCAAAAATTGTTTACTGTTGTCTATAATTATCTAACTTGGGACTCTAAATCGAGTAATTATGCTTCTCATGATGAACTTTTTTGCAACCTCCGTTGTTATCCCAGTCACAGGTTCAACTTCGATCCATTTCATGGACGTGTCAGTAGCCATGAAGAGGAACTCAAAGCCCCCCAGCTCTCTTGGAAATGGCCCCAAGATATCAAGACCCCAAGTCGCAAAAGGCCAAGATAGAGGAATTGTTGGAGAGCCTGAGTTTGTTGGTGTATTTGTCGGCTATGGAACTGCCATTGTACACATTTGTTAACCAGATCCTTAGCATCATTGAGGGATGTTGGCCTGTAGAAACCTTGTTGAAAGGCTTTACCGACCAATGTTTTGTAGAAAGCATGCGCTCCACAGATGCCCCCATGAATGTTGTTAAGGAGTTGTACCCCCTCTTATTGCGATATACATCGCATGAGAACCCATTGCGTTCTCTATTTATAGAGTGCACCCTTGAACAAAGTATACATTCTGGCCTTACGGGATAGAAGATATACTTCATGATCATCATCGGGTATTGAACCCTTCTAAAGTTAGTCATAGATGGGAATCATCCATGTCTCTTCATAATCTAGAGATGATGTCTCTTTAGGAGTTATCTCCAGTGCTTTGACTAGAGACGGCTTCTGGAGTTGCTCCAAGAAGACTCCTGGTGGTACTTGGAGTGGAAAGAAACTATTCAAACCAATTGGTCTACGAGAAAGTTATCCTTCTGAGGGATATACTGTAGCTCAAAACTAAAAAAAATGCTTCTCAAGCTTCCGGACATTCAAAGTACTGAGACATGGTCGAACTCAAGCATTGATACTCTTTGTCGACCTGATTCACGACTAGTTGAGAGTCTTCTCTCACGAGTAGCCGACGAATCTCGAGTGCTTTAGCGGCTCGTATGCCAGCTAACAAGCCTTCATACTCAGCAACGTTATTAGTGGCCGAAAAGAGTAATGGAATGGCATAATTTAAGGTCTCCCCCTTGGGAGATTCCAGGACCACCCTAGCCCCCGAGCCACTTAGCGTAAGCGACCCATCAAAGTACATCGTCTACTGATCGTGGGAATCATATTATTGGGGATCCTGAACAGGTTCAGGGTTTATCCATTTAGTGACAAAGTCTACCAAGATTTGGGATTGAATGGTCGTTTGGGACACGAAATGGAGGTCGAACTCCCCAAGTTTTACCGACCATCTTGTCATGCACCCTGCTGTTTCCTTGTTCTGTAAGACCTTTTCTAAGGGAAACTTAGACGACACAATAATTTTGTGCACCTGGAAATAATGCCTTAACGTCCTTGAAGACATGAGAAGGGCATAGAGAAGTTTTTAGACTTAAGGGTAGCGCTCCTTAGGACCGTGTAAAACTTCACTTACATAGTATACTGGTCACTGGATGTCCTCACACTCTGTGACCAATACAGCACTAACTGCCTGTGACATGGTAGATAGATACACTAAGAGTGTCTCTCCGGATTTTAGAGAAACCAGGATAGGTGCACTCGTAAGATATCTCTTGACATCTTCGAAAGCATCATTGGCCTCTTTTCACCACTCGAAACCCTTGTGTTTCCTCAGAAGCTTAAAAAAGGAAGACCTTTCTCTCCCAGATGTGCGATGAATGACTTAAAGCAGCCATGCACTCAGTGATTTTCTGGACTTCTTTCTTTGTGGTCGGAGGGCGCATCTATTCGGTGGCGTTGATCTTCTCAAGATTTGTTTCGATACCTCTTTCCGAAACAAGGAATTCGAGCAATTTTCCTAAGGAGACACCAAACACACACTTCTCAGGGTTGAGCTTTACGTGATGCTTTCTAAGATTGTCGAAGGTCTCCTATAAGTCTAAAATGTGATTAAGTTGTTTGATGCTTTTTACGACCAAATCATCAATGTAGGCTTCCAAGTTTTGGCCCATTTGATGTATAAAGGTCAATTGCATCAAACGCTAAAAGGTCGGACCAGCATTTTGCAAGCTGAATAGCATCTTGACATAGTAAAATACTCCAAATGGTGTGATAAATATGGTCTTCTCTTCATCTTCTAAAGACATACTGATCTAGTAATAACCAGAGTATGCATCTAGAAAACTTAATATTTCACAATCAGCAGTAGAATCAACCAACTGATTCATTTGGCTTCGGCACGGCTTTATGCTCTGAGTGCTTGCTCGAAGGCTACGCCTTGGTAAGTTCTCTAGTTGGTAACTAGTTGACCATTTGAAGGGACTTGTGATCGCACGTCAGTGCCATTTTCTTGTCACAGCGAACTGTGGTGACTCCCTTGGGACCTGGCAACTTAAAACATTGATATAAATAATGAGCAACTATCAAAAAACTGTGCCAGGGTTGGTTGTCCGAGTATGGAGTTATACGCTGTGTCGAAGTCGACCACATCAAAAGAGACTTTCTCTGTCCTGAAGTTGCTCGAAGAACCAAACATAACATGCAGAGAAACTTGGACAATGGGCTTGGCCGAGAAACCCAGTACAATTCCATGAAATGAATATCGTATAGGCTTTATTTTGGTACAAGGAACTTGCATCTCATCCAGAGTACTAACAAATAAAATATTAAAAGATTTGCCACCATCAATCAACACACGATTCACTCGATAGTTGTTGATGGTGGGCTTGACCATGATCAGAAATCGATTAGGTCGAGTCGAAGGGATCAGATAGTCACTCTTCTCAAAAAAAATAGTGACCTCCAACCACTTAGGTAAATTATTGACAAGGGTAGGGTCGATAGTGTTTACCTCGTGCTCGACAGCCTTATACTACCGCTTTGACTTGTACGCAGATGATCCATTGTATATATGCTCGATCGTGTGCTTCGGATCCTGGAATGACATGTCCTCATCCTCGTTGGAGTGCTTTCAACCACTCGACTGTCCCACCTCCTCGAGCGTAGGAAGTGGTCCCTTGCCCGAATAATAATCCTCGAGTTTCCACTGGAAAACTCGGCAATTGCAAAGATCGTACCCCTCTTTCTTGTAAAGTGGGCACCATCTAGGCTTGTTGCCCTTCCACGCGGGTGCTTTGCCTTTGCCCCAGTTAGAGTATTGCTTGGAGTTGCGAGGCTCTTTATCACCCACGACCAAGACTTCCTTCGGATTTCCGGCGTGAGGCTTCTGACCAGTAGTCTTGTTCTTCGATTTCTTGGCTTTCTCCTTCCCTCCACTACCTTCACCTTGCTCTTTGGAACCTCGGTTGATCTGGTCAATAGACTTAGTCCATTCGACCGCTTCAGCAGCAGTTGCATAACGGTCTGCCATCTCAAAGAGCTCGGCGACAATGGTTGGAGGATTCAAGGTGATGTCCTCTGTGAACCTCCTGTTGCACTCGCCCTACTTGAATGCCCTAATGACAAAAGTGTCAGAGACCTCCTGTTCCCAGGATGATTGTATGTACCCTGAAAGTTGGCCATCAGATGGTCGTAGAGGTGTTGCCATGAGTAGATCGACTTAAATAGCTAGCTAAGCAACCAAGACCGAGCAGATCCTTCGAGCACCATTAGAAGATAGTTTGCCATGACGTGCTCGCCTCCTCCTACTACCCAAATCGTAGTCGTACAAATCTGGAGGAACTTGATGGGATTCTGGGACCCATCAAATTTCTCTATATTCACTGGTCGAAAACGTGACTACCAGCACACTGCTTAGAGTTTGGGTACAAATGCTCAACATCTGGTAACGATTTCTTGATGTCTCCTTTGCGGGAAAGGGTAGTTGACATCGCCCGACGATCGTACTCAGCGATGCCCTATGGTCGGTGGACCTGACCTATAATAGGCCTCACCTATAAGAGGGTAACACTCCTCGTACTCCATCTGCTGCTTCAGGTTCCTTGCTAGAAGTGGTGACTGAGTATCAACTTACCAATCTAGAGTCGTTCGAGGTATTCTCCTCCGACTTGTATTGTGATCGAGAAGAATCAACTTACCGATCTGGAGCCATTTGAGGTATTCTCCTCTGACTAGTATTGTGATCGGGAGTCCGACGTACCCTGTTACCATGCCGAACCCAACTAGATGAGTTTCGTGATCAACTAGATGCGGTCATACCTTGCCGATTCTCATAGTTTCATTGGCGAGGGTGCTCAAGTCTGGCCATTAGATCACGAAGTCTTTGTGCAATCCCTTTAGTGAAGTGGTCGTTGCCCAGTGCCCGAGCAAGATCTTAAGTCGGATTCTTGAGCAAGTCATTGATCCATTGAAGCTCGAGCCTCTTCGGATTGGTACTGGACACTCCAAGCAAAGATCTCTGGGTATCCAGTCTTCTTTAAGTGGTCTCAGGATCCTTAATCCCTGATGTTGGCTGAGGCTGCATCACATGAGAGCAATTATTTCTAGGATTTCTCCCGCACTCATCAGAGTACTCATCGGGCTCATCACTGGAGTTCTCCTTACCATCCTCACAAGAGGAAGGAGAATGTGATCAGTGGGGAGCATCCTCAGGCCTTCCTTCAAGAGGGTGATGAGGATTTGCAGGCAGGGCAAAGACCTCCTGTCTAGATCTCCACTTCTAGGAGAGGCCCCCTCGTCTAAAGAATCGTCGAGCGAGATTGCCTCGTGGCCTGGAGCAAACCCCACCAGGTAGGGGAATTTCGGGTTATAAGTGCCCCGGCCTGATCTGTTCCCTGTGAAAATACGGGCAAACGCAACGAGTGCGCACCCATTCTCTTTGTAGATTCGACCGGAGAGTCACCACCACCAATTGGTGATAGATTCTTGGATTGGAAAATCCAGGGCTCGCTGAAATTGCTCGGGGTGTCACCGCGGGACATGAAAACTTGGGGGTAGGCCCATTATCACATTGTGAGTCCTCATCATGGTCGGGTTGACCCTTGCCACTTGGGGGAAGTGAGTCCTTCGTTGGGCGTACTGCTGTGGGGGATTTGGATCCCTCATCAGCCTTTTCTGCAGTGGGATCTCCGAGGTTCCATGACAGATTTCCAAGGAGACTCTCATTGTCAGATGATTGCATCGTCTTGTAGGCATCCATGTCGAGGTTTGCATATTCGGCCGAGTCGAACCCGTTCTCCTCATTTCACTCCCCTGCCATGAGGACATCAGGAGAAAGAGAACTTGCAGGCCAGAAAATTACCAGGATCTTGGAAGAAGTTGAATAGCACGGACAACGCCAACTGTCAGTGTTTTAATACTGATCTTACGTATGATTTTTCGAATTCGGGGAAACTCGTATCACTAAGATCTGGTAATGCAGAAGGAAAGTACGGGAATTTTTATACAGGTTCGGGCCTTCTTCTGGGAGAATAATAACCCTACGTCCTGTGTTACTATTGCTTATAGAGGAAAATTACAAAGTGTGTAATGAGAAATGCCTTGCGCTATCTCTTGCTTGGATCCTCCTCCCCCTACCTCTCTCCGACATCAACCTTTATATAATGGATGAAGCAGTGGCTGTGGTCTTACGCCAAAAGATGTCCCAACAGTTCAGATAATAACTGTCCATTGGAAGTTATTATCAGAGAGATATAAGGGCGGTTCGCCATACAACGGTTATTGTCAGTGAGGATTGTGTGTTGTTATTAAAGATAAGCACACATTTTAACCGTCTTGTCAAGCGACTCTACAAGGCACTAGATATGCTATTAGTAAGAAAGTCTATGACTAGGACATAGGACATATTACGAGTACATGGTCGTAAAAAGACTTACGACCAAAGAGTAATCGCAGTAAAACGTGCAACTATGTGATTGTAGAGAGATATACGACCAAGGAGTAGTCGCGGTAGGACATACAACTATGTGGTTGTAGAGAGACTTATGACCAAGGAGTAGTCGCAGTAGGACTTACGACTATGTGGTAGTAGAGAGACTTACGACCAAGGAGTGGTCATAGTACTTACGACTATGTGGTTGTAGAAAGACTTACGACCAATGAGTGGTCGCAGTAGGACTTACGACTATGTGGTCATAGAGAGACTTACGACCAAGGAGTAGTCGCAGTAGGACTTATGACTATGTGGTCGTGGAGAGATTTACGACCATGGAGTAGTCGCAACAGAACTATTATATCCTCATCAGTTAGTTTAGCCGATAGGCCTCTGTTGCCAAATAATTTGGTGATAGGTTCTGTCGCTAATTGAAACGACGTTAGAATGTGCCTTGTCAGTCTGTCACTATTTTATTTGATGACATAGCTCCTGTTGCCAATTCATTCAATGACAAAGTTTTTGTCGCCAATTCATTGATGACAGGGTATTATTTTATAAATTTTTTAAGGGTATTTACTTTTGTCATATTAATAAAGGGGTGAGTTATTTTTTTAAAAAAAAAATCTTCGCATGCAGTACACCAAAACACTGTCCCTAAAAAGCGAGGGCAATCACTCTGTGGGTAGAAAAAGATTGACAGGGAAATCTGGATGTTTGTCGGGGAAACAGATTTGCCGACAGTTGTAGTCCTCGCAGATGCTTTCGGCAGATTGGCTCTGTTCTTTTCAGCTTCTAAAAGCTGCTTTTTGGCTTTTCTACAGTAACTAACTTTTAAATGGAATATTTTTTTCAAAACATGGTCTACTAGTTAATAGTAGTACATACTTTACTAACTTCATTTATATCGGCAAAAACTACACGTGAGTTTTTGTTACTCTGTAATCTCTCGTACAAACAGTCCAAAAGCCACAAGCTACAACCAAAAGCCACAAGCCACATCCAAAAAGAACAGGCCTGAGTACTGCCACAAGTCTTTCTCCACAGATAATTTGTCACCGAAGGTCACTTTTTCTTGAAGGGAGTGCCGTGTACCAGTGTAGTAGTGTCAGTGGAAGAACCAGATGAAAGCAAGACGGGTAATAAGGAGATTATTGCAGTTATTGGTCTAGTACTGTCGAGTATATGAATATGGGAAGCCCAGTACTACTAAACACTCCTGTTTAGTAGTATTAATTATTTGTTCGAAAGCCCAAATTAATTAAACAGTTGTAAATTCTTGTCTAATTTTTTTAAAGCCATATTAACTACTAACATATGAATAAGATTTATGACATTGTCCAAAAATTGTGGTGGAATGTACTTATCTATGACGATAACAATATTGGTCACAAGGGTTTATGTCATTGAAAGCCGAAATTTGTTGTAGTGTGCCCACAACTCTCGGTCAATTGCTGCATCTAGTTAATCTAGTTAAGGTATGGAGTGTCAAATTAAGGAGAAGCTTGGGGCCGGGTAAGGCAAACGACTCGTTCATGTTCGGGCTTCAACTCGAAAGTATGGGCCATATAGCTAAGTTGTTGGAGCCAACCACTAATTATTTCTTATCATAAGCTCTATGTTCTTTAGATGCGTTTCTTAGCATATAAGCAAATGCAGTTTATTATAAGGAAAATCTGTTTCCCGTGCTGAAAGACTAACGATAATTCTGAGAAGACAAGAAGAAGAAAGAAAACTGCTAACAAGTAGGGAAATTAAAAGAAAGAGACTGGTGGGAAACCTGGGTACGGGCCTGTAAGCCTGGTCCATTAGTGGGCACTCCTCCCCTTAGTCTATAGGGTCTGTTTGGCTACGGCTGTGGCTTATGGCTTTAGCTGAAATTTTTGAATTTTGGCTATTTACAGTACAGATTACGGAGAGACAGATACTCACGCGCGATTTTGGCTGGTACAGATGTTGGGCTTTTAACGTGTAGATCGTTTAACTTGTAGACCCCGCCTTGAGAAAATACTCCATTTGAAAGTTAGGTACTGTAGCAAAAGCCAAAAGTCGCCAGCTTTGGAGGAAAAGAACAGACCCATAAATAGAGGTCTCAATCATTGTAAACTTGTACTTATGAAGAAGAAAGTAATAAAGAAAGACAGTAGTATTTATTATTTATATTATCTGTGTTTGATCATTTCTTTTGCATAGGAGGAAATGATCGGATTAGAGTCACCAGCGACGGTTCCTCAACATGTTGTCAGCACGAATCACTCTGGTGGATTGAAGGTAAGCATCGAACTACTCATAGATTGAATTACCTGTATCTAGATCGCTTTAAATTTCGCAAAATTTACTTTCTAGATTATTTTCTACGGTGCAAATCCGCTCTAAATCCATTGCGAGTAGACTTGGAGTCGCAGGCCAAGCCGATCGGTAGATTTGTGTAAAAGAGTAGATGTTGATTGCACTCTAGATTGAAAAAACAACACATGCACGCCGCCCGTATGCGTCGCATGAACCACGGGCCGATCGCCCACATGCACCGGGCCACACCCTGCTGGCCACCCACACGGCCACTCGAGCCATCGCGCCACTTGTCCGAGCCGCCTACACACGGCTGAAGGCGCCATCGGCTGTCGTGCTGCCCATCCGTGCCGTTTGCACGTGGCCGCCCGAGCGCCACCTTCATGGGCCACCGCCTGAGCACGCCAGCTTGCGGACATGCTGGACTGCCGCCGCCGGGGCCCTGCATGGCTGCCGCCGGAGCCCCGTATGGCTGCTGCCGTCCAACCTCGTGTTGAGCACCACCGCATGTCCGCGGCCGCGCCGCCCAAGTCGCTCGGCCACTCCGCGTCACCGCTCATCTCCTGAGCACCGCCGGCCAGATGCGCCACTCCCGAGCGCCGCCAGCCTAAGCGCCCCTGCTTGCATGAGCCGCTCCCGAACGCTACCGGCCCGAGCTCCGCCATGCCGCTAGACCGCCCCGGCTTCTCCCCACACGGTCGCCTCGCTCGGCCGCTCTGGCTTCGCCCCACATGGTCGCCTCGCACGGCCGGTCGCGGTGCCTTCACCCCTAACCGGTTGGCTTGGGCCGAATGGGCCGGGGAATTTTCCCCAATTTGGGAGAAAAAGAGAGAAAAAAACGGGGGCGGGCGGCGTCTGAGATTTGCAAAAAGGACCCTCCAAAATCTGAAAATTGTGAGGGTCCTCTGATTTTTTGGATAGGCCCCTGGTTTTCTGAAAATTACGCGAAAAATTTTCACAGAACTGAAAATTAGGGAATAAGCCCTCAGAAATTGCATAATTTATTGAAAATTCATATTCCAGCATAAAAGGGCCCCGGAAATTCAAATTTCGGATAGTTTTTAACATTTGCTGCAGTGCTGGGGCAGCACTGTATTTGCAAAATTTAATTTATGCGCAGTGACTAGAGACAGAGGGGTTACGTTGGGACCAGTGGAGATAAAACCCTGGAAGCACATGTGATTGTAATGCATCGGTGAGGACGGCCTTATCCATCTACAGTACTAGCACAGGTGATACGAAAAAGGTTGGCTTTCGACGTTGAAGTCTAGTATTGGTTTGTTTTCCGACAGCACAAGAAAAAGAAATACATCAAATTTAGAGTTCAAAATTTAACCCTCTCTCTAGAGTCCAAAATTCAACCTCAACTTCAAAATCGAGTATTTTCACATAGTTGAACTCTCAAAACTAAGCATTTTCACATCCTTGAACTCTCAAAACCGGACGCTCCACCGGACTTGAGGAAGAAACCCTCGGTTCAGCAATATATTGGTCAGCCTTTGGGCGATAGGCACAGCCCCTTTGCATTTGACGTCGTCTTCTCTCGCCTTTGCGCATCTGCAGACTAGCAGCAGTGTCGCCACTTGCTGTTGTTGGTGTTCATTGGATGCAGTGCAGCCACCTCCTATGGTCGCGACCACACACAAGAGTGCCACACAGCATTCTAGGGAGAATGGGAGAGGGGAAAGAAATTTGGGTTCATGATGTGTAGGCGAGGACCAACTAAGCCATGGTTGAATTGGAGAGAGAGATGGGAGAGGCAGACCAAGGAGGAAGACATATGGGCCCAACCATTTTTTTGCCAACCAGAAGCAGAAGCATGTGTCGCTGAGCGAGGTGGTTGTGATCAGAGGCGGAGCCAGGGAAAAATCTAGCCTAGGCAAGTCCATTTGGGCATTGCCGCATTAGGGGAACTAGGGAGGGAGGGGGATGGGGAATCACCTTCTCTTTTTGCGTTGGACATGTTCGACGTCGGAAAGTTGGTGCCTCCTCCTTTGGACCCTTGTTGTAGTGCGGCTATGTAGGCTGTGGCTTTGCCCTTCAGGCTCCGGCCCTCATCGCCATCTCTGGTCTCCGCCACCTCCTACTCTCCTGGCTGGCAAGTAGCAACACCCTCACTAGCCTCCGCCTCGCCGCACCGGACTGCTTGTCACCGCCACCACTTGGAGGGAGAGGGAGATTGGGATCTGGGAGGCGAAGAGAGGACATGGCCTCCTCCCTGCAGCTCTGCCCTTCGGGCTGCCGCCCTCATCGATCTTCGTCGCTTCCCAGTATTGTCCTCACTGACCACAGCCTCGTCGAACTGCTAGTGCTCGTTGCCGCTGTCACCACCGCTTGGAGGCGAGCTGGCTGGGAGAGATGCGACGCAAGGAGGGGAGGTGGGGACTGCTTGACTATGGGCTCGGTTGGGCCTAGGGTGGTGGGGAGTAAGGAGTGGTCGAGTGGGCCTGGGCGTTTCGAGCTTTTGGCTTGCACCATGTGTCCATACTGCCTCACACGCAGGGTGTATCCAGGTCCAAGAGCATGCACTATCCAAATGTCTAGAAGCCAATCGTGTTCAACCTCTAGGCAGCAGTTGAGTTGCCCAAATAGAGCATCCATGGCATCAAGCAGCAGACAAGGCTTGCCTGAGAAGATGCGACTTCCATCATGCCTGGTGGCCGTGGGACTTCACTGGAGCTCCATGGCTTGATACTGGCGAGCCTGGGCAGGTGCCCACCCTACCTAGAGGGTTGACTCCACCCTTGGTTGTGATGGAGTCCCGGGCTAGTCGATGAGACGTCGATATGCAATGGTTGTGCAATCGGGTGCATGAGGGAGAGAGAGGAAGAATATAGGGAGGGTATGACATGTGGTCCCCCCATCTTTTTTTTCTTTGCAAATTTGTTAGATGAAGTGTTTGTTAATGTGACATCTATGTTAGTCAAACACATGTACACGAATATGTCACATCGTTGAAAATCACTATTGTTTAGAGTGAGTGTTGTGTTTTATACCGGTTTAAGAGTTTAATGTTGCAAAGTGCACGATTTTATAGTTTATGGTTGAAAATCGAACTGAGATCAAAGCTTAGAATTGAAAAGTGATTTTTTTCCTATGTGATAAGGCGATGGTTAGAAAACCGGTGGGAACGGTTTCCGTTGGTTTTCGACCAAACCGGTATGGATCGAGCGTGTATCCTCGTCCGGTTTTCATGCCGATTTGTGACACTAATTTAATCCGATTCTTGACAAGTTTAGACAAATTTTCGCCTATTCTAGCTAATGTGACCAATATATATGTTTATGGTTCCCTGTCCAGGAACCGTTCGGCTTTTTTGCGCAAACCGACGGGGTCCGGAAACTAGGCCCCTATTCCTGTTCATCTCCTTCCGCGCGCTGGTGCCAAGGTATCATCCTCCTCTCTCCCAGAAATGGTTTCGTGTTGTGGGTTTTGCGGCAATTGCCCTTCATCCCCGCTCAGTCTCCCATATATCTCTGAAACCGAGCTTCGTAGGTTTAAATGCCTGGGTTCTACGCACTGCAATCCACAAGCTCAGCCACGGTCAACCTCCAACCCCGGCCAATCCGGGACCAAAGTAGGCCCATGGCCAGGGTGGTTCGGAGGCGCCTCTCCAGCTCGGCGAGCGACGCTAAGATCAGTAGAAAAAAGTCGTTGACAAATCACATCAAATTGAATTTGGATCAGAGAAAATTATTATTTATTGTCAGAAAAGTGATTATAGTAGCACTGGTATCAAAGTATGTACAATAACATTATATCAACTGTCCGAAAACCACATAGAATATAAGATAATATAAAAAAAGTGGAAGCATAAATAATTATATCATATCTTATACTGTAGCCGACTGTAACGTAAGAAATAAAATATATTATGTACAAAAGAGCTGTCTTTATTATGATCTATAAATGATATAGCTCTGCTCCAACCGACTGTGGCTTTTGGCTGTTTATTTTGGATAAAATTACGCTGTAGCAGCTGTGAGCTTTTTCGCAGACAAAAAATAAAAAGTATCGTTATATCTATATAGACAATACAAAGAAATAGAGGGAAAAAATCAAAATTAAGAAACTGACGTATTCCAAATAACCACTTCTACAAGACAAAGCCACTTGGAGCGCTCCACTATTATTGGCTTTTGCTAATGAATAATAACTTATACATAAGCTTGTAGAGAGACTCAGTGCGATTTTATCCAAACACTACTACAAAAGAGACTAAATTGGATGCTTCACAGACGATTTTTAATACAAACCGTCTATGATAATGAAGTTATCACATACGATTTTAAATATAAACCATCTGTGAGTATCACAGACGGTTCTAGATAAGAACCGTCTGTAATAATGGTAGACATCACAGACAGTTCTTATCAAGAACCGTCTGTGATACTTCACAAGCAGTTTGTATTAAAATCCATCTGTGATAATGAAGTTATCATAGACGGCTTGTATTAAAAACCGTCTGTGATATGTTTCCCGCCTCACAATCCCACCGCGTATCACCTTGTAGGCGCTGCCGCCTGCCGACCGAACGACAGAAGTGATATTTTTACAAATACTATATATATATATATCTATTTTTATAAATACAATATAAAATAGTATCAAATCTGACTTTAAATCCCAATATAATCAGCGCGATAGACCCCAGTTCTGCCCTTGTGGTACTACATATGATACTAACAAGGCTGGGCTAGCCTGTGGACCTTTCGTGGTCTCGTCAACAACAGTTACAACACGCTTCGCCCTCCTCCTCGCGTCCATTTCTTCGTTGAACAATTCGCTTCCTTTGCAAGTTGCAACTACAAAGCCTACTCGTCTTCTTCCCCTTCTCCTCTCCCAAGTCTTCCACCTCCTCTTCCTCCTCCGATCGATGGATGCGTCGGACCGCTCGTCGCCGCGCAGCCGGCAGCTGCAGGGCCCGCGCCCGCCGCGGCTGTGCGTCACCACGGACTCCCACAAGATCAAGAAGCCGCCCGTCGCGCCGCAGCCGCACGGGGCCGCGCAGGCCCGACACCACCTGAAGGCGCATCAGCAGCCGCGGGCACCGGTCATCATCTACGACGCCTCGCCCAAGGTCATCCACACCAAGCCCAGCGAGTTCATGGCGCTCGTCCAGCGCCTCACCGGCCCGGCCGCGGGCGGCCCCGCTCCGGTGGCCCACTTGATGGAGGCGGAGCCGTCCGCCGCGTCGGCGCAGTTCCAGCCGCAGCAATTCCTGTTCTTCCCGACCGCCGCGCTCTCGCCGGCCGCGAGGTACGCCGCCATCGAGAGGTCCGTCCGGCCGCTGCCGCCGGCGCCCTACGCCGGCTACGGGGTGGACGTGGACGGCCTCCCGTCGGTCCTCGGCCCCGGCCGGCCGGGGATCCTCTCGCCGGTGCCGTCCGCGCTGCCGCCGGCGGCGTCGTCCACGCTGTTTTCGCCGCTGCCGTTCGACCCCAGCTGCCTCTCCTGGCTCAACGACCTGAGCCCCTTCCTCCCCTCCGCCGGCGCCCGCGAGGCGCCGTTCGCGCCGAGCCCGGGCAGACTGCTGCTGGCCACGCCCACCATGCCGTCGCCGGCTACCGTCTCCATCATGGAGTTCTTCAGCAACTTCCCGGACCTGTAAATTAATCTACTCTGCTAATTTGATTGATTACTCTGGTGTCCGGTGCAAGAAAGCGCCCGCGTTCTAACAGCCTGGTTAATTAATTTCCTAATCTACTACTCTTTTACCGCGCGCGGCGGGGTTAAAGGTAAAATTTCCGCGCCGTCGCGGTAATTTGTGGTGATGAGCGAGGCGGCTAAGCTCTGACCGGAGGCACCGTACAAGATGTTCCTGAGATGATACAGTGGTTGTTGAAAATCACAAGGTGGCAATCGCTAATAGGAAGCAATGGCTCTCAAACCACACATATACACATACGAATCTAATTAGCTTTTCATGGATGGAAGTTTAGGCTTATATGAGGCATCGACACACACGTGCACTCATACGAAGCTATCAGACTTTCCATTAGCACACTACGCTCATACATACGTTACAGCAAGGAGTCTGCTCCTTCTATAACATGACAAATCGACTTACATTAGCATTGTTCATCATTATTTTTTACTGCTGTTAACATACATGACCAGCTGTCTTTAACTAACATAGCTATAAAAATAACTCATACGGTGGTGATCATTTGGGCTTTTTTTATGGCTTATGACTAAAAAGTACTGTAGCTGGCTGAAAAAATATTGTAGTTGACAGAGGCTTATTTAGCATAATTAAATTTTAAAAAATTAAAAAAATATAAAAAATATGTTAGCCTATTACGTATAATACAAACAAATATGGGAAAAAAGAACCGACAAAAAAGCTCAACAAAAAATCAAAAGTTCAGAAAAAGATGGAATTTATAAATAGTGAAAAATAAGTCGGAAGCTAAAAGCTGAAGTGAAAGCTAAAGTCTTGATTTATCCAGGGACTTCATGACCGACATAGGACTCCTGAAAAAACATTCTTAAATGGACATGAAACATCCAGTGCTGTTTTATGTGGCTACTACTCAAAACTTCATGTCGGTACATTGCATGAACCCAAATCAGCTAGAACTTTTCAGCTCTTGTTTTCTACTAGAAGTTTTGAGGAGCAACGGGAAGCATCATTATGGATTAGTGCCAAGCTAGGTTTGAGTTCACACATGATAGTGATATATTTTTTTGAAGCTTTAAATATGCATTGCTATATTTTAACAGTTGTACATACTGTGTTTTTTTACTTTTTTTTTAAAGAACAACTTAATACTCTATTCTTAGATATTTTCTTGTGGAGGTCAGTTGGTGAGAGCAAGTTGGCCTGGCCTGAGGTAGCTACTCATTAAATTTCTTCTTCCTGGTAATGAATTGGCATTGTCAACTGTGTATGTTGGTAGAGGCCGGGCTATTCTTCTCTCTTCTTTTCTTTTCTTAAATTCTGATTGTGTTATTGCCTTGTGAACGAAGGAGATGATTGATTGTTTCATTTGTTGATTCTTTATCCTAGATACTTCAGATTTGTTCTTTTCCGCGTATGAGGCTTTTTTCGATAAATAATTATGATAATTTTTTGTCTCTATTTTAAAGTAGTTTGTCATAACAATTTTTACGAAACAGCTTATCGATATTTAATTCATTTACATAAATACGAGATCTTAAAATTATAACTCACGGCTGAAAAGACCCACGCCCTTCAACTGTGTCCAGTGTGCTGATTTGGCCCTCTCGTGGCAGTTTTTTTTTTTGTAGATTTAGGGTGCTTTCTCTCTTACTTACGGTTTAGTGGCATATAGTTTATACTACAGTACTATCTTTCAAACGGTTTGTTTTTTAAGGTGAGATCAACAAAAAGATTATAGTAAAAAAGCGTAGTGAATTCCGCTGTACTGGCTAAAATCGTATGTGATTATTTTTATTTGTATACTGTTTCTCACAAAAAGTTAGATTCAAAAATTTTAATTATAAATCATAAACCACAATTTAAAAAAACATATCTTTAATCCCTATAACATGTCTTTTTACAGATTTTGTCTTTCGTATCCCGTGGCCTCCAAGCACGGAAATTTAGCGGCACGCTGGGAAAGCCCGCCCACTCTCCACGTAACCGTACCGCAGGATGGGGGCAGCTACTTCCCGCGTCCGGGTAGTATTGCTACCAGTTCGATTTAAATTTGTGAGTGATATTGCTCTGCAACAACAAAGTGTAGCTAAGGTAGTGCTGTTCGGTCGGGGGTATCTCATGCGGCACCCGGACGCGGGAAGTAGCTAGGCGGCCACATCCTGCGGCACGGGAAAAAAACGGCCACGGTGACTATATTTACAAAAAAAATTGTCACGAGCGGCCAAATCAGCACAAAGATCTTCATCTGCCGTGTCTTTCTCAAACGACACAAGGGATTGAGTGTACTCTCAATCATTCGATTTGATATTGGGTGGCTGAGATGATCGCACGAAGACCTGTGAGAAATTGGGATGTGACCGTTTACCAACAGGCCGTGTGAGCTTTCTCGTTCGCCGTCATCTCAAGAATTCATTAATACTTGATGGCTAGTCCGGCTCATTTTTCTTTTTGGCCCTGGCATTATTTTAAAAACATCAAGATAGTTCGCTTATTATTTCTAAATTTTGTTTTTTTTTGGTTTTTTGAATTTTTTTACTAGTTCTTTTTTCCCGTATTCGTTTGCATCTGCGCTAACCTGTTTTTCATTTTAATTTTTTAAATTTAGTTATACCAAATAAGCTACCATCAGCTACAGTGTAATTTTAACCAACTACAATATAATTTCAGCTATAAATCAGTTTATTTCAACTCAACCCAACAACACATAAGTTTCGATTATCATAATTCATGGCAACGGCAAACAAAGTCTTTAAGCCCTCGCTTATGGACGCCACGCGCACACAAAGCTAATTAGCTGTAACAAAGAAGTCTGTAGCTAGGCTGGCCTAGTCCGAATTTATGTGGGTCGCATGTGGCCTTGAACAATGCTACACAAAGAGGCTTCTATTAGGGCATGTACAATGGTATGAGCTAGTTACTAGCTCTAAGATAACTTCTCCAATGATATTAACTTTTAGCACATAGCTCATAACATGAATAGTCCCACATGACATCCTCATATAATCTTGAAATGTGTGTATGAGACTAGCTCTTGATCAAGAGCTAGCTTTTCTCTCTCTTCTATTAAAATATGAAATAATATGTTTAGAGCTAGCTCATAAGTCATCATTGGACATGCCCTTAGACCACAGGCAACCCCCAAATTGCGTCCGCCAAGCCTGCTCCATGAATGTTACAAAGCACTCCTCTTCAGTACTCGCTTTGTATTGCAATATAAATTCAAACCCACTATATACACAGATGGAAGAAACACTAAATATAAAAAGATTAATATCTAAAGTTAAGGAGTGGAATTTAAATACCTGACACTTCCCTCCAGTGACTGCCCAAAATATATTTTGATGTTTTTAAAATAATACCAGGGCAAATTAATGCCCACATATATCTAAGCACTGCTAAGCATGTCACTTATATACGGACTTATCAACTAGTATGTATACTACTAATTCTAAGGCGATAAAGGAATATATCCAAAATCAATTGGTGGAATTTAATAATGTGAGTAATATTAAGACATTAACTACAATCTAATGACAATATAATTTTAATCCAAGTAAAGTATGCAATTTAATAATTTAAAGTAAAATAATTTGCCTTCAAAAGATAGGTGTAATATAATCAAATTGATAACTTGCCTTGCTCAATTTACTACAGGTCTTGTTCTTGCTCAAAGTCTTGGTCTTTATCTGGATTTCGATCTCGCTCAAACTGTTGCTTCTTCGAGACTTAGTTACGCAAGAAATGTCAAAAACCAAATAACACAAGACTACAAACAAAGCAAAGCAAAGCAAATAAATTCAAATAAATCTGAATAAATGCAATTAAACTCTATCATGATTAATTTGGTGATATGAGATATGGTTCTAGTGAGCGCAAGCTATAGACAGTATCAAATGAAGTTTGAGCGAGGGGGAAAGGTATAGAGGAAATCTGCTGGGAAAAGCATCAAGGAAGGATTAAGGAGTATGAATGAATATTCACAAGAATATTCCACTCCAGATTCAAAGGTGGTTAGACATAGCTGACTAACGGGTACTATTGCTCGAATTTAAATTAATTATTTATTTATTATTTTCTATTTATTAAGTTCCATGAGCTAGGTGTGACTTATAGATAGATATGAGGGTCTACATGGTGCATTAAATAGTATTTACCAAATATTATTATTTAAGGATTACGGTGCAAGCTCTACATGCGATATGTATAATTTTAATTAATCAGATTAATATTATATTTCACATTACTAAGAATCTCATGACATATTATTATTTAAGTTCAATTGCCAATTAATCGAATGGTCAATTCAATAATTAACTAAAAGGTGGGTCAGCTATTTAATTAATTTCTATAACATCCTTATACTGGAGACACATCTAAGTGGTTGATAGATTATACCACTAATTGCTAAATAATAGCTAACTTTAGTTAGGCCACTCTTTACTCATAAACCACAATTGATAATTGATTAATCCTTGGGGTTTAACTTTTGATTAACCTGTGCGCTAAGCAACAATCCTAATACTCCAAGTCTTAATCGATGCATAACCATTCAACAATGTACTTTAATTAATATCTAATACTAACTAACTAACTTTGATTTAAAATATAATTACATGGGTTAGCTAGAACACCTATTTCTCCATATATGGTGTTGCAAAGGAACTATTTATGGTCTAGGGCTCATTAGTATTTAGACATCCTCTATGACTATATTCTAATATTATCTTTACTTGAATTAATATTTTAAATCAAGTCCTAATGCATGCTAATGATCTTTATTATCATTCTAATTTACACAAAGTTATATTTAATAGTGGCTTTAATTAGTATTTGAATTTTAAAATAAATATTAATGATAGCCTATATAAAGTATTCACTTTAAATTAAATACTAATTATCTTTGAATAACATATAATTATATTTCAAGGTACCCCTTAAATAAATTTTTGCATTTCTAGTTAAATATTAGTGACATACTATTTAAATTAATTGCCTTAAATGTTTAAACATTATTTATAGAAGGCCCTCGTGACTTTTAATATATATAAATAATTATATTTGGTTCCGAAGAAGATTGCAAATAGTTTTAGATTTCAAACCTAATTTGGTTAGCAATTTAAAATTATTATATGATACAACATTAACTTGTTATATTTTCATGCTTTAATCCTACATTAATTATTTTTAGCCATCAATTAATTTGCTAATCATGCAACTAGTCAAGATATTTTCAAATTTACTCAAACCCTTTCTTTAGTACCTTAATTAAGTTATTCTTATTCAAATTATATTTCATCATGTTTTATTTGAATTTTTGTTAAATATTTTAATTTGTCTGAATTATTTTCTAATAGGAAAATCAACAGATATTGATAGGTGGGACCAACACTACAACAATCTCTCTTTCTCTCTACTGAAACAAAATATTTGGCAACTGATGATGTTGTTGAGCATGGAACCAGTGAGCGAAGCTATGGCGGCAGATAGTGACACTCAAAATGGGTTGTCGGTGCGTCTACGCGCTTATGTGACGGTGATGGCACAACCGAAGGTGAGCTACAGTGGCGGCGTGACTGCCACCATGGCAACGGGGCTCATGGCAATGCGCGTGAGAAAAAGGAGGGCATGGAAAGTGTCTAAAGGTCATAGGGAACTCATCAGAGAGAACGATGAGGTCAGGGAAGGTCCAAGGTGGTCTAGCGACGGCAACCCAAGGTAGGGTAGCAGTCCTCAATGGCGACGATGATCTGGAGAGGGAGATGGCTAATGTCATCATCGGGGATAGCTAGAAGCACTACTACAAAAAGCCATATATTAGATGTCACATCACAGACGGTTCTCAAAACTGTCTGTATTAAATACAATCACAGACAGTTTTAGTTTAGAGAACGTCTGTGTTGCTGCAGCCCTAAAAACCATCTGTGAGGAGGAAATATCATAGACGATCCCTAGTTAAAACCGTCTGTGAAGTATCGTAGATGGTTATTAACACGAACCGTCTGTGATATTACCAAATATCAGAGGTAGTTTTTATTTGAACTTTCTGTGATACTTTACAGACGGTTTGTATTAAAAACCATCTATGATAATTCTACTACATTAATTGCATTTAAAGAAAATAAATAAGTGGAATGATGAATGAAATGTTTATGGAGTATATGTGATATAAGACATCACAGATGGTTCTATATTAAAACCGTCTGTGATGTTAAGTTATTACAGACGGTTTTAAATAATAACCGTTTGTGATTTATATATATATATATATATATATATATATATATATATATATATATATATATATATATACACATATATATATATATTCGTCGCCTCGCCCCAAGCCCGTCGGCCCCTCCTCCCTCCGTAGCCTGTCGCCCTCCTCCTTCCTGACTTTGGCGTCCTTCCTCTCCCGAGGCCGTTGCCCTCCTCCTCCTAAGCCTATCGCTGCCTCCCTCGACTCCGTCGGCCTTCCTCCCCCAAGGTCGTCGCCCTCCTCCTCTCGAGCCATCGTCGTCTCCCCCGACTCCGATGGCCCTCCTCGTAAGGTCTAGCACTGGGTGAGAAGGCCGGGTTTTAACTTGATCAACTCCTGAAACTGAGAGGAAAACTTACTTCTTAATCTATGCATTATGTTAATTACAAATACTCATACTTGTGCTCAGTTTAATATATTGTCCTTTGGCTTGATTACTTAGTTCATGTTGCGAGATAATAGTTTGATCTCTATGTTATTATCATGTCTTTAGATATATGCTCTTGGTTTTTTGGATTGTTGTAATTACTATGGTTTTAGCATGAATTCAGATTTAATTCCAGTAAAATATTATTGTTTTAAAGCATAATTTCACCAGCATTTAAATGACAAAATAAGCCTAATTGGCTAACAAAAGGAGCATATATTCTTAATTTTAGAGATCATAGAGCATGAATATATTATTGATATGAATGTGATTTACTTGAAGAAAATAGTTTTGATATTTGTCTCTAGTTCATTGTCTCATGAATTGCTCACTTCTATTATCTTTTGAAGATGTCATTCGCTCATTCTTCGACATCGTCACTGGATGCGTTGATGCACTATCCTCTGGAAAATCTTGAAAAGAAAGAGTACTATCGAAAAGGCCCTAGGGTCGGTTTACCATCATGGATATCGATACGTCTAGGACCCCTCTCAATCCTTGCCGAGCAGTGTTTGCATTCCGGAGAATAGTTGGAATAGTTACACGGGAACGTATAGAGATTACGTTTGTTTCGTAGAAGGTGACCGAAGTTTGGAAAAGTCAGCTACTGACAGAAGTTTTCGATCATTCGAGATCTCGAAAGAACACCATGCCTCTGTACAACACTATGCGTTGCCAGCGGCATGCAAAGCGTGGAAGAACTTCAAGAGCCTGCTTGTCAAGCAATACGTGGAGAAGGATTTGATGCCCTTCCACAAGTATTCATTCTTGGAACCACAATGGCAAGAGTTTATGGCAATGAAGATGACAGATAATTTTAGGAGTGAAAGTGTGGCGCATATGTGATATGGCTCTCTAGGCAAAAACACGCACCCCCACAGACTCGGCATCACTAGGTATGCGGGTAAAATCCCACAATGGAGATAGAAGGACGAGCAGGCAATCCTACGGGAGACCTTCCCACCATTTACCAGGATTCTTGATGAGCGCACTTGAAACTGGATAAGAGCGAGGTCATCTACTGTGTCATCGGGGGCCATTTCCTTTTGAAACCCTGTAGACGAGTAAGTGTCCCACCGCTTGGAAGCGCTGAGTGTAGAATCTTCCCAAGGCTCATTCGAAGCAATTAGGGAGAGTGATTTACTCTTCACTGTCCTAGAAAACAAGGAGCACCTGGGTCGCACAAGAGGCCTTGGCTTTATGTTGCTTAGAAACATGGCTTCCTAGAGGACTCCGAAACTTACCAGAGTAGATAGTGAGCCAAAGTTGAGCGCGAGACACAACTACGAGAGGACATTATGGCAAAAATTAGAGATGAGATGCAAAAATTGGTTAGAGATAAGATGCAAAGGTATTGAAAAAATCAACAGGAAGCCCCCTGCCGCTCCTGTGCTAGGCAGCCCCCCAACCATCGGAGTAGCTGTACGTCCAACCTTACCTCAAAAAGTGAGAGACCATGTGGAAGTGACCACATATTTGTGACGAGTAATTGACACTTGGTTCAGAAAAATTGAGTTTGATTTGGGTGTTTTCTGCGAAGTCATAGCCATGTGTGAACGTTTGGAAGACCTTACGACCACATTGGGCGTGGTCGTAGGTCACTGGGGTGGTTTACGACCACTAAGACCGTGGTCGAAAGGCAGCAGCAAAGATTACGACCACGTTTGGTTGTGATCACAAGTCTCCGAGAGGTTTACGACATGTTGGCCATGGTCGAACACTGGTACGACCACGTTGGCCATGGTCGAACGCTGCTATGACCACGTTGGTCGTGGTCGAAAACATGGTTCGCAGTTTATGACCATGTTGTGTCGTTTACGACCACTTTGATCGTGGTCGAGTGCACTTACGACTACGTTGGTCGTTGTTGGAAGTCGTCAGTCGGAGCTACGACCGCAGCGGTCGAAAGTCGGCGCTCGAAGTTACGACCACGTTGAGTAGTTGTGGCCTATGACCACGTTATCGCAGGAAGCGGTCGGAAGCACTCGGGTGAAGTCGTAGCGCGGTCGGTTGTGGTCGGAAGCCCATTCGATCACGTTATAGACTTAGGCTGAAAGTCGTAGCTTCTGTTGTCTGGTCGTATGGCTTCCAGAAGCGGTCGTATCAGCTGGGAATCGGTCGTAAAGACTTATGAGGTGGTCGTAGACCGTGTGCATTAATGTTTAAGTGATTTCGACCGGTCGTAATGTATGTACGACTGTGTGGAGTGTGGGTTGAGTTCTCTTTTCAATGCAAATGGATGTTACCCTTGTCTAGGGCAGTGCTATGTGAAGTTGTGTTGTCTGTGATGGTTGCAGGATCTTGAGGCTAGTCGTGGCGAGGCATGGATGACCGGACTAAGCACAGGCGGTGCTGAGGTCGGTGAGTGGTCGGGAGATGCCAAAGACGGTGAGGCCAGCGAGGTAGCTGCAAGCCGTGGATAGCAAGCTACGGAGGAAGCTTCCGGGAAGGCAACAGAGTGACATTTTGGAGAAATGGCCAAAGTCTGCAAAAGGGAAGCGGTTCTCTGCAAAGCACAGGAGTTGTTGGCGCTAACGGGCAAAGTAGTGGAGCCATTGGGTTTAACGGGTAAAGCACTGGAAGCTCGATTCTCGCTAGTGGGCAAAGTGAGTGGTAAAACCCGGTGTTAGGTGGGGGTTAACGGGTTTTCCCCTGGTAACAGAAGGCTATAAATAGAGAGGGTAGAGCTCGGGTGCTCGGTGAGATTCTGATCCCCGAGTTGCTCTGTTCTTCCTTGTTTATTTGTGAGTGTGTGGGTTCTCGGGATGGAGCAAGTGTGCTCATGTATGTCCCAGTTGGAGTGGCTGTAGAAACCTCCATTATCAATCATTCATCTCTCTTCCTCTATGTTGAGTTTTTTGTTCTGTGAATTGTTTGATTGTTTTGTTTGTGCTTTCTCTTCTTTATCCTTTCCCATGTATGTCTGAGATGATGGTTCTCATTTGTGCTCTGGCTTTCTTGATCTGAGAAAGTTCTTTGCTCGAGTTACCTCGCTATCTTCTGCTCTGAAATAGGATCCATACTCAAGACCAATTGGTCAGGTTCTTCCCGAGACCAGAGATTTCGATCGAGTCCTTGTGCAAATGGTCGTGCGTCTCAAGTAACTCTGTTCCTTTTCGACCATGCCTTCTTGTTAGAGCACAGTCATGTTTAGAGTCTCTTGGCTATTTGTCTCAAGACTTTAATGTTATTCGCTTTTGAGTCTTGCCGGTCGTGCGCTCTCTCTCTGTCTTCGGTCGTTACTGTGTTCTTTCTTTTGTCGATCAACATTTCACTGTGAAGTCTCGACTGCTCTGGGTTTTGGCCGACTCCATCATTCTTGATTAGTCTCAGTTGATTTCCGCTCGGTTTCCAGCAAGCATTCATCTTCTGTCTTCGTAGCTTCTGTAGCTATTGGAGAAGAAGTTGGTGAGAATACTTGGGGAGTTTTGAAGGCACCATTCACCCCCCTCTGTTGCCATTTCGGTCCTACAATTGGTATCAGAGCCGATTAGCTCTTTTCAATAGATCTTAACCGGTCTCTACATTGATCTTCCTACCGACATGTTCTGTCCATCGCTACAACTCCGTTGGAACAGACCCACCTCAAACATATTCGAGGACAATGTACGTATTTTTGATGTCTAAAGTCATAAAAAAGATGGAGAGTTTCACAATATAGAATGAATTTCACTAGGATAATATAGAACTTAATTGTTTATGTGTGTATTTATTCATGGTATCCATTTATTTCATTTCTGTTAATTGATTTGTGAAATGGATGTTCTTGTTTCTGAAATGAATGTATGTGAATTGGATGTATATATATACTGTGTTGATGTGCTTGTTTCATAGGGCATAGCTAGCATTTCCTGAGGCTAACCAACAAACAGGAATAGGTTTAGGAGTAGAAAAGAATATCACAAACACTTATTAACTTGTAACCGTCTGTGATAGTTGACTAACACAGATGCTTTTTTGTACAAACTGTCTATGATATATGGTTTATCACAGACGGTTTCAACTACGAACTGTCTATGATATTAATATATCACAAACGGTTCGTAGTTGAAACCGTCTGTGATAAACCATAAATCACAGACATTTTCTACTGAAAACTGTCTGTGTTAGTGAACTATCATAGACAGTTTTTACTAAAAACCGTATGTGTCAGTGAACTATCACAGACAGTTTTTACTAAAAACCGTCTGTGAAAGTCTACATCACAGACGGTTTGAAAGCCGTATGTGATGACCTCGTATTATTACTGACCTATAAATTCAGACGGCTCACAAAACCGTCGTGATGACGTTTTTGAACCGTCTGTGATAACCTTTTGTGTAGTAGTGAGGGGGTTGAGGAGGTGCTCTATCTGAGAGGAATTGGGCCGGACTCGCTAGAGAAGGAATGGTTGTGGTGGAGGCAGATGCGGTCGGAGGTGAGGAAGACGACAACGCTGGTGAGCTTTGTGGATGAAAACCAAATTGGATGAGGGGGATTGAAGGAGCTACCAACTGCCCAATTTAACATGAGCAAATCGGTGAGGAGCTCATCGAAGGGGCAGGGACGATCAGATGTGTCAAGGCAGAGCTCACGTTAGGGTCGAGCAGCTTGGCCCGAGCAATGGTGAGGTGCGGGAGGGAGTGAAGAGGGGCGAGGGGAAATGAGGGGAGCTCGGTGGCTTAAATAGCCGAGGAGAAGGCGGCAAATGCTATGCAAGCACAACAAGCGGAGCTGCAGTGACCACGCGCCATGACGCCTCAGTGTGGAGTGCGGGCACGTGGCGCAACAAACACGTGGCATGACATGAGCAGCAAAGCGGCATGCCGATCAGGTGTCTGAGCTACGGTTTTTGTGGCAAGGACAAGTGTGCGCCGTGGCGGCAGGCACAAGTGTACACGGCATGGCCACCAGCACGGCGAGCGTGGGTTGGGGCACACGACCGAGTGACAGAGAGAGAGGGAGAAGGAAAAGGGAGGGGGAAGAGAGTGGGCGAGGGGGAAGGAAAAGGGAGGAGACAAAAAAGGGAAATGGGCCGACCCAACTTGGGTTGAGATTTTTATTTTTATTTGAATTTCTGTTTTTGAGTTTTTAATTAATATTTGAATTCAAATTTAAAGTTTTTGCCTACAAAACCAACTCCAATTTTCCAACGGCTCAAATTCAATTTTCATTTAAATTTTGGATCAATTATTCAAATGCAAAATTTATTATTCTTTTGCTTATGCTTCTTATTTTTAGATTGAAAATTTTTATTTGCTTTGTTAATTGCTTGGCTTTTAGTCCTAGGTTTTGATTTTATTTTTATTAATTGATTTTGTGATTTATAAAATCCGATAAAATCCTTAGTTGAAAGATTGAAATCCTTAGTTGAATCTTTGATTCATCGAGTTGAAAGTTTTGAATTCCGATATGAAACTTTTTGAGTTGAAAGTTCATGATCCCAGGTTGAAACTTTGTTTATAGAGTTGAAAGTTTAAAGGGGGTAGTTGAAAGATGGGAAAAGGGAAAAGAAGGAAAGTGAGGCACCAAAGGTGGGGAAGAAGGCGTCTATGAGAGGCCCCATCCTTTTTATGCTTTGTGCAATAATTGGAAGAGGTGAGTAACAATGTGGAAGTTAGGTATGTAGTGTAATATGTAGTTCATGTAGGGGATAGTTGATCGTTTGCCCTGAAGTTGAAGAGTTATTGGTAAAATGCTCTCCATTACATGGTGATTGGCGTTTTGCCTCAAACTTCATGCGCCATTTCTTAATTTGCCCTTTTTTGAATTTTTAGTCGTTTTTGGTTGAATGGGGTCAAAACCCCAAGAGGAAATGACCATAATGCTTATAGGCCAGTGCTATGTGGCTCGGTCGGATTTGGGCCCTAACGTCGAACCTGACAGAGGTACTCTCTCCATCTTGCTCTTTCCCTCCCCTTTCCTCTCCTAACCCCAGTGACCGAGCAGGCGATGCGGTCTAGAGAAGCTAGTGGAGATCACATAGAAGATGAAGAACACCAAGAGGGGCAAACTGCTCTTGCCATGGCCTGACAAGGCAACCGCATCCCCACTAGCACGGGGTAGAAGAGCTGCTATTGGACATGGCCGCCGCATCACCTACTCGGTCACCAGGGTCAAAAGAGGAAAGGGGAGGGAGAGAGTGAGATGGAGAGAGTGACTCGGTTGGGTTTGGCGTTAGGGTCCGACCGAGCCACATAGCGCTGGCCTATGGGCATTACGATCATTTCCTCTCGGGTTTTAGACCTCATTCAACAAAAAATGGTTAAAATTCAAAAAAGGCAAATTAACAAATGACGCATGAAGTTTAGGGCAAAGCTCTGTTACCATGTAACAGAGGGTATTTTACCAATGACTCTTTAACTTTAAGGTAAGTGATTAATTATCCCTTCATGTAGGGGTGTAAATGACCTATGGGAGTGTTTTTGCAATTTTTCAGTGGATTTATATGAAAATAAAATAAAATGAATGAATACGAGGAAAAAATCTGTTTAAAAAAGAGAGGAAAAAAAATCCTATAAGAGTAGAGAAAGGAAGGAGAGAGATATTTTGGCTAAAAAAATCCTCTCCCCGTCGAAACTACGAAACTCATCAGTGGCTCCTCCGTTATCCCCTTCGCTTCCCCCCTCCGCTCGCTAGCGGCCTCTCCTCTCCTCTCCTCTCCCCACCACCGCCGCCATGGTCGCGCTCGCGTCCCTCTCGTCTCTGTGTCCATGCGGCCTCGCTCGCCGCCGTTCCGCCTCCGCCTCCATCTCATGCTGCTCGGTCGCACCTCCTCCCTCCGCGAAAGGTAACTTCCTCAAACTTCTGAATCCCCATCCCCATGTCGTCGAACTTGTTCTCCTTCCCATCCCAGATTCACCTACCAATGCGCTTCTCCACATAGGCATTCACAAGCCAAGGGCATTCCCTCCTTGTGTGCGCAGGGCCTCAGGAATCTAGGACTCCCCGTAGAAGGTTGAGGAAAACCGAGGGTGGCACTAAGAGCCTGGACGATTCAGTCAAGCGAAAGATGGAGCAGTTTTACGAAGGGTTGGATGGTCCGCCTCTCCGGGTTCTCCCAATAGGCGGTCTTGGGGAAATCGGCATGAATTGCATGCTCGTGGGAAACTATGACCGTTATATCTTGATTGATGCAGGGGTTATGTTCCCGGAGTATGTATTCCATTCCTGTTGCTTGATACTGCTTACATTACATGACAGTTTGTTTCCCATCATTTCTTGCTTATGCCTTTCTTAATTCTTATGTGTCTGAAACTCTGTATGCATTTCTGAATACTGCATTTAATTCATTTCTGAATAACGCATTAATAGAAAATCATAGATACAAGTGAGGACTTCGAGAAATAACTATTTCTCATGTAATCCATCACATTGCCGCATGTTGACTTGGCATTTTCTGCACATTCTCCATGTAGACTTGTGTAAAGTTCCTGTATAAATTTTCCTGTTTGCCCATATGCTGAATTTTTTTTTGCTGAAGTGGGTTCTATTCAAACTTGTGACAGCTACGATGAGTTTGGTGTGCAAAAGATTATCCCAGACACCACATTCATCAAGAAATGGAGCCACAAAATCGAAGCAGTTATTATAACGCATGGCCATGAAGATCACATCGGTGCGTTGCCTTGGGTAAATAATTCTTCTTTTACTCGAGTACAAAATTCATCATGCTCGCTTGGCTATAATCTGCTGCTCACTTACTTTGGTCATATGCAAGCCAACTATCCTGTACCACAATTTGAGTCACAAATCATGTTAGAAAGCAGATGAGAATTTGGGTGCCTTGCTGACAAGTTAGATTTCTTGTGTATAGGCTGGTTATTTTGGTGCCTGACATGTCCATTTGTTTGCTCTTGATTTGATTTAATTCAAAACATAACTGCTAGTATTTTGTTTTGTTTGACAATGTTATAGCGTATCATCCATGAGATGTAGTCGTCAAGAGCTTTACAATGGTGAATTGGTGATACTAACCCAGGACTAGGATCACTTAGGAAGTAGAAACCATCCTAGCTCTTGCTTTAGTTCAAAGATAGGTAGTCTAGCTGTACAACACATCAACACCCTCCCCCTTGTTATGCACCAACCATCATAGCACTGTGCTACTAGCTACCAGCTGAGCCATTTGCGCTCATGATGTGACACACTCAACATTCCCAGCTCCAGATTTCCTTTTTCCTAATAACATACATTTTCAAAATTCAGAAATGGCCCCAATGTCAATTGAATCCATGAAATGCACTGCCAACCCAATGCCACCTGTCATAGTGTTCTTACGCAGAAATCATGTGTTGTAACTACTTGTTAAGCAAGATCTTCTAATTTGGAGGAAATAGTCTTGATCTTGTAGAACCGAGAAGTAGGAAAATGTTTCTTCTGTTAAATTATCTTGGCTTTAAAGGCGTAGCCGGAATTTGAATTATCTCAGCTTTAAAGGCATAGGTGGGACTTTAAGTCATTTTATTTTATTTAGTGATTTCCTTAGATTTTTGTGGCGTGTTAGATATACTTTAAGTTACTTTGGACAAGGCTTGTCCAAATAGAACACACTTAAATTATGCACGACTATGCCCATGCTTGTCATCTGGTTAGCTCTTCATCTGTATATTCTTATTTGTACAATGTCTGTCTTGCTTTTCATTGACACTGCTTAACATGGTATCTGGATATTATATATCTGAATTTTCTCATCTTCCAATTGCAATCCATCTTTGGAACTACCATACGCTCATCTCTCCCTTGTCTTTACTGTTGATAGGTTATCCCGGCACTGGATTCAACAACACCGATTTTTGCATCATCTTTTACTATGGAGGTAGCACTCAATTCTGATTACTACTTGCATATTTCACAATGTCTAGTGTAGCATAATTATTACTTGCATAGTTGTCAAATCTTCAAAAGTTTTGAGATGCATTTATTCATATTTGGGCAGCTAATAAAGAAGCGTTTGAAGGAGTTTGGGATTTTTCTCTCGTCCAGGCTTAAGGTTTTTAGAGTTAGAAAGAAATTTCAGGCTGGACCATTTGAAGTGGAACCTATCCGTGTAACTCATTCAATTCCTGACTGCTGCGGCTTAGTGCTTCGCTGTGGTGATGGCACAATTTTCCATACTGGTGACTGGAAAGTAAGTAATATCAGCAATGATTGTGTACTTGATTTTCTCTAATTTTTACTATTATGTTTAACTTATTTTTCAATGGAAGATTGACGAATCACCAGTGGATGGAAAAATATTTGATCGACAAGCATTGGAGGAGCTCTCCAAAGAAGGTGTTACTCTTGTAAGTTGATCCAATATCAACTATGCCTCTGGACCAGATTTTTTTCAGTGGTTTAGGTTCTTGACCTAGGTTGCACCTATACCATATGGGATACATGGATACGTCAACACAGCTGCACATATTATTTTTTTTAAAAAAAATATTTGCACATTATTAACAAGCTGAAGAAATGCTGACCTAGGTTGCACCTATACCGGTATGAGAAGCTCTCTGTTGATATGTTCCTAACAGTATGTTTCTTTTTTTTGCCCTTCTAATGCAAGATGATGAGCGACTCAACAAATGTCCTATCCCCTGGAAGATCCATAAGTGAATCTGTTGTTGCTGGTGCATTGCTGCGACATATTTCAGAAGCAAAAGGAAGAGTAATTACAACACAATTTGCTTCAAACATACATCGCATTGGGAGCATCAAAGCTGCAGCAGACTTAACTGGTCGAAAGCTGGTAAACTTTGAGACCCCTAATTCAACAGATAATGTCACTATACCTTGTTCAATTTGGATGATGTTTTTAGTTTTTACTAGTTTGTAGTTTTGATAAACTGGAACAGGTATTTGTTGGAATGTCACTCAGGACTTACCTTGATGCTGCTTTCAAGGATGGAAAGGCACCACTGGATCCATCAACCTTGGTATGCAGCAACTTTATTAGCGTAATCACATATTCTTTGTGTTGAATTGCTACAGTGATTGTTGTGAATGATGCAATTTTTGGAACGGCCTTTTTACCATCCTTCTGGTGATCAGTGCAGTTGATATTCTGGAATTTAGATAAGCTGACGTCCTTTGTCAGAACAATTTGTTTTCAGCACCCCTTTTATTAGCTTCAGCAGCTATCTACTTTACCTCCAATGTTTTTGTACCTAATAAAGAAAAATATATATGATGCTTCTATGAGTGTACTGAGGGGGGCTTGAGTGCTAGTTGCAGCAGTTCTGTGCTCCTAGAGTAGCTTGATGCTTGATTGTATTCTGTTCAGGTGAAGCGCATCTTGTTTTCATCAACCTTTCTACTCTGTTTCCCTCTTTCTTAATAAACTTTGGTCGGCAATTCCTCTGCTGTCCCGGCAAACAAAAAAGCATATACAGTTATACACCAAATTTTGTCTTTTGGAATCTTGGTAAACTAGCAAGCACTATCTATTTGTCTTGGACAAAGTGCACTTAAAAGAGACTACTGGTTCCTGCTGAGGGGACTTGAGTTTGTGAACACATAAATATACAGAAGGTTCTAAAAATCGGTAACTGATACTCGACAGATCACCCAACCTAGTAGTAATTATACGGCATAATCGGCATATTATGTGGCATAACCAGCCTGATTATGCAGATATTCGGCTAACAGGTAGGGGCACCTGTTACTTTATACGGCCGAGTATACGGCCTGATAGACCCATTTTTAGAACACTATATACAGTGAACAACTATAATGTCACTAGGTGCGCACAATGTTGCTTAGGTGTCTCAATGATTATGAGTAATGCACTAGGTTGATGGTGAGTTATTTTCCTTTATCATGATGGTTTACCTTTAGTCAATAAATATGCGTACACTGCATAATGTGTCTCTCTTGTACAATCTGTTGATATTATGTGTGATGATATCAAAGAATGAAGTCCTCCTAATTGCACAATAGGATCATTCTACAGGTTAAGGTAGAGGACATGGATGCCTATGCCCCCAAAGATCTTTTAGTCGTTACTACAGGTTCACAAGTAAGACTTGCAGGCTAAGAGATCTTCAGTTTCAGTTGCTCATTCACCACCTTATAATTCTTGCATCTCTATATCAAATTTGTCCAGGCAGAGCCACGTGCGGCTCTAAATCTTGCATCTTATGGGGGAAGCCATGCTCTTAAACTATCCAAAGAGGACGTCCTTCTGTATTCAGCTAAGGTATTGCTACTCTCTTCATTGTCTTGTTTTCAAAACCTTTGAGGTTAGTCACATGGGGCATAGTCATACATGTTAGCTATCCACACTTGTTCAATGTGGGTACATTGATGTGCGCTCTTGATGCTTATGTTCTGAGGGAAATTGGTTCTTTCTAGTATTTGTGGACATTTACAAATTAAACATCTTTGCTTTTAATCAAGATACATGCAATGGCACCAAATGCATTAGTGAAAAAACATTTGGAAATAATCTACCTCTGTGTATGAGTGTGAGTCAATTGGCTTCTCTTTTGAGTGTTAGCATTGCAAATAATCTCATCATGTATATGCTTTTCTTTCCAGGTTATTCCTGGAAATGAGTCGCGGGTAATGAAGATGTTAAATCGCCTCACTGATCTTGGCCCAAAAATTGTTATGGGTAAAGATTCTGGCCTCCATACCTCTGGGCATGCCTATCACGATGAACTGGTATGTTTTCCTTCTCCTATGCTGGTTTCTGTTCTTTGATGTGATCCCATGTCCCAGTAATTTAGTTCATTTTTGTTGCAATAGCATTAGTGTCCCCAATCTCCTTGTTAATGGTGTTGTGATGTTGCCTTGAGATGAGATGACATGCCTTTGAATCATTGTTTCCAGGAGGAAGTTCTACAGATTGTTAAACCGCAGCATTTCTTACCTGTTCATGGAGAACTCCTGTTTCTCAAAGAACATGAATTACTTGGAAGATCAACTGGCATAAGGCACACCACTGTAAGTAATCTCTTCCATGGTTTAGGTATCCTGGTGCTATGAACTTGTATGCTAAGGCCTAAGGGAGAGAATACATAAGAGGTTCTCAGTCTGCAGAAGTTATGGTATTTCAACAAACATTTTTTTCTGTAGCCTTTGCTCTTTCTAAAAACCATTATAATCAGAAATTACTTGTACAAACCGAAATAAGCTCTAATTATTATTCACTAAAAGCATTAACTAATCAGAGCTGTGTTTTTCTACTATCTTGGCTTTTTAGTATATTTATCCATGCAGCAAGAAATGTAGTGCTCTTTCTGCTAGGCTAGCACCGAAGTATCCGCAAAGGGACTTGTTTTTGCTTCATAGTTCATAGAACCATACATATTCTCATTCTTTGGTCAGGATGATTGCCATCATATAGATATGGTCTGTACTCCTTATTTAGCTCATGTATTTTAGCAAGCAGTAGGGTTCTTAGATTGCTTACTTTAATTTCAGGTAATTAAAAACGGAGAGATGCTTGGTGTGTCACATCTAAGAAACAGAAGGGTTTTGTCCAATGGGTTTGTTTCATTAGGGAAGGAGGATTTTCAGGTGAATCATTTATTTTCTACCATCTCTTTTCTTGTCTTTAACTGCTGTGAAGTCTAACGTGATGCATTGGATGGATGTTATAGCTAATGTATAGTGATGGTGATAAGGCTTTTGGAACATCCACTGATCTCTGCATTGATGAGAGATTAAGGATTGCATCTGATGGCATTATTTTTGTCAGGTAATTTCTTACACATAGCATTTGTTATGTTGTTTATCTTCAGCAAAATTTTTTGCGGTAGTCAAATCAGAAAATGCTTTTATGTTGAGACTTTGCTATTGTGGAAATAGTAAAACCGTATCCAGTGTTTGTTGTTGAGTAGGTACACCTAAACATATTACTTGTTTTCTCTTGCAGCATGGAGATCTTCCGACCTCAGAAGGAACTTGCTTCACCAGAGTCAGGCTTGAAAGGAAAATTTAAAATAACATCGCGATGTCTATGGCTTGATAATGGAAGACTATTAGATGCACTATACAAAGCTGCACATGCTGCATTATCAAGTTGTCCTGTGAATTGCCCACTTAGTCACATGGAGAGGATGGTATCTGAAATCTTGAGGAAAATGGTAAGAAAATATAGTGGGAAGAGGCCTGACGTCATCACCATTGCCACGGAGAACACCACAGTAGGTTTCACTGAAAACTTGGAAGCTAAATCATCTGGAAAGTTTGGGCCTTCCTCAGCTACTAGGCATCTCAGCAGGAGTCCACGTAGGAGTCATGAAGACAGTGATAAAACATACCCGGAGAACCCAGAGGGGGAGGCTGAAGGTACCATAAACATCTAGTATCTTATGTATTTCCTTTGAAAATATTTACGGTTGGAATTTTACACGCTGGTTTGTTAGTTCAATGTTCAGTACTTCGTGTAGTTTTTGCATTGATTCCATGCATTTTTACGTTCTGGTATGAGATGTGTTGACACTTGACACTGTCATTACTTTGTTACTCAGAGGACCTCCCAGAGGTTGTGAGAACACCTGACGATGCAACCACTAGCTCCAATGGTGAAGCATTCTTCTCTTCAGATTTGCATCAGCCTAAAACACTAGAGCATTTTTGGGAGTCATTCAAATCCCCTACAGCTGTAAAAATTGCAAGAATTGTCAATGGTTCAGCTCAAGGCAACCAACCAAAGCTCAGCAAGATCAGCATAATGGGTGAGGACTCTACCAAGTCATCTCCTGCTGCTCCAGCTAAATCTTCAAAAAAGAAGTGGAAGCCTGAGGAAATTAAGAGCTTAATACAGATGCGTGGTGAAATGAACGAGAAATTTCAGACCGTGAAAGGAAGAATGGTTCTGTGGGAAGAGATATCTTGTAGCTTGTTGAACCAGGGAATAAGCCGTACACCAGCACAGTGCAAATCTCTGTGGACATCATTGGTTCAGAAATACGAGGTTGATCAAACCTTTGAAGATTTGGCATAAATTTAATCTCAGCATCGTCATTTTTTCTGTTCATGCATGATAACTTATATGTATTGTAGCTCAATACCTAACAGTATGAAGTAATCCCCTTCGTTTGTATTTGTTTGGTAGGAAAACAAGAAGGATGAGGAGAGCATGAAGACGTGGCCGTATTTCTCGGCCATGGATAGGGTTCTATCATGCGATGGGGAAATGGCAACAAAATGAACACAAAGCTGTAGTAGCTTAGTGATGGTAGTGATTTGGGAGGTTGGCATCCATTGCATAAGAATGAGATGCCTGGATTAGCTAAGCTAGGTTACCAAGTCACCATGAGTGGGCTAGCTGATGTATGATCAACAACTATATTTAGTTATTGATTAGTTACTTCTGTTGGAGCATTATTTTCTGTGTAACTAGCAAGACCTCATCCAGAACTCCGATCGAGAGTGAACTAGGGAGCAGAAGGTAGTATTTCGCCAATCTGAACCTTGAGCCAGGTTCAGTCCTCAGGGAGGGTCCTGCTCAGGTCAGCCCATTTGGCGCAACATATCACACATGATACACGATCAAACTAGTCGGGTATCATATTACCATGTATGCACTATGCTCCCATCCTGACCGCATTAATTTCTTGTTTTGCACGCCTCCTAAACTTGAACAAAGTAGTCTCTTGTCCTTGTGAGGCCAGGATCACGAGTGGCTAGCATTGCAGTTTGAAGAGGTTCATGCCTGTTTAGAAAGCTGGAATTCTGAACTATTTTTTTGTGAAATTCCTCTATTTCAAACGGGTCCATCTCCTTGGAGTACGGTTGAGACGACAGCAGCTTCTGGCAAGGAATCCTGGGTCACCCCGTGGAACGCAAAGGTGGCAATGAATAAAACAGTATGTTTATCTTTCTGCTTCTTCCCGATTATTGAAATTTGACAGAATCAAAGGTTGAAAAATGTCTAAGCTGATCGCTCAATAGAATTGACTACAAGAAAAAGGATAGAATTCAAGTCACCGCAGAATCTTCCAGTCATGAATTCTTCACAGCTTTGAAGTAGAACAATATTTTCAGACTTTCAAGTGGAATCATACACAAACGAATCTATCATGTCAGCCGGTGCTTGTTATGCCAGGTATCCGCAAGGATTTTGAAGTATTCAGTGATGTCTCGGTAAGGACTTGGTTGCGTTCTGATGCAAGAATGCAAGGTGGTAGCCTATGTATCACGCCAGTTGAGGCCTCATGAGTGCAACTATTCCACTCATGACTTGAAGTTAGCCGCAGTGGTTCATGTTTTGAAAATCTGGCAGCATTATCTTATTAGAAACCGTTGTGAAGTTTACATGGAACATAAGAGCTTGAAGTATATTTTCACTTAGGCAGAGCTCAACCTAAGGTGGCGAAAATGGTTAGAGGTGATCAAAGGTTATAACCTTGGGATCTATTACCATCCAGGCAAGGCCAATATTGTAGCAGATATATTGAGCAGAAAGACCTATGCGAACTGCACTTTGGCATAAGAGGTTCAGACGCAACTTCAGAAGGGAGATGCCTGTCTTAGCTTGAATCCAGTAGACCAGAGTACTCTTGCAACCCTGAAAATCCAACCCACCTTACCATATCAGATCAAGGAAGCCCAAAAAGTGGATGAAGATATCCAAGAGATAAAGAAAAACATGAGAAAAAAGAAAAGCCATCGGTTTTAGTGAGGATGAGCATGGAACCGTTTGGTTCGAAAATCATATCTGTGTGCCCAATAACAAAGAGATTAAAGATATGATTTTGCGAGAAACCCATGACACTCCTTACTCTATCTACCTAGGTCGTACAAAGATGTACTAGGTCCTTAAAGAAAGATATTGGTGGGTCAACATGAAGAGAGAAATCACTGAGTATATTGATGCCTGTGACACCTGCCAAAATGTCAAGGCAAATCATTAGAGACTGACTTTTGCAGCCCTTGCCAATTCTTGACTGGAAGTGGGAAAAGATTGGCATGGATTTCATCACCAGATTGCCCAGAACTCAGTTAGGTTATGATTCTATATGGGTAGTGATAGATCATCTGACTAAGGTGGCTCACTTCATACCGGTCAAAACTACCTATTCTAGGGCATGTTAGCAGAGCTATACATGTCTAGAATTGCATGCCTGCATGGAGTCCCTAAGAAGATTGTGTCAGATCGAGGAAGCCAGTTTACCTCTTGATTATGGCAGAAGCTTCATGAAGAGTTAGGGAGCAAGCTTAACTTCAGCATCGCTTACCACCTTTAGACCGATGGTAAGACTGAGCAAGTCAACCAAGTGCTAGAGGACATGTTGAGAGCTTGTGTGTTGCATTTTGGAGATAGTTGGGATCGTGCCCTATCCTATATCGAGTTCTCCTACAACAACAGCTACTAAGTCAGTCTCTAGATGGCACCCTTTGAAGCACTTTACGGAAGAAAGTGTAAAACTTCGATGTTGTGGGATCAATTAGAGGAATCTCAAGACCCTAGACCAAATCTACTTTAAGATTCTGAAGAGAAAGTCAGAAAGATCAAGGACAGACTAAAGATATTCCAGTCCCGACAGAAGAGCTATGCTGATAATCGTTGCTGAGACTTGACCTTCGAAGTGGGTGACTTGTTTACCTTAGGGTATCCCCACTTAGAGGAGTAAAGAGGTTTTAAACCATGAGAAAGCTTGCACTGAGATTCATGAGACCATTCAAGATCTTGAGCCGCAGAAGAGAAGTCATGTACCAGTTGGAGTTGCTACCAACTATGATTGGAGTACATGACATCTTCCATGTATCCCAATTAAAGAAGTGTTTTCGAGTACCCACAGAGTAGGCAGCGCTTGAGACCCTTGATCTTCAAAAGGACCTTACCTATAGGAAATAACCAATCAAGATCCTTGAGACAGCAAAACGCTAGACCAGGAGGAAGACCATCCGTTTCTGAAAGGTGCAATGGAGCAATCATTCAGTGGATGAAGCCACTTGGGAACGAGAGGACGATTTGAAGGCCAACCATCCCCACCTCTTTTGCTAGCCTATTCAAATCTCGAGGCTGAGATTTTATTAAGGGGGGTAGGTTTGTGACATCCCAAAAATTTAATTTAATTTAATTAGTTTTTTATTTTATTTTCTGTTTTTTATTTTAGCCTAAACAAAGATATATTAAAACTTGTGTTGTTTGCAGACAAATCAAGTTGATTTTATTTTTATTGAGTTTCTTGCGAAATCTAGTATTTTTTATAATTTTCTGGGATTTATTTGGAGTTTTCTGCTATTTTCTAGTCTTTTATTTGATTTTCAGGAGTTTCTAAAAAACAGAAAAGGATTTTAAAGTCTCTCCCTCTCTTGGGTCGACATGTGGCCATCCCAGATCTTTCTCGCCACCACATGATGCCATCCTGTTCTACCCCCGTGCCTATTTGTTATGACATCTTTGACATTGTTTTAATAGACCATGTTGATCCTAGTTTGCAAATAAAATGATATTATTATAAATTATATTACATGCTTAATTTTATTCCCTGTATTTCAATTCTAGTTTTAATTTAGTTAATGCCTATTCGTTATGACACCTTTGACATTGCAAATCCTTATACCTTGTCACCCTACATTAAAACTCTAGTTAATACACTAGTATTAGTTAGAACATTTTGTAGCAAATACTTAGACCTGCTTAAAAATAATTTTAGGTTTGGGATAACTTTTTCGTATAAAATAATAAGCTTTTAAAATGTATTCTTGACTTTGGTGAGTTTTGCCTTGTACCATACCGATTGATCATCCCATGAGCCTTTTGCTTGAGTTTGTACACCCATTTGCAGTCGACAATATTGCGACCATGTTGTGGAGGCACAAGGAGCCAAGTCTTGTTCTTCATGAGAGCAACATACTCAACGTCCATAAGAGCCTTCCACTTGGGATGCTCCAAAGCTTTGATGTGTGACGTCAGCTCAAGAGTTGTTGAAAATATGCGCCGATTCAACAGATAACAAACTATTCTATTGGTATACTTTTGATGGCCCAAACCAAGGAACTCACGCACACAAACACGAGGAAGGATACAATAGCACGCAAAGAGAAGAACACGATATGGTTGTGGTGCCACAATAGCTTAGCACGACGCTTTTTCCTTTTCTCTTCTTTTTTTCTCATCTAAAATATATTACATGCCTCCTATTTATATAGCCTAGGGCTCTCCAACTTACACAAATACTGGACTCTATCTCCAAATTGAACGTGTGCTAGACTCTATCTCTAAGTTGAACATGGGCAACTGATTCTATGTCAGGATTATTCCCAACATTCTCCCCTAATCTTGATTCAATATACTCCTAGTTTAGTCTTAATGCATGGTCTGAACTTCCAGCTATGCCTCCACATGAAGCAGTTTACGTGCAAACTAAACACATAGTTATATATAGGAATTCAACTAGTACACATCCATCTACATGCAAAGACTCTAACTTGACTACCAAAAAACTAATATGACACCTTGTTGCTTCAGCATCAAGAGTATTGCTTGTTCATCTTCAGCATCTGCCACAATTAAGTGTGCCTCTTTCTTCTCCTTCCTCGCTTATGGCATTCAAAAGCAAAGTGCCCATAGTCTTGACAATTGTAGCAGCGAACCTTCGCGTTGTCAAACTTGCAGTTCTTCTTGCCAGAGTTGTTAGCACCCCCTTTCTTCTTGGCCCTGGACTCCCACTCGACACGGGTGAGTAGCAAGTGCTCACCTTCCTCGTCACAACCCTATCCCTTCACATGTTCCTCATATGCCTTCAATCGCCCAACCATCTCCACAAGCGTCATCGTCTTGACATCACCAAATTGCTCAATGGTGGCAATGATTTGCAGGAATTTGTCGGGGATGGCACAAAAAAAACTTCTTCATGATGGTGCACTCCTACACCTTGTCTCCGAGGACACGAATCTCATTGACGACAGTAATTAGCTTCACGGAGAAGTCATTGATGAACCTCATATCCTTCATGTACATCATGTCGAACTCACTTTTTAGGGTTTATACTTGCGCCTCCTTGACAGGATTAGCACTAATGTGCATCTCCTTCAGGGTGTCCCAAGTCTCCTTGGCCGTCTCCTTTTAGACCAAGACCATCATCATGGCCTCGGGCACGCCTTGGAATATGGCAGCAAGAGCCATATGATCCTTGCGCTTGTCGACCAGCTCATTTCCCTCCATTGCCCCCCACACCCTTTGTGCGTGCATGAACACCTTCATCTTCATCGCACAAGACCCATAGTTACTCTCCGTGAGCATTAGGTATTGGAGGGACACCGATCCCTCCTTCACTGGTGTCTTGAACACTGCATGTCCGAGATGTTAGGCGTGACGCTCTACACCACAACCCTACTGATGGTGAAGGCGTCGTGTGCTACGCTACCTCCCACAACGCTGGTGAAACCAAGTCACTAGTCAGACCGGGCTGCAATCTGCATGTCAAACCGCATGCCTCACCGGGAGCACCTCGCCCAAAGTTGTCGCTTCCTCGCCCATAGTCGCTGCTTCCTTCAGCTCTGATACCAAGTGATGGCCTAGGACAAGGAACTCACTTACACAAACACGATGAAGGACATAATAGCAAACAGAGGGAAGAACACGATACGGTTGTGGTGCCGCAACAGTTTAGCACAATGCTTTTTTTCCTTTTCTCTTCTTTTTTCTCATCTAAAACAGAAAACATGCCTTCTATTTATGTAGTCTAGGGCTCTCCAATTTACATAAATACTGAACTCTATCTCTAAATTGAACATATACTAGACTCTATCTCTAAGTTGAATATGGCTTTAACTTGGGCAGCCGAGGTTGCACCACATTATTTTGCAAATGAGTGTGCACTCGTGGCTGCTGCTGTGGCCCCCCGTTTGGGGCATGCTCGAGAGGAGTGATGCCTCCTGTACCATCTGACTGAGAAGAAGGGTCGCCCATCGCACTTGTGGACTGAGAAACATGGCTCACAGAATCATCGTTAGTACCAACAGACAGGCTTTCTGTTCAGCTTCACGGGGGCGAAGTGGCTAAATGACGGTGTCGGCAATACACCGGAGGAGGAAGAAGATTGCAACGCACCAAAGGTGTCGCTCGAGAGAGACCCAGAGCTGGCCATGGTGTTCGAACCAAGCTCTGATAGCATGAAAAACTACTAGTTTTCCGCAAGGACCTTCTCTGAAGTCGTTCGATTATATATTGATCAACGATACACGGAGAGATTACAGACAGCAACAAGATTATGCGGTTGCTCGACGCATTACACGCGTGCCGAACAGCGGAACAGTATTTACGAGATTACGACCGAGTATTGCCGTATGTTACGAGGAACTCAGCAAGAAAATCTTATGTGCAGTGCTCGGTAGAGATACGAGTATCTGTTCGTCTAACAATAAAAATGCTCAAAACATAACGGCTGTTGATTGATCCGTGAAGTGTGAACCCCACAGTCGCAGCTGCATCGGATCTTTAAATTCCTCGGTGCACATTTCTGCAAACTTGCATTACATGGGATCGACAACAGTACGTGGCGGAGATGAGGAGACAGACTTGGACGGCTCAGAAAGGTGCAAATGCAACGATGGATCGGATCGTTGCGTGCGGCACCGACGCTAGCTCCTCACGCGTCCCGTCTGCTCGCCCCTCGCGGCGATAGCGTGGGACGCGCAGCCACGCGAGCGCGAAAGCTGGGAATGGAAAGAGTCGATCGGTCGATGCAGCCATGCATGGGATATTGGGATGGGGCCTCGATCTCCATCGTATTCGTACGTCGCCGTCGTCGTCTACTGCTACGAGTCACTACCGAAAGGCACTGGCAGCCATGCATGCATGCATGCACAGATCGACGCACCGCAGCGCTGTCTTTTATTCACTGCTGTAAATGCCTGCGGCCTTCAGTTGTTACCGCACCCATCGATCCTTCGATGTGACGGTGCAACTCGATCGATATATCTCAGTTCGGCGAGTCTAAACCTTTTCCACTTTGTGCTACATTCCATAGACCATAGCTTTTAAACAATACTTCTTTTTAATATAGATATATAGCTAAATTATAGCAGATATTATATCAAGTTTAACTATATTAATTAAAATTATATATAATTATTTTTCTCTATATACTGTCTTCTACGAACAATTAAAATTTAAAAACCCAAACTCAAAAACCAAACCCGTAACCAAAGCTGAGAGATCCAACACTGTGCTTGCTCACTGTTCCTGCAGGCACACAGTCTCATGCCGTGAATAGCCATGCATAGCATAATGATCCTTCTGTTGGCAGCAAGGGATTCATGAGAGAAACAGGCCTAGCTGGATTTATTTTGCAGGGTATGTGTAAGCTTTCTCTGATAGGAATGACATCGTGTCCGCCTTTCCGCTTGCATCTTGTCGCGGCCGTCAGAGGATCATATATGCCGCCAACTTTACATGTGTACTGCGCAAGAATTTATTTTAAAAGATTACAGCACATCACGCTTGAAAATTTTCCATAGTGTATACGACATTTCTTCCGGTGGTTGTCAGTGATTGTTTGCAATGACGTAGGACCATTGTCAGTAATTAGAATGAGTGAATAATTATTTAAAGTTTTTCTAATGGTAATTAATATCTTCACTTAAATGACTATAAGAGCCATTAAATTTAGATTACACTAGCTATACTTTATCAAAATAAGGCTAAAGACATAAACCAATGAAATCAACACTTTTCAGCCTAAGGTCGGTCTGATCGCAATGAACGACCGATCTAACTACCACGGCTAGTCTAACCATAGGTACAAGGCCGATCTGATCGGTGGGGCCTGTCTGACCGTAGATCTAGGGTTGGTCTAATAGCTCCTCTGTTCCCTGACCTAAAAGCCTCTCGTGACAAAACTCAAATCTCAAAAACTTGTTCAAATCTCAGCTAAACACTTTCAAATTTTGCATATGACTACAAACCTAAACCAATCAAGAATTACAAAGTTTTTGGGCTCAATTTTACTAAATTGAACAGAATCAAAACTAGTTCACAAGGACACCAAAAACCCTAGAACTCAAATTATTTTTTGCTCGTAAATTTCTAAAACACGAGGTCTTCGAGGTCAATTCTCATATATCATAGTAAGGTAATTTAAGAAAGAGATGAGGCTAAAACTCTCATAAATACGAAATCACAAATCTAACTCAAAAATAAGTAAACCCAAGCAAGAATGCAAACAAAAACACAATTGAGACAAAACTTTGATCTGTTTTCAATAAAGGATGAAGTTTACATACTCATGGATGATTACAAAGATGCAGTTAAAGCACCACTCTTTTTCTCTTTCAATATTTCTCTCTCAAATTGTGGAAGGAGACAATGTGGTAGAATAAAAATCTAAGCCCTAGAATCTTTGGATCTACCACCTTCTCCCCTCCCCTTTAATGATCAGCAACAACTCTAATGGGTCCAACCCATTAAGACTACTGGAGAAACCTGTCAACCCCACTAACATGAGTTTTACACACTCACACATGCTTATCAAAACGTTTACAAGATTTAACCCGGTAACCCTTTAGCGATTGATCAACTTGTCAATTCTAACTCTCTTTAATCTAAACTACTCCTTTGCGCCTCCTCGTGACGCGGTTTTGATCAAGATACCAAACCGGTATTTGGCCAACTACCAAATACTCTCGACGAAGATTCTGAACACCTTCTCTTAACTCCATCTTCACCTTCACCTTGAAGCCCATAGCGCCTAATGACTAAGTAGTACATCTTTACGCATTCAGTCTCTCCTGAATCGTTTCTACGTGCATTGGCTTCGTCACTTGGCGCACTACATGTACCAGCTCGCCTCTCCATGATCCTTATCTTCTCTATGCTCCCCACTTGAGCCACAAAGCCTCAACCAGATTTATATGATCGCTCAGACTTCAGCTCCCCCACCTAGTCCTAATCTATTGCCGTCGACAGCTAATGTTCTTCAAGCCACATGCATATCCAAAGACCAAGTAACCATCTCGAGCATAATTTCTATACACTTCACTCATGTTAATCAAAACTATGCATCATGCAACACTACACAACCATCCAATGGCACCCATACTGTGCACACACTCAACAACCATTTTCACTGCTCTCTGGCTGCACTCACCAGTCTGACTGCACTTCGTATGGCTGTAGGACCACACTGGTTAGGCTGCCAACAATCAGCCAGTGTGACTGGCCCACCAGTGTAGCCGCATCTTCAATGTTGGTCACACCATCCAACTTGATTCCGATCCAACCGCCAACACCGGCTAATCAGATCTCGCATGCCCAATTCCAAAACACACTCTCTGGAAAAAAGTAGCCACCAACTAGAAATCGGTCACACCGCACCAGCAGTCTGACTCTGACTACCAACCTAAGTCCTGTCACACTGGACCGACGGTTAGACCGCCAACACCTGGGCAGTCAGATCACCCTTGACAGATAGCAACTCTGAAATCTAAATTTTTTAAAATTTTCATAAAATTTAAATTCAACTCAATTAAAATACCAATTATTCATCACAAAAATATTATATACATCCCTCGAATAGCAATAACAAGCTTCTCTAGAGCTAAAGCATATGGTTATTAACGTCGTACGCGCGCACACGGATGCGTCTGACAATGACCATGGCTTTATATTCCTAACCATCAATGAAGGCGATACTGTGGTCAACAATAACACTCCATGTTGCTTCTTAGGAAAGAAACTTGCTTATGCACACCATCCTTCACCTTTCGGCATGTTCTTTTCAGCTGCGGCTTATGACTTTTAACTAAAATTTTTGAATTTTGGTTATTTACGGTATAGATTACGGAGAGACATATACTCACTTGCGATTTTAGCTGGTATAGATGTTGGGCTTTTAACGTGTAGATCGTTTAACTTGTAGACCCCGTCTTGAAAAAATACTCCGTTTAGAAGTTAGGTACTATAACAGAAGTCAAAAGCCAATTTCAAAAGCCCAAAAGCATTCTTCTCGCGGAGCAAACAGTGCTAGGCTGTTTATTGCAAGACTTTTGCTTGGTACAATACAAACACTGAATAATGCTGCGTTTGAATTGTACAGGGCAAGGACAACATATCTCCAAGGCCACAAAATTCTTCCCGTGCGTTTGATATTTGAGCAGTACAAGACAGGTCATAAAGTCAACCATGCGTGTCGGCTTCGATTGCTCCTGGCCTACCGTTCCTAGCTTTTCCCTTGCGAGTTGCGACCAAACTCGTTCGGCGAGAGGTTTTTGCAGCTGGTAAGTCGTCTTTGAAGGGGGGAAAAAAACAAGGACAACTATCCATCTTGTCACATCGCTACTCGTCCTTTTTGTTCAATATCGCAAGCAAAACCTCCCTCCCAAGTCTTTAAATCTCATCTACTGCACAGCAGTATAATTTATTAAATGTCGAAGAAAGCTACCGGAACAATTCCACTTTGGCTGTGGAAGATTAGTGATCTAATATAAAAGTGAGAATAAACAGATCTTTGAAATCCAACTAATGATTACAGAGTCTAGTTCTAACATCTTTAGTCTAATGGACATTAGTATATGAACGCTTAATAAATTATGACACTAAGCGACTTTCGGTGTACGGTAAAGATCACAGTGAATAGCTGAAAGACATCAATGTATAAAGCTAGAGATTGTTATAATAGTCCTGTATTAATTATAGAAGAGAAAAAATATAATGCAAAAATAAAGAAGTCACGTACTCACAAGCTAGACTCTCCGTGTCAGACTAACATTAGCCCTGATCATCTTGCTTGCTGCTTGCAGGTAATATGAGAGCAGTAGTCAAAGGCTGACGAGGCACATTGTACATTGCATGTACAAGTACAGCAGCATCTAATATTTCCGATAGGCTCTTAAGTTGCCAAAAAAAAATCGCCATTAATGCCGCCGAAGAAACCGAAAGATGATGACAACGAAGAAAGAAAAAGGCGAGGAGGCGGCAGCTCGGATGAATCGATCGAACACGCCACTCCGGCATGTATAATCAATGACATCACAGTTTCTCAGAAAAATGAATCAATTATATACTTCACCTTTTTTTTCAATCTGGCTATAGTAGTACTGTTAGTAAATGACAATCTGGCCATAGTAGTACAGAATGGAAAAAGGAAGAGAGGGTTGGTCAAAAAGTACACTAATGGTTGGGCACCCCTTCCAAACTCCCCCAACATTTTGACAACTTCGACCTGCTTCTCTGCACCAACCAAGCCCATGATCAGTCAGCTGCTGCGAAGCCTTGGCAGCAGCTGCTTTCAGTTTTCTCTCTTTCCTCTCCTCTGCTCCATCTGAAGTTCTGAACATGCAAGGTTTTGCATCTTGCATGCAGAAGCAATCACAGCATGCCTGCTTGGAGATGATCAGAGAGGAAGGTTGTAACTTGTACCAGCATGTTGCATGATGTACCAGTGGTTGTACACTTGTACTATAGCTTTAGGAAAGCAAAAGAGAAAAAGGAGTGATTGCAACAGGTAGCTCTGCACAAAAAAGGAAGAGCATGGAGGGGAGCGAGCAAAGATTAAAAAGAACTTGTAGTACTACTAGAGCAAAGATTGAAACAACACCACCACCCGGTCTACCCAAAAAAAGGTTCATGTACATCCTAGCTACTACGTACCTTCTTCCAAGTATAACTACTACATGCTAGATACAATTAAGAATTAACCATGGTGATATGATCCATATCTATGCATCTCTCGTCTTACTCTACATCTCTCTATGATCCCTTGATCATGGATTGCCCTGCTCCTCGGCTCCAATGGAGTTGTGCTGCCGCGACGGCCCGGAAGGCGGCACCAGCCCCCTCGCCAAGAACCCGAAGAAATGGTTGGAGCTGCCTCTGTCCAAGGGCTTTCCCTTGAACGGTTGCATGCCTCTTGAAGCCTGGCAACTCGACACCAGCACAAGAAGCACCAGTAGGAACAGCCACCATAGCTGCACAAATGGCCTACTGCTTCTTGTTTGGGAACAGCCAGCCATGGAGAAGAGAACAAGAACACAACAGCAGGAGAGGTATGAGTTGATGGCAGATGAAGGTGCAGGAGTTAAATAAGTTTGTGCTGTTGTGAGTAGGGAGGAGGAGAGGAGAGCTGTGGGTGTGAGCAAGTGGTGAGGAAGGAAGAAAAGCGGTGGTGATATATGTTGAGTTAGTGAGGGGGACAGAGCATAACGATGGGACAATACAAAAGTGGTGGTGATTACATTTATATAGCAGCATTAGCATAGCATCGCATCGCATGGAGCTGTGTTGAGGTAGGGACGTAGGGTGTCGTACCATTTTCTACCTACAAGATTAGCACTGATTTTTTACTTCTTTTAGAGAAGAATTAGGAGGAAACCATAAGGAATGGTCATAGAGAACTTAAGCCACAAACTAACTAATCCAAAATAGAGGGTGCACAAGAGAATTAGAGGTTAGATTATACTTTAGCACTAGATTCTTATATAAGGCAAAGATCCGAGAATTCTAAAAGGTTTGAGAGGTGGTGAAAGAGTGAAATTCTCTTGTACTCTTTTGAGATTGTGCTAAAAAATTTGTGATTGGTTTCACCAAATCTTTCTCTCTTGTCATGATTATGTTAGCGTCATTATTTCGGTTCTCTCCACGAGATTCATCTACTTCATTCTTGATATCATTTACGCTCATACCATATCTCACAACTCTGATCCGGTTTGAGGGCTGCTGCGCGTAAGGGCATCTCCAATGGTTATAGTTAGCAACTAACTATAAGACTTCCACATCATCTATATAGTACACACTAAAGCTAGCATTCTAAAGAACTATCTATAAGGATAGCTATTTGATGCTTACATGCACACACAGAATTTATAGAGGCTGCCTCGTTTGGCGTTATAGACTAGTGCTTAAGGAAGAGCTGGCTCGATTTTTTTTGCATACTCTCTTTCCTCCATATAGGATATATGCTGATGTGTACATGCATATATCTAGCTGACTCAGACCATTGGAGATGCCCTAAGGAGAGGTATCAAAGTATAACTAGTGGTATCAGAGCCAAGACCGAATTAATCTAATTTGTAAGAAGGTCGACAAAGCGTCAAGTGGTCCAAGATCAAGATCGATGCCAACGGTGTGGAGTCAAGTAGAGAAATTTGATGGTAGAAGAAATGTCAGCGTGTGGCAATGTATGGTAAAGGATATCTTTGTCCAATAAGGGTTAATCGATACTCTTGAAGGGAACATACCAAAAAAGACGCCTGTTGAAGACCGGAGCATGATGAAGCGGAAGCCTGTTAGTATAATCTGTTTATGTCTCTCCGATGAGGTAAAGTACTCGGTGATCAAGGAGAACTCGCCAAAGAAATTATGGAGTAATTTAGAAGAATTGTATATGGCGAAGGCGCTGACATACCGATGGGTACTAAAGCGGCAACTATACAGAATGCGCATAGAGGAAGGCACACGATTCATTGACCATCTTAATGTTTTCAACAAGCTTATCACACAGCTGACTAGTGTGAATGAGAAAATTGAGTAGAACGACATGGTCGTCATTTTAGTTTCTTCTCTACCACCATCATGTGAGCAATTGATGATAAGTATTCTTGTCAGGAAAAATACTCTCGACTTCAATAAGGCAGTTGCATATCTATTGGAGGCGGAGTCCTTGAAGAAATCATCAAAATCTTCATCCTCGGATGATCAAGCATTGACTGTTATACGTGTTGCATGCAAAAGAAAAAGTCACAAGAAGAAAAAGGGTAAGAGCAAGGGTACGCGTGTATATTATTTATATGACAAGGAAGGTCATATGTTGAAGGACTGTTTGAATTTGAAGCAAATGAGAGGTGCATACTCAGTGGCAGTAGCAAAAAATGATTCAGACGTATTTTTCATCAATAAATTAGGTATTTCTCATAGATAAATAATATATTCAAGTTGTTGCTTCTATATATGTTCGACAAATAAAATATTCAACAAAGGATCTCTACGCCCAACGTATGAAACTGTTCACTTAGCAGATTACAATGAGTATGTAGTCACTAAGATGGGAACGGTTATATTGGAGATGAATGATGAAACACATCACATATTAACGGGAGTTTGATCACTACTACAAAAAAGGCTAAACTGGACGCTTACATCACAGATGGTTCCTAGGAATCATCCGTGCTGCAAGTATCACAGACGTTTCATACGAATAACCGTCTGTGATATTTTCACAGATGATTTTTAATACAAACCATCTGTGAGAACTTCATTATCACAAACAGTTTTTAATACAAACCGTCTGTGAAGTATCACAGACGGCTTTAGATAAGAACCGTTTGTGATAATAGCAGACATCACATACGGTTCTTATCAAGAACCGTCTGTGATACTTCACAGGCAGTTTGTATTAAAAACCGTGTGATAATGCAGTTATCATAGACGGCTTGTATTAAAAACCGTCTGTGATATGTTTCTTGTCTCACAATCCTCCAAAATTTCATAATCTCCCGCCTAAGTCCGAATAGGATTCCGTTCCAAGACAATTTTAGTAAAACGGGCATAATTTTTGCATATGGTGTCCGTTTTCGACGTTCTTGTACTCATGGAAAGCGAACGACAAGCCTGATCTAAAAAAATGACTCGCTTGCACCAGTCACCCTCTAAGACCCTCAAAATCGGCCATCTTTAGCCCCGAATTTGCGTTACAAGTTTTTGGTTTCTGTTTTTGCCTTTTTTTTTCTTAGTCTTCCCTTTGGAATTTGGATTTTGCTTCAACTGAAAAATTGTAGATCTCATCGAGACCTTTCAAATGAGTATATATAAGCTATATAAAACTTTGCTATTTTATCTTTTGAGACTAGCTGTTTATATTGCACCGGTATATAAAACTTTGTGCTCTAATTTACAGACGGTTGGTATATAGAACCATCTGTGATATTCATTCATCATAGGCAGTTTTAGTTACCAACCATCTGTGATAGAGAGTATCACAGACGGTTTGTATGTAGAACCGTCTGTGATTATCTGACCGCTGGGCTCGTCGATTCTCCTCAACCCAATCCTAGCCAATAGAAATCCACCAACCCTCACCTCACGGATCGTAGCTCCACCTCTCCGTCCCCCGCGCCAAAAAATTTCGCACTACCGCCTCTCCCTCCCCTATAAATAATCACCCAAACTCAACCTCCTTGCCGTTCTCCTCCTTGACTCTTACCATAATAGCCCACATGAAGCAGACGACGCACAAGTTTACGGGAGGCAAGATACCGCAGAAGCAACTAGATATCAAGGCGACACTCAATCAACGCCAAAGATGGTAGGCATCAAAGACATCCAACTCGTGCGCTGCATCAGGGGTGAGAAGGCCTAGGCATATAGGATCTTTGCTTTTTCTCTATTCTTGTTGTGCTAGCTAGATAGGTAACCTGCTCGTTGTTTTGTGATATTGTAATGGTAGACTCTAATCTTAATAAAAATGGAATGTGTACTGTATTTCTTACTGTATTTGCTTGTTTTCAGATGGCGTAGTTAACATTTCCTGAGGCTAGCTGAAAAAAAGAAAAAAAATAGGTATAAAATGAACTATCAAAGACGATTTTGTGATATAAACCGTCTATGAAAAATTATCACAGATGACTCAAACCAAAAACCATCTGTGATACTAGCACATCACAGATGGTTCTATCTACCAACCATCTGTGATGAAAAAATATCATAGACGGTTCTAGTTACCAACCGTCTGTGATACTCATCCATTACAGACGGTTGATAGCTAGAACCGTCTATGATGTGTGGGTATCATAGACGGTTTTTGATTCGAGCCATCTATGATAGTGTTATTCACAGACGGTTTTAGTTACAAACTATCTGAGTTGTGATTATCACAGACGGCTCACAAACTGTCTGTGATAACCTCCGATTATCACTGACCCATAAATTCAGACGATTTTTCGAACCATCTGTGATGATAGTAGTGAATATGTTTCCAGTTTAAAGATGAATATAATATCTATGAGATTGCTTGAACTCGAAGCTTATGATGTATCACTTCGAGATAGAGTCATGGAGTTACTTGTAAAGGGCAGGTAATCATGAAAAGTATTTGAAGCAATGCAGGATATCAATTGATAGGTAATCATAAGGGAAATACAACCAATGGGAGGTCTAGTAAAAATCATGATCAAGAGAAAGGAAACCGTGTTATTAATGGTAGGTATTCGAATCTTATCTGTAGTTATATGTGAAACTGTAAATACAGTTGCAAAATCTAGCAAGCACAAATGCGAAGGTGCGAGCTGTTGGAGAAAGAAAACATGGTGGGACCAACTACGCCATACTAGCGAGCAGGTGGAGCTCAGAGGCAGTACAAACCTATGGTAAGAAAGGCTATAGGAACATGAGGTGTGGTTAATCAAACTACGCAACAAAGAACCTCTCAGGTGGAGGGTCTGGGTAGGCTAGCCCATATGTTGACATGCATATTGTGGTGATATGCATAAGCCTCTGTGGTGAGAGCACTCTCAAAGATGGGAGAAAAAAAGGAAAAGCAAGAAAAGACGGAGCTGACTCGGAGCAAGTTCTTGGAGAAGCATAGTGACCTCAGCGAATAATAGTCAAGGTGAAGATGTTGAGGTATCATGACTCATATCCTTTCTACTAAGACTTGGAGAGATGTGATTCCTAGATGAATCCTAATAGGATTAGGACTCCTAATCCTATTAGGATTAGGATTCCTACTTTTCTTTGCAAGAAAACTAGGGGTACTACATAAAGTCATGGAGAACCCAATCTACAAATTAACTCATCCAAAGTAGAGAGCATACAGATGATTAGAGACTAGGTTATTCTTTAGTAGTAGATTCTTGTATAAGACAAGAATCCGTGAGTCCTAAAAATTTCAAGAGGGTTGTGAGAGAGCGATGATCATTTGTACTCTTCTGAGGTTTTGCTTAAGGAATTCGTGATCAGCTTCGCCAAATATTTCTCTCATTGTGATTATTTTGGTGTCGTTATTTTGATTCTCTCCACGCGATTCATCTACTTTGTTCTTGGTATCATTCACGCTTATTTTGTATGTCATAACTCAAATCCAAGGGTATCAAAATATAATAAGTTGATGAAACTTCAAAGTCCAAGGAAGAAGAAAGGGAGGATGTATAGCTCTATTCAGGCATTTGCCACGAGGCACCAGGAAAATGTATCCCTGAGGAAAAATAGGCCACATGATATCATTTTCTTGGAATTGATCCATCTTGACCGATGGTTTACTCATTTATTTGAGAAAAAAATAAACTTCTAGATGGATATATAGTTAAGGATGATCGCTTCAGTCTTTTATCAATGATACTGTGATATGATCCGAAAAAGAGAATTCTATATGCAGTTCCAGGATACATGGTAACAACAAACGTCAATTTCATTATGCACAATTGATGACTTTTTTCGAAAAACAAAAGCCATGATTTTAGTGTATAGTTTTTAAAATTCCGTTTACAACTTATAGCTTTGTTCATATATAATCCCAAAGCATTTCTAATTGCTAAAACGTTTACATAGCTGACCTCAACTATCCGTTTTATTCGACGATATGCATAATTCTTTCCGGAGGTGAGCCGTGTAGGGGTAGCGATGGTGTGGTGGTTGCCATGTTCGAGCGAGAACATGTTGGGAGGTAGCAAATGTGGACCAGAGAAAAAAGTGATTGGAAGGAAGAGTGAGAGATAGTACACAACAGTACAACAGACAGGGGGGAGGGGGCAAAAGGAGAGGCAAAGAGAAAAGCGGGGTTGTGACTTGTGAGTATACATCCAAACGGACAAGCATGACACACATGCATACTCTTGGTTGAACTTGATTCGTAGGGAACGTGTTCATGTTACAAGTCAGTAGCTACTTATAACATGTCGGCTTTTTAAGTCGATTTTTTTGTCTTTTATCTTTTTTTCGATTTTTTGGCTTTTTTCTTTGTAATGATATAAGTGTTTTTTTATTTTTTTAATTGAATAACTCAGAAAAAATTAATCATTGTTATAATGTAATTTCAGTCATTATAGTATAATTTTAGATAGAAACCAGAAGTTAACAACCTATTGAAGCGGCCCCTAAAGCATTGTTGGGTTGTCCGTAAAAGAGGGAGTAAAAGTAATAGATATACTACCAAGTGCACGATTCGATGCTCTCGTCTCTATGACTCAGTCGAATGTATGGAAGCAGGATTTGCCAATGTCATTGCCTGCTTCAGCCGACCCATCCAGACATCCAGTCCCCACGACACATCAGATCAGAGGAGTCATGAAGGAATTCGGCAAGACAACTTAAAAGAGGTGGCTGGAACACCACTTTTCTTTAAAGATGAGAGGAGTCATGCAGGAATTCGGCAAGACAACTTAAAAGACGTCACTGCCGTGTGGTTAGGTCCTGCTGAGAAGAGTTTATTTTAAGTGGTTTTTGGCTGAAAAGCGCTGTAACTAACTAAAAAACACTGTAAGCATAATTAAATTAAAAAAAATTAAAAATAGAAAAAACATGTTAACGCATCACGTATAATGCAAACAAATACGAGAAAAAAGAGTCGGCAAAAAAACTCAAAAAACCAAAAGTATAGAAAAAAAATGAAATTTATGAATAGTGCAAAATAAGCCAGAAACTCAAGTCAAAACGAGCGGAGCCTAACTAACTAAATAGAGGCTTAATTAGCAAGCAGAGAGGTCTTTCCACTTTCGGAGCATGTTTGCGACGCAAGAAATTTATACGAGGCAAGCTATAGGATTATGGTGTGTCCCTGACCCTGCTCCCTACACTACAAGGTTTTGGGGGGGAACCCACTCAACTGACCGATGGATTAATATGAATTAGAGTTTTACAGAACTTGTAAATCAACTTTTGTCTTTTTTCCAATGGAAAAGAAATGATCGTACGATGGCAAACAAAGCGCCGCGGACAGAAGCGGCTTGCCGGCGGCGACAAATTAATTAAGCGCCATGGCACTCGATGGCTACAAAAGGCTGGCAGAATTTTAGAGCTAGCCAAACGTGTGCATGCACCTGAACTCCTGAAGTTAAACTAGTTGGCCAAATTAATTAGGTTTGGTTAGCAAAGAACATGAACAATCTCAATCTATGGGCTAACCTTCGTTACTGTTAGGATACGAATAGACTACACTAGTATAGATTAAAATTTTCTACCACGTAAAGTAGAAAGGCATGTGAGTAAAAGATCATAGATCGTTACCACTAGACGCAATGCAGCATAAGTCGAGTTGAAATGGCCAATTCAACGAAATGCATGTCGATGCAGTAGAAATAGTTGATCACCTTCTAGCCAACCGTCACTTCTCATGATCGTCCCGATCAACACCGCAATAGTAGCAGCACCTCTACCGAGATCCACACATCTAGGAATGAAACGTCATGTGTCGTTATACTAGCACCAGCGCACACGGTAGGGGGTTATGAGAGGTGGTGGTTAGGATTTCGATGGATGTGTATCGGGATCTCTCCCTTAGCCCCTGCACCTCCCTTTATATAGCTTTCAATTGGATTCTTATCTGATACAATTAGACATCGTATCCAACTTGGAAAGTCTCAAGCTAGATTCTTATCCAATATGAGTAGAGATCGTATCCCACTCGGAGAACCTTCAACCGGATCCAATATGAGTAGAGCTTAGAGTCTATCATCTGGACAATTATCATTTCGATCCATTAAGTGTGTGACCTTATAGGTTCATATATATTTAACCATAGGCCAAAAACTTCTTTCCGGTCCATAAGTCGGTAATAGTCCCTAGCAAAACATAACAACTTTCAAATATACATAAAAATCATATCAAACGAATCTATATAATGCTTATGTACCAATCCTTTTGCCTCATAATATCAGATTGAACTCAAGATGAGAAGCATGCCATACTATGATAGTTCAATCCTTTACTCGAATCTATAGTGGATTATTCAGTTGTGATTGACTTCTCAAATACATTCGGCATGGCCATGCATTTTCTTAATCCAACTACATCGAGGGGCTCAAAGATATCTCTCCTGTTGAATAGAAGGGCAAATTCCATCTTGATCGCTCGCATTCCTCCGCATGTTTTATAATAAACCCGAAAGCTATCTTTGTAATCACTCAGTTACGGATTAGTGTTTGGTAACCTCTAAGTAAACTATTACATATGTACCAAACTGTGATGATCTTAGGTCTAAGAAATTTACATACACTATGTATGAGACCAACCGATGACATTTAAGAATATAACAATTTTCGTAGTGTCTAATGGTAGGTCAATCCAACACCATATTATATAATATGTGTCCATATTATTGATTTGATATTCATATATCTATGATCTGTGAAATATGATCATCAATCAATGCACGTATTGATCTATAAATAATAATTGTCCCATATAATGACATAAGATCAAGGATAATTTAGAATAATATCAAAACATGAATAAAGAGTTCCACGAACAAGTCATATACTTGTTGATCAATATAAAAGACATTTATTCGAGGAACAAAATAATATATTATTCAAAAGGTCATAAACATAGAAGTGATACAATCATCTCCATGATTATCTCTAGGGTATATCACTAATAGTTACAGTTCTTTAACAATAATTAAATATGATACTACTTCTATTAGCCAATGGCCTGATAGTCCAGCTCCAGATGGATCAGAAAGTTCAGACAAGCAGCCCAAAGGAACCTAAAGAATGTAGTACAATAAAAATGTCCTCAGCTCACAACACACAGTGCTCTGTTTCTCTCCATGGTTTAAGAAAGATACCACGCATGATGATCACACATGGCACAGGAAAATAAACACTGGAATTTATGTACCAAAATGCAGCCAGGATGTAGTGCAACAAAAGCTAGCTCGATCCCCAGGCAGGAGAGAGAGATTAATTAAAGTTAGAAACAATGGAGTGGCTTGTGCCTGCAATCATGGCTCATGGTCTCCCGAATGCTTCTTTGCTAACTGTGAGATTATGCGGAGATCACTCTATGGTGTGCAATTATCTGATTTTATTGTGCAAGAATTATCGAGGTTTGAGTTGGGTGTGTGAAGAAGAGTTGTAAGTTTTTGGTTGCTATCAGCGCAACCAGTCTGACCGGTATACGCAACCGGTCGGACTGCTGGGCATGTGCGATCTAACCAGCCATGGGTTGAGGTTAGATCGATGGGGTTGGCTCAGGTGATAGCGGTCTGACCAGCACAAGGTGCAGTCAGACTGGTGGTAGCCAGTGGGCAGTCTGGTCGTCATGGGAGAGCGGTTAGACCAGTGGTTACGGTGTGATTGGGTTGAAGTAGCTATTTGCTTTTTAGCAGAATGTGTTGTGGAAGCCAGGTGCCATCATAGTGCATGGACAGGCATATGGCATGCCAATTGACTTGGGCTCATTTACATGTGAGAACTGTTTGGTGGGATCTAGACACGTGAGAAGCTTGACTGTAAGTCATTGGGACCATATAGAGTTGAAGACGAAGCATTGGGTTGTTTCAAAGCAAAGGAAGCGTAAAACTTTGTGGAAGGATAATAGAAGGGTGCTTTGGTAAATTTCTCAATACCAAAAAAGTGGCGATGTGCGAAACCACGACGGTCGCCTAAAACTGCGCGGAGGATTGAGTTAAAGAGTTTTCACGGAGGACATGGAATAGTGAATTCGAGCTATTGGAGGCAAGTGCAAGTTGCGCTTGGAGAAGTATGCATGTGTGAGTGTAAAACGCGGTATGGTATTAGATTAACAGGTTAGCCTATGTAAGAGATGATAAAACCTAACTAGAGGTGCTGGTAGAGGAAGCCAAGTAGAGGAGAGTTAGGGTTCTTAGAGAGAACTTTTGAGAGATGAGTTGTGGCTATTATGCTTAAGCTTTTTATCATCATTAGGCTTTGTCAGTGGTTAGGGAGTAGTTGTAAACATTCTTCTCTAAATATCAATAGATATCCAAAATTCGTTCAAGTCTTTCTCCTCTTTGCTGAAGTGTTGGAATCTTAATTTGCTTTGGTTTTTATCCTCTCTTAATTGTGCTATGATTCATGATGAGTAAGAGGTGGAAGATGAGTCTAGTTGATCAATCTTCACTCATCTAGATCACTCATATAGCAAGATTTGATATCAAGCCTGGTTTTACTTATTCTTGACTTAAATTTGGGTTTTCATGGTCTAAATAGTTTTAGTCTGAATCTATATCTAAATTAGTTTGCTATGACATATAGGAGTATATCTGGATCATTATATTGATTAGAAACTCCTCGAGCAAAAACTAAATTGGATTTTATGGTTTTGGATGTTCTTGTGACCTAGATTTGATTTTCTTCAATTTAGTGAGCCTAAGCTCAAGAACTTTATGATTCTTGATTGGTTTATGTTCCTAATGTTTTGAATAAGTTTTATGCAAAATTTTGGGATGTTTGGATAAGATTTAAGCAAGTTCTTTATATTTGAGTTTTGACCTAAGAGATTTTTAAGTCTAGAAACAAGTGACCAGTCAGACCAGTCCTAGACCTATGATCAAACCAGTTTGGTGATCATACCAACCCATCCATGACGGCCTGACCGACTTTGTACTGAATGTTCTAGATTTTGTTGATTTAGATCTCTAACTTTGTTTTATAAAATATAGTTAGTGTAATATGAACTTAGCGACCCTTGTAGTCACTTGAGTGAAGATTTTAAATATAATTAGAGAAAAAAGTTTCAAGAATTATTCACCCCCTCTAACAATGGTCTTCTCACTCCTACACTAATGAGGCGAACGGTCCCATGGCTGCCTTCCTATCCCTTGCATCTAAGTCTGTCATGTTCATCTAACCAACACTCGGGTACATGTCTTCTAATACAGCCCACAGTTTCATCAATTTGCTCTACATCGCTAGGGTTGGTCACTGAACTTTAGCATCTTGTTCCCATCTTTCCCTCCTGATCTAGCAATCTGAACTATTGATAGTATGTCACATTTGTTGTCCATTGTTCTTATTTATTCTTTCCATCCTTTGTTTGATTGATTAGTGTGGTCACCAAAGCCATATGTAGACAATGTACTAAATCATCAAGCAAAGCAGTGTTGCTCTGCAAAAGCTATGCATAAACTAATTTTACACTGATTAAGGCTGATCTTTCCGTTGGATGGCTCGAGCTCCGTGCTCGATCGATCATGTTGTTGTAAAGATATCCTACCAATGGCCATGGCCTACACTGACCAAATATATCACTTCATTAGCATACATATTTGTTAGACATGGATTTAGCCATTCCAAAATCCTCTGTGAAACTACTGCACTATTCTCTAGATCAATAGATAGTGCTCAAAGATACGTCACTGAATCATTTCATACACAATATAAACCATACCATTCATTTATATTATAGATCAGAGTTTCAATAGACCGCATCAGGTCAAGTTTACGATAAGGGCCGTTCGGCTCAAATACTTACATTACATAAAACAAAAGTGGAAATGATAGCAAAAGAGGAGGGCACATCTCGCCACTGGCAAGCGACTAGGGGTAAAATGTGTGCGACCGATATTAACCAAAAATCTAGATAATATTAGTGCACACAATCGCCGTCACACATAATGAAGTATTATACATGCAAAGTTCAACAAAGGTAGGCTCGGTTTCCTTTATTTGCTAAAGGCGTTATTTGAAAACTACAATAAATAGAAAATCCTATGACTTAGCATTTTAACTAAACCATATTTTATTAAAGAGAAGAAAAGTTTGCAATATTATTAACGAAGCAGGTTCCATCCACATGTTACATGATTCCATCCACCATTCGCTAGTTTTTTTACTAGGGTTACATCCACTCATTATCTGATAGCAAGAATCTCTATTTTTCTGAACCTACAGGCAAACAACAGAGGGTAGAGCTTCTCTGTTTCTTGTCAAACTGTGAATAGTTCCGTCAGGAAGTGGTTTTGCTGGACAAAATAGAGAGCTGAATTTAGAGAGGAGACAGAGCATTTGTGCCACACCAACAACCCAGCGACTTTTCGATTTTTCTCCCCTTTATTCATTACTGAATATAGGAATCAGTTACATACAACTTAGTGGCCTGATAGTCTCTCAGGTTCATTCATGATCCAAATGAGCCAGTCCACCGAAAAACAAATAAACAGAGCAACATGCAGAAACATTCAGAAAGACTACAAGAAGACACTACATGCTGAACCAAGTAAAACTGAAAACTAAGCAAAGTACTAAATGAAATTAACTAGCTTTTCAATTGTTGATGCAACACAAACGCTCTGTCTCCTCTCTGAATTCAGCTTTCTATTCTGTCCACCAAAACCACTTTCTGAAGGAATTATTAACAGTCCAACAAGTTTTAGAGAGAACACTGCTACAAAAGAGAATATACTGGACGACAACATCACAGAAGGTTCATACGGAACCGTCTGTGATTAAACTGTCACAGACGGTTTATACTGGCAACCGTCTGTGATATTTTCACAGACAGTGATTAACACGAACCGTCTGTGATAATTTAGACATCACAGACGATTCGTATTAAGAACCGTCTGTGATAGATTCCAAGACGGTTATTAACACGAACCGTCTGTGATAATTGAGACATCGCAGACGGTTCGTATTAAGAACCGTCTGTGAACTTTCACAGACGGTTTTTAATACGAACCGTCTGTGATAATCTAGCCAACACAGACGGTTCGTGTTGATAACCGTCTCTGATAATCACATGTCACCAATAATTGGTGTATACCCAGGATTTCGATCTCACCCGTCCATTCTCTCCACATCGAATGGCAGGCACCAGTTCCTCCCACGGCTCGGCCCTTATTAATAACTCCCCATCTACCTTTCCAGCAGTACTAGTCACGCGTGAGTTCATCCACTAGCTAGCTTCCTTCATGCATCTCCCCTCCGCTATGAGCTAGCGCCTCCGTCGCGGCACGGCGGGTGGATGGACAACACAGTCTTGCCGTAAGTGTCGTAAGTGTGTCTTGTTCATCCGCACCGTCGTGCCATGAATTCGTTAGCTTGTTATCCTGTAATAGATCTAAATATACTGTTGTTGTGCTTGCCTCTGTATTTTCTTGTTCCTCCACAACGCCGACTACTGCCATGTGCTAGCGTCTTCGTTGTGGCACGGCGAGAGGCTACACAAGACACTTTTGTGTCGTAAGGGTGTTTTGCTTAGCTTCAATGTCGTGCCACAAAGGGTTTGTTAGCTGTAATAGATCTGAATGTGTTGTTGTGCTTTGCGTCTGTATTTGCTTTTTTGTAAAGGCCATGGGTAACATTATTTAATTTCTTGAGGCTAGCAAAAAAACAGAAAAATTCTCAGGTATAGAGTGAACTATCACAGACGGTTTGTGGTATAAACCGTCTGTGAAGGTATATCACAGACGGTTCTATATACGAACCGTCTGTGATACGCACCAATCACAGACGGTTGGTATTACGAACCGTCTGTGATATTATGGACATCACAGACGGTTTATGTTAAGAACCGTCTCTGATAATCACATGTCACCAATAATTGGCGTATACCCAGAATTTCGATTTCACCCGTCTATTCTCTCCACATCGAATGGCAGGCACCAGTTCCTCCCACTGCTCGGCCCTTATTAATAACTCCGCATCTACCTTTCCACCGGTACTAGTCACGCGTGAGTTCATCCACTAGCTAGCTAGCTTACATGCATCTCCCCTCCGCTGTGAGCTAGCGCCTCCGTCGCGGTACGGCGGGAGGCTGGACAACACACTCTTGCCGTAAGTGTCGTAAGTGTGTCTTGTTCAGACTCACCGTCGTGCCATGAAGGGTTCGTTAGCTTGTTATCCCGTAATAGATCTGAATGTGTTGTTGTGATTGCCTCTATATTTGCTTGTTCCTCCACAACGCCGACTACTGTCGTGAGCTAGCGCCTCCGTTGTGGCACGGCGACATACTAGGCAACACACTCTTGTCGTAAGTGTCGTAAGTGTGTCTTGTTTAGTGTGACCTTCGTGCCACGAAGGGTTCGTTAGCTGTAATAGATCTGAATGTGTTGTTGTGCTTGCGTCTCTATTTGCTTGTTTTCGAAGGCCATGGGTACATTATTTAATTTCATGAGGCTAGACAAAAAAAGGAAAAAAATTTAAGTTATCGAGTGAACTATCACAGACGGTTGGTATTACAAACCGTCTGTGATATTGTGGACATCACAGACGGTTCGTTTTAATAACCGTCTGTGATAATTCACGGACGGTTATTAAGACGAACCATCTGTGATATATTGGTTTCACAGACCGTTTGTGGTTGGAACCATCTGTGATATTCTGCACTATTAATTACTGGGCGTACTTGCTCAATGTTGACCCATATCTATCTTCATTACGCTGCATCGGTGGAGCAAAGCGGCCGGCTTTAGGGAGTTCGGGGTGAAAACATATCGCCGTCTTCTTAGTGATTTGATCAGAGGTTAGTACTCAATTACTTTTAATAACTTATATGCATGCATGTTTTTGTAATTGAAGGCCGGCTATCTAGCTTTGTAGTAGCGGTAATAATCATTTTTGACACCTATTTGTTACTTGTGTAGCGTAGATGGACCGAAGCTGGATGTACATTGAGAACCGTGTGAGTGAAGAGTACATTAATGGTGTGTCTGCTTTTAGAAGAGCGGACGAGCTGGATATGTTGAAAAAGGGGATGAAATATATGTATTGTCCATGTATTGATTATGATAATCTCAAGATGTTTAGCAAGTCAGCGTAGATCGAAGCTCACTTGATTCGAAGGGGTTTCAGAAAAGGGTACAAATGTTAGACCAGTCACGGTGAAGAAAAGAGTACACAAGAAGGTAGTTATGACACAGTCGAGGGAGACAACGATATGCCAGTTGTAGACTGTTCTTTCGATCATAAGGATAGGTCGCAGGATGACAATCTGGATCAGATGTTACGTGATGCAGAAGGGAACTATAGTGAGAGAGAGTTTGGTAAATTCGAGGGCTTGATGGAGGACTCGGAGAAACCTTTGTTCCCGGGCTGCAAGCCGCAATACACAAGGTTGTCATCAGTTTTAGAACTACTGAAATTGAAGGCAAGCAATGGTTGGTCCGACAAGAGTTTCACGGCATTGTTAGGTCTTCTAGCGGACATGCTTCCAAATGGAAATATGTTGCCGAGAACCACCTACCAAGCCAAGAAGATTCTTTGTCCATTAGGAATGGAAGTAGAAAGAATACATGCATGTCTGAATGATTGTATCCTGTATCGTAAAGAGTATGCTAGCTTACATGTTTGTCCGGTGTACAAAGCATCCCGATACAAGCGTACAAATGACTTAGATATAGTCCACAGTAATGAATGGGGTTTCAACGTGTCTGACCGCGCAAATGATATGGATCTGGATGGGCTCACTTATTAATTATATTTGCCCTGACCAAATCTAGACTTTGCAAATTGCCATTTTCTCAAAAAGAAATTCTAGCCTTGCAAGATGGTTTAAAACATGCCCAGCACCAGCAAGCATGTCTGTGCCTGCAGATAGCAATATTTTACCTTACCTGCAGTCACTAACAACAATGTACACAAGCTGACAAGCCTTATAGGAAACAGGGGAGACTTGATGGATTACAATGGAGCATGAAGGGAAACGATGAGTTTCTCCGGCTTAAAAAACGTGAAGAGACAAGAAGCTGACCAGTCCGACAAAGAGTTGCAACTGAACATTTGCATGGGGAGGGAGCAAAGATCAAATACTCAAAGAGGGGGCTCTGGCTTGTCACTGCCTGCAGAGTGCAGGCCTGTACAAACTACAAAGAGGAGATAAGAAGAGCTCTTTCGGATTGAAACATGGAGAGAGCTGGAACACACCAATTACTAGACATATGACAAAATGGATAGTTAATTAAGGGGCATGCAATTTGCACCCCTGTGGTTATAAAAGTGCATAATTCAGCTTTGCACTGAAGTTTACACCCCTCCAAATTCTAGTGCTTTGAGGGGAGATAAAGCTTTAATACAGAGATTCCACAGGGTTACTACCAAAATTCCCCCATTAAAAACAATGAACAAATTAAAGGACATGCACACAAACGTGCGCTGCAATTGAGCAGAATGTAAAATACTCCATGGACAGCTACGAGCACACTCGAGGTATAATTAACAAACGCAAAAGAAAGGGAGCAGGTTAAATGAAAAGAGAAGTGAGGCCTTGAATCCAGAGGAAGCAATATAGCCAAGCACAGGGAAGCACATACCAAGCAAGTGTTGTAAAAATTGCGGTATAAACATATACGTAGATTTAATTCTAGCATAATTAAGCATTATTAAAGTACATTTCAAGCAGTATATAAATGACATAAATTATATACAAACATGTAATTTTCCCATGTCATTTATACTAGAACATATATTCATCATATGAATCAACAATACTGCTGAACTAATCAGATAAAGCATTTCTAGGAACCAGGGAATGACTAAAACTAGCATAAAACTCAAGTTTTAGTTATTGGTTAGTGCTCTCAGATGTAGGGTTACATAAGATTTAATCTTGGCCGTCCCGCTACTATGGTTTTATATTCTTCACTGATTGAATATGCCAAATGAGATTCAAACCTTGAGCTCTAAATAAAAATTCTGCCAGACTTAACTTCCAGTCTATCTACAAAATACTTTCAGCCAGCAGACAACACAATTTAGGGTGACCACTAGATAGCTCTGAAATTAACCAACTAACTTGATATACTTCTAGAGTATAGACTCACAAATAAACAGGTTATGCAGCAAGCCGAAATGGCTAACAGAGGTGAAGGCAATATGGGAACAATGATCACAGACTGCACATATGTTTCAAAAGTATCTAACTGTAGGAATAAGACAGAAATAACAAAGATTTAGATCTCAAGCTTGAACATTAAATTACAGCACAAGACCAATATCCTCATTGAACTAATAACTGAAATCACATGCAACTCTTTGCAATAATCAGTCAGATACAAATCACAAATATATGAAACAGATCATAGATTGCAACGAGCTAACAGCCGATAATATACTCATAAAGCCGGTGATACTCGAAATCACCGAGAAGAAGCCGAAGAGGGCAAGGCACGCACGCTGCGCTGTCCTAGAAAACTTGTTGGATTATATGTGGGCCAAGCCCATATAATAAGAATAATTCCTATTATGGAGAACGTGCAGGCGTCTTGATCACGCGTCTTGGTCTTCTATAAATACGGAGCCGCCGCCTTCATACAGAATATGCGAAAATCAATCTAGGGTTTTGCCTCCTCCATCCATTGTGCTGCGCCGTCCCACGTAGTCTACTCCGTCCCGTCCGCCGGCGTGCACTGTCGTTCGGGAGAGCAGGTCTCCGGAACCGTCGCCTTCGAAGTCCTGCACCGGGAGAGGGCGAATAAGGTTTTTGGGAAGCGCTCTGCGCGACTGCTCGCTGTAGCTCTGGCTCGTCTTCCTCGTCGTTCGGCTTCGGCGAATCGTCATCGACTTCGTGTCATCCTCACCGTGCCTGCGGCGTCTACATCGGCAAACCGATCAGAACAGAACCATCGGTACGTAACAGTAATGTTCTCCGTATTAGATCTGTTCATGTACAGTTTCCTGGTTTACATGTCTAGATCTTTTATGCCTGTGATGGTTCTGTTATTGTGCGTGCATGATGTCATGATTAATTTATGGAATAAATTGAACCTACATGTGCTTATATTTTCAACAAAACTAAGCACCCCACTGCGTCGAGTAAGGAGATGATGGCAATCGGAGATACAATGCCACACTTTCACCCGATTAGAAGTCGAAGTAGAAGCCGAGGGTCGGGTGGACGCCGCACAAGACCAACGAGAGCTCCGGCCGAGAACACTTGTGAACACCAAGAACAAGTCACAAAATCTCCTTCAAACACTCAACACAAGTCCGAGCCGAATCAACCTCTAAAGGTAAATCCTCAACCTTTCCTCACGGCTAGATCTAAAGAAAAGGCACAAGGAAAACACACGGCAAAGAACCCTAGAACGGTGATTCAAGCTGCTCAGCCGACGGCGATAGGAAAGAATCAAGCCGGCAACTCTCAAGACTCAAGATCTGAGAACTACCGAGGGAGATCGGAAATCAGAGAGGGAATGAGTGAACTCAATGCTTCTTCGGGTCACCAAAAGAGAAGGGGAAGTCGCCATTTATAGGGGAGCGGGGCGTAGGCCAGAGGGCTGCAGCCACGGCTGGCACTGAAATACCCGTGTCGGTGACGCCTCCATCGCCGCTTATGCCGCTGCTTGACTTGGCCGTCCCCAGGCGAAGCGGTCGAAGCCACCGCACCCGCATGCAAGAGATGAGGCGAGGCCTTATCTCCTCTTCTGCCGTCCCACCGACAGGTGGGACCACTCCCCTTTTTTCTTTTTTTTCCTTTCAAATTGGAAAGTTACTGAAATACCCTCAGAGTTCAACAGCAAGCATGTCACTGCATGAGCAATGGGTAAACAATCCCTTGTTCTTGTCTGCCTAGCTACCTAAAATAACCACAGGTTAGTTGTGATGTGACACTTCTTAGCATGGCAGTTACTCTCTAACCTTGCTGTTTGCTGCATAATCTTTCCATACCAGTGTCACTCATATTTAGCAGCTGTGATTTGGAAGATGCGTCTACAGGAGCATAGGAGCTAGTATTCCGAGTCGTTTTCATTGCCCTGCAACTGCAACACTGACGATATTACATTTGGCGTGCAAATTAGATCAGTGTGTAGCTGGATGTGCAACTGACGTTGATATTTGATAGACCGAGGTGCTACAAAAGGAGTGTGCCTGAGTGAAAGACTACAAAGGCATGCAATAGCTTTGAGATGCTTTGACCAGTGGAGAAAGAAGAGTAGGCCCAACCTACAGAGTGAGGTGATGGGTTGCTGCAGAGATGTCTTGAGTCCACTCTACTTATCAGCTGTAATCAGGATAGAAGATCACTTTTCCTGACTGAACAGTGGTGGCCATACTGACTCTGTTGGAAAACCTTGATGAAAAACTGGAATACCACACTGACAATGATTCTGATTTCTGAGTGAAGATCAACGCAGCCTGCAGTGGTATTTGAACATTGGTCTATGTAGTTAGGAAAACATGGGTTCCATACCTGTTTGGACTACAAACTAGCAGTCTAGCAGGCAAGAACAAGACCATGTTGAGGGACACAACACAAAAAAAAAACAGTAGTAGTGTCAGCTGTAATTCTTTTCTTCTTCTTTGTTCTTTTGCAAGGGAGAGCTCTAGTACTTCGAAATTAGAATTAAACCAGGAATAAGTTCAATTCTGGACCTTCAGGTTTCCGCGGCCCAGACAGGCCCAGCAGCTTCTCAGGATTTAGGGTTGTTAACAGCACCACTGGGCGTCATTCGCGGGCCGATGCTACGGCACGACTCAGAACAGTCAGCAGTGTCTCTCGTCTTGTCACTGACGGCATTCCCAGTAGCTTGATATTAAAACTTGTTATTAAAGGAGAGAGCACAGTGAAATGAGATTTCAGATACAATCACTGTATCTTTAGCTTGTCACTAAAGTTTGTATCCAGATGAGAGAGAATGACAAGTTTGGAGAGAGATGGCTCAACTAACTTTTTTGGTTTCCTTAAAAGACATGACACATGCGTATCAAAGCCGAGTATTCTCTCTGTCCATCTCACCAAAAAAAAAGTTGACATGGTATAAGCAAAGTATCAAGCAAATTAGACTATTGAAAGTGCCCTAACAAACATGAGACATGCAATGCACAGGGGCGGAGCTAGAGAAAAATTGAGGGGGGGTGCGGCACTTCCTTCATGCCATGTATATGTATACATATGTACAATGTTTAAGCAATAATATAACTTAATTGAGCAATTAGCACCCACGGCCTGGGTGCATGACTTTGGACTTGGGGGTGCGAAAGAGGTGAAAGTTTAGAGGTTAGCACTGATTTCCGAATTTCACATGGGTGCGGCCACACCCACTGTCAACTACCTACCTCCGCCCCTGGCAATGCATCCAAATGAAAACATGCCCTAACGAACATGAAACATCGATATCAGGACACGACCAGCTAGGTCCTAGTTATTAGGCTCAGCCGCTTAGGTAAACTGTCCGTGGTAGATGCAAGCTAGACGCTACTATGGCTACGAAATCTTCACCACCGCCTCTGGTCGCCAACCTGAGGCCCTGTTTGGAATGCGGGAATTTTTTCTGATTCCTGCGGGAATTGAACTGTTTCCTGTAAAATTCCTGTAAAATTCCTCTGTTCCAAACAGGCCCTGAACTGTCATCTTTGCAGGAGTTTCAAAAGTTGCAGGCTGCGAGAGCAACGTGCCATTCAAACAGTAGCTGTATGCATCTTTATCTATCTGCAGAGTCGCCTTGAACTGCGACTTTTGCAGTAGTTCTTTTTAGCTGCGGTTTGTGATTTGTGACTTTTAGACTGTTTGTACGAGAGATTACAGAATAACAGAAACTCACATGTGGTTTTTATCAATATAAATGAAGTCAGTAAAGTATGTACTATAATTAACCAGTAGGCCCTATCTTGAAAAAATAATCTGTTTAAAAGCTAGTCACTATAGAAAAACTAAAAATCAGCTTTTAGAAGCTGAAAAGAACCGGGCCTATGACTTTTAGTAGACTCCTATGCCGACACGGACGAAAGCCATGTGAACAAACTGACCTCCGTGTTAAGCCTGTGTCACTAGCTGCTAGTCAATTAGGACCTAAAGCTGTGCACCGGCACGCTGGAATATTGGTGGCGCAGCACCGGATTTCAACGGCAAAAGTTGGCTGTTACCTAAGGAAAATTACTCATGTCACAGGATGCTACTACCGCCTCCACTCACAAAAGGTGACGTTACTGATGGAGATACGGTTTCTAAAACACAACTTTTGACCATAAATTTCTATTGTGATTGGTATATTCCTAAGATCCAATGAAGTTATATCGGCGTGGAAGTATTTTCCGAGATATCCTTAAACACGTTGTTGGTAGAATTATAATAGCTTAACTGCGAAAGGACCTTATTTTTTAAGTGATTAAATACTAGTCGTAGTTTTTAGTGTTTACCTCTATATTTTTTGTTGCAAGACTATCGCAGAAGTTACGTCAACTCCGACAGTATGAGCGATCAAAGTGACCGAAGATGCAAAGAACATATACTACTAGTTGATGACACCATACACTAGTAGTGGTAACGGTTACCCACTTGCTGCCTGCTTACCTTAGCGATTAAGGCATTGTCCCTGTTGGCTTAAAAAACTGTTTTTCTATAGTAAATAATTTTTCTATAATACTTATCTTTTAAACAAAATATCTTTTTAAGACAGAGTTTACTAATTGATTATATTATATATTATAATAATTTTATTTATATTGATCAAAATTATATGTGAATATTTTTTATAAGTTATTACTATTTATATATTAAAATAAAAAGGTAACATGAATGAGTCGTAATTTTCAGGTGGACTCTTCACGTGGTCTCTGGACTCTCTTAAATCTCGGTCGCTCCAAGTGGAAGGGGAAGCTATAGCTGGGCTAGTTTGCGTGTGGGCCCCGCCTGGAAGGGACCGCGATGACCCGTCTCCGTGTTATATGGGTCGTATTAGTCTCAATCTATTCTTCTTGCATACTACTTGTATACTCCTACGCTACGGAATATCACAAACTAGTAGAGTACGCCACTTCCAACCGGGAATATCTTCGATTTTTGTATGGGTGGTGCATGCTGGAAGCCATTGTTTTTTCTTCCTTTTTTGCGAGGGTAGCCATTGCTGTGGTGATGGTGGCAGTGGTAATTTATAAATGGTTTATTGAATGGCTCAGATTATTTTGCAGATCCAAGAGCTTTATTTTGTAATGTGAAAGAACATACAATGTATTAGGACCTTAGTCCAACTGATTTGATCTTGTAAATCACGCTGTTAGGGAAGGGGATTTCTAGGCAAAACTTAAGTGATGTTTTATTTAACAATACTTAGATTTTAAGTCTTTCAATCTAGATCCAATAGACTCTGAACCCCTCAATTATATAAATTTCCTCACCTCACTCCAACCCTAACCCCATCTACCCCGCCACCGTCCCTCTACTCGCCGTCTCCCTCATCGCCTCGCTAGCGTCATCTTCGACGCCGGTGAGCCCTATCGGCGTCCATCTCCTCCATCGTTTCCTCCCTAGCCACTTGGATCCCCTCCCCAACCGGCACCCCTACCCCCACCGGTGTGCTACCCTCCCTCCGCAACATCATCTCATCCCCCGGCACCACCATGCCCTACCTGCCACCGCTTTTGCCTCCCGACACAGCTATCGGCACCTACTACTACAGAAAAGGTCATCACAGACGGTTCGAAAACGTCATCACAGACGGTTTTGTGAACCGTCTGTATTTATGGGTCAGTGATAATCGAAGGTCATCACAGACGATTTTCGAACCGTCTGTGATTATCAGCTATCACAGACGGTTTTTCAGTTAAAAACCGTCTGTGATAGCTGATAATCACAGACGGTTTTTAGTTAAAAACAGTCTGTGATACTGATTATCACAGACGGTTTTTGAGTAAAAACCGTCTGTGATATTCCCTTCGACCCCTACATATATTTCTGTTATTGGCTAGCCTCAGGAAATGCTAGCCATGCCCTCTGAAACAAGCAGATAATTGATCGTGCAAAAATAGCACACCCGCAAGTGCACAGGTTGCCACTGAAATAGCGGCGAGTATCGTGTTCTCCACAGGGACTAGACTGAGGCTACCGGTGCTCAGCTAAAGCTAGGTCAAACGAAACGGGGGAAAACTAAACCTAAAACGACTACCAAAGCAGCCGACGAACGAACTACAGAACGAACTCTAACTCACACGGACGAAACGACGAACACACTAAACAAACGAACGAACAAAGGACGACGGGACGAACAACCGCACGAATGGACGTCGTACGACCGAACGAACGGCACGACGAGAGACTAAACAAACGACGCACAACGACACTAACGACAACACGAACGAACTCGACTACCGACCGACGATCTAACTAACTACCGACCGCGAGACAGCAGGAGGAAGTCGAGAAGCACAGGGGGAGTCGAGAGAGAACGAGGGAGAAAACGGTCGACGGCTACCTAGACGACGACGGCACACGACAACACAACAAACACAGAACTACGAACGCTCGACCTAACTATCGACATACCGCGAAGAAGAAAAGAGAGAGTCTAGAAGCAAGGGGAGGTCGAGACAGCACAGAGGGAGTCAAGACAGGAATGGGAAGGGAGACGGTTGGCCGGCTAGCTAAATCGCACAAGTCAACAATAAGACACACAGAAACTACTAATACTGACATCTAACACATCACTGAACACAAGCACAACATCTAAAATTAAACTACTACCAACATGAACATTGGGCAAATCTGGAACCAATTAACAGAGCATCACAAATTCACTGATCACATACATCACAGAGACATCAACCAAATTCACAGTACCATATCATCATTCACAGTTCATGTAGTAATAGCAATCAAGTACACTAAACAAGAAAAATAAAGAAAAGAGGGAGGATCTGGAGATGAACCGAGGGGAGTAGAAGCAGCAGAGGCTGAGGCCGATGAGGATGTTGCTGTAGAGGAAGCAGAGGAGGGTGTGGATGTCAGTGAAAGCTGGTGATGTCAAAGAGGATGCAGAGGTCGATGCCGTCGGTTGCGATGGAAACGAGAAAGAGGTCTTCGGTGTCGGTGAAGAGGTGGCGGTCGACGGCGTCGGTGAAGAGGTGGCGGTTGACGGCGTCGGTGAGAAGCGGAGCAGAGAGGCAGCGCAAAGGGGAGAGGGGGAGCAAATCGGCGGCGCCGAGGTGGAGCAAGGAGGGGGCGCGACGGAGGAGATGGGTGGCGGTGGTGTGCCGGAAGGAGAGCAAGGCGGCGGAGGTGATGGTGGTGCGCCGGAGGGAGCAGAGAAGAGAGGCGGCGCACGGGAGGAGGCGCGTATGGAGAAGCGGTGGTGGGGGAAGGTGGAGAAGGGAGGCGCACCGACGAGCTGCGGGTGGATGTGGAGAAGGCGCGGCCGGAGGGAGCAAGTGAAGGCGGCGGAGATGTAAGAAGTGGCGGGTGGCGGCGCACCGGTGGAGAAGGAGGGAGACTGCGGTGACCGCCGGCGAGTCTGGCCGATGAGGGGAGGTGCGATGGAGGGAGAGCAGAGGGAGCGGCGGATCTGGTGGAGTGGCGAGAAAGAGGAGAGGTGGCGGTGTGGTGCGGGTGGAGGAGAAGGAGCGGTCGGCGAGGTAAGGCCCGGCCTCGCCGGTGCCGGATTTGGAGGAGAATGGGGGGAGAAGGAGAAGAAGGCGACGGGGGACTGAGAAGAAAGAACTGGGCTCAGTCCATTGCAGGCAGCGGCGGCTAGGGTTTAGGAGAATGGTGGGGAATTCGGCAATTTGTGATTTGGCCCTCAGAATTTTCAGAAATTACAGTCCAGTCCTTCCCCAATGAAACTTCTTCTGTTTTAGACCTCCAGAGCTCCGATTTTATCGCGAAAAGATCCTACGCACTCGTGTCGACGTGTACATCTGTACGAAGCAGTCCCAAAAGTCTAGATTTATCGTTTATGCGCCTCGATCGCGTCGGCCTACAGAAAAATATAAAATAGTGTAAAATAGTCCATTTCGAGCAATTAAATATAGAAAAGCGTGTAAATGATGATAAATGGTCCAAAAATGTAAAAAATAATGGGGTAAAATGACAGGTAAATATGTGTTAAAATGACGCATGTCATACCCCCAAGCTTAAAACTTTTACTTGTCCTCAAGTAAATGACATGTTATTATCGAACCCGGACAAGTCATTATGGTAAAAGACTAGATAAATGCACGTAATAAGTCAAGAGACATACACAATGTAAAATGAGATCATCTAACTTGAGTTTTGAGGACAATCCAAGATGAGAATAAGCATTCAAGCAAAAATGCCGAAGTGATAACTATAGCATTTGACCAAATCAAGTTACAAGTGTCGAAATGCACTCAAGTGATCACATGAATCCAACCAAAATTGTAAAGCATCAGAACTAGGTATAACATCAAGAATGAGAATAGCAAAGGGTCATGCTAAGGCATTTGCTATTTGAGACAAAGAGACTAATACTTGCATGAAATTTATGAAAAAGCCCACACTTGAGCCATGATACCTTTTTTTTGTTTGATTTTGTTGCAAATTTAAAACACACATTGGGCACTTGTGCCACTTATTCAAAGCCTTGGGCAAAGTTTGCCACTTATTCAACACATTTCCAACCAATGTGACATAGTCACTTATTCAACACACACAACACAATGCATCACATTTTTTTCTTTTCTTATGATTAAGCATCTTTAACCGGTTTTCATTAATGCTAAGTAACACGTGTCCCAAGACATGGATACCTAGATAAATCAACCAAGTTATTGGCTCAAGATAGGACTACCCCTTTCACAAATTTAACATTCAAGCAAAGTATCAATATCTAAAATAACATATGCTAAAGCATGAAACTAAGATATGATCATTCAAGAGGCGATGACTAGAACCAATTCAATCCGCAAATGGTCAAAACACATGCGTAACTCGTAATGAATCAAATGCTATAGGATCACAAGGTTTCTAAGCACATCAAGGATAATAAACAAAACTCAAGCTCTACAATATGATGCCAAGTGACTTAAGACATACAAGGAACTAGTGACATATAGCTCAATTAAGAAAATTTCAACATGACCTTTCTTGATTAATTATGGCATGGGCTCACATGGCCAAGATGTACAATCAAGCGTAACATGAAAGCAATAGTAAAGGTCATATATCATCAACATAAGTATAATATGAAGCATATGAATGACCATATATCATCAATTACACGACAATAAGCTCAAATGCTCACAAATATAATACAAACATGCTAGAACATCATCCATACACATACAAGTCCTTCCCCAAGCTTAAATTGAGCAATGAATCAAGAATGCGCTTAAAGGGGTAAGAAACAGCTCACCAGGCGTATATGATGCAGTGGAAATAGATGAATCATCCCGTGGCTTCTCGCACGTGCAAGGATGCGGATCTAGCATGGGACCTGAAATAAAAAGAAAGAAAAGAAAAGAAACCAACAAAAACTAACAAAAGGTATGGAAATAAAAAGATAAAGAGATGCTCATTTGGATGCAGCGGGAGGAGGGCCAAGGACGGGACATGGAAAAGGCACATGTCCGCCCTCCTCATGAAGCAGCATGCCTCAAAATCCACCAGGATCCCAAGGGATGTCGACTCGAACCATGTCCGCTAGTAGTCGAAGGCACACAAGTGTAATCCTGTAAACAATCTCAAAGACATGGCAAGTATGTGTGATAGGGTCGACGCCCTCTAAGTCATCAATAGAATATCCAATCATGTAAGCATATCGATAAAGTACATCATGAGGACTAAAAGTGAGATAAGCACAATCAGTAATAGAATATGTCTCGTCTAAGCCAAGGAAATCAAACCTGAGGTGGTCGGGGAAGAGTTTCCAAACTACCTGAAGTGTAGGTGAAGGAGAATGTACGGTAGTAGAAACCTCCAGAGGGGCGATGTCAACGAAGGAAGTAGCCGGTGGTGGATCAATAGAAATGTGCTCCTCCTCAACATCAGAAGCAGCCCCCTCATCAAGATATGGAACCTCAGAACTCAAAAGCATATCCATAGTGAAACAATCATCATCAGGAGGAAGGTCCTCATCATCTAGCTCAGTTTCAACATAAGGATCATCAGAGTGGAGCACTAAGTCTGGCAAAATAGTGTCTATGCAACTGACCATATGCTCAATAGGAATTGTATCCTTATCATCGAAGATAATCCGCTTGAGTTCAACCTGGTCACTCATCGAATATGGCTCTAAGATGTGTGTGTCAGCGGAACACAGAGATGTCTCTAGCACAAGCTCATCAACCTCATCTATCTTGTAGCACTGACTAGGAGACTGAGTAGATGGCTTCTTATGGTGATGACGTGGAGGATGTCTAGAAGCTGTAGGCTGACTCTGCTGAAGCACTAGTGGAGTAGGTGGAGTAGGCTCAACCAAAGTCATACCGCTCTCCGTGGTGACAGATTGGTAGTGAGCTAGAGAACTCGGGTAAGACTATGAGGATGCCAAACTGTCACAACGGGAGGTCAAAGTGCGCATAGCCTCACTAAGATCATGCAATTGGGCCATCAAAGTCTTTACACCACATAACTGTGACTCCAGATGAGATGTATGCAAAATAGACAGCTCGGGACTATAAATCTGATCATGATCAAGAGTAGGTAACTGCTGCTGAGGTGTAGCAGTGGAATGAAAACTATGCTGGTGCGAAGACAGAGAAGGCTGTGGCTGACTAGAGCTCAAACTGTACTGATCCATATGATGCTCAGGCGCATGCACTTCGGCTGTCAAAGAATCCAAACAAGGCTTCTCATTGTACCACTGGAATTGATGGAAAGCCATGTTCTCAATAAGAGTAAATGCATCATCAAGTGTCTTGTTTGTGATTGCTCCACCAGCTGCTGCATCAACTAAAGATCGTGTGGCACATGTCAAGCCTCTGTAGAAGATCTGCAGAACAAGGCATCTCTCTAGACCATGGTGTGGACATCTCCTGAGCAAAGCCTTGTATCGCTCCCAAGAATCATACAAACTCTCTCCATCAAGCTGAGCAAAACTGAAGATCTAATCACGGATCTCAAACTGTCTGGATAGCAGAAAGTATCTCTCCAAGAAAGCACCTGACAGTTGATCCCAAGTGAATGACCTCGATGGCAAAGAGTAATACCAGGTACGAGCACCATCTCGAAGAGAGAATATGAATAATCTGCATCTAATAGCATCCTGAGAAACCCTATGGTACTTTATAGTATCAGAATACTCCAAGAATGTGCGAATGTGCTCATAAGGATCCTCATTAGGTAATCCTCCAAAACGGGTCTCCTGAACCAAGGCAATCAGACCAGGTCTCAACTCAAAGTCATCGGCCTCAACTACTGGCAAAACCGGCCCTGACATAGCACTCTGACTACTCGGAGCCCAAAGATCATGAACTAGTGCCATATCCTCAATATAAACCAATAATGATCACCCTGTGGGACAAGATGACAAAAACCACAAAAAGAAGTAGAAATAGCTACGACAGGGGTTAGGGGTTAGCGATATATCACAAATATGAACAATGACGAAAAGAAAGACAGGTCAACACAAACACAAAACAAGCAAAAGAAAACAAACAACGACGTAGCCTATAGTCTAACACTATCGCTCTAAGCTAATCCCCGGCAACGGCGCCAAAATACTTGATCGTGCAAAAATAGCACACCCGCAAGTGCACGGGTTGCCACTGAAATAGCGGCGAGTGTCGTGTTCTCCACAGGGACTAGACTGAGGCTACCGGTGCTCAGCTAAAGCTAGGTCAAACGAAACGGGGGAAAACTAAACCTAAAACGACTACCAAAGCAGCCGACGAACGAACTACAGAACGAACTCTAACTCACACGGACGAAACGACGAACACACTAAACAAACAAACGAACAAAGGACGACGGGACGAACGACCGCACGAATGGACGTCGTACGACCGAACGAACGGCACGACGAGAGACTAAACAAACGACGCACAACGACACTAACGACAACACGAACAAACTCGACTACCGACCGACGATCTAACTAACTACCGACCGCGAGACAGTAGGAGGAAGTCGAGAAGCACAGGGGGAGTCGAGAGAGAACGAGGGAGAAAACGGTCGACGGCTACCTAGACGACGACGGCACACGACAACACAACAAACACAGAACTACGAACGCTCGACCTAACTATCGACATACCGCGGAGAAGAAAAGAGAGAGTCTAGAAGCAAGGGGAGGTCGAGACAGCACAGAGGGAGCACAAGTCAACAATAAGACACACAGAAACTACTAATACTGACATCTAACACATCACTGAACACAAGCACAACATCTAAAATTAAACTACTACCAACGTGAACATTGGGCAAATCTGGAACCAATTAACAGAGCATCACAAATTCACTGATCACATACATCACAGAGACATCAACCAAATTCACAGTACCATATCATCATTCACAGTTCATGTAGTAATAGCAATCAAGTACACTAAACAAGAAAAATAAAGAAAAGAGGGATGATCTGGAGATGAACCGAGGGGAGTAGAAGCAGCAGAGGCTGAGGCCGATGAGGATGTTGCTGTAGAGGAAGCAGAGGAGGGTGTGACTGTCGGTGAAAGCTGGTGATGTCGAAGAGGATGCAGAGGTCGATGCCATCGGTTGCGATGGAAACGAGGAAGAGGTCTTCGGTGTCGGTGAAGAGGTGGCGGTCGACGGTGTCGGTGAATGGCGGTCGACGGCGTCGGTGAGAAGCGGAGCAGAGAGGCAGCGCAAAGGGGAGAGGGGGAGCAAATCGGCGGCACCGAGGTGGAGCAAGGAGGGGGCGCGACGGAGGAGATGGGTGGCGGTGGTGTGCCGGAAGGAGAGCAAGGCGGCGGAGGAGATGGTGGTGCGCCGGAGGGAGCAGAGAAGAGAGGCGGCGCACGGGAGGAGGCGCGTATGGAGAAGCGGCGGTGGGGGAAGGTGGAGAAGGGAGGCGCACCGACGAGCTGCGGGTGGATGTGGAGAAGGCGCGGCCGGAGGGAGCAAGTGAAGGCGGCGGAGATGTAAGAAGTGGCGGGTGGCGGCGCACCGGTGGAGAAGGAGGAGGGAGACTGCGGTGACCGCCGGCGAGTCTGGCCGATGAGGGGAGGTGCGATGGAGGGAGAGCAGAGGGAGCGGCGGATCTGGTGGAGTGGCGAGAAAGAGGAGAGGTGGCGGTGTGGTGCGGGTGGAGGAGAAGGAGCGGTCGGCGAGGTAAGGCCCGGCCTCGCCGGCGCCGGATTTGGAGGAGAATGGGGGGAGAAGGAGAAGAAGGCGACGGGGGACTGAGAAGAAAGAACTGGGCTCAGTCCATTGCAGGCAGCGGCGGCTAGGGTTTAGGAGGATGGTGGGGAATTCAGCAATTTGTGATTTGGCCCTCAGAATTTTCAGAAATTACAGTCCAGTCCTTCCCCAATGAAACTTCTTCTGTTTTAGACCTCCAGAGCTCCGATTTTATCGCGAAAAGATCCTACGCACTCGTGTCGACGTGTACATCTGTACGAAGCAGTCCCAAAAGTCTAGATTTATCGTTTATGCGCCTCGATCACGCCGGCCTACAGAAAAATATAAAATAGTGTAAAATAGTCCATTTCGAGCAATTAAATATAGAAAAGCGTGTAAATGATGATAAATGGTCCAAAAATGTAAAAAATAATGGGGTAAAATGACAGGTAAATATGTGTTAAAATGACGCATGTCATACCCCCAAGCTTAAAACTTTTACTTGTCCTCAAGTAAATGACATGTTATTATCGAACCCGGACAAGTCATTATGGTAAAAGACTAGATAAATGCATGTAATAAGTCAAGAGACATACACAAGCGTGAACAATGAGATGGGCCATGATATCGAAAAACGAAGGAGGGAAATACATTTCAAGGTGACATAGAGTCATCAACACCTCGTCCTGCAGAGCATCTAGTCCTTCGGGATCGATGACATTCTGAGCAATTGTGTTAAAGAAATAACATAGCCTCATGATTGTCTCTCGGACTTTGATCGGCAAAATATTTCTAATTGCAATAGGGAGCATCTGTGTCATCAGCACATGACAATCATGAGACTTCTTGCCATTTAACTTCAAATCTTGCATCGAAACAAGTTTCTTCACGTTGCCGGAGTAACCAGATGGAACTTTGACACCATGCAAGCACTGGCACAGTTCTGTTTTCTCCGCCTTGGACAGAGTGTAACACGCAGGGGGAAGGTACGTTCGTCCATTATCAGTACTTGTCGGTGCTAACTCAGGTCTGATGTCCATGTCAGCCAAGTCAAGCCGTGCGTTGACACCGTCCTTTGTTTTATCACGGATGTTCAGTAAGAGATCAATCAAGCTGTCGCACACATTCTTTTCTACGTGCATGACGTCGATGCAGTGCCGAACATCTAGGTACTCCCAATAAGGTAAGTCCAAAAATATTGATCTCTTCTTCCAGGTGTTCTTCTCATGAGCCCTCAATTTACGTCCCTTTCCGATGACAGCATCTAAATCCTTAACCATATATAAACCTCGTGTCCCCTTAAATGCCTTGGAGCTGAACCGTCTTCCTTCTCTCCGTCAAATTGTTTCTTCATCTTGCGGTATGGGTGAGCCCTCCGAAGGAACCGGCGGTGACGCATGTAGACAGTTTTGCGTGAGTGTCTCAGCCACACACTCTCGGTACCATCTAAACAGTGAGTACAAGCTTTGGCACCTTTTGTATTATGGCCCGATAGGTTACCAAGGGCAGGATAATCATTTATGGTGCAGAATAATAAGGAGCGCAGAGTGAAGTTCTCTCGTTTATATGCATCCCATACCTGTACCCCTTCATTCCACAGTACTTTTAGATCTTCCACCAACGGTGCTAGGAACACATCGATATCATTCCCAGGTTGTTTTGGCCCTTGGATAAGTATCGACAGCAAAATGTACTTTCGCTTCATACACAACCAAGGAGGAAGGTTATAGATGCAGAGAGTCACGGGCCATGTGCTATGTCGGCTGCTCATACTACTGAAAGGATTCATTCCATCTGTACTCAGTCCAAACCTTATATTCCTTGGTTCTACACCGAACTCTGCAAAACTCCTATCGATGTTTCTCCACTGCGCGGAATCAGCAAGGTGTCTTATCATTCCATCCTTCTTGCGCTCCTCCGAGTGCTAACACAGCAGTTTTGCCTCCTTTGGATTTGCAAAAAACCTTTTCAAACGGGGAATTATAGGAAAATACCATGCCACCTTAGCAGGAGATCCTTTCTTCGCCTCTGTTCCCTCGCCATCATCTGATTAATTGTTACGTTTGTATCGGGATGCGTTGCACACCGGACATACATGCATGTTTGCATACTTTTTACGGTAGAGGATACGGTCGTTCGGGCATGCATGTATTTTTTCTACTTCCATTCTCAACGGACAAAGAACCTTCTTGGCTTTATACGTGGTTTTAGGCAACTCATTTCCCTCCGGAAGCATGTCCGCTAAAAGACCTAGCAGCGCCGTGAAACTCTTGTCGGACCAACCGTTGCTTGCCTTCAATTTCAACAGTTCAAGCACGGCCGACAACCTCGTGTACTTGCAGCCCGTGTACAAAGGTTTCTCTGAGTCCTCCATCAAGCCACGGAATTTAACATACTCTCTCTCATCATAGTTCTCTTCTACATCGCGAAGCATCTGATCTAGATTATCATCGTGCAACCTATCCGAATCCGAGCCACAATCGACATCAGCCGGCGGCATGTCATTCACTTCACCGGCGATGTCATCCGGGGGCATATCATTCACTTCACCGGCGATGTCATCCGGCGGCATATGATCATTCACTTCGCCATGACTGGTCCAACACGTATAATCCTTTTTGAAACCCCTCCGAATCAAGTGCGCTTCAATTTGCCCTCGGTTCTTAAACATCTTCAAATTCTCTCAGTCAGTGCATGGACAGCACATATATTCCACCCCTTTATTCAACATATCCTCCTCGGCGGCTCTTATAAAAGCAGAAACGCCATTAATGTACTCTTCACTCACACGGCTCGCGGCATACATCCAGCTTCGGTCCTACGTTACGTACATATATAACAACTTAGTATTAAAATCTAGATTAACTAATTATAACTACATATATACCAGCCACATTTATTATATTGAGACTTAATTTGCTAGCTCAATTCATATTACAAACACAACAGCTATTATATAACCAACAATTTTGCAAATTAACCATCTTCAATAACCACTCATGGATTACTTAGACCTAAATTGTAATGCAATTAAAGAAAAAATAAATTTCATTACTAACCATATCTAGAGCAACCAGGAAAGTCTGAATCTTCAAAGCTCAATCTCTGCCTCTTCCCACCAAATTAACTGGCCTGAAATCGCCTAGCTTCCTCCCGAGTGAAAAAGTGCGCAGCAGTGGCTAGATCTGGATCGAAATGAAGACAGATGCGGTCTGAGTAGCGCAATAAATGCCTTAGCCGTATCACAGATGGTTTTTAATTAAAAACCGTCTGTCATAAGCTTCATGTCACAGACGCTTCGGGGAGGCAGATCAGGATAAGGCAGTAATGTATGAGACGGCGGTTATATACGAAGTGTCACGTTCTGTGATATTAATTAAGAGACGGCGGTTAACGAAGCATCACTGGTGGTTTCGAATATGAACCGTTTGTGATAATGCTTATATTTGCACGCACTATTCCATTTCTTCGATCTAAACTGTCCTCTCCCGCCCTCGATCATCTTCTTCGATCATCACCACATTTCTCAACAATGACATCTAAAATTTTGTTCATCTCCTTCCTCTCATCTATCCATCATGAGTTGTTCGGCCGCAACCTTACATAGGCGGCCAACAATTTACGTCTGGAGCAGCTCCTCCGCTCACGCCCTGCTCTCCTTCCTCGACTCGCTTCCAATATCGTCCGTCAACTAGACCTCATCATCCGCCGTCGACAGAGGTGTCTCGTTGCTGCTCACCAAAAGGAAACCGCCCTCAGCCTTGTTCTTCTCTACAATGTCCACAAAGCGGAGGAAGCTCTTGCGGAAGTGCAGAGTGTGATAGATAATCTTTCCGATCAAGCAGAATCGGTCGATTATGTTGAAGATTTTCATGGCATCCTCTTTGAGATTATGGGCCATGCTAATGATTTACCCAGGCTAGAGGAGGAAGTGGAGAGGGCAAGGGCAATCTTCACGACATTCGAGAACTCAGCGGCTGATCCTCCAACTCCAGAAGTTGAAGAAGAAGCATATGAAGCCCAGAAGATTAAAATCTGGGAATCTCTTTTTTCTCTTAGATTTGTAATAAATTAAATTTGCCTTGAATTAAAATCTGGGAATCTCTGTTTGTCGAACTTTTGTAATGAATTAAATCTGTCTTGAATTAAAATCTGGGAATATCTGTTTGTCGGACTTTTAATTTGAAGGCCGTCTGTGGTGTTTGTGGCGGGAAAAAGGAGTATCATAGACGGTTTATGTTTAAAAACCGTCTGTGATAATTTGGAATATCACAGACGGTTTTATAATAAAAACCGTCTGTGATATTCCATTATCACAGACGGTTCAGAGGTAAGAACCATCTGTGGCACTCCTTTTTCCAACCACAAATATCACAGACGGCCTCCAAATTACAACCGTCTGTAATAGTGTTAATCAGAGACGATTTCACAAAACCGTCTGTGATGAGGCGTCTACTATGAGGCTTTCTGTAGTAGTGACCGCTCGTAACCTCTTCCGTCACCATACATCCTCGCCCAACCTAACTCGACTCCACACCCGAACATCATTCCACCCATCGACCACCACTCACCCCATCCTCCGACCCACGGCACGATGTGGAGCACAAATCCCAGAACAAAATCATATAGTAAAAAATTCGAACACTCAATCTAAAAAATACTTGAGCACTGATTAGCAATTCCCACTTGGAATTTATAAATGAATCTTTTCTTAGATAGCTAGGCATATCACAATAATGGTGGGTACGAACCGAAGAAAGTAATCATTTCGTTGTGGTTGGGATTGCCTTGGCTAGGTGCATTGGGCTTTTTAGCCTTTTAGGTCAAAGTGGACAGACACCATGTATGCAGTGTAGCAGTACGAGTCTGAGCCGGGTGGTTTGCTTTGGGGGGGAAAAGATTGGTTGGACCAAACAATACGTAGGATGGAGCTCCTCGAGCAAAAGTGCACACCACACACAATTATTACACTATCCATCACTTTTAATGATTTTTCAACGAAAACAGGTTAAATTCGAAATGATTTTAGTTGAAGAATCATAAATAATTTATACTTTCTCCGTTCTTTTTTACTTGACTTTCTAGAATCCGTGCCATCCACCAATAAATTTAAAACTATCTAGATTGCCTATGCAAAAATTATATCATTAGATTTATCATTAAAAATACTTTCATAATTTTATTAGTATATTTTATTGTAAAGTTATTAAAAATAATGGTTAAAATTACATCTTAAAAACTATAAAAATAAAAAATGTCGAATAGCAAGAACGAAAAATACAACATACAATGATTTGTTTTGTTAGTTACGTGGGTTGCATGAGGAGCCACTCCTATCGTAGCACCAGTGAGAAACAGTCATACCACTGTATTATGCAGGCATTGCCCTTTCCAATTGATGAATGATTGGTACATGCATGCATGGCTTGTGTAGTCGTGAAAATGACTAAGTCCACGCGGAACCCTTTTTTCCCGTGCAATCAATGCTGCTAGTTTTTTTCCTCTATATGTATGTCTTGATAAGTCCATGCAAATTGTGCTGCATTTCCAATATAATCTCCATTTAAGCGACGAAATGTAAAACAGAATTACACAAGGATGCATAAGGCTCACGGAGTGTATGGCTATTCATCATCTACGTTGTTTTCGGTAGCGGCCGATAGCTTATAGTTATAGCTAATAATTTTGATCTTAACATGAGCGCTTATACGAACGAACCAAGTATCGATAAATCAATAAACCGTTTTGAAAATGCTGTCCCGGTAAGTCGTTTCGAACGACGGCGCAAAAACCGTTTCATTTATTTATTTAAAGGAAGTCATAAGCAGAAAAAAAACTAAGCCATCGTGTAACATGCAAGGGTTGGCATTCGTGTGCAAGTTGCAGTCGATCACTAGCTCAGAAGTAATCTTACTTGTCATAGGGGGTGTTTGTATTGACTTATAGTTGATAGCTTTTAGATGAGAATGAATAGTAATAGTTGAAAGAAGTAGCTTTTAGAAAGATGGGGCGAGCAATAAGAAAAGTGAGGAAGAGATACGTGCACAAAATAGGAGTGAAAAAAGTAAGGTACATGATGCGTCCGTAACCCTCCGTCTTATCTTCAGAGCAAGACAGAAGTGAAAGGAATAGAAAAGCTCCTTTAAAAAACCAAATATTAATATTAATTTCTAATTTCTTCAAACAAAAGCTCCTACAAACACCCTATATACGGATCGAGCACTATACTAAACTGGTCGGTAGGGAACTTTGACTGTCCTCCAGCATGGGTGGACTGAACGGAAGTCGATATGTGTCCTCCTTCCAACTCCGAATGAAGACGACTTTGCTATATTTACTTTCGTACGCTGATCTCAAAAGATCTCCACATCACCACATGCACCGGGGTTACCTACCTAACAGCGGCTACCGTAATCTCCAAAAAAAAAAAAACCCAACGGCTACCAAGGTTGTACTACTTGGCCATGCTACGCGCGTGTTTGGAATAAAATAAATTAAAGAGTTGCAGCTAGACTGTATAAGCTGTGGGGGAAGGTTTCTCCTAGTATAATTAGCACGCTGTATGTAAAAAGTAAAAAAGACATTTAGTTTAGTAATGACTCATGATTTTTTTACTTAGTGATTTATTTTTTTATTGTACCTAATAATGACCTATTTAACGTAATTAAAATTAAAAATTTAAAAAATAGAAAAACATGTTAGCCTATAACAGATAATGCGAAGGAATTCGGAAAAAGAGCAAAAAGTCTAAAAACCAAAAAGATCAGAAAAAAGATGAAATTAAAAAATAGTAAATTAAAAGCTAGAGTCAAAAGTTATCGCTGAAACGAGCGAGGAGCGTAGAATCTGATACTATAGTGCAACAACAACTTCACAAGTTAATTAAGCAAGTTCTAGTATAAATTCATGTATAGTGGCGGGCTGATGGAGTGTACTAGTAGGGCTAGCAAGTAATCAATTAATCAAGCGAGTTAACAGGGCTACATATAGGATCCGAACAAGAACATGCAACAAAAGAAGAGTAGAGGAGGAAAACGGGGAGAAAACAGAAAAAAATCTTGGGACACAGGAGAGGAGAGCGGAGCGGAGTATTAATAAAGGCTATCTTCTTTTAGACTTATAATTTATAGCTTTTAGATTATCTATAGTAACTAACTTTTAAATAGTGTCTTTTTAAGGTAGGGTGAGGTCTACAAGTTGATTGTAGTAGTATTATACTGACTCCATCTATATCAGCCAAAATCGTACGTGAGAGTCTCTCTCCATACTCTCTCTCTCTCAGAAATAGCCAAAATTCATAAAATTAAGTCAAAAATAATAAGTCGCAACTCAAAAAAACCCACCCAAAACCGACCCTAGGACACATCGGTCATGTAGGCCCAGTTGGTTTTGACTTATGCAAGGCTCGCGTTGGATTTGGCCATGGTGGCGACATTGAGAGAGCGGGGATGGCAACTGATGAGGAGGAATGGGATGGTGGGGAAGAGGCCGGCATTGGCGAGACTTCACATCATGACAGCAAGTTAGGGAGAGCGGAGGCGGCAGTGAAGAGGCTAGCATCAGCAAGGCTTCATGTCACGGAGGTGGTGAGGGAGAGTGGAGGCAACGAGGGAAGAGGCTGACACCCGTCGTGAAAAGACAAGGTTGAGGATGCTCTTTGTAGTCAATTCCTCGATTAGATCGATGTGATAGTTGCCCATATAGTACAAATGATAAGGCCCGGGTCTAATCCAATCTGGCCTAGATCTGATCCAAATAGCGATGGAACCAAAATGGATCTAATCCATTCACAGCTTTAGGCTAACCTAATCCAACAGACCAGAAAAGTCCAAGCCTATTAGCAGCATCACACTACAGAGCCACGTGCAACTGGGTACGTAGTGGGTCTCGATCGAAACTAAGACCCTGCTTATTTGAACTTCTACTTCCGATTTGTGGCTTCCAACTTTTTTTTTTGTTTTTTGGTTATCTTTAGGTTTTTTATCTTTTCTTTTTTCCCTCATTTTTTACATTAATTATGATGATATAATTTTTTATTTTTAAAAATTTAATTACATTGAAAAAGTTATCAGTAACTACAACATATTTTTAATTATTATAATATAAAAAAATCATAAACTAAGCTTTTAAAGCCAAATGAGTATAACCTAAAGCTTCGCCTCCGCGTGGACGTAGGAAGGAAGGAGCGCAGGCACCTTCTGGACGTCTAGAACCTTCGGAGAATCCAAATGTAAATTTTTGTTGCGTAGCGTCGCGTGGTTCGGCGCGTCTTTACGCCGCGCGCCGTTGCTGTCCACCGATCGATCAACCGCGGTCGTCGCCGTCCTACACGTACGTACCTACGCGCGCGCGAATTAAAGTAAGCTTCCTGCCTTGCTGCGTTGGTGCGGGCGGCGCCAGCCAACGAGAACATCAACTTAGAGCAAATTTAATAAAGCTAATTATGCTAACTACAAAAGAATTTATGTCAGCATAGCCCTATGTGGAGGGAAGAGAAAAGGAGAGAGAGAGTCAAGCCGACTCTCATGCAAGAGTCAGGCTATAGCACAGAAAAGATGCATTATCCATGCATGTACCCATAGAACTATTGTTATACCCATACATGTATTAAATTATCAATACCCATATATGTATTAAATGATTGAGAGCTCTTGTGGTGACAACTTATAGCCAGCTTATTGTATGAGTTGACTGCATTATTATCTTTTGATGACATGGAAATGTATTGGAGGTAGCAGCTATCTGTACTATTAAACTTGCTCTTACCTCGTCCGGCTAAAGGCACGAACAATACCTTATCTCTTAAAATTATATTTTTATCTTATTTAAAGATAGTATTAAAAACATCTTAAGTAGTAAAATTTTTTTAACTATTTTATACTATTTTAAGCATAATTTTCGGTCTCACACACTCTTACTATTTATATTGGTTTACAGGTTTAAACCGTCTCTTATATAAAAGATAGTATATTATCTCTTCTCATCTTCTTTCTTTTATATAAAATTTTAATTATTTAATATAACTAAGAAATAGCTAAGATACGAAGGTATTCAGATAGGGTTGAAACCTACGGTGCCGACCTCCTCCAGCTAATACGCTGCGGCTGGGGGGTTGTGGCGTTCAAAGTTACGGTGCCGTGCCGCCTGTTGGCAGGCTGGCAGCCGCATGCACGCGCGCCGACTAGCTTGACTTGGTCCACGGAGGCGTACGCGGGCAGCAAAAATGAATGGGGTGTAAAACTAGACCACAGCATTTTCTTGCGTCCATACGAGTAGAGTACCAGTGACCACGCGGTATCATACGCTGAGCAAATAAACACGTCGAAAGAGAAGCTGCTTCCGGACACACTACTGTCTCAATTTGCTTCCAAACATATTTCTCATTCCGTTTTCTTTTGCACAGTTTTACAGTATGTCATTTCAGAGTGCAATTTATGTAGTCCGAGCGTAAACGGTGCCCAGTAGCCTGAGCGCTCAACCACTTCACGCTGGGGAGAACTCTAAGACTGTGATCATTTGGGTTTTTTTTTGGCTTATGGCTGAAAAGTATTGTATCTGGCTGAAAAAACACTGTAGCTGACAGAGATTTATTTAGCACGCAGAGAACACAAGGAAAGTGCATTCCAAGTGGAAACATGGCAATAATGCATGCGTGCCACCGCCCAATTGCACAACATCGGTACACATTCTGTTTTTGAGATCAACACCACAATACAATTTGTTTAGACAGCATTAGTGGAGTATACAATTGACTATTGACTGGATACCGAAATTAGTCAACTTAACCTAGTATAGATAGAAAAACGAGTAGAATTCCAGCACCTCGCCCATTTGCAACAAAAACAACTTGGCATGGAAATTGTAAAGAAAATGACCAAAAGCAGCGTCGAGAGCGACCTCGCGCGCCCCGTCCACACGTCACCTCATTTCGTCTTTTGACTCCCCACCCCTCCCCTTTCTTTGCCAACTTTCCGCATTCCACACCTTGACAAGCTAAACATGATAGTACATAAAATTTTGTGCAGATTCTTGTGTAAAGTAGGAACTCTACAAAGCATTGGTATAACCGTATAAAAGGGTTTCCCCTCTTCCCATCCACCCCCCAATTGAGCATGTGTGCCACTGTAATATAGGTCACCTGCTTTTCAATTGAGAAAATAGATAGAATGGTACAAGTGACATTTTTTTTTGAGGTGTGGTTCTTCGTACTCATTGGAGTCATGTGGAAACGAAGCCATGCAGAAGCACCAGAAAAGCTACAAGCAATGCGTCACCAAAACGTTTCAAGCAAGGGCGGAAAAATGTTTTAGAAAATGTTTGACTCGTCATACCTTAGCCATTTGGTCCATATACATGCACAAATATTTTGTTGTTGTTTTTAGCGAGCTTCTATGTAAATGTGTAACCTAAAGATTTTATAAGAATAGACAAAAAGTTGTAGCCGTTACTAACGTGTTTCAAGCCAAACACCGAAGGTGTGTCCAAGAGAAAAGGCTTGACTGGTCAGTCATTAGCCCAAGGCCCCGCTCGGTTGAGCAGAAAAATAGTGGTTTATGATTGAAATTGCACTGTAGTTGGCTAAAATTACACTGTAGCTGAAGGTGGTTTATTTGGCGTAATTAAATTTAAAAAATTTTAAAATAGAAAAAAATATGTTAGCTCATCACGGATAACAAAAACGAATACGGAAAAAAAGAAACAGCAAAAAACTAAAAAAAAAGCTAAAAGTTCAGAAAAAGACAAAATTTATGAATAGTAAAAAATAAGCCAGAAGCCATAAACTCAAACCGAAATGAACGAGACGAAATATGTTTACGCATGTGGGTCTTCGTAGTGTAAAAGTTTTACTTTTGGAAGCTCCCTATGACCATTACGAAAACAAAAGGTTGTGAACAATGTTTTGGAATATTATCGCAAACAAACATGATTTTCCAAAGAGCAAAATGTTGAATTTAGTGGAACATTGTAAGGTGAAGGGGCACGAGTGAACTAAGTAAAATGTTATATATATATATATATATATATATACACTATAATTGAAGCTATGCATTGGCATATGATTCGTTAATTGGCTGATCTCAAGAAGAAGAGGTTGTGCAAAATCTTGAAGAGGATGCAGGAGTTGTGACCTCGAAACATTGAAATAGCGCGGGTAAAACGAGTTGCTTGACCAAGGGGTTTTTTCAGAAAGAGAGCGATAATACAGGGCGTAAAACGAAAAGGCCACCACTGCCTATAATACAAGCCTCCTCCCCATCCTTTTTCCTCCATTCCCTCGCCTCCACTTCTCCGGTTCTCCCGCAACGCCATCGCAAACAACACCAAACTGCAGCCACCAAGAAAGCTAGCAAGGAATCCATCCATCCATGGGAAGGAAGGAGATGAGCGGGAGGCTCGCGGCGGAGTACCAGGGCCTGGAGGTGAAGGTGCCCACCTTCTTCCGGTGCCCCATCTCGCTGGACGTGATGCGGTCTCCGGTGAGCCTCTGCACCGGCGTCACCTACGACCGCGCTTCCATCCAGCGGTGGCTCGACTCTGGCAACACCACCTGCCCGGCCACCATGCTCCCGCTCCCGTCCACCGACCTCGTCCCCAACCTCACCCTGCGCCGCCTCATCGCCCTCTGGGCCTCCACGGCCGCTTCCTCCTCGTCCCCCGCGCCCTCCGCCGTCGGCCCCACCCCGGCCGCCGCCGCAGCCGAGCTCCTCCGGCAGGTCTCCTCCCCCGGCGAGGACCCCTGCTCGGCGCTTCACAAGCTGGCCGCCTTCCTCTCCGACGACGACGTCGACGAGTTCGACAAGAACGCTCTGGCGAGGGCTGGCGGCGCAGCGGAGACCGTCGCGTCGGTGCTCCGGCGGAGGGAGGCGGATGCCGTCGTCGAGGCCATCGAGGCGGCCGTGCGTGTGCTCGCGGTGCTCGCCGCGTCCGATTGCATCGAGGAGGAGAACAAGAAGCGGGTCGCCGCCGCACTCGCCGCCGACGCCGCGTCCTCGGTCGCGTCCCTGGTGCGAGTTATGCGGAGCGGGAGCGGGCTAGAGGCACGGATCGACGCGGCGAGGCTGGTGGAGTCATTGCTCCGTAATGCGAGACCGGACGTGAAGGCGACGGTCGCCGAGGCGGAGGAATTGGTCGCCGAGCTGATCCGGCTCATCGGCCCCGTCGACGAGAAGGGCAGCCTGGACAAACAGGCCGTGGAGGTCGGCCTCTCCTGCCTCGCGGCCATCGCGGGGACGCGGCGCGCGCGCTCCGAGATGGTCCGGCTGGGCGCCGTCCCGGCGGCCGTGCGCGTGCTGGCCACGGACGCCGGCTCCCCCGGCCAGGCCCTCCGCGTGCTGGAGGCCGCCGTGGGGTGCGCCGACGGGCGCGCCGCGGTATGCGAAAAGGCGGAGGCGGCGATCCCGGCTGTGGTGTCCAAGATGATGAAGGGCGGGATGGGCGGCGCGGAGGCGGCGGTGTCCGTGCTGTGGGCGGTGTGCCACAAGTACAAGGACAGGCGCGCCGTGGACGCGGCGGCGGCGTCCAAGGGCGGGCTGACGAAGCTGCTGCTGCTGATGCAGAGCGGGTGCTCGCCGGCGGCGAGGCAGATGGCGTCGGAGCTGCTCAAGATCTTCAAGGTGAACGCCAAGAGCTGCCTCGCCGGCTACGACTCCAAGACCACCCACATCATGCCATTCTAACGGAGAAGCGTGATGGGTGGATCATGGAGCAGGGGAACTTTGTCTTCGTTTCAAAAAAAATTCATTTGTTGTTTCCATGAGAGAGTTGATAGAGAAGAAAGGAATTGGTTCTAGTGGAAAGGAAAAAATGTACATGGTTAGAGAATTTTGATAGAAAGAAATGGATGACAAAATTTAGGAGATGGTTTCTTGTTCTCTTGGCCAAAATAGAAAATACGGACATTGCTTTCCCATGATAACATGGCACCATACAAATTTGCCCGGAACTAGGTGTTGGCGAGGACGGCATGACTTGTACTATATTGCACAATCACGTCGTACCATAGTTTTACATATATTGGGCAAACAAAAGAAAATTTTATTTGGATAAGAACACAGAGATGGAACATGCTATGAGATGGGAGTATACGAGAGCATGCACAGGGTGAGTCTGATCAGATCCCTTCGAGGCTAGTAGCAGATCCATGATTTCTATAATAGATATTCAGAATTGACAAATAAAATGTAAAAGCTCACAATGGTAAAAATAATATAAAATATTTCGTGCTAGATACAACATCCATAAATAATTTAGAAAAATTAAAAAATAATTTAGAGATATCACGAAATAACTTAAGATAAAACTATATTGATACAGACTGATGTGTGTAGACTATGTGCACCAGTGCATGACAACTTATAGTCGTTCTCTAGTGTATACTGCTTCGTCGACCTAGCCGCTGCTGCCGCACGCTCCCTCCTGGCTTTCAGGTGACAGCTGTCGCCCGTTTGCTTTTTACAGACATATCGTTGCTTTATCGTGGCTATGCTTCTTGCCACCAACGCTAAACCAGAGGCTAGAGTTACTCTTAGCCCCTTACCAAGTCGCTTATTGGCCAATTGCCTCTCAATCTCGTGTGCTAATGCTACCGAGTTTCGCAATTTTGGTTTAGATTAGTAGAGCCTGAGAGAGACACAAAGAAAGAGGGGGAAGGAGGGGATAGATTAGGGTTTGAGAAATCTATGGATAGGCTAATAGGTTAGCATGATAAGGGGACGGATGGATTATTAGGCCACGATTTTTTAGATGAATTGGATAGAGGTGGTGTGAGAGTAGGTTAAAATCAACTAGGGGAGAGGTGTGGAAGTGGGGTACATATATGAAATTTTTTTATCTAATTATGAATATATGTGTAACATATCTACTAAATATTATGTATTATATAAAAAAATTTAGATATTTAGCTAAATATCTTTGAATTTAATTGGGTCCACCTATAGCTAGTAATGCCATGCAAGAAACAACAACATCATCATGCCTAGCCAGAAGACAGGATGTATTGTCCAACTTAGTATAAGTACTTTACTAAAAAAGGCATTAGAAATGCCTTTTGACTTATCAAGTACTGGCATGGATGAATGATTGATCATACAAACAAGGAAGGAGCCAGCTGCCGAGCACCTAACAAAAAGAAAGGAGCGAAGAGGCAAAGCGCACAGATCAATCAGTGTTCCAAGGCAGGTTTTATGCCAGCTCCAAACGGCTTAAAAATTTTAGGTTTCTAATTTTTAACTTCTAAAAATCAAGGATCACTTGAAACACATCACCTTCTTAATTTCGTTTTTATTTTTATTTTTTGCTTTGCCTTTTCATTTTCCCTTTATTTTTTTGTTGTACTATCAGTGATGATATAATGGAGTTTTATTTATTTTTCTCTTTTGTAATTAAATGACTCAGAAAAAGCTAACAATAGCTATAGTGCAATTTTCAGCCGCTACAGTGCAAATTTCAACCAAAAGCCGGTAGCCCGTTGGAGTGGCCCCTTAGTTATATGAAACAACTAAGAAAATCTTGCGCCCTGTTCTTTTAGACTGTGGCTGGTGGTTTTTATCTACGCTTGGGAAGCTACTGACGCGGATGGTTCATATGGTTTTGAGCTTGTGAAGCTATTTAGAGAAATGGCTTTGTGAAGCCGCTTAGAGAAATCGTCCCGTTTATTTAGGTTTCTGGTAAAACTGAAATCAAAAGCCACAAAAAAAAACTCAAAAAGAACAAAGACTAAAAGCCACAAAAAAACTCAAAAAGAACAAAGGCGGCCCTGCTCAAAAAGGCTTATTTTGAGTGGCTTATGGCTGAAAAGCATTGTAGCTGGCTGAAAAAACAATGTAGCTGACGGTGGCTTATTTGGTGTAATTAAATTAAATTTAAAAAATTTAAAATAGAAAGAACAGGTTAGCCCATCACGGACAGTACAAACGAATATGGAAAAAAAAGAATCGACAAAAAGCTCAAAAAAAGCTAAAACATCAGAAAAAGACGAAATTATTGAATAGTGAAAAATAAGCTAGAAGTCTAAATTGTTTTGAGCGGAGCCTAATCTAAGACGTGTGTCTTACTTCTTTGCAGGACTTTATCACACGTACGTTAGACGAATTTAACATGTCCACGGTTAAGACGTGCAATAGTTTCTTAGCCAAGCTTCGCCTAACTTTGAATCCGTAGCCATAAAGCAGCGTTGCAAGGGTCGCGCAACCAATTAAGAAGCTAATTAAATAGCCAATCCTAGGCTAATTCTTTATCAGAAACGGCATAAGTTATGTATTGACCAGGACGATGCCAGTGGTACAACCAGTAAGCATGCTGCAGGGAAAGGTGAAAGGGAAGGTAGGCAAGGCAAAGAAAGCTACGAAGGAAGGTGGGTGGAGAGTTGCTGGAATTAATGCCCTTTTTGACTGCCCCCGCCGATCCCTATGCAAGTTGGCCACTGTTGCTTTGCCCGGATCAACAAACGAAATGAAATCATGTGTGGTATCCTTTTTATTCCTATTCCTATGTGCAGGAGTGTCCAAGTTACTCTATGTTAGGGCTCTGTTCGGTTGGGCTGAAAAGCTATGGTTTATAGTTAAAAATACACTATAGCTGATTAAAATTTTACTATAGCTGAAGGTGACTTATTGGTGTAATTAAATTAAAAAAATTAAAAAAATATGTTAACTCATCTCGGACAACGCAAACAAATATATGAAAAAAAGAACTGGCAAAAAAGCTAAAAAAACAAAAAAATCAGAAAAAAATAAAATTTATAAATAGTAAAAAATAAATTAGAAGTCAGAAGCTAAAACGAGTAGGGTCTGAGGGAGTGCAGGGGAGGCACTGATCCAATATTTAGAATTCAGATACTAGAAAAAAGGATTCCTTCAAGTAGGCAGAGGAAAGAGATGGAGTCATGAGTTTAGTGAAGAGCCTTAAAAGGCCGGTTCCTCTTTGGATTTTGGAACTAGGAATTTGCAGCAGTTTCATCAGAAATAAAGCAATGCCCGTGAGAATTAGGAAACATTCTCGCGTTTCAAATGGCTTGGAGTGTCCCAAGGTGTTTCCCTTTTTCTCCCTCTCGATTGGAAAACTTTATTGCCCACTTGTTTCTCCATTTAATTTCTCCCCCGGTGAGATGCAACGAACGAAGGCACTCAATAGACATTCTTTTTTATTCTTCCGTGCGTGAACAAGATGAGATGGGCGTGTGTATGTACATTAGAGACCTCAGCCAAATTCGCCTCAAAATTTTCTTGTGGCCTCAGCGAAGATTCACAGGGTCAAAGTGTGCTTCTGGGAGCTCTAGAAGAACATATAGCAACTCTCTAAGCATTTATGAAAGAAAGAAGGAATGATGGGTTTTTTTGGGCCGTGGCTAGGGGTTTTGGGTTTTGAGTTCTGGTTGTTCACGAGAGGCAATACGCCAAAAAAATAATCATAGACAATTTTAGTAAGTATAACTGAACTTGATACAATGTTTATTATAATCGACTTGTATACCTCGCCTTAAAAATACACAATTTAAAAACTAATTACTATAATAAAAAATAAAAAACCACAGTACAGCCTAGCCGAACCCAACCCAAATTAGGCTAGGGCAGAGCGGGAAAGAGAGAGGTAAAGAGTCGAGTTGGGCAAATGTAAAAAGGTCAATATGACAGGGATATGTAGCCCGCAATTAATTGGAAGCACACTCTCTCTCATTCTTGTTCAACTTATGTCCGGTGTGCTATCTTGTATTCTAGTTTTTTAAAATTAAAAATAATATGCTATAAAAAATCTAGATAAATCTTAATAGAATTAAGATTTCTACTTTTTTAATAGAATTTCTATTTTACTTTGAAAAAGAACTAGAGAGTACTATATAAATCTATAGAGAATAGCACCAAGCCACAAAGCAACAAAGAAAAGAAGTCACTCAGCCAAAGGTAGAGGTGCACGAGAGGATTAAAGACTAGGTAATTATTTAGCACTAGATTCTTATATAGGACAAAGATCTGAAAGTCTAAAAGATTCGAGAGAGTTATGAGAGATCGACAATTCCTTATACTTTTTTTTTGAGATTGTGCTTAGAAATTTATGGTTGGTTTTACCAAATATTTTCTTTTTATCGTGGTTGTTTATAACGTCGTTATTTTGGTTCTTTCTATAAGATTTACCTTCTTTATTTTTGATATCATGTATATTCGTATCATATCTCACAGTCTCTGATCTAAACTGAGAGCTGTTATGCATAAAAGATATCAGCATATATACTCATAGTGCTGGTGACTTACTCGCCCAGTTGCGCCCAACCTGAACGACGGCAAGGTTAAGTTGGGTCCGAGCGCATGTATACATCTCGGCAGTCAAGATCAGCATTAGACTGACGGCGATGGTACGTGCGTCCTGTCTCTCAGGGACGGCAGGGGATGCGCAATGCATTTGATCAAATAACTCCATGCCAAATAGCCATTTCTTTGACCTGCCTTGCATCTCCGTCTCTCTCTCTCCCAAGTTCAGAAGGAAAAAAAAGAAAACCATATCTTCAAATGAATCGAGCAATATACCACTTCATGTGTTAAAAATAATCTTGACTTAAAATTCAAGATATAGTAGAATTCATTTCTGTGTGTAACTCAAGTTGAAATTGTGTCCAACTTAAGTCTAAATACATATACTAGTAGAAAATTATTAGCCTATATATTGAGGAAGCTTGTAGCCAATTTTGTAAGAAAAGCAAGAAAAAGGGGTGCAAATAAGAGAATAGAGAAATTCATAAATTCTCCTGTATTCTCTCCATTTATTTACGATGTGTGCATTTTCTCCTGGATCAAAGTTTTAACAAGTGGTATCAGAGCTTAGCCAAGAACCGAGTCGCTAGAAAAATCGTTTCACTGATTATGTTTCAGCGCATCTCGCATGGCGCTCTTGATGCGCACGTCGCTTGTCTTCGAGCAGCAACAAAAATCACGTCGCGCACAGCACAGTGAGCGGCGCGAGGAGCACAATCTAGCACCTCGGCTTGCATCCACAGCAAAAGAAAAGTGAAGCGACATAAAAAAGGAAACACGTAAAGGCAGAGCGTGCAGCAGTAGCAAAGTAAGAAGTAAGTCTCCCCAGATAAGCTCTTACGGGCAGCCCTTTTGAGGAGTCGTGCGCAGGACAGAGAAAGAGACAAAACAAAGAGGACAGCATGTCACATTTTATTTCTTCTCTTCCTTGTTCCGCGCGATACGCAGCCCGAAGCATTAAGCATCGCGGTGTTCTTCTCCAAGCCGAAGTCGTTTTTTGTCTCCGAGTCGCACGCAAGGCAACGCGAAATAAAAGCTATGCTATGAGTACACCAGACGCAGAGCCAATCCAAATGAAGAAGCAACAGAGAGCGAATCTAAGACAACAAAAAAAGCCACCAAGAGAACAAGAGAAAACAACACAGTTTTTCCTCTGTTCCCTCTGTCCAAGAGCCACTTCAAAGTAGCCTGAGTTCTTGATCCGTGCTCAAGATCATGTCACGTTCTCCGGGAAGTAGTGTCACCAGTGACAAAGCATCATCCATTTATGATGGTGAATGAGAGTTCCACTGTCTCGCTGCATTATCCGATGCTCACGACGAGCAATTATGCAACTGGGGCAATCAAAATGTAGGTGTACATGAAGGCTTAAGGAGTGTGGGACGCGATTGAGAACGGCAACGTTGATGTGCGTAAGGATCAGATGACATTGGCGGCCATCTATCAAGGCATCCCAAAGAAGACACTCTTCCTACTGGCCGAAAAAGAGACGACCTAAGTCGCGTGGGAGGCGTTGAAAATCATGCATCTTGGCCCCAATCATGTGAAGGAAGTAAATGTATAAACTCTCAAAACCGAGTTCGAGGTGCTGTGTATGAAGAAAACAGAGTTAATCAATGACTTCGCTGTCCAATTGATTATCATCGTCAACAAAATTCGGGCCCTTGGCGAGAAGGTGAAAGAGTTGTACGTAGTGAAGAAATTGCTTCGTGCTGTTCCCTCACAGTTTCTCCCAATTATTTCGGTCATAGAGCAATTTAGAGACATAAAGACAATGACCATGAAGGAGGTCATCGGTCGTCTTAAAGCGTATGAGGAATACATCCACGACAGTAGTAATAAAGGAGACGGACAGCTCTTGTTGACCAGCGCTAAGTGGAAGATCTGATCATCGAAGCGTGAATGCAAGAACACTTCCCAAGGTGGTGGCCAATGCCATCATAATCATAAGTTTGATAAGGCAAAAGTGAGGTGTTATAATTGTAACGATTATGAGCACTTTGCTTCAGAATGCCCCAAGCCAAATATGAAGAAAACGTTTCTTGCTGAAGCGCTCAGCGATGATGAATCAACAGTGTTCTGATGATGAGTTGAGTCAGGGACATGAGAAGATGTGTCGTCGTCAAACTCAAGGAAGGTGAAAAGAAATCAGAACGTTTAGGAGATGTGTCACCATTCTGTATCAAGTATGAGTTTAGTAAGTCGTAGTTGAGACCGATTGCCTCTATGTTTTAGAATCTTTGCATCTGGATGACCCATACCAGTTGAGTTGAGTTCCTACATGCAGCTTGCATGTAGAACGCTTCATGTGGAGGCGTGGCTGGTAGTTCATAATGAATTGAGACTAAAACTAGAGTATGTTGAGTCAAGATTAAGGGAGAGATTGTTAGAAATAATCTTGACTTAGAGTTCAAAGCATAGTAGAGTCCGTCTCCGTGTATAACTCAAGCTGAAGTTGTGTCCAACGTGAAGTCTGAATACATATACTAGTAGGGGATTATTAGCCTATATATTGAGAAGACTTGTAACCAGTTTTGTAAAAAAAAGCAAGAAAAAGAGGAAGCAAATAAGATAATAGAGAATTCAAAAATTCTCTTGTATTCTCCGTTTATTTGTAATATGTGTGTTGTTTTTCTATATTAAAGTTTTAACACCATGTCACAGACATGATGGTTTGCTTGTGTCCAACATGGAGGTGACCGTGCCTCTGTACAGCTGTGCGTGTGATGGATTGATGGATGCAAGCGCCTTGAGAAAAGACGAGAGCCTGACTGCGCAACCCACACCACCGACGAAGAAGCTACGCCGGGCGAGCTCTCGGTTGATGGTCGATAAAAAAATTTGATTTCAGCGTAGTTCCATGACTTGACCACTCGTTCCAACATCGAGGGTCACCTTGGGATCGGTGGACGCATAGAAATTGATGTCGTGAACCTCGATGCTGGCGATGTAAGTGTACCAAGCGATCGATCCGAGGTTGACGACTGGATGGGCTGTCATTTCATTTGGTGCCAGCATTTTCGACGTTAACCCAACCACGAGATGACTCGTGGACGGAGCTGCAGCACCAACGTGATGGCTGTCGGCTGCTCGACATTCCGACGTAGCTCCAACGTGCCACTTCCTTCGGTTCGCCGTACTTGGCCCTCTTGACCAGTTTGCGCATATTTATGCAATGATTTCTCAAGTGAATTATATACTAAAATTGCGTCTAGTAACTACTTTGGCACTGCTGGTACTAGCCACTCGCCTTGGATTCTTTGATACTAGCCACTCGCCTTATATTCTTTGAAACTTTAGCTCTATTTGTTAGTAACACTTGTAATTTCTATATAGCTAATTAATCTATTCTGCTATGATCTAATCCTATTAAAGTACATGATCTAGATGCTTCCCTTCCTTGAATCTTGATTAATGAGATAATTTCTAAAAAGGAGTTTTTTTTAATTAAACTAGTCGAGTTATCTATGCAATTGCATACTACAATACATAAATTTATATTTTTAGAATACATTTATATTTATTATGCAACTCTATTACCTATGTTTGAAACTTTAACTGTATCTGTTATACAACTTTAACATTTATCATAATCTAGTCCAGTTAAAATAAACGGGGTAGGTTCTTTCCTCCCTTTTTTTTCATTTTAGAGATGAACGCTCTTTGCAACGAGCCTGTACCCGGCGTTGCAAGTGAATCTTGGATAGAAATTGGGTTTTGAAATTTGCGTTTGGATATTCATCCATTGGCACCTTCTTTCTAGCTAAGACCCTACGCACGTCAGAAGTGGAGTAGTGTAGTTTTTAGACAGCCGCGCGTGTGGGTTTTGGAACGCTCAAGCTCAGGGCCGCCCCTACTACGGGATGGGTTGAGCTGGGCCGGCCCAAAGGCCCAGCTGCGCGATGACAAGCGGTGGATGGATGCGCTTGCTCTTTACACAGAGGAAAACCATGTTTCCTTTCCTGTACAAGTAGAAAAGAATCGCTCCTCTCCAAACACAAGAAGGAAAAAAGCAGAAAAGAATCGCACCTCTCCAAACACAAGATGAACAATAGCAGAAAAGAATCGCACCTCTGATTCAGAAAGGACAGAGAAAAACTCGGTATTGGAATGGTAACCGTTTCATGCGTGGGCCGCGTACGTGCTGGAGGCATGCCGTGGCCGTGCTGCTGCATAGGACATACGCACCGCGATTCCGTGGAGAATCTGCCTGCCCTACCCTCTCGACTCGACCGGCTTGTGATACGGAATCAACCATACTCCTCTGGTTTTCGTTACAGAAAACTAGGGTGGAAACAAAGGAGAAGAGTCGCTGAAAGGACGGTACAAGCGACGACGGAAGTGGATCTCAACGGAGAGCCGTACCACCGCGCACTAACAGTGCGATCTGTTGAGGAACCGTCGCTGGAGTCCAGTCCGAGCGATTCCTCTGCTTAGAACAAGAACGAATCAATCACAGAATCACAGAATAATAGATTGAACACAGAGAGGTAGAGAGAACTCCTGGTCTTTCTTTATTGCTTTAGATTGCATCGGGGTATATAATGAGGGGGTCTAGGTCCCTATTTATAGGCTACGATGGGGTGCCCAATTAGATCAGGACTCTTGGATAGAGTCCAGGTTTCCTAACACTCCCCCTTGGGCACTCACCCAACATGCTCATGCCTCGTCAAAACTCCATAAAAACCCAGTGGGAAAAATTTGGAGAAAGAGTACATGATACATGTGATGCTGCGATGCACGAATTGCCTCATTAAAAACCTCGGTCGAGAAACTTCATGGAAAACTCGTCAAGGGAAAAAGAGTACAATTCACCCAAATTCATTTAGTCCGCAAGACTTTATTTTTGAGTACTTAATCTTCATGATCAAGATTTATTAGTGGGCTTGTGAGAATTCTCCCCCTGAATTCTGCACTTCTCTAAGTCTCATCATTCCAATTCCACGCACGCACCTTTCAAAGCTAGATGCGGGGAGTGACTTAGTGAATAAATCCATGAGTGCTCCCACTGCACTCAAGTATGGGAATTCCGGTCCCAGGACTTCCTCCCCCTCTTCCCTTGGTCGGAAAGGATCTTTTTCTTGCTGTAAAGACCTACCGATCATCGGTACTTTTGAGGGAAATGCCTTCTCAAAGCCAAACCTTTCAAGCACCTTCTGGGTGTAGGTCGACTGATGTACCAAGACTCCTTTCAGGGACATGCTCAAGCTGCAGGCCTAAGCAAAACTTGGTCTTGCCCAAATCTTTCATTTCAAATTCTGACTCCAAGTAGGAGCTTGCTTCTTTTATGTCTTCGGCTGTCCCGATGATATTCAGATCATCTACATACACAGAGATTATACAGAATCCATTCTGGGATCGCCGTATAAATACACAAGGACAGTCTTCATTGTTCGTGTAGTCTTTCTTGCAGAGAAAGTCGCTCAAGCGATTATACCACATTCTTCCAGATTGTTTCAGTCCATACAGTGACTTTCTGAGTTTGACACTATACAGATTTCTATTTGCTCTGTCTTGGTTCGGGAGAGGAATTCCTTCAGGGACTTTCATGTAAATCTCCGAATCCAAGTTACCGTAAAGGTATGCAGTCACAACATCCATCAATTTCATTTCCAAATTCAAGTTCACTGCCATTGAGATCAAGTATCTAAAGATAATTCCACTCATGACTGGGGAGTAGGTTTCTTCATAATCAACTTCAGGATGTTGAGTGAAACCTTGGGCTACTAGCCTTGCTTTGTATCTCACTACTTCATTTCTTTCATTTCTCTTTCGAACAAATACCCACTTGTGCTCTACGGGGTGCACATGGGGAGGCGTGCGGCATACGGGCCCAAACACCTCTCTTTTATTCAGAGATAGCAATTCAGTTGCTAATGCCTTCTTCCAATCTGATCTTTTCTTACATTCAACGAGCGATGCAGGCTCAGGATCAAGATCGATGATTGTGGCACTTTTCTTTGCGAAGTAGTTATCGATATTAGCTGTTGTCCTATTCAGGGACTCTCCCGTGTGCACATAATTTATAGCTATTTCTTCATGAGTTGCTACTTCTGGAGCGATTGCTTCTTCTGGAGCTTCACCTTGCGCATCGCTTCTTTCAATTGCGGTGGCAAGTTCCTTTAGTTTTTTCGGCTCCGATGTGTGCGCACACATCCATGCCAATGGGGATATTCAGATCCGGTATGCCCTTTTCTGAAGGTGTCATACTTGTGCCAGGTCTCAACTGGCTCCCCTTCTCATTCTGGGGGACTTCAGTGATCAGCTGTGGTAAATCTCTCTTATCCTACTTCACCAGGCGTCCCCAGTTACTAAGGATTTGAGGAACCGGAGTTCTCGTCCTCTTTTTTATTTTTCTGAGGCCTCTGGACGAGATTAGGGATACCTTCTGTTTCTTTGGTATTTCAACCCTCTCCGGTGCAGTGCGTGCAAGCACATGCGACTTAGTCACGCTCTTCAAATCACTAAAGTGATCAGGCAGCAGATTTGCCAATGCTCGCAAATCAATTGTCTTCTGGACTTCTCTTGTCTTCTGGACTTCTATTGTCTTCTAGACTTCTCTATTTGCTTTACTAATGTCTTCTGGACTTCTCTAGTGCGCGGGTCATCTGCATGGATTCTCCAGGCTTGCCACGTAATTTCCCGACATTCTTCATCAAGGGGTTGATTTCCTCCCCCTAATGTTGGGAAATTTTCGGTGGTGGCCCTTGCGCTGCTGCATAGGTGAATGGATGTTTTAGGCCGAAAATCTGAGGTTGATGAGATTTGCTGCATGAAGGACTGCGTGTCCCCAATATGCAGCTGCTAGATTTCAATTATGCAAGAGGGGTCGGGCAATAAATTTAATTCTCTTAATTAAAGCCTCTGCCAAACCATTCTGGGTATGGACATGCGGTACCGAATGCTCAACTGCAATACCCATCGCCATGCAATAATCATCAAATGACTTCGAAGTAAATTCTCCGGCGTTGTCCATTCTGATGGACTTGATATGATGATCTGGAAACACATTTCTGATGTGAATGATCTGCGAGATCAATTTTGCAAAAACGTGGTTTCGTGTGGACAACAAACCCACATATGACCACTTCGAAAAAGCGTCAATGAGCACCATGAAATACTTGAATGGCCCTGAGATGGGCTGAATGGGACCGCAAATGTCTCCCTGGATGCGTTCCAGGAATGCAGGGACTTCATCCTTCACTTTCAGAGTGGAGGGACTAGTTATTATTTTCCCGGTGCACATGCAGGGCACACAAAATCTTCATGATTGGGAAATTAATATTATGCCCATGCGAGTTATTTATTATGTTTCTCATCATCCTAAAACCTAGGTGGCCTAATCTGTCATGCCAGAGACAGAAGAGTTCAGAGCTTTTAAATACCGTCTTCAGGACAGTGTACGCTGCAGGCGCCTTAATGTTGGTATAATATAGCCCAATTTCTAGTGAAGGGAGTTTTTCTGATTCCATTCTCGTCGCGCTTCGTAATGAGCAGGTATTCCGTACCGTACTCTTCTTTAATCTGAACGTGGAAACCATTTGCGCAGATATTCTTAAAACTTAGGAGAGTTCAAGTTGATTCTGGGTACAATAAGGCTTCTTCAATGACCAAAGTTGTGCCCATTGTGGCTCTTCTGGAACCGATCATACATGCATCGCTTCCGGCGATTGTCGTAAGGCTGCCAGTGCTCTTACGAATCGACTGAAAATTCTTAATCTCTCTTAAGATGATATTCCTTGTGCCGCTGCTAGCTAAGCACACTTCCTTCATAGGGTGCTACACGTGTTCTAATATAGGGTATTTATTAACATGTATGAGAAGGTAATCAACATATAAATAAAATACTCCAATATCAGAACATATCATGCCATCATAAACTGAATAAATGAATGAATTCTTCAAATATCATCCAACCATCACGAGAAAATAACAATTCTTAAGTACCATCCATGCAAATTCTAACATATTCTTTCACACAAAATAAATGACAATTAAAATCTAAATGCATTCTGTGCACTAGACTTCTTCTGCTATTCTCTCGGGGTGACATTCTCTTCAAGAGAAATCATGACAGTGTCTACTTCTAGGACGAGAGGGGGTGCTGCTGCTTGGATGGTCTCAACCTCCATCAGCGCAAGCAGCTGCTCGGAACTCTCCCCCTCAACCGATGCAAAAGTGGGCTTTATGCTGCCCTTTGCCATCCCGTTTTGGCTTGCTAGCCTTATTCTCTCATGGAGCATCTAATTCGCCTTTCTGGGCTGCGGTCTTACCCTTCCTTCCCCTTCTCTTCATCAAGGGCTTTCGCACCTTATTGCTCCCGGCGTTGGCTTCACGGCCAGTGGAGCTCCCAGATGGCTGAGTGACTTAGTTCTTTACGGAGAAATTTGTCCTGAGCCTCCGCAACCTGCATCATATCAATCAATTCGGCATATTCCTCATAACCGTCTTGACGATAATTGCGTGCGGATTGTACTTCATTTGGGTGGAAGGGTTTTCTCAATCTTCTGTATTGGGATCCACTCTTACTCTGCTTGAGGAAGAATGATGTACTTTAGCCTCTCAAACCACTTCTTGAGTGCAGTCCAGAGTGCTAGCGCGCTTTTCTCCGCCATATACTCATTCTTGAGAGTTGGGCAGAGGTGGAGCCTAAGAAAATGAAGTGCCTGATCATTCTCCTCAGGTGTAGGTTGAGCGTCTTTCTGTCCGCTTAATCTAATAGCTGCGCGGAGCTTCCGGCCCCCAAGTACAATCTCGACATCGGATGCCCATGTCAGATAGTTTTGGCCATTCTGGGCCAGCTCCTCGAACTCCCGGTTCGTGATTAAAGTCATCTAAATGTGTGTAAGTCTACTGCTGGTAGACATGCACGGAATAATTCACTGCGGGTAAATGGTACAAATGGTTCTCGCAATGTTTCATAATTTTCTATGCATTTTCTACAATTTTACTGCAAATTTCAGTGATTAAAAGCAATTTAAACAATTACAATTAACCAAAACAGTAAATAAATACAGAGAATACAGAGAATAATAATGACATAAATAAATAAGCTTCAAATGCTAAAAATAATGCAAAATTCGGATTCCCGAGGCCCTTTTATGCTAAAATGTGAAATTTCAGCAAATTCTGCAATTTCTGGGGGTTTCTACGCAAATTTCCAGTTCAGAGGAAAATTCACGCAATTTTCTGATTTACCGAGGGGTTTTCTGCAAAATTCTGGACCCGCTCGTAAATTTGAGGACCTATCGGCAATTTTCAGAACTACCAAGGCCCTTGTGCAAAATTTCGGGACTTCAATGCAATTTTTAATGGCCTCTCGGTAATTATGTGAACCTCAGGGGGTTTCTCGCAAAATGCCCAGCGTCGGCCCACTCCCCCTCTTTTTCTTTCCTTTTTTTTCTCCTGCTCCAGCCCGATTGCTCCCCCCGGCCTGCTTTCTTTCTTCCCATCCCCGGCCCAAGTGCGGCCCATCTCCGCTCGGCCGAAAAACCAGGGCAGGGGTAGGGTTTCCCCTACCCCTGTTCACACGGGGCGGCGACAGCTCCCAAGCGGGCGAGGCGACGGCGGAGCCGAACCGGGGCGGCACGCATCGGCCGCCCTTGGGCAGTGGCACTGCGGTGCGGCGGGAGGCACCGGCCTCAGGCGGCGCGGCGGCGTAGTGGGAGGCGCCGACTTCGGGCGGCGCGGCGGCAGCCTGTTCAAACCGGAGGGGCGGCGGCGAGTTCCTCCCGTGCGGCCGGGATTGGTGCGGCTGCGGGTGCGGTCGCCGGTGGAGGCCGGCTGCGAATCGGCCTAGAGGCGCGGCGACAAGCCCGAAGGCGACGCGCATGGGTAAGCCGGCGCGGCGGGGCCGGTGCGGCTGCAGGCCGAGGTGGGGCCGGTGCGGCGGCGTGCGTGCCGACCGGTTCGGGCGAGCGCGGCGGCGTGCGGGCCAACCGGGCGAAGACGCGGTGCAGGCATCGAGGGCTAGGCGGCGCCATTCGGGGCGAGCGGCCGGCGCCTTGCGGGGCGAGCGGCCGGCGGCGGGGAGCGCCGTGCGGGGCGAGCGGTGGCCAGCGCGCGTTCGGGCGCGGAAGGCAAAGAGGCGGCCGGCGCGGGAGGCGAAGCGGCGACCGGCACGCGTTCGGGCGCGGACAGGGGAGCCGAAGCGGAGGAACCGAAGAGCCATGGCGGCGCGCGTGTTGACGCAACGGCCGAGAGAAGCCAGCTGCAGGCTGGCGACATCTCGTGCAGGGTGGTCCGGCGACCCAGGGTTGGCTTCAGGCCGGCGCAGCTCTTTTTTTTTCATGTGCAGTGGTCATGAATACCGATCATAGACAATGCAAGTTCCTCATGCTATTTCCGAACAGAAAATTAATGCATAAATCTTCGTACAGTGATCATGCAGGATCAAATCATGCAAAATTAAACAGAATTCATGCAGGTATTTTTTTCCCAATCTAGATGCAATCAACATCTACCCTGTTTTCGTAATCTACCGATCGACATTGTGCCGGCGACTTCAAGTCTGCTCGCGGTAGATTAGGGCGGATTTGCATCGTTCTCATGTACAGTGCAATCAACATCTACCCTGTTTCGCAATCTACCGATCGGCATTGTGCCGGCGACTTCAAGTCTGCTCGCGGTAGATTAGGGCGGATTTGCACCGTAGAGATTCAATCTAGAACGCGAAAAGAAAATACAGATTCAAAAGCGATCTAGAAAATTCAATCTGTGCTTCGATGATTACCTCGTTCACCGGAGCGAAGTCGTGCTGATAACGTGTTGAGGAACCGTCGCTGGAGTCCAGTCCGAGCGATTCCTCTGCTTAGAACAAGAACGAATCAATCACAGAATCACAGAATAATAGATTGAACACAGAGAGGTAGAGAGAACTCCTGGTCTTTCTTTATTGCTTTAGATTGCATCGGGGTACATAATGAGGGGGTCTAGGTCCCTATTTATAGGCTACGATGGGGTGCCCAATTAGATCAGGACTCTTGGATAGAGTCCAGGTTTCCTAACACGATCCAAGCTCACACGTTATGTCTAAGTAGATGAGTGGCTATGAGTTGCTACCGAACTTAAATTTTACCATAAATTAGTCATGTGTCTGTGCGTTACAACGAAGGTGGTGATCGGTTCGGCTGAAAGCCTCATGGCTTATGGCTGAAAACACTGTAGCTGGCTGAAAAAAGCACTGTAGCTAACAGAGGCTTATTTACCATAATTAAATTTAAAAAAATTTAAAAATAGAAAAAACATATTAGCCCATCACGTATAATGTAAACAAATACGAGGAAAAAAGAACCGGTAAAAAAACTCAAAAAAAGCCAAAAGTTCAGAAAAAGACGAAATTTATGAATAGTGCAAAAATAAGCTGAAGCCATATTGATCAGGGCCGAAATTTATTAGATGTTTAGAGAATCATGCTATGAAAAAAGGTTACTCTGAATAGGACGATTGACGGAGAATGGACATATAACCACCAACTCATTCTTTTATAATAGTAATGATAATATACAGGTATGTTATGTATATTTATTTTGTGAAGCATATAAAAGTGTTACATTACTAAATTCCTTATGTATAGTTTAAAGCCCACATGTTAGGCCTATTCTTTTTGTTTTTTCAGCGGTTTTTAGCTTCTCTTAGCAATCACTATTCATTAGACTAATAAATCACAGCTAAAAGTTATAAGTCGTAGCCCAAAAAAACAAGCTCATTATTGCAGTACTCACCAATTACTCTTATATTAGTTGAAAGCCCCCATATTGTTGTGGCGTTTACTTGACTACTATGGAGTGCTAACAATGTCACGAGTCATGACACTCTTTTTACACCATAAATAGGCTCCATTAGTTGATAGTATAGGTTCTTTAATTATTTTCATATCCCTTTCACTGGTTTACTGATGCTTATTTCCAGATTAACAACTAATGAATATCATTTCATTTGTTTTTAATTCTCTTTTCATTCTTTTAAAAATATTCAAGTACAAGAATGAATATTAGCAGTAGTTAAGCCCATTTTAGCCATTTCACCAAGTAGTTAAGCCTAAAATTAAAAGAAAACTAACGAATGTGAAACACATGTAAAGAAGAAATGGCAGAAAGGAAATAAAATTACAAGATGAAACACAAGTGTTGAAGTGTATACATAACAAATGACAATTGGTTCTAAAAAATACAACTAAACAAGTAGTTGTTATGAAATATGTAGCCAACATGATTCCTACACTGCCTGAACATCGGAGTGCTATTTGCACGTAACCCTAGATTAATAACTCAGCTAATTAAGTGAGTAGAAAGAACATCCATATGCTAACTGAGTATCACTGGCGAAGCTAATTGAATTGGTCAGAAGTATGTTGTTCCTATTCCTCCGGTCACCACCTTTTGCTTGAGCTACATCATATAGACAGTGAAAGAAGAAACTATTGATATAGCACATTGATCGAAGAAACTAACTCCCTGCATGAAGAAACAAACTGTAGATTTAAAAAACAACCATTAGTTGATTAATCGATTAAGATAATTTAAATATTTGTACTAGCTGAGGGAAACAATAAAAAATTAACAGAAGCTGAAAATAAAAATCGGTCATAACATTGAGTAGTTAGATACCCAGAGGATGCCGGCCAGTTGAGAGCTAGCACTACACTGCGGTCGACAAACACTGCGTGCACACCGCTGCCTCCAAATCCAAGCCCAAGCTCCAGCTATGTGTGCGCGCCCTTGTGTCGGTATCAAAGCTGTGCGTCACCCTATCCACCCTTCTTCTCTCATCTGGTCAATCGACACAAAGACGACAATGTCGCCACTAGCGAACACCCATGGGTTCGACCCAGTCAAGTTGCCAGCCCACCACGTCAACAGCCAGTTTGCATCTCGACAGCACGAGCTATTCAAGTCGGATCCACGATGTCATTGCCAATTGCATGTCGTTGTCTCAAATTCAGAATGTTACTGCTCACCTTCGGTCGCTATTGAGGACCATGGACATGGCGTCAAGGAACGCTTTCGCGATCATGGTGGCCTTCAATGTCTAATGCGCTGGCCATGCGCCCTTGCCTCCTCCGTATCATGTTCTACCACCCCACAAGCCCTAACCTGCCATCGCCAAACCACAATTCAATGTCGCTGCGTTGTCCATACCACATTGGACTACAACAAATCAGGAAACGAAGGGAGGGAGGCAGAGATCGACATGTGAGGGAAGGGGAGATGTGTTATGTGTGCTCGCCGTATTGAGAGGAAATTGCGATGGGATGTACGATTGCAAGAGAAAGAGAGAAAGAAACATGGCGGGGGCTGTACGACGCAATTTTTCATCGCTCGAGACGCGGGGTAGTAGTTGTTAAGAATGGGATGGTGGCGAGATGTTTGCGCTTGAAGGGGCAGAGGAAATCGTAGACTTGGGTGAACAGTTTCCGAGAACACAGACTCGCACAGGTAAAGGGCGGGTCGCGCAAATTTGTTAGGTGTGGTGTGAAGGGAGGGGAGAACGCGCTGCATCCAACTTGTCCTTTTATATTAGTAAAGACTAATTAAATATCTATACTTTGCTACAAATAAAAAAAATACTGACCCAACACATCAAGCTATCGTCATTAGGCTCAGCCTGTGCCATGCCCTTGGCTTTGCTGCAATAGTCGGCTAATCTCTGTGTGTGCCTTCACCGCTGTGCTCAGCCTACACAGCTACTGAAAGCATCTAAACCCTTAAAATGATTTTGGTAATTAATGAAATTATGTGAATATGGGACTAACGTGTTTTATGAGCATGCTATGGGTTAGTCTACATATGAGCGACAAGATGCAAACCAAATGATATCTATAAAGACCAAATTGGCTCAAGACAAAGGTATACTTAGCATAGAATCCTTTTTGAATTTTACCGGTCTTAGGTGAATGGTGGAAGACCAGATTATAGGATAGATGATCGTACCATCAAGAGAGATCTTGGCAATAGCTTGAAAACATATTTCTTGTGCCATATGGATCAACATTAGAAACTTGCATTCATCAAAATTAATTTTAAAACCTAGTTTGTGCTCTGTCCGGACGAGCGGTAATACCGCAGTTCTGAACGTCGGAACTACTGGAGAGCGGTAGTTCCGCGCCTAAATGCGGTAGTACCGGTAAGCGGAAGATCCGATTTTGAAGCGGATCGATTTTTCCAGAGAGCACCGTCGGTTCAACCCAAAATCTTACGGGATCGGAAGTACCGGCCGTTTGAACGCCGGAACTACTGCAGTGAGCGGTTGTAACATCCTGGAAAATATAAATATTAAATTATAAAGTTTTTGGATTATTTTATTTGCTTTACATTTGAATTTGGAGTTTGTTGACTTTTTGTAAATATAAAGGAATTTCAAAAGTAAAAAGAGGGAAGAAATCAACACGTAAAATAATAAAACATGAGTATCAAATAAAGAAATTGAAAAGATGGTCCATAAAATAGGAGAAGTGTAAATAAGCATGGAATGTTATCCCTAGAAATTTCGGTAAGCAAAATAAAAATGTTAATAAATATAAGTTCAAGTGTATGTATATGTATATATACATACAACTAGGCATAGTAAGGAAATAACCTTTATGTAATAAATATCCACAAAATGATAAATATAGAATTATAAGGAGCAAGAAAGAGAGTAAATATAATTGAAATTATATGAAGATATACATAATTGTTACACACACAAATGTCTAAACTAAAAAGAAAAGAAAAGAAAAATAAAAATAACACAGCCGGGCCGGCCATCACCCCGGCCCAGCCTTCTCTCCTCGTACGGTCGGCACGCTCGCGCAGCCCAGCCCGCCACCAGCAGCGCGCGTCCGTTTCTTCCCCCCCCCACTGCCAAGCAGGCCCGCTCTCCCGCGCCTCTCCTCGCTGACAGCGGCCCCGCCTCCACTCGCTCTTTCTCTCTCTGCCGCTGGGCCCGATCCCGCACGATCCCACGCGCCAGGCCTCCCTCTCCCTCTGGCCGGTGGCCCTCCCGCTCGCGCTCTCTTCTTCCTCCCTCTTCTTTCTCCACGCGCCCGCAGCGCCGTTCGCTCCCTTGCGCTCGCTCTCTCTCGCGCCTACCGCAGCCAATCCCCTTCCTCTCTCTCTCACACCTCGTGGGCAGATTCAAAGCACCCCTCTACCTCTCTCTTCCACAAAATCTCGGGGAGATTTGGTGCATCCCCCTTCCGCCGGCGTGAGCAGGGCGGAGCACCAACTGCCACTCTCGCTGCGCGCCTCTTCCGGCTATAAAAGCCACGTCTGCGCGTTTCAAACACGCCACATTACTCTCTTCTCCCATCCCCTATAAGCAATTGGCCCGAGAACCCTCCAATCGCCGTCGGCTCCCTCCTTCTTCCCCAACTCCGGCGCCACCCTCCCCGCCTATTCCGGCCGCCTCCAGGCACATCCCAGCTCCCAGAGCTTCGTGGGAGCAAGACAAAGCCGACCCCCTCCTCCCTCGGGTCTCCCTTGGCCCGAGCATCGCCGGCGTCGACCACCTCCCCGGGCCTCCGCCGTCGCACGCCGCCAGCCCTCTCCGGTCACCGTCGCCCCCGGCCGCCTGCACCAGAAGACTAACCCTCACGCGGGGATTACATATCACGCAACCCCCGGACCTCTCCGGCCACCACTCGCCGCCGGCGCCGCCGTCCTCTTCTTCCTCCGCCCGGCTCCCTCCCGAAGCTACTTCAAGGGGATTACTTACCCCTATAGGGTAAGCATCGCTCGGCTCGGCCGAGTGGCTTCCAGCGCTATCTCTTCTCCCTCCCTGCTCCCGCGTCGCGCGTTCGAGTCCGGCTCCGCGCGTGCGGTCGAGCAATTCTTTTGATTTTTCTCTCGGGCTGACAGGTGGGCCCCACTTGTCGGTCGCTTAACCGAAGCAGCCCTCTGACCGCTGGGCTCCACTGGTCAGTGGGACATGTATATAGAACGCATGCTGACATATGGGCCCCACTGGCCATAGACACAGTAATAAACGAATAAAGAAAAAGATAAAAATTAAGAAAATGACATGTGGGACCCACTGTCAGAAATTTAATAATTTTTGGGATTTAACTGAACTGAAATATTCAAATGGGCATAACTTATTCATTTTAACTCCAAATTAGGTGAGACAAATTTCTAAATTCATATAAATTCAAGATCTGTCCATTGGAACTAAAACCATAAATTTTAGATGTCCATTGAATTTTTGGTGATATTTAATGTGGTTTGCATAAATAAATTGAAAAGACTAAATATTAGTTAAGACGTTGATAAAGAGGAATAACTTTGGCTAAACATCTAAACTTAGTAAAGATGCTCTTAAATCATAATTAAAATATAAGTTCAATATTTATCATAATGTCACCTAATAAATCTCAGTGATGTACCATATTAAATAGAATAATAGAGTACTACCTTGTACAGAGGTCTCTGCCGAGATTGTAACACCAGCTTATTTCGTATGTAACTATAGAGTAGTTATCACTTATAAATAAGTAATATTTAACTCAAGAACTAAATGTTAATTAAGGGCATTAGTAAAGAAAAATATCTTTGGTTGGTATTGAAATTTAGCAAAAGGATGTCCATTGAAGTTAGAGACATTCATAAGCAAATGAATATAGATAAATAGTTAGATGTTGATGACATATATGCGCCATTAGCAATTATGTTAGTACAATTTTTGTACACCTTAGACCCTATTGAAAATATAAACCCTATCATTAGCATACTGCCAACCATAAAATCTTAAATAATAGCCAAAGTAGGAGCAAGCTAATAATAGTGCAATTAATTAGGTCTTGACACTAGCTTTGGTACATGGTACATAATAAACATTAAGTGCAATGGTATATAAAGCAAGCTGGGATTCGTACCAATGGATCTTAATTTAAATTAAACTTAAATTAACGATAAACGAAGATACATAAATTGGTAGTAACCTTTAATCAAAGGGTGTCTTTTAAGTAGAAATGTCTATATATGCGTGGCAAGTATAATAAAGTAACCCTTAGGACATCAGGTGTTAAAAGCAATCTACCTAATGTAGCGGTGTGACTAGTAATCATCACAAGCGTGCCATCGACAAATAAATCCCAACCGTAGACTCGGTAGAATATTGATAGTAAGGTATGACCTAAGTATAGCATGCTGGGTTCTAGATAAATAAATTTACATAACAATAATAATAACGTCAACACTGTAATAATAATTAAAATATACGCAGAATATCTACGATACCTAATCTGAAGAGCCTCTTTAATTAAAAAGGTCATGTTGGAGTACCTACAAAAATCCCTATGTAATCGGTAATTAAAATAATTTTACCACCTCGTATTTTAATGAACAGGGTAATATTAGCACGACCTAAAAATAAATAAATACATCTCAAACCGCTAAAAATATAAGCTATAAGATTAATTCGACAAACCAGAAATCATATACATTGTGTATATAACTCATGCCCTAACTCATAGAAAGTTAATATTGGACAAGGCACTACCCTACACTCCACTGCAGTCTTACGTCTACCCATAGGTCTAATATGGCTCATGGAACTTCCTTGATAAATATAAAAGTAATAAAAAGAAGTTATTAAATAAGATGGGTTAACCCGTGGTATTCGGTGCCATCCTCAAATCCAAAGTAAGAATAACATCGTCAATATCCTGGTATCACGAACCCTCCTTAGCCTCTGCTTAACCCAACCATCACTTTGCCCCAACCTCGTGTAACCCCGTCAGTCCTCTGCACCCAATCAACATTGCCTCAAATCACCCATTAAATCATAATAAAACTAAATTGAGTTTATTCCGAGTTATTTGGATCTTTTGAGTTATTTGCTTTCTTTTTGGATTCAGTCGTTTGTCGCGTAATTAGAAACTGAAGTTCGAAGATTCCACGGATCAAGCGAGATCAAGAGCGAGGCGAAGAAAAGATCCGAAGCTCAAGAGAAAGCATTGCGTGAGCTCAAGACCGCGGTAAACCGCGCCAGGCGAGTCAATACTTTGATCATGTTGAACCTACATTTCTGCAAATTACTTTGTTTTAAATTAACAAATTGCATGCTGTTATTTTTATGCAAATACATGCTAAATTTGATATTCTAGCTATATGCCATTGTTTACCTTGAATAGTATTACCCTCTCCTTTGAGTATTTGAATGTGTGAACCTTGTCGCCCTAGCAAAAATATATTAGTAATATTTCGAAAATAAGTCCGTAACCGTATGCCATGCTTAGCATTGATTAGGAACTCGGGGCAAGAAATTGTCCCAAGCGTCACTTTTATTCATGAGAAACTGGTTTGGGCAGTCATGGTGGAAATGACTGGCATATTTGGTTATGGATATTTTATGTTCCCAAAAACCCCAACATGCTTTAATGTCTGGGCGGATTGGTTCGAGGGTGTGTATGAGTATGTGTATGTGTGGTGCAGTGGAAGCACAAAATTTTGAGTTAGTGATGGATCAACAGTGGGTTAGTGGTAGACCGCCCAGATAACCCTAAGGACTGAATCTTGTCATGTCACCCCGTGTATGACAAGCACAACCGCAAGCTGGCAAAGTGTAGGCAGGGTTTACTAATTTGTGTGGCTCTAAGGTGGTTACGTGAAGGTATGACCACGAGCAAAGGGATGGATGGTCGCATCCCCGCCTTTGCCCGTGATGGCTCACGAGGGACCCTTCCTGAGGGATGGTCGTATCCTACGGAAGATAGACCTTAGCGGGCGTAACCACAGTAGGACTATGCATTGTAACAATCCTGTGATAGTCTACTCAACCGCATGGCTAAGGAATCATGTGGGGCAACGGGTGGATTTATCTCTTGTGGGTAAAGTGTGCAAAACTCTGCAGAGTCAAAACTATTCGAATAGCCGTACCCACGGTCAAGGGCAGACATGGGAACTTAACTAGATATAGTTCTATTTCAAAATGCTTTATGATGGGTTGGAAAAGTGGAAGGGCAGTGTAAGGCCCTAGTTTGGAATTGTCCTGGGTGTCGTCCCAGTGTTAAGTTAAGCGGCTATAACGCTGAAAAGAAATTGCTATATGGTGCAGATGCCATGTAACGGTGGATGGAGTCTGGATCACTAATATTATTGCATGTTCTTGAACATTATGCTTTTGCTCAAAATGCTAGGTCTTAGGAATTCTTATATAATTGTATTCAAAAGCACTCTTCGCAAAAATAAAATAAACCTAAGCCATCATTTGGTTAGCCATACATGTTATATACTGCATTCTGTGTGTTGGCTCGCTGAGCACGGGGTCGGAGTGCTCATGCTCGCTTTTGCGACAAATTCAGGAGCAGGAATCAGATCACTGCGCTTCAACAATACTTTTGGATCATGATGGCAAAGAAGATGAAGATGTCGAGAACTAGGCCGCGATCCTCCAGTTGGCTGCCTGTGGGCATGTCCTGAAGGTCCCACCTGTGTGCTTCATTCTTCCGCTGCTGCAATTTATTGATTTCGGCCTAATCGGCCCATGTGTAAGTTTATTATTTTAATTACGTTTCCGCATGATATGTACTTTGATATTCAGAACTGTAACTGTGTGCACTATCTACTGATCCAGGGAATAGTGCAATTAAACACAGTAGATTCCGGATTATAAAATCTGGGTCTGACAGCGGTAGTACCGCATTTTGAGCGGTACTTCCGGAGCCCAAAAGATCCGGAGGGAGAGCGGATCGTTTTTTTCAAAGAGCACCCTCCGGATGTAGTCTGGATTTTCCTGGAGCGGAAGTACCGGCAATTTCAACGCCGGAACTACCGCTGTGTGCGGTAGTTCCGCTATCCGGAGCGGTACTTCCGGTATCCGGAAGATCCGGCTTGAGAGCGGATCAATTTTTCCAGAGAGCGCCAAAGTTGGGACCTTTCGGAGTTCGGCCCGAGCGGTAGTACTGCGCCAACTTTGTGGAACTACCGGACAGCGGTAGTACCGCAAATGTCAACGGCGGTAGTACCGCGCCGCTAAATCCAACGGTCACTGCAGAACTCTAACATAGCCGTTCTGCCGCGAAGATTTGGTAGCGGTAGTACCGGCCCCTGGGGGCGGTAGTACCGCTCGACCTGAATTTTTTCAGGAACTTGTGTCAAACGGCTAGTTTTGGTTGGTGGAGGTTATAAATACCCCCACCACTGCACAAGGGCAGAGGTTAGAGACTCATTGCATATTCCTTGAGCCCAAGAGCATTCATTCCACCCACTTTCTCTCATTGAGCATTAAATTGAGGTGGTTTTGCAATTAGTGAAAGAATTTCATTTGTTGATCCACTTAGCACAAGAATTGCATTTAAGTGAAGCCCAAGGTCTATTACTCTTAGTGCTTGCCGGCACTTGGACGATCGGGCGAAGTTTGGCTTGGAGATCTTCTCAAGAAGCTTGTGAGAAGACCCGGCAAATTTGTTAAGGTCGGAGCTCACCTACCCGGAGCGGGGAAGAGCTACATTAGTGATCGAGGTGTTTGGCTCAATTCGTGGAGCCGGTCCGATTCGTCCGGGCTAACCTCAACGTGGACTAGGGGAAACCGGCAAGTTTCCGATCACCACGGTAAAACATCGGTTGTGTCCCTCGTCTTCTTAGCTCTTGTTTATTTGCTTCATTGTGATCATTTGTTTGCTTAGAGCTAGGATTGCTATATTGTTGTCTAGAATTGCATAGATTTAATCGCTTTACTCTCTTGTCATTTAAATTGTGAAGAATTGATCAAGTGAACAAGAAAAGCTTTAAAACCTCCTATTCACCCCCCTCTAGTCGGTATCCTTGATCCTACAGCTACCCCACACCCTCAACTCCGCTGCAACGCCAGTCTGCATTGTCGTCCATGCATCACGCTGCTCACAACCAAAATGGGCCTTGTTGGGATTGGGAATGGTGGCCTCACCCGACGGCGATGAAGAAGATGGGCCTCATGAAACCATCATGTTGCTACTGTATCCACCATGAAATTTATCAGATGTTCAAGGAGATTCATTCATAATGTCATCCAAATGCAATGATCAGATTCAATACCTGCGAGTTGTTCTAAGCATAGTAAACTGCGGGTAACATGTTTGATGATATGCATAGGCAAGCTAAACAAAATTCTTGCCAACTGCTCCAAACAAAGGTTCCTATCAAAATATACAAGAACGTCACACATCCCTTATGGATTTTCAAAGTATTCTAGAGAGCTACTATCACCGAAGTGTGGAAGTACATAGAATTTTAACTTCCACAAAAGTAAATGTCATCACATAGCGTAAGCTCATTCTTCTACTTGATGTGAATGCTAGCTCCACTTTTTAAGCCATTCAACATCCCTGAAGGTTACAGGTTGAAGTCTTTATATGCTAAACCAAACTCATCAAGGTGTGCATCATAGTTACAAAAGAGTTTAAAAAGGATCATATAAAAGAAGAGAAAACGTTATAAGCCAATCCATACAATTAAAAGGTTTTTTATTTTGAAACTTAGCAAAAATGTCTGATGCTATCATGAGTTTGGCTAGGTGAGTATGGCATGTGAAGAAGGGGGAAAAAAAAAGCTTAGCAGGGCATTTGACTGTAGTTTCACAGATATTTTCATTAGTTGTAGTGCAGTGTTGGAACACTATCATTAGCCTCAGATGATATGATGAGAGTCTATAATTAGTAGGTACTAACTTCTTTTATTGAGCAATTACGTAAACAATGGGAAAAACAATAGCTTAATTTCATAATATCTCCTGTTCACATCTAAACATGTAGCTTGAATTATTGTCAACTTTCTCAGTCATGCATCTTGAAAAGTTAACAAGGACAGCTACCATCTATTTGCAAATGCAGCGAAGTAAAAAATTTACATGGAAATCATTATAGAAAACTTCAAAGCCAATTCTTGAGAATAAATTAGTTGAAATGAGCACATTAAAGCACTTTCCAATTTCGCACACCTCTATAAAAACTTTTAGCACAAAATAAAATAGGAAGATAACTTCTATCTTACAAGATTGCAAGCCCTCTGCATCTACAGCCATCTTGCAACACCAAGAATGGTGGCCTACCGTGTCTAGCAACAAAGGCAACAGAAGTTCAGCATTCACAGATGCTAAACTGTCACAGGCACACATCACCATTAAACACGGCATGGGTGATCACTCACCACACGGGAAACAGGATCGCAGACTCGAGACTGTGGCGAGGCCCCTAAAGAACGTGATGGCCTGAGTGGGCGTAAACAGCAGCTGAATAAAATACAAACCGATGAATTTATCAGACCCTAGGACTATACCAAATCAATGAAATTCATTAAGAAACAACGACTTTGAGTATGTGCAACAAATATATCGTTCCATTGGTATAAAGTCCCTAGAATAGCAAAATATTATCGGGAAGTCTCCAGAGCTAGAACTATCCATGATTGATCAGGATAAAATTGAAAAATCAAGAGGTTTTGGAGCATTGTAGATTTGTAGCACGCGCTAGATTCTCCCAACTGTAGGTCTGCAGCTCAAGAAAGAAAGGTCACAGTGGGGATACGATTTTCCCGAGCGGAGGAGGCGGAGGTCATGGCAGCGTCATTGTTGCTATCGACACATGGGTCGGAACACCTCACTGGAGCCATAGATGGTTGAGGTGGGTGGCTCGATGGCGAGGCCGGCAACGAGCGCGGCAATGGCCGTTGAATCTGGGTGGAATGAAGCAGCATAGGCTACAAGGACGCATCCTTCCATGCTATTGATAACAGAGATGTCATGCATATCATTTAATATCCAGATAGCTAGGTACATGCAAAACTTCTAATTACCAAACAACATTTCTATTGATTTAGAATAGCTGATTCTCCATCATTTGTTAAACCACATCTTCAAATGCTTGAGATCCAAATACAAAGCAAAAAGGGGGACTCATATGTAAGGAAAACAGGGATGAGATGGTTCGGTGAAGGCCGCAGCTACATCGACGACGGATAGCGGGTGGGAGGTCGAGTGGGAATGGCGGTGGGAGGTGGATGACTGGGCCAGAGAAAGGGGTGGTCATGGTGTGAGGGAGGAGCGAGGGGTAGATGAGAGAGAGAGAGAGAGAGAGAGCATAGAATGGGTGCGAGGTCTAAGTGTGGGCCAGGGTTTTGGGAGCTAAGCAAACGCCAACCCCCTATGCACCCCCTCTAGTTGGCTTCCTCAATCTTACACATTTTCGGTCGTACAAGTGGTATTAGAGTCCAATTAGCTCTTCTTGATAGATCTTAATTATTCTTAGAGCCATGCTAGTAGAAAAGTATTCCATCAAATCACCGGTCTTTAATGGGGTTGATTTTTCTTATTGGGATACTTGAATGGTCGCCTACATCCAAGTACAAGGGCAACCAATTTTGGAGAAAGTGAAGAAACCATATATGGTGCCTGCCGATGATGACTAGGTCAATCTGGCAAATACTTTGGATGGGGAGACAAATAGTAAGGCACGTAACTTCTTGAATTAGGGGCTTGGTGGATCTTAGATTGAACGAGTATCTCATTTGGCATCTACTCATGAGATTTGAAAGACCTTAGTTGATTATCATGAAGGCTTTACTGCGATCAAGGAAGTAAGACAGAACCAATTCAAGAAATAATACTCCAAGATTAAGCAAAAGCCTAGCGAATCTTTCGATGAGTTGTTTGCAAAGTTTAAAAAGATTATCCACAACTTGTGTGTTGTTGGCTTGACTTACTCTGAGTCTGAGAATGCACACCAATTGCTGGGTGTATTAGATATCAAACTTTGGAGACGGATATTACATCCATCAACAACAATACTGTCATGAGTGAGCTTACCTAGATAAGCTCTATGCGAGGTTGAAGACGCATGAGATTAACTTTCATCTCTCGTCTTTCCAAAACAAAGTTGATAACTCTTGTGATCGACCCTACTCAAAGTAGCTCTTTTAGTGTTTTAGACTTTAGTTCTTCTGGCTTTTCCTTATTCATTTTGCATACCTTGAGTGATGAGTAGTTGGAGAGACTCCCTAAGGATAATTTAGCACTCATCCACTAAATTCACAAAAGCCTATTACAATGTGAGGAACTAGACAAGAAGTGGCATATTCACCTGCTTTTAGACTTTGGTTCTTCTGGGTGAAATCTAAAAATGAACTCCCATCCATGACTGCGTCTAAGAAAGTCATCTAGACAGGAGGAATGCCGGTCTTTTGGTAGGTCAATTTGGAGAGGCCTAGGTGGTTCTCATGTGCATCCTCATGATTTTCAAGCTAACTATCACTCTGCTATTTTTACTACTGTTCCTGGATGTCATGTGGCTCAATACTGAATTCCTAAGTCTTTCATTTCTAACCCCAGTACTGAGGCACTAATGTCTTCTGTTCATGCCCTGCAGGTCCAACAAATGAAGAAGGAGGATGTGTGGCTTTTTGACTTTGGGTGTTCTCAACACATGACCAAAGATTCTTATTGGTTCTCCTCCCTCACTCGTGCATTCAGTGAAGAATTGATCACATTCAGGGATGATTCTACTAGGACCGTGATGGCTAAGGGCACTATGTGCATGTCAACAACAAGTTCACGCTCAAGGACATCACTCAGGTAAATAAGCTGAGGTATAATCTACTATTTATTTCCCAGCTTCTTGTTGAGAGTCTAGAGGTGAGATTCAAGAGTTGTGAGAGTATAGTTCTAAATCCCTCTAGTGAGTTTGTGTTTGGGATCTCTAGGTTGGAGAAGGTCTTTAGTGCTGATTTTCTTGTCTCCTCCGGATCTAGCCCTAGGTGTTTTGAAGCTTCTGATTCTCATGATTTAGTTCTGTGGCATCATAGGCTTGGTCATATAGACTTTGACCACTTGACTAGAGTCAACGGTTTGGATCTCATTAGAGGCTTGCCTAGGCTTAAGAGTTGTAAGAGCCTAGTTTGCTCACCCTTTAGGCATGATAAGATGATTGATTCTTCTCACCCACTTCTTACCATGGTGATGATTGATGCACCTAGATAGCTCTTGCATCTAGACACAGTTGGTTCTTCTAGAGTCTAGTCTACAGGAGGAAAGTTGTATGAGCTTGTCATTGTGCATGACTTCTATATGTGTCCTCGGGTGTATTTTCTTACTTCAAGGATGATGCTTTGGTAGCTTCATGAAGTTGGTTCTTAGAATAGCTGTTGACCTCCCAAGAACCTAGGGTCATTATGAGTGACAATGCGACTGAATTCATCATTTGCCACTTTCTATGTTGAGTGAGGTTTAGAGCATCAGTTCTCTTCTCCTAGAGTCCTCCAGTAAAATGGAGTTGTAGAGAGGACGAACATGATTGATAGAGATGGCTAGGATAATGTTAGATGAGCTCCTCGAAAATATTGGGTTGAGACGATCTTCACCACTTGTTATGTGTCTAACATGGTGTTCTTGAGATCGTCTATGGGCAAGACTTCCTATGAGTTGAGGTTTCGTCGTAAGCCTAGCGTCTCTCATTTTAAGATCTTTGGTTGCAAGTACTTCATTCTTAAATATAGCAACTTAGATAAATTCAAATCTAGATCTTCCGATGATATTTTTCTTGGATATCCTGTTCATACTCGTGGTTTTCGTATCTTAAATTTGGATACTAACAAAATCATGGGACTTGTGAAGTCGCTTTTGATGAGGCTAGCAATAGTCCTAGACCCAACAATATAGGTACATGGTGATCAGAAGAGCATATTCATTGATGATGACTCCGATTTGGAGAATGAGGATCCAATCTCTCCTCTTGCTCCTCCTAAGTTGGTTGGAGAGCTTGCTTCCTCTATTCAAGCTTCACTTAAGCAACCTCCTTCCACCCACACTAGTGCTTTGAGTGGCTCTACTCCTACCTCCATAGCCCATGAGGTAGAGGCCACGTCTGCATCAGGACCACCACTTCATATTTAGGGACGACACCCTTCGGAGCAGATAATTAGGGAACTCTATGAGTGAGTTACTCACTACAAATTTATCTCTCTGGATTCCTATGCTCATTCTATTTTTGTTACATCTTTTCAGCCTTGAGATGTCACCCATGCTTTATCTAATGCTTCTTGGATCAATGTCATGTATGAAGAGCATGAGAACTTTGAGAGAAACAAAGTCTGGACCTTTGTTGAACTCCCTCCTAGTCATAATATGATTGGTACAAAAATGGGTTTTCAAAACCAAGTAGAGTGAGTATTGGTTAGCAGATCGCAACAAGGTTAGACTTGTAGCATAGGATTTCTCTTAGTTAGAGGGCTTAGACCATGAGGAGACCTTCACACATATAGTTGATTAGAAGTCATTTGTATTCTACTAACATTTGCTACATCTAAGGGCTTTAAGTTATGTCAGATGGACGTCAAGAGTGCTTTTTTGAATGTTTGCATAGAGAAAGTCTATGTTAAGCAACCTTCGGATTTTCAAAACTTCAAAATTCTCAATCTATGTATTTAAACTCTCCAAAGGCTTATATGAATTTAAACAAGCCTCTATAGCTTGGTATGATAGGCTTAAAAATTTTCTTCCTTAAGAATGATTTTAAAATAGGAATAGTAGATAAGACCTTGTTCACACTCAGGTGTGGCAATGATTTCCTACTTATTCAGATTTATCTGGATGACATACTCTTCAGTGGCTCCTCTCATGCTTCGATGTCCATATTTTTAGATTCAATAAGCAAGAAATTCGAGATGAGTACGATGCGTGAGTTGACATTCTACCTCGGCTTCAAATCAAGCAACTGAAGGACGATACCATCATTCATCAAAGCAAATACACCAAGGACCCTTCTTCGATGCTATGACATGGGAAGCAACAAGCTTGTGACTACTCCGATTGCCACTTCGACAATCCTGGATCCAAATGAGGATGAAGAGCCCATGGATCAAAGGAGCACTACAGTATGATTGGCTCCCTCCTCTACCTCACTGCTTCGAGGCTGGATATACACTTTGTTGTGTGTATATGTGCTCAATTTTAGGTTTTCCCTCGTCATCTAGGAAGCAATCATCTATTTCACAATCCACTGTTGAGGCAAAGTATGTAGCTGCTGCTAGTAGCTGTTCTCTGGATCTCATCCACTCTATGGGACTATGTGTTAGCTTTGGGTAATGTTTGACTCCTATGTGATAACACTAATACCATCAACATTACCAAAAACCCAGTGCAGCATTTTAGTACCAAGCATACAGACATTAGATACCATTTCCTTAGGCACTATGTTGAGAAGGGAGATGTTGTCCTACAGTTTGTAGATTTGAGCACAAGGTTGCCTATATCATCACTAAAGCTATCTATTATTCTCGTTTTGCTCCTGTGTAGGGCGAGTTGGGGTAATTTATCCTTTCAGTCTGGTTTGAGAGGGAGTTTGACTCTTTTGCATCCATTGTATCATAATGCATATTTAATTTTAGCGACTTACATTGTATAGTACTAATGGAGCTTTGATAATTATCCTTGTGTAACATGATATCTTGCTTTTACATCTTACCATGTCTTGTACTAGTGTTGCTAGATTTATCATGTCCTTCTATATGTACTAGCTTTTACCATACTAGCTTGGTTAAAATTGAAAAACTTGAACTAAAATATGTTAATGTTGGATTCATTTATTCCTTTGTGATTCATGCCATGTCAAATATACTAAATTGAGCCTTGAATCTAGTTTGAACTTTGGATTAAGTTATGTTATTTTCATCTTGATTCATGAGTTTACTTCTTCTAGGTATTTGTGGCTCAGGTCAGCTATTGCTTACGGACTCAGGAGTAGATCTTTGCCCTTGAACTAGCTCATAAATTGAACATGTTAATGATTCTTCTTCATGAGACTACTTGGCACAAACTCCCGGGGAGTTTTGTATAACCAAGACCATACTCTTAAGTGTCATGCTTGAGATGGTCGACAATAGCTTGATATCCATCAAATTGATTACATGCAAAGTCAAATTATGAAAAATAGTTGAAGCTTAGGAGATAGTTATGGATAGCCCCTAGCTCAGGACTTGCTTTACTAAGATAAAATTGAAATGTATTTCAGAAGTGCTAACTTTGCTTTAATTACTAGTGCTTGGGCAAAATGACTAACCTTGAAACTTATAGCACTCTAAAATGTTCACTTGTAGCTTCTTGGTTCCATTTAGCTCATTGACATGGCTTGGCTCATTTTTGTATACTTTTTAGCACCTTGACATGCTAAAATCCATGTGATTTTAGCTTCTTGCTTAATTGCTTAGCTTTGGTATATATGGATTGCCATAATTTAGATAGCTACTTTACATAATATGGCTTAGTGTAATCCTTGTAGAATCATTTTGAATAATTTTGATTGCTCCATGTCAAGCTTAAAATGGATAAAATGCAGCCACTTAATTTTATTCGTACTCTATCTTGTTCCATGCATCTTAATGAATCCAATATCAAAGGGGGTGAAGATTAGTAAAAATGCATATCTAAAATATAATTTAAAGTTTTTGTGTGAATTATTGCTACGTCGGAGCTTTTATGCTTTGCTATGATTCTCTTGATCATTTTGATCTCTTCTCACTATGATCAAGGTCAAATAGAATAATTGTTATTTTATATGGATCTAGAATGAGATTTCCTAATTTCTTTAGAGGAGTTGAAGTTTTTTGTGGAAAACTAGTTCGATCTAGTTGCTTTACTCCATTTCTTGCTCATTTGGTCATTTTCAGCTTTTGCAATCCCTTTGTGACCATTATGAGCTTTCCTTTGCAAAATTCCCTCCTTATTTCTAAAACCAACCCATATTTGTATTTTTGAAGAAATTGCAAATGGGTTTATCAAGGGGAGATGGAGGGACCATGTAAGAAGATTTGGGAAGTTTTGTGGTGAACCATTGCCGTATTTGAGTTGGAATTTGGATTTTGCAAAGGTTGGCAAATTTTCTGGATTTTTATCAGGCAACCGGTCTGACCAGTAATTGGGATCGATCAAACAGCTATGTATGAATTGTCAGGCAGGCTAGGCAAGTGTTTAGACCAGGGTGTGGTATGATCAGGATTTCAGTGGCGGTTGGACTGGAGTTGCGGTGTGACTAACGTCTAGTTGGCTGTTGCATTTTTCCAGAGAGATGTGTTTGCACTAAGCTATCAGACTAGCCTTGGTGGTGGTGATACCGGGTCAATGGTCTGATCAGTCAGAGGTTGGCGGTTAGATCGGCCTTGAGGTGAATTGCAGCCGAGCTATGTGATTTGTGGGAAATTGATCATGGATCAAATTGATTTGCTCTAGGTCAGTGCATTCATGTTGCATGAAGCATGTTTAAGCTAATGTGGGTCAAGTTATGAAGAACTTATGCCCAGAAGCGATTTCTTGGTCTTTGCATGTGTAGGAAGGCTTGAAGTCACCATAGTCAATGGCGAGTATCTGGACTATGCTCAGGGAGGAGCCGATGTCCAAAATGGTTAAGGATGTTGGGTGAGATAATTGGACTCAAGCATGGCACAAGGAAGGCAAGGATTATTGAAGGGAAGATTTGAGTGATGGGTTGCACTAAGTGGCTTAATCAGTCCAAGTGATGCATGGTCCAATGGGAACCGAAATGGAATAGAATTGCCGATGCATGGCAAGCCATTTGTGCACCTACACATGATGAGAATGGTAATTACTTACAAGTTAAGAAAGCGACTGGGTCAAGACATGGGTATTTTGGTAAGGAGGCCAAATACCGAAACTATGTAGATTAAAATTGTGGCACTTGGGAGAGCGGTTTAGGTCAAGTGGATCAAAGGCTATTAACTTAGCAGGTTTGAGCTGATGTGCTTTAAAAAGTGTGTATGAGTTAAGTGTGAGTATAAACCCGTGTTGTGTGGGGTTAACGAGTTTACCCCCATCGTGCTAGCGGATAATATCTATTAGGATTTGATATGGGTTAGTTGCTCCATCTATTTGATGAGATGGGCATGGAGGCAACCAAGCCATCCCAACCAAGTGTGCTTGAGATCTTTAAGGTTTGAGAGAAGAGTAAGTGTTGTCGTATGCTCTGTTATCTTCCAAGTGGAGTGACTATAAAACCTCCATCATCAAAAGGTTATAGATCAACATTGTTCATCTCTTATAGTGTCTTCTTATTTTGGTTGATTTGCTATTGCTCTTGTTGGTTTTGGCCTCTTCTCTTCTTGATCTTGTTGCACGCCTAGGACGTGTAAGTGATAGAGATAACTCATGGAGATTAGATCACATCCATCTAGGCAATAAGTTTCGTAAGATCTTGATGTTTTCCGATTTTTGCATGGTTTTGAGATTTTCTTGAGGTTCCTTATTGTAAGGGTTTTGACTTCGAATCTTTAGAAGGAATAGCTTGCTGTAATATGGGAACTTGTGGGGACCGGATTTCTGAATCTGAACCTTCTATGTATGACTGTACTAGTCCCAGATCAAAGCTAGTGCACACAGTCGTACAACGATGATTACATAACCAAACAATACTTTATTTCAATAATAAAGAGTAGTGGCCTTATGTCCACTTATTACAAATGAGGTTACAAGACCTCACAGACTTACAAACTCAAAGCAAAAGCAAATAAAATAAACTCTGAAGATGACCTATCAATATGTCACAGGTAATTGACTGGGGAAGTGTGACCTAGAACTCCAGGAATCCTTCGTCGAAGCCACACATGAAGTAGTTGTATTCTCCTTTTGCTTCTTCATATTCCTTTGAGATATTTTTGTAGATTGCAAGTTGTATTCTCCTTTTGCTTCTTCATATTCCTTTGAGATATTTTTGTAGATTGCAAGGTGAGTATATAGAGTACTCTGCAAGTCTTGGAAAAAGACAATTATATGAAAGGCTTAACAAAACAAGGATAGTATGGTTCTTTTGCATAAAGCAGTATTTTATTTTAATTACCATCACATATTTTCAAAACATCAATTTAACAAAGTAATTGTGATAACTGCAATATGCATAATTTTTCTAGTGAAAGTTTTAGCCACCAACACTAGTATTAAGGCTCTAACCACCAAGGTTTAATGATTCAGATTCTGTCTACCTAGTTGGCAATATCTGTCAGAATGAACACCTGCGAGCTAACCACTCCAAGATTCTAAAAAGCTCATTTAAAAATAAAAACATAAACCTACCATGTGACAACGTACCTTGCCTGCCCTTAACCATGGTATAGTTATTCAAATAGTTTTACACTCTATAGAGGTTGTACAATTTTACTCACAAGAGATAATTAACTTCCAAAGGTGTGCGACTAAGTGATTATCACAAGCCTTTTACAATATGCCAACCCAACCTGACTCCACCTGCTAAGGCTTCGCCGTTGAAGGGTTCTATCTACCCAGTCAGAAGCCCCATCTTACGCCGTATGACAATGTCGCTATCTAACACCCATATTTAGCCCTCTAGTGGAATCTAAGCTAGGACGTTGCAAATTAATTAGCCAGGTAGTACCCATTTAGACTTGTGGTTGTGTCGAACCTCGGGTTAGCAAACCCAGATCCTCTGTGATTCTACCGCACTATTCGCTGGATCAGTAGATAGTGCTCACAGATACATTACTGTATATCAAAAACTTACCATGCGAAAGTGTAAATAATACAGTAATACTTACTCATAGGCCGATTGGGCCGAAAACAATAAAATGCAGCAGCGGAAACAGCGAAAAATTCACACAGGTGGGACCCGCAGGACTTGCCCACAGGCAGCCAACTGGGGTTCGCAACCTAGTCCATGGCCTCTTCGTCCTCCAGCTCTGTCGACCCCTTTTTAGCGCGCAGGGTTTAGCATCCCTGTTCTCTCTGACTGAGTGATGGTAGTTAAGCAAGAATGAGTACGATGATACTCAGCAAGCCACCACACAGGATGCAGTAATAATAGATGCAAAGCTGTCAAGGGAGGCTTGAGTTTCTTTTATTTGCTAAAAGCATGGTTTTGGAATTACAATAAGTAAGAAAAATCTCCTGAGATGTAGCAATTTTAACTGAAACATGTTTTATGAAATTGATTGTGAGAATGCGATAATAATTGTAGTGTAGGTTACATCCACCTTTTTACAGTGCATGGTTACCTCCACCAATGCTAGTTTTCGCCGCTGGAGTACATCTCTCCAGGAAAAGTTCATGGTCAGAGTACATCTCTCTGATAGGTTTTATCCCACCCACAAATGTTTTTGGAAATAGAACTAACTCGAGTAGGTTCCTATGTCCGCCCTTGACCGTGGGCACGGCTGCTCGAACAGTTTTACACTCTGCAGAGGTTGTACACTTTCACCACAAGAGATAAGTCATCTCAATAGCCAACATGCTTCCTTAGGCATGGGACCCAGATGGTTTATCACAAAGCCTTTACCTTACTCCGATTTAGCTAGATACCACCCCGCTGAGGTTTCACCGCTGAAGGGTTACATCCGCCACAGTCAGAAGCCCCCTCTTGCGCCGTATGAGTAAACCAGTGCTCTGGCACCCATCTTTCGTGATGATATCTAAACTAAACCTTTGCAAGTTAATCAGCTAGGATGTACCCATATAGACTTGTGGTTGTACTGTTTTACACCAGGAGGTCAGTACAAGATTCAGTCCTTAATTTGTCCAGGCGGTTCTTACCACAAACCACGGGTTCTCGTGCGACATCAGTACCATCCACTCTCACCAACCGCCCAGACAGGTAAAGCAGATTTTTAGGGTTTTGAGAAGCATAAAACAGCTGTAGCAAAATACTCAGCCACGTACATCCCATGACTGTCCCAAAGCAAATTCTTATGTTTTAAAGATTGATGATCAGGGCAACTAGTGCCCTGGACTTTGACAAGACTAGCATGGCATTTTAATTCGACTTATAGCTAGTAAAGTTATCATTAAAATCTATGATGACAAGGATAAGGTGATTCAAGTATCAAGGGATGGCATAATAAATTAATACAACATCAAGTGGGCATGTAGCTACCTTAAGCTTTGACATATATTTGCATAATAAATTAGGCATGCAAGTTGGTAGTTTAAAAGAACATAATTTTGCATAAAATGTAGGATCAATATGATCAAAGTGATGACTTGCCTTGCTTGTTTTACCACGGCCTTGATTGCTCTAATTCAAAGCCTTCTCTGTCATTGATCTTAATTTTACTAGTCCTCGCTTTTACCCGAGTCTTGGTCTTGTTCGAATCCGTCGTCCTGTTGAGTCTTCAGATTCTAATACGCGGCCAAGAAAAGAAAGACCAAATAAATCCAAACACTTTAAATGCCCAAGTTAATTTAAATTATACATTTATTACGATTTGAGAATAGAAGGATGATTCAAGTTAGTGTGCTGTAAGCACAGCGGTAGATGAATTGGACGAAGGAATGAGGTGGCAGATTAGCTTTACCGTGAGGGAAAATTTAGAATAAGGAGGGACCAAAATGAAGAAGTATCTACAGGAATATACCCCCTTTTGAAAAGGTAGATGTCAAAACATAGCTGATCGGGGCAATGCGAGGTTCTACCATTTATTTGATAACTTTCTCATTATTAATTTTATATTTATCAAGGAAGTCCCGTGAGTCAGGCAGGACTTACGGACAGATAAAAGGGGTTAGCGAAGATAGTAAAGAGGAATAGAACTTTGTATTTTTAGGATGCGGGAGCTTTACAGGAGATGAGTAATTTTAATTATTTAATGAAATTTGATATTTCATGAGGCGATATTTATCTAAGATTGCAGTAGCCAGCTTAACAATCATTATGTTAATGGCTCAATCAAATGATGGGGTTAGCCATTTCAGTCTAGTCGTTATTAGGAGCAAAGTTAATTAGCTGGCTTATTAACAATCATTATTAGCCAACGATTATGTTTTACTAAAAGAGATGCTATGACTTTATAGGGATCTTCTTAATAAAGCTATTTCTCTTATTATTACTTATTCTCGATCATCAGATTTAAATCCTAAGATAATGATTAGAGATTTAGGCGTGAGACAAGGATTAACGATTGCTCTTTCTTGTTCAAGAATCCTTAATCGTAGACATTCGTTATTTTAAATCTTAGCATTTTAAGATAAATGTTGAAGTTTGCGCCACAATTATTTTAAGCACTTTTGAAAAGATAACTTCCATGATTTTAGAGACGAGTAAACCACACTTGATATTTTATGTGGCTTGCTAAAGATTATTTTAAGCAATAATAAGAGAGATGACATGATCTTAAAGATGATCAAGTTATGGTCAATATTTTATGTGGCAAAATCTTGCTAAATTGATTTGTTTAGGTTGCATAAAAAGATTTAGATCGACGGATGAAAGATAGTGTTAGACCACTTGAGCTTTCGATAAAAGGTGATATTAATATTTGATTTGCTTGAACGTCAAATTTGAGAGTATTGAAATTATCTTTATAAAGCTTCAAATATGCAACTTTAATTATTTAGGATCAACTTCTATTACCTTTGATTTGCCAAAGATGACCTTTTTAATTAGTTTCGCATATTTACTTTTTAACATCAACACGCATTTAACCCATGTTGATTCCTTGTTATCTAAGAATTGACCATGCATGATCTTGTCTTAGTCTTACATATAGATTAATGAATTTATGGGTCTCAATTGGCACAAAATTAGCTAATGTTAGGTTTTTAATTCGGTTGTGTAGATCTTTTCTTTATGCACTCATGAGTAATTACTTATTCCCATTTCATTTACAAACCTTGGTTTATACAATTGCTCCTTTTATTGTTTACACAACAACCTCAGTTTCCAAATTAGTTAACACCAAGAATGAATACTGAGACATGATGCAAAGATTTTGGGGATGCCTAACCGGCTGGGCCCACCTGTCATACAAAAAAAAGACAGAGAAGAGGTCGGATTCGGCTGGAACAGAGCAGGGCAGAGGGGCTCAGGCCGAACAGAGGAGGGGGAACGCCGGGGATGGTGGCGGCGCCGCCGGCGGGGAGCGACCGGGGAGGAGGAGGCTACCGCCAAAATGAGTTGTCCACACGTCGAGGAAGCTCGGGGCAGCAGCAGCTCCGACCGGGGTGGCGCCAAGGCGGCGGGCGACAGCTTTAGGCGGCCGACGGGGAGGAGGAATTGGGGCACCGGCGGCCGGAGGAGAGAGGGAAAGAGGTGAGGCGCTCCTGAGCACGAGTGGAGTACGGGTAGCTCACCTGAGCTGTCGAGGTGACCGAAGGAAGGCCGGGTGGAGCCAGCAATGAGCACGAGCGGCGGCGCAGTCGGGTCGCCGTGGCGGGGAGGCTTGGGCGGCGGAGGGCGTCGGCTGGCGGTGGGGTGAGCTTCGGGACACCGAGGGGGAGCTCCAGCCGCGAAGAATCGGTCTGGGAGTGACCAAGGTGGAGGCGGCGATGAAAACGGCGGCGGCCGGCGTGAGCTCAGAGAAAGGCGGAAGAAAGGGGAGCAAGGAATGGGGAGGAGGCAAGCTTGGCTACTTATAGGGGAGGAGGGGAGCAGTTGTTTCACTGGAGTGCACGCTCGGGGGAGTACTGCCGGCGTGGGTAGCGGCATGGCAAGCGTACTTCGGCATGGCGAGGCGTCCGGCGGTATGGGGCAGCGGGGAAACCAAGGGCGGGGATGGCGAATCCGGGGGCGGAGTGGCGAACCCGGGAGCAGAGCGCGGGCTGGGCCGGTGCGAGAACAGCGGTGAGTGGAGGCGGGCCTGCTTGGCTCGACGGGGAATGAAGGAGGATGAGGGAGGAGGAGGAAGAAGAAGGAGGCGGTCGGGCAGGCCGGAGGCCAGAAAAAGAAGGGGCAAGCCGCATAGGCCGGTCGGACCGGGTGGGAAAAAAAGAGAGTGTGGGCCAGGGGTAAAGAAGAAATGGGACGAGCCCCAAAAAGGAATTTCCTTTTGATAGTTTTAGATATTTTTCGAATTTGCATTTGGGGAATAGATTTTGGATTTGAAATCTTAGTTCAAATTGTGGGATTCAGCAATTGAATATTTATATTTGCAAGTGTGAAGAAATAATTCTTAATTTTTTTTCTGAATTTATATTTTTCAGATATGCAAATTTGGATGGAAAGATTTTATATTGATTTTCAATTTCTATTGTTGGCCTTGAATGACCATATTTAAAATTTAAAATTTTAGACTAGTACTTTCAAGGGGATTTAGATTTTCTCAATTTGATTTTCAACCTCAGTTCCTGATTCCAAGGTTTTGATTCTTATTAACTGGGCTTTTGGCAAGAAATCAAACTCGAGAAATTTGAACTTCGCCAAAACGTTTTTGAGAAGCACCGAAGAAACGATTAAAAGATTTTAATTTTTTTTTTGAAATTACACTAGCTCCCTAATTGGGATGTTACAGGTTGTATCATAGTGCTTAGTTTGGACAATCACAAGTATCGGTCCTTAATTGACTAAGGCGGTATATTCACAATACAAAGATCTTGTGCCCAATCCACACCAAACAAATCTTATCATCCGCCCAAGTCTAAACTAGACTTTTACCATTTTATTTTATTTTGTAAACCACTGGCAATATCTATGACCAAACTTTTTGTGAAAACAAGTGTATAAAGATTTGACAATATTATTCCCACCCATAAGATGATATCGATTGTGATAGCAGGTCCGAGGAATTCTGCCATTCTAAAATTAATCAAACAGCAATACAATTTCAATACTGAGACAAGGGTAACCTAAGATGACAATGGTACATAGATATCAACATCAAATGAGGGTATAATAATTTTGGATTATCTAACATCCTTAAGACCAGAGTTAACATTTATGTAACATAGAAATACATATAAATTTGAAATAGTAACATAATTTTGGTAAAACTAGGTACAACATGGTCAAGGAAGACTTACCTTCGTTAATGGTGGTTGGAGTTTCTTAATGCTGGAAGTTAGATCATAAAAAAACTAAATTCAAATGAAATCATAAAAATATAAAATAGGTACTAGAAGTTAGATTAGGATTTTAGATTAATTTAGGAACTTGAATCACTCACTTTGGAGTTCGAACGACGGAGAACGAATCAGTGAAAGTTTCAACGGGAAGGAAATTCTGGAAAAAGAGAAATGAGAGAATATTCTAGGGAATTTTTTTTGTGGCTAATTTTGGGGTTGCATTAGTGGATGACCAATGGGAAATGGTTGTTAGTGACTCAAGGGAAGCAAAGAAGAGAAGAAACAGAGGAAGCTATGGAGATATACAGGGGAGGTGCGTAGGTGGTGGCTGGCACTAGCAACAGGTGGTGGAGATGGCGTCACCAAGGTACAAAATGGGTCAGTGGCTCCCCAGGGAAAGTTGGACAGTGGTGACGCAAGCGGTAGTGGCCAGTGGCAGTGGCGGCCCAAACGGCGGGTGGTGCGGGTTGAAAGGGGCAACCACGCATGGGCGTGGAACGAGGAGAAAATGAGTGAGCACAGGCATGGCCTCAGCATGGGGAACACACTAATAGGGTTGGCTTGGCTAGAGAGTGGCTGAAACAGACTGGCGACGGTGACTCGCCATAGCAAATGGGGTGACACTGGTGATGGTTCTCCTCGGCGATGCATTGGGCAAACTGAAGGATGGCACACATAGGGGATATGGTAGTGATGGTGTAGGAGCAAGGAATTAGATTTTGGCTCACCGAAGGTGACGAATCGATGATGAGAGACTATTTCAGTTGTTTTCATGAAATACTCGATTCATGATGATTCCCTACATGAAAACTAAATTAACTTGACATAGAGGATGATGAGGCTCGAGAACACGATATGACACAAAAGGATTTTGAAGAACTTTATCGGAGTGGTTGGAACACGAGTCAGGGCAATGATTGGTTTCGGGAATGATGGGCTCGCGGTGACAACGGTCTTTTTGAGTTTGAGGGAGTTGGGGAAGGTTTGAAGGGGTTAAGAGAGGTCACAAGGTTGTATTTAAGGGCTCGGAGGAGATGGAAACTGACATGAATTCGTTGGCATAGGCTTTGGATTCGATTTGGTTACCGAATGAGATAAAAGGAAATATGAAAGAATAAATTGCAAAGAACCCACAAGGGATTGATTGCTTATGTTATTTGGGACAGTTTCCAAGCAGGCATTGAAGGGAAGGCAGCTTGGCTTGCTTGCCACAGCTTGGAGTGGGTGGCGCCATGGCCATGGCTGTGTTCGGTTGAAACAAAGGAAAGCCACAGCTAGGAACAGAAAAAAAGGAGGAGAGTGGAAAAGGAAGGGAAAAAGAAAAGGAGAAAAAGGAAAGAAAAGATGGGTCTAGACTGGAAGAAATTGGCCATGGGCCTGAACCCAAGGAAAAAGAAAGTGGGTTAAGCCTGAGGAAGGAAATTAGTTTTAGATTTTGGACTTGGATTTGGTATTTGGAATTTGAATTTGAATTTAGGAATTGAATTTGAATTAGAAATTTAGATTTTGGATTGGAATTGAGATCACTTTCTATGCTTACACATAAAATCCAATTAAAATCCAAAGGTTGGAACTAATTAATTTAAAAATAAATTTTAAAGAAAGCCAAATTTTGGGATGTTACAAAACTCATCTAGAGCCATCTTGGCCATCATCTACCCACAAGTAAGTTATATCACAAGATTTTGGAACATACTCGATTTTGGTGCAACCTTCCACATTTTGAGGAAAGGTTAAAACTTCAATTAAGATCAACGCAATTCTTGGATGAAATAGGTTCCTAATACTTTTGCAAGGTGTGTGCAAAGTTTCAATTCATTTGATCTTGATCTATGGAAGTTGCACCATTTTTGGTCTTAGCTCAGGCTGATTTTTTATTCTAGGAACAGGAGAGCGGTCATATCACTCCTAGGTCTGATCAAACCAGTCGCTGGTCAGATCGCTTGCAACATACTAGTTAGACTGCACTCCTTGTGGTGATTAGACCAATGAGGTGCTGAAGTTGCAATCCTCCTGGTTTTGGGGTTGTTGCTTTCGATCAAGACTCTCACATCCCCTAGAAGGTAATACAGCTCTTTTAATTTGCATTCCGCTATGCATTACAAGGCTTGTACTAACTGATATTTTTCGTTGTAGGCAAGTTCTACCTTGTCGACTCTGGGTATCCCAACCGATTGGGGTACCTCGCTCCATATTGCAACACGCGGTATCATCTTTTCGCATTCAACAATGGGAGGATCTCGGTGGGGATGCAGGAGCCCTTCAACTACAGGCACTCGCAACTGCGAAACGCCGTCGAGCGTGCCTTTGGCATGTGCAAGGGCAAATGGCGCATACTCGACAAGATTCCTAAGTACAAGTATCGCATGCAAAACACGATCATTACAGCATGCATGGCGTTGCACAACTTCATCAACGACCGCGAGTTGCCTGCGAGGGTGGCCCCCAACTAGCTAGCCCAGCCCGTGGGACCTTTCGAACCACCCGTGTTCATCCCACCTGACCTTTCGCAGGCCACTAACGCTGCATTGATGGATATGACATGTGACTGGATAGCAGCGTTGTTGGTTGCATAGAGCTAGATTCACCACTTGTATGTAAGTTGCACGTGTAATCATCGCGTACGCGTTGTTGTACGTTACCATGTGTTGTATGTCACGTATAACAAATGCGACATGTCCGGCCTTTTAAAAATATGAACTTAATTGGCAACAAGTGTGCTACCTTGTACCATTCATTAAGCATTTTTTAGCTTCTTTTCGATTCGTGTTGCCAACCGTTACTTAATTACCAACCGCCAGCTTCCCCAAAGACCAATATGCCATTTTGAACTTCATTATCAAATGTGTACTGTTCTTTTCTCTTGTTTCAGCATATTTCAACTTTCATTAGCTTCCTTTAGCTATTGCAGTACATCTTTAGCTGTTGCAGTGCTTTTTTAAGCTGTTATAGTGAAAAAACTAAAAACCAAAAGCTTTCAGTCATAGACCCAAGTGAGCGGGGCCTAAGTAGATTCCAACTTGCTAGCATCATTGGCACCTTACTTTCTGGCGTCCCATGTATACATGGACGGCATTAGAGTCGTACACAAAATAGGTAGTGTGCACCACACGATTCAGATACAACTCTCATGTAATGTGAGTAAAGGGCACACTCATTTCTATAGCTCTGTTCACAAATATTGTGACTTTTAGCTATGACTTTTAACTTTTATTAATGTTGAGAAACCTGGGCCTAGGCCAGCAGCCCTGACCCATTATGGGCACCCCACCGTAGGCTATAAATAGGGAGCCGTACCGGCATATTTTGTACACTAATGCAATTGAAAGCAATAAACAAAGACCAGGAGTTCTCTCTACCTCTCGCTGTGTTCAATCTATTATTCTATCTTCTGTGATTGATTCGTTTTGTTCTAAGCAGAGGAATCGATCGGACTGGTCGCTAACGAAGGTTCCTCAACACGTTATCAGCACGACTTCACTCCGGTGAACGAAGGTAATCATCGAAGCACCTAATAGATTGAATTTTGTAGATCGCTTTGAATTCACAATTTCTTTCGCGTTCTAGATTGAATCTCTACGGTGCAAATCCGCCCTAATCTACCGCGAGTAGACCTGAAGTCATCGGCACAATGTCGATCAGTAGATTACAAAACGGGGTAGATGTTGATTGCACTATAGATTAGAAACGAAAAATGAAAATTATGCATCGGATTCCTATTCGGTTTATGCACGGCATTACACGAAAAAAAGGAGAAAAACTCTGCTTTGGTTTTCTTTCTGTTCGGCCTATGCACAGGAAAAAACCCGGGCAATGTCGCCGCGCCCGCATGCGCGCCGCCGGCCGCCAGCCGTGAAGCCCGAGGCGCCGCCGTGCCAGTAGACGCGCGCCGCACGAGGTCGTCCGGCCCGAAGCCGCATCATCGACCAGGGCCCCATGGCTGCCGTTGCCTACGCATGGCCTACGCGACGCGAGCTCGGCTGGCCGCCGTCGCCGGCTGCTTGACGCCACCGGGGGAAGCCACCCGAAGCCGCTTCGCCTTCCTGGCCTCCGAGCTCCGCGCTCGAAGCGCCGGACCGCCCATACCGGCCTCGAGGCCGCCTCCGCCTTGTCCGGTCCGCCGTCGCACGGCGCTCAACCGTCGGCCTCCCACCGCGACCCGTACCACCGGCTTCTCGCCGTGCCGCCCCGCGCCCGCATGCGCTCCGGCCATTCGTGCCGCACCGGCATCGCCTTCCATGCTGGTGGCCCGTAGACCGCACCGTCGCTTGGTCGCCCGAGCCGCGCCGACTTTGCCGCTCGGCCGTGCCGCCCGAAGAGGCCTCCCCACGCCGCCGCTTCCCATCGGCTTCCGAGCCCCACGCCCCGGCGCCTCCGCCTGCATGCGGCCGCCGACCAACTAGCCGCCGTTCGCCGCATTTGGCCGCTTGCCGCGCCTGGGACCTTCGCCTCCCGCGCCTGCACCCGAGACGGTCAAAGCCGCCGCCTGGGTAGGGAAACCCTAGCGCCACCCGTATAAGCCGGCCGGATGGGCCTCTAGGCCATGTGGGCCGACCGGCTGAAACGGGATGGGCCGGTGGCGATGGGAAAGGGATGGGCCGGGGGCGGGGGTGGGTAGGGGAAAGAGATGGGCCGGGAAGAGGGAGAAAAGCCCCCTAGTTCACGAAAATCACCAATCGGTCCGTAAACCATTAATATAAGTCCCAAAATTTTGCAGAAAGGCATCGGTATTTCTAAAAATTACCGATAGGTCCTCAGATTTACGTATGGGTCCATAATTTTGCAGAAAACCCCTCGGTAAATCAGAAAATTGCGCGATTTTTTCTCTGAATTGAAATTTTGCGTAGAAACCCCAAGAAATTGCAGAATTCGCTGAAAATTCATATTCTAGCATAAAAGGGCCTCGAGAATCCGAATTTTGAATTATTTTTAGCATTTGAAGCTTATTTATTTCTACCATTATTATTCTCTGTATTTTCTGTATTTATTTACTGTTTTTGGTTAATTGTAATTGTTTAAATTGCTCTTAATCACTGAAATTAGTAGTAAAATTATAGAAAATGCATAGAAAATTATGAAACATTACGAGAACCTATTGTACCATTTATTTACCCGCTGTGAATTATTCCATGCTTGTTTACCTGAAGTAAACTTATTTTATTCCGTTAATACACATGTAGATGACTGGCATCACGAACCAGGAGTTCGAGGAGCTGGCCCAGCATGGCCAAAACTATTTGACATGGGCATCCGATGTTGAGATTGTGCTTGGAGGCAAGAAGCTTCGCGTGGCTATTGGGTTAGGTGGACAGAACGACGCTTGACCCACACTTGAGGAGAATGATCAGGCACCACCTCTGCCCCACTCTCAAGAATGTGTATATGGCGGAGAAAAGCGCGCTAGCACTCTGGACCGCACTCAAGAAGCGGTTTGAGAGGCTAAAGTACAACATTCTTCCTCAAGTAGAGTAGGAGTGGATCAGGCTGAGGTTTGCGACTTTAAGACGGTCGGGGAGTACAATTCTGTCTTGCACAGGATTTGTACTAATCTTCAACTCTGTGGCAAGCAGATCACAGATGAGCAGAAGATCGAGAAGACCCTGTCCACCTTTCACCCCAATGCCGTACAAACCGCCAGCAACTATCGTCAAGGCGGCTACAAGGAGTACGCCGAATTGATTGATATGATGCAGGTTGCGGAGGTTCAGGATGAACTTCTCCGCAAAAATTATGTCACTCAGCCACCAGGCAGCTCTGCTGGCCGTGAAGCCAACACTAGCAGCTACAAGGTGCGAAAGCTCTTGATGAAGAGAAGGGGGAACAAGGGTAAGTCCATTGCCCAGAAAGGCAAGTCAGATCCTCCAAGTGACAAAAAACTAAGAAGAGTGGCAAGACCTATGGTCAGCAAAACCAGGTGTTGTGGCTACAGACCAAACAGAGAGAGAGATGGTAGTGGAGAGTGATGAAGATAAGTGTGATTGCCTGGGTTCTCCCCATGGCTTACTCGTATATATACCTACACCTTGAGGAGTGCTTTTACAGTTATACCCTTACATCTGGTTATCCCTCTAGGGGTAGTTATGTCATTACACATGGCCTATTCTGGGCCTTATAATCTCCTATCAGGCCTGCTGGCTTAGGTGGGGGCCATCCCTACGACAGGAGCCTCTCATGGTAAAGGGCTTCACAAGGCCGAAGCCATGTTGCCGAGTCCTTTGGCCCCCTCCGTCCCCGCGGCCTGTGAATGTTTCCAAGCTTCCGGAGCTGCACTGTAGTCGAAGCGGATGTGCGCGCTGCTGCGACGCTCGGACTTCCGGGCGTCCACGTGGTGCAGCGTGCTTGGCGTGGTGCGGGCGTTGAGGCATCGTGACCATTAATATGGCGGCGGACTTCCGGCGGTTGGACTTCCGCCGGTTGGTTCCCCTGCTGATAGGGGTATATATATGGCGTTGGTGGGGCGTTGCTCCTGCGTATATTGTGATAGAAGCTGTTCCCCTAAAATGGGCCCCTGCCGTGCATCAACATTCCTGGCGCCTAGTCGAAGTAGGTGCGCGTGCTCCGTCCCCTACCCTTCGAACGGGTGGCAGCGAAGCTGGCGCCTAGTCGAAGTAGGCGCGTGCGCGCTCCGTCCCCTACCCTTCGAACGGGTGGAGGCGAAGCTGGCGCCTAGTCGAAGTAGGCGCGCGCGCTTCGTCCCCTACCCTTCGAACGGGTGGCGGCGAAGCTGGCGCCTAGTCGAAGTAGGCGCGCGCTCTCCGCCCCCTACCCTTCGAACGGGTGGCGGCGAAGCTGGCGCCCAGTCGAAGCAGACGCGCGCGCTCCGTCCCCTACCCTTCGAACGGGTGGCAGCGAAGCTGGCGCCTAGTCGGAGTAGGCGCGCGCGCTCCGCCCCTGCCCTTCGAACGGGTGGCAGCGAAGCTGGCGCCTAAGTCGCAGTAGGCGCGCGCGCTCCGTCCCCTACCCTTGGAACGGGTGGCAGCGAAGCTGGCGCCTAGTCGGAGTAGGCGCGCGCGCTCCGCCCCCTGCCCTTCGAACGGGTGGCAGCGAAGCTGGCGCCTAGTCGGAGTAGGCGCGCGCGCTCCGTCCCCTACCCTTCGAACGCGTGGCAGCGAACCTGGCGCCTAGTCGAAGTAGGTGCGCGTGCTCCGTCCCCTACCCTTCGAACGGGTGGCAGCGAAGCTGGCGCCTAGTCGAAGTAGGCGCGCGCGCGCTCCGTCCCCTACCCTTCGAACGGGTGGCGGCGAAGCTGGCGCCTATTCGGAGTAGGCGCGCGCGCTCCGCCCCCTGCCCTTCAAACGGGTGGCCGTGAAGCTGACGCCTAATCGGAGTAGGCGCGCGCGCTCCATCCCCTACCCTTCGAACGGGCGGCGGCGAAGCTGGCGCCTAGTCGAAGTAGGCGCGCGCGCTCCGTCCCCTACCCTTCGAACGGGTGGCGGCGAAGCTGGCGCCTAGTCGAAGTAGGCGCGCGCGCTCCGTCCCCTACCCTTCGAACGGGTGGTGGCGAAGCTGGCGCCTAATCGGAGTAGGCGCGCGCGCTCCGCCCCCTGCCCTTCGAACGGGTGGCGGCGAAGCTGGCGCCTAGTCGAAGTAGGCGCGCGCGCTCCGTCCCCTACCCTTCGAACGGGTGGCGGCGAAGCTGGCGCCCAGTGGAAGTAGACGCACGCGCTCCGCCCCCGGCCCTTCGAACGGGTGGCGGCGAAGCTGGCGCCCAATCGAAGTAGGCGCGTGCGCTCCGTCCCCTACCATTCGAACGGGTGGCGGCGAAGCTGGCGCCGAGTCGAAGTAGGCGCGCGCGCTCCGTTCCCTACCCTTCGAACGGGTGGCGGCGAAGCTTGCGCCCAGTCGAAGCAGACGCGCGCGCGCTCCGTCCCCTACCCTTCGAACGGGTGGCAGCGAAGCTGGCGCCTAATCGGAGTAGGCGCGCGCGCTCCGCCCCCTGCCCTTCGAACGGGTGGCAGCGAAGCTGGCGCCTAAGTCGAAGTAGGCGCGCGTGCTCCGCCCCCTGCCCTTCGAACAGGCGGCGGCGAAGCTGGCGCCTAGTCGAAGCAGGCGTGCGCGCGCTCCGTCCCCTACCCTTCGAACGGGTGGTGGCGAAGCTGACGCCCAGTCGAAGTAGACGCGCGCGCTCCGCCCCCGGCCCTTCGAACGGGTGGCGGCGAAGCTGGCGCCTAGTCGAAGTAGATGCGCGCGCGCTCTGCCCCCTGCCCTTCGAACGGGTGGCAGCGAAGCTGGCGCCTAGTCGGAGGAGGCGCGCGCGCTCCGCCCCCTGCCCTTCGAACGGGTGGCGGCGAAGCTGGCGCCCAGTCGAAGCAGACGCGCGCGCGCTCCGTCCCCTTCCCTTCGAACGGGTGGCAGCGAAGCTGGCGCCTAATCGGAGTAGGCGCGCGCGCTCCGCCCCCTGCCCTTCGAACGGGTGGCAGCGAAGCTGGCGCCTAAGTCGAAGTAGGCGCGCGTGCTCCGCCCCCTGCCCTTCGAACGGGTGGCAGCGAAACTGGCGCCTAGTCGAAGTAGGTGCGCGTGCTCCGTCCCCTACCCTTCGAACGGGTGGCAGCGAAGCTGGCGCCTAGTCGAAGTAGGCGCGCGCACGCTCCGTCCCCTACCCTTCGAACGGGTGGCGGCGAAGCTGACGCCCAGTCGAAGTAGACGCGCGCGCTCCGCCCCCCGGCCCTTCGAACGGGCGGCTGCGAAGCTGGCGCCTTTGCCCTGCGAACACCGCCGCGTGGGTGGTGACTTGGGGTCTTTGATGCGGCCTTGCGCTGTACGGGTTCCTGGGATCACGCCGGCCCCTGGCCTGCCAGGGTTAGGTTCCCGTACCGTGCGACCCAACGCGCCCGGGGCACGCGGCGGCCTATGACTGGTGGGCGGCGGGATATGGACGGTTGCGTGTTTGCAGCCGCTCGCCTCTTCCCTAGGGAGGGGGGATACGGGGCAGGCAGTAAATGGCGCCTGTGGTCGTGACCTTCCAGCGCTGGGTGGGGCGTTGCGCTGGATGGGCGCTTGTACGACCGTGGTCGCGCCCCGTGCCCGGACCGCCGCGACCCCTCGCTTTCAGTTATGGGGAATCGTGTGGGGCGGGCCTTTACACCGCTGCGGTTGCGTCCGGCACGTGTATCGTTGCGACGCTTCGGTAGCAACGGTACGCGCGAGGTGGCTTGAAATAGCCCCCCCATACCAGCGTCCCTGCACCTTTACGCCCTCTTTCCTGTCCGCTCCGCCTTCCCCACCTTCGCGCTATCTTCACCACTTCAGTCTCGTCGTGGGAGGCGATGGCCTTCAGTAGCGAGCGCGGCCAGGCAGTCGGTGACCCTGCCATTCGCCGGCGATCCTCGCCGTTGGAGGTGAAATACGCGCTCCAAGAGCGCGACCCGTTGGCAGCTGACCAGGAGCGGCTGGTGGCGGAGGAGGGAGGCACGTTCTCCGGCGATCTAGGCCCCTCGCTCGTGACCGAGAAGACAATCTAAGGGCTCTTGCGCGCGGGGAAGTTGTTCAGACGACAGGACGTACGATTGCCCGCTGGCGACGAGACGGAACCGCATCCCGAGAGGTCGGAGGCGGTCGTATTCGTTGCCTTTTTCGACGCGGGGCTCCGGATCCCCGCGGTGACCGTGGTGGGCGACGTGCTGCGGACCTTCAGGCTGGAGCTGGCGCAACTGACTCCAAACACCGTGGCCCGGCTCGCGGTGTACAGCTGGGCCTTGCGCTCGGGGGCGTGCTGGCCCAGCGCGTCGCTGTTCGCCTATCTTCACGAGGCGCGATGCCAGCCGAAGGGCCGGAAGGACGGGACGCTGTCGAGCTTCAGTAGCGTCTCTTTTATTCTTCGTGCGTCGTGCAAGAAGCTCTTCCCTGTGAACTCAACTCGCGGGAAGTGGGAGTCTCACTGGATGAAGCGGTGGTTCTACCACCGTGTGGAGAGCGGGAGCGGACTTGAGTGCACAGGCCGACCAATCGCGTTCAAGCCCTCGCCCGGCCGGACGCTCGATGGTTAGGACAAGCGGAGGGTCAAGCGGCTCGTGGGCGTGGCCGCCCGCCTCAACATGTGCGACCTTGCCAAAGAGTACGTGATGTACGGCGTGGCACCGCTTGCCTACGACTGGCGTCTTGCCGCCGAGAGGCATCGAGACGACAATGTTTCGCCGCGGGTTTGCTCGCTACCGGCGCCGCCCGGCCCCCGTAAGCCTCGATTGCGTCCTTCCCTGGTTGACGCGAAATGCGTTGTATGCTGACGCTATTCTCCTTTGCTTCAGGGATTTCCTTGGAGGAGGCGGAGCAAGCCGCGCGCGTATTCCTGGGGCCATACACCGCCAGGGAGCACGAGCAGCGCGCGTCTGCTACCGCCAAGGCGGGGCTGGGGCGAATAAACCGCGTGTGCGAGGTCCTGGGCCTTGCCGTGCCGGACCGTGTCGCTCCAGACGATGGTGGAGCGAAGAAGAAGAAGACCTCATCTCGGAAGAGGGGCCGCAGCGGGGTGCCTGTTGCGCCTGCTGCTAGTGTTTCCGAGGGCGCGGCGGACGCGGAGTCAGACTCGGCGAGGTACGCCGACTCGGGCTTGGGTGGCGCGGGCGCCGAAGGCGAGGTGTCTTCGGCCAGCGTCCGGGACGGCGGGTTTGCCGCGGGCAGCTGGAGGGGGGAAGCCTCACCGCCCGCCGAAGTCGTCGAGGCGGACCCCGTGCGGACCGGCGATGCCGAGGTGCAGCTCTCGACCGCGGCCGCTGTGGTACCGGAGGTGCCCTCTGTGGGGGCGCACGTAGCCGTGCTGTCTTTACCAACAGCTGCGGGGACCGAGGTGCCCCCTTCAACGACTGCCACCGTGGAACTTTCGCCCCCGGGCGCAGCAACCGCAGGGTCTTCCCCAGCAACGGCTGCGAGGGCGGTGGCGCTACTGGCTGCCCCGGCCAAACGGCCATGTGTGCGGCCGGAGTTCCACCGGACGCCGCGGGGGTTCGTCGTGGCCACGGGCGTCAGAAGCTTGTGGGACTCCAGCGCAAGCGCCGGGGGCCCCGTGGCCTATGCGCCTTCGGCCCCTCTGGCCACACCGCCCGCCGCGCAGGGACAGCCGTCGTCCTCCCCGAACGCGGAGGCCTCCGCTCGCGGCGGGACCATTCCTTCTGCTACCGAAGGTATGGTGACTTAGCTTACTCTGGTGTATGCTTTTATGCCTTGGGGTGGTCACCTGTATCCTTATTTACAGCGTTGCTCATTCCGGAGGGGGAGCATCCTACGGAACACGGGGCCTCCGCGCACGTGAGCCCTGCGGACTTCGCGCCGCCTCCGGAGACGCTAAGGGCGTGGCGCGGGATTGTGAATGACGCGGCCACGAGCGTCGACCCGCAAGTGCTGCAGGCCTACGGCGTGGGGTGCCTCGAGGACGCTTTCGAGGTGTCTGGGGTGAGGGTAAGTGCTCCTGCGACTGCGCCTGAGTTTAGCTGGGTTTGCTAAGTCTTCTCCCTTCTACAAACACTTGTGCTGGGGCAGGCCCTGCAAATGGCCTATGCTCGTAGCCAAAAAGCGCTCGAGGATAGGCTGCGGGCCGCCGAGGAGGAGCTGCGCGAAGCCTCTGGCGCCCGCTCTGCCCAAGACGCCCGCATCCGCCAGCTGGAAGCGGAATGCGCCGACGCGATGGCGCACGCCGAGGGGCTAGTTGCGTCGGCACAGGAGTCAGCCGCGGCAGCTGCCGAACAAGAGTTTGCAGCGGAGCGGGACGGGTTCCTGGAGCAGGTCGCCGCGCTAGAGAAGGAAAAAGACGAGCTCGCCTTGACTCTAGCGGAGCGCAACCGGACGCTGGGCGACGCCTCGGTGGTTGCCTGGGATGCCATGCAAGCGCTGGAGAGCCATCTTCAAGGGCTGGTAGCGGAGGTGCCGGGACGCGCCTTCGGTCCGGAGGAGCTGTCTCGGACGCTCCGCTGGGTCGGGGATGCCGCCAACGTCGCACGCGACGCGGCGACGTCCTTCGGCACCCACTGCGCGTATACGTCGGCATGCTTGGAGTGCGCGCTCCTGCAGCACCGCGGTTGCACGCACGTCGCCGCGCTGGATGATCCCCAGCTGGAGATGCCTGGCGGGGCCGGAGTGATGTCTGGCGCCGTCCGCTCCGCTCGCCTCGCCCTCGGGCCCTTCTTCGACCGGATCTGGAGCCACGTCGGGGCGGATGCTGCGCGGATCGAGCTGCGGAAGTCGCTCTACGGGACGGGGAGCCTCGGCCAATTTCTGGACGGGGTCCCGCGACGCGACGATGGTGGCGCTGGGCCCTCCGAAGGCACCGGGAACCCACAGGTCTGACGCCGTGGTGCTTAGGTGTAGGCGTGCGTTGTACTGTTCCTTGTCTTTGCGAATAAAGTACCCACTTGCTACTTGTATTCTGACCTTCACCTACCTCCCAGGCAGCTTCCTTGCTGGGACCGGCTTCGCGCGGCCGACCTTTCAACCCGGCGACACCTGCGACGCTGGCGAAGGGCCGAAGAGTCGCTGGACTTTTGGGCGAGCCGGCCTTCTTCGAGCGGGGCCCCAACTTTGGCGCATGTTAAGGACGAACCCGCGGGGTAGCGGCTTAGAGCGGCCGGGATGTTGCCGGACCTTTGTACATATGATTCCTTCGGTATGCAGACGTCCTGGCATTTTAAGATATGCGCTGTGTGTTGATGCCGCCGCGGTTTGCCTTGCTGTATAGTCCGGAGACTCGCGCGTGCGGAGGCAGGCCTCGACGCTACGTCTTATTTAGAGTCCATAGACTGGTGCGTGCGGAGCTAGGCTCGACGCTACGCCTTATTTAAAGTCCGTGGACTGGTGCGAGCGGAGCTAGGCTCGACGCTACGTCTTCTTTATAGTCCGCAGACTCTCGCGTGCGGAGCTAGGCTCGACGCTACGTCTTATTTAAAGTTCGCGGACTGATGCGTGCGGAGCTAGGCTCGACGCTACGTCTTCTTTATAGTCCGCAGACTCTCGCGTGCGGAGCTAGGCTCGACGCTACATCTTATTTAAAGTCCGTGGACTGGTGCGTGCGGAGCTAGGCTCGACGCTACGTCTTCTTTATAGTCCGCAGACTCTCGCGTGCGGAGCTAGGCTCGACGCTGCGTCTTATTTAAAGTCCGTGGACTAGTGCGTGCGGAGTTAGGCTCGACGCTACGTCTTCTTTATACTCCTTAGAGTGCGCGCGGAGGCGTCCCCCTGCCGCGTCTTATTTATACTCCGTAGAGTGCGTGCGGAGCTAGGCTTGACGCTACGTCTTATTTAAAGTCTGTGGACTGGTACGTGCGGAGCTAGGCTCGACGCTACGTCTTCTTTATAGTCCACAGACTCTCGCGTGCGGAGCTACGCTCGACGCTACATCTTATTTAAAGTCCGTGGACTGGTGCGTGCGGAGCTAGGCTCGACGCTACGTCTTCTTTATAGTCCGCAGACTCTCGCGTGCGGAGCTAGGCTCGACGCTACGTCTTATTTAAAGTCCGTGGACTGGTGCGTGCGGAGCTAGGCTCGACGCTACGTCTTCTTTATAGTCCGCAGACTCTCGCGTGCGGAGCTAGGCTCGACGCTACGTCTTATTTAAAGTCCGTGGACTGGTGCGTGCGGAGCAAGGCTCGACGCTACGTCTTCTTTATAGTCCGCAGACTCTCGCGTGCGGAGCTAGGCTCGACGCTGCGTCTTATTTAAAGTCCGTGGACTAGAGCGTGCGGAGTTAGGCTCGACGCTACGTCTTCTTTATACTCCATAGAGTGCGCGCGGAGGCGTCCCCCTGCCGCGTCTTATTTATACTCCGTAGAGTGCGTGCGGAGCTAGGCTTGACGCTACGTCTTATTTAAAGTCCGTGGACTGGTGCGTGCGGAGCTAGGCTCGACGCTACGTCTTCTTTATAGTCCACAGACTCTCGCGTGCGGAGCTAGGCTCGACGCTACATCTTATTTAAAGTCCGTGGACTGGTGCGTGCGGAGCTAGGCTCGACGCTACGTCTTCTTTATAGTCCGCAGACTCTCGCGTGCGGAGCTAGGCTCGACGCTACGTCTTATTTAAAGTCCGTGGACTGGTGCGTGCGGAGCTAGGCTCGACGCTACGTCTTCTTTATAGTCCGCAGACTCTCGCGTGCGGAGCTAGGCTCGACGCTACGTCTTATTTAAAGTCCGTGGACTGGTGCGTGCGGAGCTAGGCTCGACGCTACGTCTTCTTTATAGTCCGCAGACTCTCGCGTGCGGAGCTAGGCTCGACGATACGTCTTATTTAAAGTCCGTGGACTGGTGCGTGCGGAGCTAGGCTCGACGCTGCGTCTTCTTTATAGTCCGGAGACTTGTGCGTGCGGAGCTAGGCTCGACGCTACGTCTTATTTAAAGTCCGTGGACTAGTGCGTGCGGAGCTAGGCTCGACGCTACGTCTTCTTTATAGTCCGGAGACTTGTGCGTGCGGAGCTAGGCTCGACGCTACGTCTTATTTAAAGTCCGTGGACTAGTGCGTGCGGAGCTAGGCTCGACGCTACGTCTTCTTTATAGTCCGGAGACTTGTGCACGCGAGGGCGTCCCCCCGGTGCGTCTTTGGTTTATACTCAGTCCCGCCGTCCCTGGCGACGGCGAGTGCACACGCAAACATGTGTCTTTAGTTTATACTCAGTCCCGCCCTCCCTGGCGACGGCGAGTGCACACGCAAACATGTGTCTTTAGTTTATACTCAGTCCCGCCCTCCCTGGCGACGGCGAGTGCACACGCGAACGTGCGTATTTGGTTTATACTCAGTCCCGCCCTCCCTGGCGACGGCGAGTGCACACGCGAACGTGCGTCTTTAGTTTATACTCAGTCTCGCCCTCCCTGGCGACGGCGAGTGCACACGCGAACATGCGTCTTTGGTTTATACTCAGTCCCGCCCTCCCTGGCAACGGCGAGTGCACACGCGAACGTGCGTCTTTAGTTTATACTCAGTCCCGCCCTCCCTGGCGACGACGAGTGCACACGCGAACGTGCGTCTTTGGTTTATACTCAGGCCCGCCCTCCCTGGCGACGGCGAGTGCACACGCGAACGTGCGTCTTTAGTTTATACTCAGTCCCGCCCTCCCTGGCGACGGCGAGTGCACACGCGAACGTGCGTCTTTGGTTTATACTCAGTCCCGCCCTCCCTGGCGACGGCGAGTGCACACGCGAACGTGCGTCTTTAGTTTATACTGCGGGGACGGGCGCGTTGGCCAAGCCTGGGCGCGCCCTCACCGCGTGCTTGTGTGACGAAGAAAGATTAGCGGCAAACGGCGACCTTCATTACATCCCCGTTTGCGCGGGTGGGCAACTACAAAGTGTGGATATACTAACCATTTGCCCTTGGCGCGGCCGTAGCCTCTGGTCGCTAGACATCTGCAGGGCCCGCGTAGGCGCCTATGGGTGACCCCGCGGACCTCCGCGCTGTGACGCCGGCTCTAAGAGCATCGTTGGGCTTCGCGACGCGAGCACCTGGTGCCTGGCTCGATGCACCGGGCCATTTCCTGGTCGCCTCGGATGGTGATGATGGTCTGCGGACCCGGGATCTTCATGCACAGATAGCCGTGATGTGGTACCACGCCGAAGGAGTTGAGGATTGGGCGCCCTAGAATGGCGTTGTAGGGGTACGGAAGGTCGACCACGTCGAAGGTGGCATCTTCGGTCCGCACATTGTCATCTCGGCCGAAGGAGACTTGAAGGCCGATTTGGCCCAGCGCCCGCAGGGGCTGTCCCCCGAAGCCCTGCAGTGGGATTCCCGAGGGCCCCAGGCGGCTTCGAGGGATCCCCATCTGGTCGAAGGCCGCCGCAAACAATACGTTCGCGGAGCTACCACCGTCCACCATGGCGCGCCCCACGTCGCATCCCGCGATGGTGACCAGAATGACGAGGGGGTCCTGATGAGGGAAGTCCACACCTTGGGCATCATCGGGTGTGAATGTAACTTCGTGCTGCGCCCACTCCGGCGGTGCTTGCGCTGGGTATGCCGCCACGTGATGTAGTCTTCGCGCGTAGGCCTTCTGTTGCCGTGCCGAGGCGAATTCTAGTGCAGAGCCTCCGGATATGACGTTAATGACCCTGCGGTAGGTTGCGTCCGGGGCCTGCAAGGACAGCAGGCCCTCCCGAGGCTGCTGTACGTGAGCTTGGATCCGTAAGGCGCCTTCCTGGGGTTGCATGCCTTGCGCCTGTACCTGCATCCCTTGTGCCTGTACCTGCATGGGGGCCTCGTATGGGAATTGGACGTGGGCCACCGCAGGCGGGCGCGCCTCCAGGTTCCTGTCCCTAGCGGCGCTGTCGCGGAGCGCCGCGATGGAGGTGCAGGCGCGGGTATCATGGTTGCCGCGGCCGTGGATTATGCACCACAGTCCCTGATGCTGGTCGTCGTAATCCCCACGACCCTTGTCATCGCGGCCCCTGCCACGGCCGCGGCCCCGGCCACGGCGCCCCCTACCGCCTCGGCCCGCTGGAGCACCCTCGTCGGACCCGCCTTCGATGTCGAGGACGTACCGGTTTCGCCTCGACCTCTGCTGGCCGCGCTTGGGTTGATCGGACGACTCCTTATGCGGGTTGCCCCTACGGTCGGGCGCGTTTCGGGACGACTCCTGCTTACGTTTTCCCTTCGAAGAATCGCCCTTCGGCGGATCTTCGGCTTTTGCTGAGGCTTCGGCCTAGTTGGTGTCAGAGTCGTCACCTTACCTGCGCCGCGCGTCTTCCTCTGCCCTGGCATATTCTTCCATTTTGTCGAAGAGCTTTGCCACCGTCTTGATTGGCTTTCGCGCGTTGTACTCGGCCATCGGGCCCGGACGAAGGCCCTGTATGGCTGCATTGACAATGGTGGTCTCGTTGACGTCTTTCACTTGACAGCGAATTTTGGCGAAGCGTTTGAAGTAGTCTCGGAGCTTCTCCGAAGGTTTTTGCTTTACGGCGAAGAGCTGGTCCGCGTCGACTCGGTCAACGTAGTTTCCTTGGAAGTTGTTGTAAAGGTGGACACGAAGCTGTTCCCACGCGTAGACGGAGCCCGGCTCTATGGTAAAGAACCAAGAGAGCGCCACTCCTCGTAGCGCGAGGGGGAGTCCCTTCGCCTTCGTGGTGTCGTCGCCGCCCGCGGCTTCGATCGCGGTTTCGTACACGCGCACGAACTCGCGGGGGTCCGTGTCGCCTTTGTACGAGTCGATGGCGCTCAGAAATTTGAAGTCTTCGGGCCATGCCGCCTGCTGCAGCCCCGCCGAAAGCGGGGACTCCGGATCCACGCGCCGCAGCGGCACGCGGCTGGATGTGGGGGCTTCGCGACTGTCCGCCCTTTCCGGCGTGGGCTCGGACGCGACCACTGGCGCGGCCTGCTGACTCCGAGCCTCTTGCATATCTCTGACGGCTCCGCGAAGGTCCCCTGCTCCCGCTGGAAGGCATTGAGAGCCGCCAGCAGGGCACTTTCCGTCGCCGGTGCAGGCGGGGTCGTCGGTACCCCCGACGGGCGGGTCGGCGCGGGGACGATCGCGTCGCGAGGTCCCGAGCTGTAACAGCCCAGCTGTTTATTTCAAAATTTTAGTAAGAAAAAAAATAATTAATTTAATTTAAAATAAAAATAAAGTGTTCTTTGGTTGCCTAAATTTTGGAGATTTTATTTGTCTGTTTTTAGCTTTTAAAAAGGCTTTTATAAAAAGTAATTTAACTAAAAACATAAAATTATTATTAAATAAAAGGATATTTTGAGTTTATGTAAAAATATCATTTCAAATTAAGTATTTAAAAGCATTTGGCTTTTATTTGGATTTTCTATGTTTTTCTGGAGTTAAAAATCAATTTTAAATGTTAAAAAGTATTTTATAAAATTATTAAATGAAAATCTAAAATTAAAAATATTTTTCCTAAGTCTAAAATGCTTCCAGGAATATTCTATAAGTTTTCTGGAATTTTTAGGCATTAAATATTATTTTTCCAAGTGTTTGTAAAGTTTCTATTATTTTCTGAAATTTTATTCCGAAAATAAAAATCAAATTCATCCAAGCCCGCCACGTGTCGCTCTCAGATTGAATCACTCTCTCTACACGATTTAATCCTAGCCACACATGATCACTTACCCCTTCATAAAATCCAAGAGCCATGAAACACTCACTTGCCACGTGTCAACAATCCGACGGCCCGTACCCCTTCACTTCCTCTCTCTCCCTATGACATATGGACCCCACATGTCATATGTTTCTTCAACCTCTTCTTCTTCCTCCTCCCACTCTCTCTCTCCTCCACCATGGATGACAATTAGAGCTCTTGAAACTCCGCCGTTTCTCCATCTTAACTCCCGCTTAAAACATGGAAACGGACGCCCTAATCACCCTCATCAATCTCCCGGCCGTTTCCCATCCTTTAATCCACTAAAAACCGAAATCTCTTCCCCTCCCTTCTCTTTCTATAAAAGGGCCTCCCCACCACCATTCTCTCCTCCCCCCTCTCCTTTCGGCCGGCTCCCACCTCCCACCTCTCCCGCCGCCGTGCGCCGCCAACCGGCCGCCTCCGCCGCCGCCCGGCCACCTCCCTCCGGCCGCCCCCCCATCTCAACCGCCGCCACCACCGCCTCCCGCCGCTGCCGGCCGCCCCGGGCATCCCCGCCGCCGTGGGAAGGTGCGCCGCCACCTCCTCTACCCCCGCCGCCGTTCGCCGCCCCGCCGCCGGTCACCGGTGAGCCGCCCCGTGCGTGCCCCCGTGTGCCTCCCTGTGGCTTTCTTCTCTAATCATGTTCATTCATATTTAATTTGAATTGTTGTTGTTCTTTTGTCAAGGAACAACAAGTTCCCACTTGGTTATTGGAGGCATGTTAGTGCATGCATGCATGAGGTTGTGAGTTCAAGTCTTGGACAAAGCAATTTCGGTTTGGTTTTAGCCAATTTTTTTGTTCACCTCTAGTCCATGCCAAGCGGGACCCACTCGTCATAAAATATTAAAATAAAATTCTGCACCCAATGACAACCGGGCCCCACGCGTCATACACTCCAGTATACCCCAAAAATCAGCCAAAATAAGATTCCAGAGAATATTCCCTCGTTTTGCATTTTTCTGGAATTTCCAAACCGATCAAACTTCCAATTGCTCGTTCTCCGTCGTCCAAACTCCGAATCTATTGATTCTTTCTCCTAAATTCATCTAAAATCATATTATATCTGCCAGTATATATTTTATAATTTTTGGATTTTATTTCGATTTTATTTGAATTTATTTGGTTGGTTCTTCGCGCGTAGATTTCGACGAATTCGGAGAGAACGACGCCGACGATTCGCACCAGATCTTCGAGCAAGGCAAGTTACACCTTTGATCATGTTGAACCTAATATTTTAAATTAATTATGTTTTTAAATTATTATTGCATGCGTACTTTTATTCAAATTAGTTCAAATGTGCTTAAAACTTTAGTTACACCCAATTTCCTTTGTATGGCCAATCTTGATATTGAACGATCATACCTTGTCACCTTAGATGAAAACCTAGTTGGTACATTAGTATTAACTAGAACAATTTATGGAATTGCTTAGCCATGCTTAGAATAATTCGGGTGGGAAGAATTGTTTCACATAAAATGATAAGCTTTTGAACTGTATTCTTGACTTCGGTGAGTCAAGAAGGTTTATGAATTATTTTGAAAATAAATATAAAACTGGTTTAGACTTAGGCAATTGGTTAGAGTGGTGGGTGCAGGCATGCCCTGTTGGTTGGAGCCGCAGTGGTTGATTGTCGTGCACAGGGGTTTGTGGTTGGGCCTAAGTCAGATTAAGGACCGGTCTGTGAGCTACTATTGCAAAGCCCTATCGTACTACCACAAGTCTGGTATGGGACAGACCTGGCCGAATAATTTGTGAAGTTCCAACATGATCTCGCTATAGGCTGAATGTGAGCGCGGCGTAGGCCGTGAGAAGTCTCACATGGCACAAGAGGGGGCTCCAACATGTGGATTCATGTTGTGGTGAAACCTTAGTGGCGGCGTGATTATGTTGATAACGGATCATTGTAAAGGCCTTGTCATGGTCTCCTCGCCGCACACCTAAGGAAGTGTGTAACTCGTGTGGCAAACCGGGATGATCATGTCTTGTGGGTAAAGCTGTACAACCTCTGCAGAGTGTATAACCTATCCTGGATAGCCGTGCCCACGGTCATGGGCAAGCTGAGTGAAGTTTTTCATGGATTAGACGTTGGTTTTCAAAATGATTTGCGAAAACCTTGTGGATGGATGGAATCCACGAGAGATGAAAACCTTGCGGATGGATGGAATCCGTGAGAGATTGAAATCTGGTGAATGGATGGAATTCATCAGAGTTGCGCAGTGAAAGCGTGTGGATGGATGGAATCCATACGTGAGCTTTTGGAAAAGATGGTCCGGGTGGGATGCCCGTGGATAGGTTAGTGTTTGGTTGGAGCCTGCACTAACGATATTATTTTGTTAAAATCTTGTTTCTATTTATTGTATCAAATTCAGCTTTTGCACTTACTTATGATATTTACTTCAATGTCGCCTTTTATGCAAATAAACCATATTATGCCTTCCTTTGATATTCCATATGCATGCATCTATTCTGTTAAACCTCCTGGTGTAACTTGTGGAGTACTTTTTGTACTCATGTTGCTATATCTAACTCTTTTCAGAGGAAGCCTTCGACGACTTCAGTGAGGATTGCGACTAGGCCACGTCTTACAGTCATTCGCCTTGTGGGAAGGCTGGATGGGCTGCTACATTGTTTTTCTTCCGCTGTCTTCTTTTGCTATTATTGTAAACTTTGGCCATCAGGCTCATATTAGCTAAATAAAGTTTGTCATTATGCATGATAATTGTCTTTGTGATACTGTGTGCACTAGCTTTTCCTGGGATAGTGCGATTAACACAGAGGGTTCTGAAGTTGCTGCTCCGGGTCCCGACACGAGCTACCGGTCGCTCCGTCGTGGCTACCCCGAACCGCCTGGTCGGTTGTCGCCGCACCCGTGCCGACGTCTTCGACCGCGGGGCCCGTCCCCGCAACGCCGGTGGCGGGGTGGGTCGTCGCGGCGCAAATGTCGACGTCTCCGTCTACCGCGCCTGCGTCGGCGCCCGCGTCCGCCGCTGCCGATGCCGAAGCCCTGGTACTCATACGACGCTCCGGCCCGGCCGCCTTCTTTCCCTTCGCCGTCGCTGAAGAAGCTTTTTTCGGTGCCATCCTTCTTCTTCGGTCTTCAGGCTTGTCTTCGTCGTCCCCACGGACGGCGCCAACTGTTGTGGCTACAGACCAAACAGAGAGAGAGAGATGGTAGTGGAGAGTGATGAAGATAAGTGTGATTGCCTGGGTTCTCCCCATGGCTTACTCGTATATATACCTACACCTTGAGGAGTGCTTTTACAGTTATACCCTTACATCTGGTTATCCCTCTAGGGGTAGTTATGTCATTACACATGGCCTATTCTGGGCCTTATAATCTCCTACCAGGCCTGCTGGCTTAGGTGGGGGCCATCCCTACGACACCAGGGTTGCTACAAGTGTGGCAAATGGGGGCATTGGTCGCGGATATGCAAAGAATCGCAACATATCATTGATGCCCACCAAGCTCAGAAGAAGAAGGATGGCAAAGGGCAGCCTGAAGCCCACTTTGCGCAGTCGAGGGGGAGCATCCTGAGCAGCTGCCTGAGTTGATGGAAGTTGAATCCATCCCGGCAGCAGCACCTCCTTATGACTTAGAGGCAGCCACCGCCATGATCTCTCTTAAAGAGAAGATCACTCCTGAAAAGATAGCCGAAGAAGTCAATGATTTTCTAGTTGATTCCGTCTGATGCACAGAATGTATTAGACGTTAATTGTCATTTATTTTGTGTTAAATGGACAAGTTAGAACTTGCATGGATGGTACTTTAGGATTTGTTTTCTCGTGATGGTTGGATGATTTTGGAATAATTCATTCATTTATTCAGTTTATGATGGCATAATATATTCTGATATTGGCGTATTTTATTTATGTGTTGAATGCCTTCTAATACATGTTAATTAAATACGTTATATTAGAACACGTGTAGCGCCCTATGGAGAAAGTATGCCTTGCCGACAGCGGCACAACAAATACCATCTTAAGAGAGACTAAGTATTTTCAGTCGATCCGTAAGAGCACTGGCAGCCTTACGACAATCGCCGGAAGCGATGCATGTATAATTGGTTCCGGAAGAGTCACAATTATACTTCCAAAGGGCACGACTTTGGTCATTGAAGAAGCCTTATTGTACCCAGAATCGACTAGAACTCTCCTAAGTTTTAAGGATATTCGCGCCAATGGTTTCTACGTTGAGACTGACGAAGAGTACGGCAAGGAATACCTGCTCATCACTAAGCGCGAAGAGAATGGCAAAAGGGTATTAGAAAAACTTCCTTCACTAGAAACTGGGCTATATTATACCAACATTAAGGCACCCGCATCCTACACTGTCCTGAAGACAATATTTAGAAGCTCTGAACTCTTCTGTCTCTAGCATGATAGATTAGGCCACCTAAGTCTCAGGATGATGAGAAATATAATCAATAATTCACATGGGCATAATATTAATGTGAAGAATTTCCCAAATCATGAAGATTTTGTGTGCCCTGCATGTGCCACTAGGAAACTAATTACTAGACCCTCCACTCTGAAAGTGAAGGATGAAGTCACTGCATTCCTGGAACGCATCCAGGGAGACATTTGCGGTCCCATTTAGTCCATCTCAGGGCCATTTAAGTATTTCATGGTGCTCATTGACGCTTCATAAAAGTGGTCATATGTGGGTTTGTTGTCCACAAGAAACCATGCCTTTGCAAAATTGATCTTGCAGATCATTCGCATCAGAAATGTGTTCCCTAATTATAACATCAAATCCATCAGAATGGACAACGCTGGAGAATTTACTTCAAAGGCATTTGATGGTTATTGCATGGCGATGGGAATTGCAGTTGAGCACTCGGTACCGCATGTCCATACTCAGAATGGTTTGGCAGAGGCTTTAATTAAGAAAATTAAATTTATTGCTCGACCTCTCTTGCATAAATGTAATTTGCCAGCTACATGTTGGGGACACGCAGTCCTTCATGCAGCAAATCTCATCAACCTTAGACCTTCAGCCTACAACATCCATTCACCTATGCAACTAGCGCAAGGGTAACCACCGAAAATCTCTCATCTCAGGAGGTTTGGATGCAAGGTTTATGTACCTATACCCCCTCCACAGCGTACTGCAATGGGCCCTCTCCGCAAGATTGGGATATACGTTGGTTATGAGACTGCATCCATAATCAGGTATTTGGAACCCATGACGGGAGATTTGCATACTGCCCGTTTCGCTGACTGCATTTTTGATGAGGATAATTTCCCGTCATTAGGGGGAGGAAATCAACCCCTTCATGAAAAATATCGGGAAATTACGTGGGAAGCCACGAGAATTCATGCACATGACCCGCGCACTAGTGAAACTGAAAAAGAGGTCCAGAGGATCATCGACTTGCAAGCATTAGCAAACCAACTGCCCGATCACTTTAGTGATTTGAAGAGTGAGACTAAGAAGCATGTGCCTGCACGCAATGCACCGAAGAGGGTTGAGATACCAAAGAAAATTGAAGGTATCCCTAATCCCGTCCAAATGCCTCAAAATAAAAGGACGAGAATTCCGGTTCCTCAAGTCCAAAGTAACTGGGGACGCCCGACGAAAAAGGATAAGAAGGACTTATCACAGCCAATCACTGAAGTCCCCCAGAATGAGAAGGGGAGCCAATTGAGACCTGGCACAAGTATGACACCTTCGAAAAAGGGTATACCGGATCTGAATATCCCCATCGACATGGATGTGTGCACACACATCGGAGCTGAAAAACTAAAGAGACTTGCCACCTCAATTGAAAGAAGCGATGCGCAAGGTGAAGCTTCAGAAGAAGCAATCGCTCCAGAAGAAGCAACTCATGAAGAAATAGTTATAAATTATGTGCACACGGGAGAGTCCATGAACAGGACAACAGCTAATATCGATAACTATTTCGTAAAGAAAATTGCCACAATCATCGATCTTGATCCCAAGTCTGCATCGCTCGCTGAATGTAAGAAAAGATCATATTGGGAAGATTGCAAGAAGGCAATAGCAACTAAATTGCTATCTCTGAACAAAAGAGATGTGTTTGGGCTCGTATGCCGTACGCCTCCCCATGTGCACCCCGTAGGGCACAAGTGGGTATTTGTTCGAAAGATGAATGAAAGAAACGAAGTAGTGAGATACAAAGCAAGGCTAGTAGCACAAGGTTTCACTCAACGTCCTGGAGTTGATTATGAAGAAACCTACTCCCCAGTCATAAGTGGAATTACCTTTAGATATTTGATCTCAATGGCAGTGAACTTGAACTTAGAAATGAAATTGATGGATGTTGTGACTGCATACCTTTACGGTAACTTGGATTCGAAAATCTATATGAGAGTCCCTGAAGGAATCCCTCTCCCGAACCAAGACAGAGCAAATAGAAGTCTGTACAGTGTGAAACTCAGAAAGTCACTGTATGGACTGAAGCAATCTGGAAGAATGTGGTATAATCGCTTAAGCAACTTTCTCTGCAAGAAAGGCTACACGAACAATGAACACTGTCCTTGTGTATTTATACGGCGATCCCATAATGGATTCTGTATAATCTCTGTGTGCGTAAATGATCTTAACATTATCGGGACAGCTGAAGACATAAAAGAAGCAAGCTCCTACTTGGAGTCAGAGTTCAACGAACCACTCAGAAATTATAACACTGTATGAAGCCGCACGAGAGTGTGCGTGACTCCGCCGAATGGTTTACCACATCCAGCAGTCATGTGGGATGAACATTGTACAAACTCCCATGATTATCTATGAAGATAATGCAGCTTGCGTTGCACAAGTGCAAACGAGCTACGTGAAGAGTCATCTCACAAAGCATATCGACCCCAAGTTCTTCTATGCTCATGAATTGCAAAAGATGACCGAGATTGAAGTACTGCATACTAAGTCTTGTGAAAATCTAGCAGATTTGTTCACTAAGTCACTCCCCGCATTTAGCTTTGAAAGGTGTATGCATGGAATTGGAATGATGAGACTTAGAGAAGTGCAGAATTCAGGGGGAAAATCTCTCAAGCCCGCTAGTAAATCTTGATTACAAAGATTAAGTACCCAAAGGAATGAAGTCTTGAAGACCAAATGAAATTGGGTAAATTGTACTCTTTTTTCCTTGATGAGTTTTCCTGAAGTTTCTCGACCAAGGTTTTTAATGAAGCAAGTCATGCATCGCAACATCATATGTATCATGTACTCTTTCTCCAAATTTTTTCCGCTGGGTTTTTATGAAGTTTCAACGAGGCATGAACGTGTTGGGTTAGTACCCGAGGGGGGTGTTGAGAAACCTGGGCCCAGGCCAGCAGCTCTGGCCTATTATGGGCACCCCACCGTAGGCTATAAATAGAGAACCGTACCAGCATATTTTATACACCAATGCAATTGAAAGCAATAAAGAAAGACCTAAAGTTCTCTCTACATCTCTCTGTGTTCAATCTATTATTCTGTCTTCTGTGATTAATTCGTTTTGTTCTAAGCAGAGGAATCGATCGGACTAGTCGCCAGCGACAGTTTCTCAACAATTGATTACAAGAAAAATTAAAGAAGTATATAATACTCATACTGAAAAATCACTTTATTTAAATCGGCTCCTCCTTATAGAAACTACACTCCATTTAAACGCAGCCTTCTATTTAAAACAGGGCCATGATCCACAACAAAGTGACGCTACAACAACATCCGGTCCATTCCATCGAGTCAGGTAAACACAAAATGTGTGATGCATACAAGGAAATCGTGGCAGGCACCAGAAGATAACTGATTTAACATTCCGCGTCGGATAATCTCGATCACAACTCACAAGTGGCCTCGTCAGTTGTCGCCATGATAAGATCATTGCAAACAGGGACTCCGACAGGTTATCTGCAACTCAAATTTACCCTTCCGAAATGTACCATACATAGACATCTACACAGATGGTAAACTGGTCCACACCAAAACGGAAGTGGAATTTTACCAGACTACAAACGGTACATATCAACAGTACATATCAACCCCTGTGGCCCCCTACTTTTGAGGACTCAAGTAGGGGTCTTGCTGGAGTGAGTTTTTTGCCCCTTAGCCCTCAAAAGTAGAATGAGGGCTCAAGTAAAGGCCCTGCTGGAGTTGCTCTAATAAACTAGATGAGCCTCATCATCATGCAAGATCCTGCACCCCACCACTCATGGTCATGGAAGGGCAAGGAACATCCATAAACATCAACCACATGTGGCATCCACACCATGCTGAAAATAGTTTGCAATACTTGATGCAATTGAGTCCAACATGTTTCCATTTCATCCATATCAAACAAAACAATTTCTCAATGCGTTACTTACCAGCATTCTGCTCAGATCATGTGGTCATAGAAGCTAACAAGGGTAGATTGGTCATTCAGTTTTCATCTAATTAACAAATCCAGATAATTGGCTATATGCTCATAAAAAATGCACCACAAAAGCAATAGAAAAAGGCAGGCAACAAAATTCACTGCTCAGTCACGATCTTGGGAATCTCAATAGTGAACCAAAAAATTCTGAGCCAACAATGCAGTAAGAAAACTGCTGTTGAGGGTCCATGCCTCAGGCAGCAACGAAATGTGAACTGAGAGTGGAAAAACTGCAGTCTCACCCGACAGGCAAAACTTTTCTTACAGATATTAGGCACCTGAATTGTCTGTAGGGTGCACAAGTGATATGATTATTACTACTGTTGAGTAAAAAGTAGCAAAAGAGCAAACACGTTCCTTATCATTTTAAGCTATCAAAGAGCTTCTCAGCAACCTGCATAGTAGAAATAATCAACATAAGCAAGCTAGTTTTTACCATGAGCTGTGAGGAATTAAAAGAAAAATACTGAAATGAGTGGTTTCTCGGATCAATAAGGCAGACAAACATAACTGCATGCAGGCAGGGAGCACTCACATGTTTGTCGATGCATTTCCAGTAATCAAAGTATTGGCCAGTGCAGTGCTTCTGCCCGGTCTCATCATCTTCAATTCTCTTAACACATTTCTGTGCACAACATAAGTGGCTTAAGAACTTGCTCCAGCGACAACAGGTATTTAGCAAAAGATAACATAATCCGCAGCAATCAAGAGGACACAGAACACTCCCTTCAAATGCTCAGATCAAAAGGCAACTAGATAGCCAAAAACATAAGCATAAAACATACAAAACAGATGCTGAATATTAATGGTTTATTATGTAAATTGTAAACACTACGCAATGGCAAATTAATACTCGCATTTACACAGCAAAAAACATGTGCTATGTATACAAGTTAATTAAAGTGGGTGAAGTAACACAATGGTTGCCAACTTGCTAATTTGCTATAATCTAATGTGTGGTAGCTACAGCACTAAATCGTATTAAGTAGTATTGTAGTAACACGTGAGTTCTGTAGCAGCTAGCAACTGCACCCTTAGGTTATAGCCTTGCAGCAAAATATGTAATGTCGCATATGCTGTGACTGGTTGGAACAGATAACTTATTTATTGCTAAATGAAGTGGGTACAAATGTGGTACGAACCCAGGATATAACCCGCTGCTACCCTTTCTATTATTACTGGCACTAACCCCCCAAAAATCTGCTAAAAAGGTTGTAGTCTTCTAATGGAGGTAGCACCAGATTCTACAGATAAAATATAAACTCAGTTTTTAGATAAGGATTTTAAGAAAACATTTTTAAGGGCCTTGGAGAAGCGGTTGAGGTAAACTCGTGTAAAGTACAACTTCATCTAGCAGCCTATCTGGCTTAAAACATGCACAGTAACTCAAAAAACACACATCAATAGATCCAATAATTATGCTGAAGTGCATTTGTATAGAAAATACATAGGAGATATCATTCACAAGAATAAATTAATAACATTTGTGTGCGCATAGATCAAGATCAATAAGAATTGAACATTCATCAACAGATAGAACAGCAAATTACCTGATATTCATACCACTGGGACACACACTTAGCCTTTGACCGTTCCTCTAGGAGCGCCTTCGGGTCAGATACCTCCTCATCCGCCCTGAAATACATTGCAAGATTCAGAGGTAATATAACAAGAAACTGAGTTGGAACTCTTCCATTAGATACCTAGCACAAATAAATTATTATAAATACAAAAGCATTAGAAGCACTGCACACTTCCAAAGTGAAATTACAAGGAACTTCTTGGCATTCTACGCATTTCAATAACATTCAACAGCGATATACTAAGTTTCCAACTTTCCATACATTGGATCGCAAACTTCTATATCATTCTGGTTTCCAAATGATGTGTTAACCTCCACAGGTGAAAGCATGGATGCAATACATATAGAGGTTCACATGACTCCGGAGGCATGAGACAAGGTCTTTAGAATCAACCAAGTGACCAACTTGCATTTTTGACAATCTAGACCTAAATACTCTGTGCCTGTGTCCGAGGGTGATGCATCAGGATGAGGAAACATATAAACTACAATTATTGAAGAGAATGCTATTGCTTCGTACATGGGCAGCACTATCATCATTTGGTTGGTTTTGTTTCCAAAATCAGTTTGCTAGCAGCAATTTGCAGCAGAAGAAACTCACACACGGCAACACCCCAAAGTGCGCTGGCAGAGTATGAATCAAGCGAAATATTAGCATCTAGCGTTGCCATAAAAATATAAACAAGGTGTGATAATGCCAGGTTTCGTGAACGACACAATAACCGGAGGCAAGTGCTGTGCAACCAGAACTGGCACGGATGGGTGCACCTATGCCAGAGCACAATTCACAAACACAAACATCAGGAACCAGATAAACGAGCAGGCATGGACCTCAACAGTGTCAATTTTATCAATTCTTGGTTTGATCCGTGCTTTGATCCTTTGGATCCTGACAACCAGGCAGAGTTGCCCCTAGCTATAGCACGGAGGCCCCAGTCGTCATGCGCGGTTGCTCTGCATCGATTTCGTAACACGCGCTGTGCCATAGAACAGCATTGCTAGATTCTACCCATCCCCAGCGTATATATAAACAGGCATCCACGAATGGAAACGCCCTAGAACCATGGCTAATTCGAACATCGGCAACGGAATCACGCGGGGTAGCGGACCCCCCAACACCGCGATCCGCTCGACCCACGCGTGACGCTTGCGTGCAGACTAGCACGAGAATACGGAAAAAATGGATCGGATCGGATCACTCACATGCGCGCGACGGTTGCCGGCGACCACCCAAGAAAGATCCCGATTCCAACTGCAGAAAACGGCGGCGATTAACCCCAGAGGAAAGTAAGGAATTGGTAAAAGGAAGAGATCGAGTAGAGGAGAGAGATATAATCTGCCAATGGGATCGGATCTGGGAGGGAGGGTGGAGTTACCGGAGTGGGAGACGAGGACGGCGACGTCGGAGGCGGCGGCGAGAATGTGGGGGGCAAGCGAGTGAAGAAGAAGCTTCTGGATCTGGACCTTTGGGTAGGGTGGGGTGGATGCTTTTGGGCTGGCCTGGATGGCGCAGAGAGGGAGTCGGGCATTATATTCAATGGACTTATCCAATCGGAAGTAGGAACGACAAAATGTGTCTCATGAATTTTGGTTTTTTTTTAAGATGGTGATAAGTAGTGATAATATTGATATGAATGGCGTATGTGTTGGTAGGTTTAAAAAGTCATTTAAAAATTCCTTTAAAAAGCTATTTAAAAAACTATTTTATTTATTTTATTTTTTAAAGAAGTTGAAACCAGAAACTACTCTGAGAGCCTAGAAGAACCGGACGTAGTGACTATCATGCTACTCGATCGAGAGGTGATTCCATAATCTTCGGGTAAAGTAGGAACAGTTACAAACAGATATCTATCACTTCGTTCGCATTTTATTCCATATTTTTTTAAAAAAAATTAGAGTTGAAAACGGACTATATCGAATATGAACATAAATACGAAAAGTGTCTATTATAAATATGAAGCGAATACATATTAAGTTGATTGCGAATAATCTCGATGACAAATATTTAACAGATATTTGCACAAAAATAAAACCATATATGTCTCATTTGGCTATACAGAGAAAAGAGGACGAATGACAGTGAGGCGAACGGGGCAGCAGGTTCGCCAAAAAGATCAACGACTAGCACGTGGCGAGCGGCGGCAAGCGCGCAGGGCGTGCGCTGGTCACTGTAGGCACCACCTAGGGGTGGAAAACGATAACGAATAATTCATTTTATCCGATATTTATATCCGAGAAAACACGAATATGGTAAGTAAAATTCGTATTCGAAAATATTCGTATTCGTATTCGAGAATATTTGTATCCGTATTTGAGAGTATTCGTATTCGTATTCGTATTCGAGAATATTCGTATACGTATTCGTATTCGAGACTATTCGATCCGTTTCTAGAACCCATGAAAAAGCCGTACAAATTTTGTGATTCAAAATTTGAATTTAGATGGTTTAAAACCAGTGAAAATCAGCAAAATCGCTAGAAATCCGTTTTATCCGATATTCGTATCCGAGAAAATCCGTATTCGAAAATATCCGTATTCGTATTCGTATTTGAGAATATTCGAATTCATATTCGTTTTAAAAATATGTATTCGTATTCGTATTTGAGACTATTCGACTGTATCCGATCTGTTTTCACCCCTAGCACCACCGCACCGGAGATCCTCCTCCCCGCCGTCTCTCTTCATTTTAGGGTTCTATTCGAATTACAACAAAATAGCAATTGAACTGGTCTCCTGATGGGCTTGTGGGCCGTAAGGAATTATTGTTTTAGACGGCGTCCGGATTTGGACTACATGCAAATAGTCCGAGTCCCAGCTGGACTCTGGGTGAGACTTGATCGTAGGTTTTTGAGGACCTGATTCGGCCAGTAGTAGGATCATAAATAGGCGCGTAACCTTAGGTTTTTAGTCCCGAATTAGTTAGTTACTAGTATAGTGTCCGTGCTAACGTCACGGCGGCATTTTAGAGATGCACACGAAATAAGCCAAACGAATTTTTGAATGGCCATACATGTTTTGTTCCCTGCTTTCAAAGCCAATTTTTGAATGGCCATATATGTTTTGTTTGGATAATTGGGTTCCTTCCCGCTGCACCGCGCCGCCGCGCCGCGTCCACTGCGTGCGCGCCCCGCACCATGTGGACGCGGGTCCGCCGCGTCTCGTCCGCCCAGCCGCGCCGCGTCCGCCCCGCCGCACCGCGCCGCCGCACCGCGTCCGCCCCGCCGCACCGCGTCCACCGCGTGCGCGCCCCGCACCGCGCGGAGGCGGGTCCGCCGCGTCCGTCTCGTCCGCCCCGCCGCGCCGCGTCCACTGCGTTCGCGCCCCGCACCATGTGGACGCGGGTCCGCCGCGTCTCGTCCGCCCCGCCGCGCCGCGTCCACCGCGTGTGCGCCCCGCACCGCGCGGACGCGGGTCCGCCGCGCCCGTCTCGTCCGGCCCGCCGCGTCCACCGCGTGCGCGCCCCGCACCGCGCGGAGACGGTTGTCAAAACCCTGATCACTCAGTTGCTCCCAGAACTCTTTCAGCTCCTCCTTAGTCAGCACCTCCTTCGCTATCCCTCTCTTCCTCGCCAATGAATCAAACACTTGCATTGCAAACTCGTCAGACCCTTCCATCCCTGCACAATCCAAAGCAAATGCTTGAATTACCGTTCTTTCAAATAGTTGTATGGAGAATTCAAGTTCACTCCAACTGCTGAAATTACCTATGCACTTCCCAAATCTTGAACGGAGCAGCATGCCATCGACCTGGAGATTATTGAATCGTTTCTCCACTGCAGCCCAGCCGTCATTGCCAACTTTCGCAGTCACAAACTGAAGGCCTTTGAGTGCCACGGCAGCACTGCTCTTGCTTCTGTCAAATCTCTTCCTCACGGTCTTTGCTACCTGCGCATGTGGCACCTTCTTGCTTGAATTCTTCAGCTTTAGCCCGTTAGTCACCTGCCTAAGCTTTGACGACAGCTTGCCACTCCTTGATGAGGAAGGTGAAACCAATGAAAGGCCATCAAACCCACCACTGCGCGCTGAGCCACCATCATCGATTGCCCTGACATCTTGGATTGCCACTGAGTCGCGTTGCACATCGAGGGTGATCTCGACAACCTCATCATCATCTTTGAACCTGGTGGTCTTCGTGCCCTTGTGGCTTGAACCTTCCAAATTGCCACTGTTTGGGATTAATGTTGCAGTGTCATATTGTGACCTTCTTGAACTGCCCAGGTCCGTGGCCACCGTGCCGGGTTCAATGTCAGCCATAGTCCTCCTTATTTCTCAGGTCAATTCCTCCTTTTTCTCTGGTTGAAGGACAAGTTAGTTAGCAACTAAGAGGAGGAAAACTTTTAGCAGCATCGCCTTTTTAGTAGTGTAAATGTTACTTGTTCTTCTAATTCCTAGCGGACTGAAAATACATGTCCTTGAACCTACAGAATGTGCATTTCTTGTCTATCCATAATTAGAAAAATTAAAGCAAAAATACTGATATCCTTCTGGATAAAAATTCACATGGAAAGGGGGGAATTCGCTGCTCATTCAGACTAAAAATATTTGCGGTTTAGAATGGATAAGGCAATGAGGTTAATTGTATTACAGCAAGATATTTTCACTTCAAATCAACAATCATTCATTGTTCAACGCAAATTAAACTGATCTGAATCGTTAAATTTTCCTCAAATAAGTAATGGAAATGAAAAGTTACTGTAATATCAGTTAAAAGATTGTTCACCAAATAAGAGGTCAGAAGATAGATACATACAGCATAAAGACCTTTAAATCCTTCTCTAGCAATTATGAGGCGAACCGCATCAGGTGCAGACTTGAATTGACCGGTTTGCATTCTTTGTTTCACCACCTGAATGCAATGCTATCTATTTTTAATGCAAAACAACATTATTTGTACATAATATAAAAAAACACAGACCTCTGTGGGGACACGAATGAGAGAAGCAGCAATCCCTCCAACGGCTCCTGCAGTCTGTAGCATTCTCGTTTAGAAAATAATCCAGACATGAACCCACAAGCTATGGGGACTAAGCATTCATAAAGATGGTGTGTAATAACATTCTTGGTACTTTAACACTAAAAGTGCCATCGATAAGCTTGCAGGTATAGAAATGACAATAAACAGCAAAGTGTTACAGCCTGATCTATAGACCAAGATGCCTTGCTTTGAGCAATCAGCTAGTCCAGTAATAAGCAAAACACATGCTAACTTACAAAATGAGCAACGACACTCAAATTTTCAGGAAACATCTCCAATAGTTTTCTTTTAGTTGGTTCATATATTCTCACAAATACAGCAGAAGCCCTGCAGTAAGTTAAGAATTAGGCTAAGAAAATCACATAGACATAAGCAACATACATTGGAAATAAATGGCGGTGATTCCATCTCAAGGTGTCTAAGAAAAAGTGAAGCTAGGGATTATTCTGAACAGGGATATGACTGTCAGTCAAAGATGAACAACAATACTATTATTTAGATAATACCTACTTGCAGTTTAACTATAAAAACAATCATTGCATCCAATGCTAAGTTATTATATAGTATTCCATCAATAAAGTATCCAAGAACAGAGAGCTAATACTTTAAGGTTGGGGCATACTAAGTTAACATCTTGCAGCTCCAAGTTGCTTTGACATTTACGAGGAAAAAAGTAACATGCACATGTTATAACTTATGTCAAGAAGCTTTCAATGCAGCAGATGCAATATGAAGAAGAGAGTGCATATATTGGGAATGAGAGGTTAACATGTGTAGACTCACGGGAGAACGCCAGCAAGATTTCCAGCTAATCCAGAATACAAGCCTTTCCATTCAATTCGACTTCCACTTTGAGCAGCCTACAGAAATAATAACAAAAGAACTTCAGACAAAATGTAAATGTTGTGATTCTTCATTGCTGGTAAACCATGAGCAGAAAAAATTGGATTCATGAGAGACTGGAGGCACAAGATAGTAAATAGAAAATGAAAGAGGCATTTGTTGGTTGACAAGCGTATTAGGATTTTGTAGGCATTGCAGGCACACTTAAATAAGTATAATGCAGTAATGCACGCACAAGCGCAATCAGTATTCTTATTCAGTCCACCCTTATAAGCTGCATCAAACACAAGTCCCGAATCCCTGGAGCAATTGCTCAAGTCATTCATCTAAACGATATCAGATATTCTCTTTTTTTTCTGGCATGCCTTATAGGCTATAGGCACTTGGATTCGTATCAGGGTTAGACATGGCATCCATGTGCAGGTAATTAACGCAAGGCTCTTGAATTTGTGGCATTGTCAGACAATGGCATCCATACCCAGGTAACTCCGGGCACTTAGCACAAATAAGACTTGCAGGAATAGATTATGCGGTCTAGTTGGCTTGCCATTACAAGCAAGCAAGATTGAAAGCCACAAGCACCTGTTAACCTTTCATGTGAGAATGAACTATACAGCTAACATCTTCAGACTACAGACTACATGTTAAAAGACAAAAATGGATAATGTGCTGTGCAAAACTGATTCACCTGAAGTCGTGTTTTAATTGTATCGATTGGGTACAGGGCTGTTTCCACCACAACACCAGCAGTTCCTCCAGCTATGACGCCCTCTGCAACAGACAAAATTATAAATATATAAAAATTAGTTGCATTGCAGCACAAAGATGCTGCAAAACGGATTGCATAACAGGAATACAGAAAAGAAGGTGCATTAATGCCTACCGTGGCATCCATGGATAGAAGCAGCAGCAGAAAGGTAAGGGAGGAGTTGACGCACCAAACAAAACCTGAAGGAAGTTGAACGGCTTCTCTTCTCCACTTGCGCCCATGACTGATTTCTCTCCCTCCGCCGCGAGTTTCCACCTGCTCACCGCAACACCACCCTACACAAAGTTAGGAAGAAAAGCTTGACGTTTTCAGTGGACCAAATAAAACTGCGCTCAATCAGAGAACAAGAACTGAACCAAAAAAACATCACAAAAGGATGTTGTTAAGTGGCAGAAAAATCTCACCTCTGCGACATCAAGACGCTTAAGGCAGAAAAATCTCACCCATGAGGCAGAATACACAAAATTATGACAAATGTTTTGCATTGAATTGTTCTTAAGGCGTTGAAGGCTAGTGGTTGGTGAATCAGCAAGCGCTTTGAAGATCCTAGCAGAGGTCTTCTCATCAGCAGCCAGCTTCTGCAGGACCTGCAACTTGTCCATCCATGGTTGCTTCTCTGCAGCAAATCTCGGGGATCAGCAAATAGTTACTAATTACCAGCTCACAATGTTCTTATTTTTCGTTGCGTAGAAGTAAAAAAAAGGAGCAATCACCTTGAAAGAATGTACTCGGTGCCACGAAATCGAACCTGCAAGATCAATTGTGTCAGCAATTAACGTGTTCTGTTTTTTTAGAACAAGAATGACGCCATTGCAGAGCATGATCCCAACGGCCAGCAAGAAATCCCTTGAAGAGTGGACCAGGAAGGACCAAGAGTAGAAGCGATCAGAAGGCGGAGGCGCGGGCACGGCGGCCAGAAGGCGGCGTGGGGGTGCCCGGATCTGGGCCAAGGTGAAGACGGCCAGACCAGGCGGGCGAGCGCACGGCGCGGCGGCCTCGGGCGACGGCGCGGCGATCTTGGGCGCTGGAGACGGCCGGATCCGGCGAGGAGTGGGTGACGGCCACGGGAGGCGGTCGGAAGTCGGCGGAGAGCGCCGAATCCGGCGGCGGAGAGGCTGGATCCGGCGGCGAAGAGCCTGGATCTGGGCTTGCCGGCGGTGGCTGCGAGTAAGGCGCTGGCCCTGGCGGGGTGGCGTGGCGACGGAGGAGGCGCGGGGGAGGATGGGGGGAGGCGGAGGGAGGGGAGGCGTGGGGGAGGAGGGGGAGGCGTAGGGAGCGGAGGAGGCGCGGGGGAGGCGGAGGGACAGGGGAGAACGCGGGCGAGGCGCGAGGGAGAACGTGGTTTCTGCGTAGCGGGAGGTGGCGGCGACCTGCATGGGAGCCGCGAGCGTGAGGGACGCGGGAGGGTACTGCACATCCATTGAAGGAAGACCGTCGGATATGGTTGAGTAAGGAGAGAGAATAGAGGAGAGTTAATCTGGTGCGGACGTTTTAAGGGATGGTGTAATTCTGGGTGCATATTGTGGTGTGGACGTAGTTAAGGTCATGACTGTGGAGCAGGTAATTGTTGGGTGGATGTAGGATAATTTTAACTGGTGGATTAATAGTGTAGATTATTAATTTATTGAGTCGAGTCGAATTGTGCAAAATTTTTAGGAGCGAGATCGATTTGGGGGCGCAGCACAATGCTCGCTTTACCCACCCAAACGAGGGGATGGCCGCAGCGGTGGTCGCCGACCACCCCCACTACCTCCACAACACCTGCATTATGGCCCACGTGGACCACGGCAAGACCACGCTGGCCAACCACCTGGTGGCCTACGTCGGTGACTAGCTCCTCAACCAGCAAATGGCCGGCAGAGTTCGCTTCATGGACCACCTCGAGGAGCAGCAGCGATGAACTTTGCCTTCGTCACGCCCCACCACGACGACCATCGCGTGCACCTGATCGATTCCCTGAGCCACATCAATTTCTGCTCCATGGTCTCCGCCGCAGCATGGCTCGTCGACTCGGCGCTCATCCTCATTGACGCCGTCAAGGGCGTCCACATCCAAACCAATGTTCTAAATAGCGGGATTTAGCGGCAGCTTTAGCGGGCTATAGCGTTTGGGGAGGTCACACGCTAAGCTATGTCATATTTGGTGCTAAACGAATTTTTCCGCTATTAGCGGCTAATAGCGCGCTATTGCCGCTAAATGGAGGTCATTTAGCGCCGCTATCGGGCAAGTTTCTACGTGGGCTTTCATTTTCCTCGGCCCAAATCACACGCAGGCCCAAATCACCTGATACCCACCGATGGAAGCTGTCCGCTATAGCCCGCTATTTAGCCCGCTATAGCCTTTTTTAACCTTTGGGAGAGGCAGCCGCTAAGGGGCTTAGCCCGCTATTTAGAACATTGATCCAAACCCACGCCGTGCTGCACCAGGCCTTCGTCAAGCGCCACCACCCCCGCCTCGTCCTCAACAAGCTCGACAGCGTCATCATCGAGCTCCACCTCTCGCCTGAGCAGGCGTACCTCCACCGCATCCTCGCCGAGGTCAACTCCATCCACTCTGCATTGCGCTCGGGGTCCTACTTCTCCTCCCTCCTCAACGGCGATGCACCTGCACGGGACCCCCTCAACAAGGACGAGGACACCTTCCTGTCTTAGAAGGGCAACATCGTCTTCACTTGCGCCCGCGACGGCTGGGGCTTCCTCGTCCACCGTTTTGCCAACGAGAAGCACGGTGTTCGCACACGAACACGTCACCGTGTGCCCCCGGCGTCGAGCGCGATACACAGGACACGTCGCCGGAGGAGTCTTGCCGGGAGCGCGATACGCAGGACACGCCGGCGAGAGCTCTTGAGACCCGACACCCCACGCGCCCGGGAGGGACCCCGTCAGGGCGAGCGGCGGCGATGGGCTGTCCTAGGTCGACCTGACCGCCCCTAGGACCTTGTGATTCGTTATCGCAAGGGAATAAACGACGACGAAGAACAAGAAGCAAAATAGGGCAGAGGAAAATAGTAGATTGCAAAATAATATAATAGATGAGTTTCGATTGTGTGTTGTCAATCGGCCATCACCCCTGCACACATATATATAGGGGGAAGCTGGTCCTAGCTTCTTTTGGAAACAACAGTATTCGAATCGAATCAGAGTCCAGACCGAATAAAACTTATCTTAGTTTATTCGGTTGCAATTTTACCACACGGCAGAGATCATTTCAAGATCGTTTCCTGATCCTTTCCAAACTGCTGCCCGCGCGTGCATGCTGCTCCTATTGATCTTCTTTTACGCACAATTGATCTGTATGCAATACATGCATGTATTATTTGCTTCCTTTGCACGCAAGCTCTTTACCCTACCAAATGTTGTGAAGTTTCATGACTTCCCAAGATCGTTTATGACCGGTCAGCGCTGCTTACGACCGATCCCGAGTGCTCTTGATGCCGTAGGACCACTCCAAAAACATCCCTTTGACCATGCTCACTTCCTTCAACATGGTCGGAATCGCTTCCGGCACGTACTGGTCTTCTCGACTTGGTCGCTGCTCCTTACGACCGCCTTCACCGTGGTCGTAGCCTTCTCTGCGTGGTCGAACCCTTTACAATGACCGGTCAGCGTCTCTTACGACCTCCCATGACCGTTTACGACTGGTTAGAGTCATTTACGACCGGTTAGAACTGTTTATGATTGGTTCTGAATGCTTACGACTAGTTCCGATCCTTCTATTGCTTTACCGATCAACTTTCCTTCGTGATTGTAAACTTACTGTAGCAGTTTACGACCGCTCCGCTGTATCGCTGCGCTGTCCTTCCTTTAGCTGCTCGAAATACTGTGATCGAAACCCTCTATGGTCACGCAGAGATGCTGGCAATCACTATTTTTCTGTAGTCGAACACCCTTTCGACCACGTTCACTTCCTTCAACGTGGTCGGAGTCGCTACCGCTTCTCGTTATAACGTGGTCGTAAGCCAGCGACTTCTCATCGTGGTCGTAAGTTCGACTGCCGACTATCAACCTTGATGTCGTCAACTGTGAACCAGGCTTCTGATCATGGCCAATCGTGGTCGTAGCAGCGTCCGATCATATCCAAAATGGTTGAGCCACCTTTGACCACGCCAACGTGGTCGTAACTGCCTTCGACCACGGCCAACATGGTCGTAACCGGTCCAGCTGCGCTGCCTTCCTTCAGCTGCTCGAAATACCATGATCGAAACCTTCAATGAGCACGCAGTGACGCTGGTGATCACTATTTTTCTGTAGTCGAACACCCTTTCGACCACGTTCACTTCCTTCAACGTGGTCGGAGTCGCTACCGCTTCTCGTTATAACGTGGTCGTAAGCCACCGACTTCTCATTGTGGTCGTAAGTTCGACTGCCGACTATCAACCTTGATGTCGTCAACTGTGAACCAGGCTTCTGATCATGGCCAATCGTGGTCGTAGCAGCGTCCGATCATATCCAAAATGGTTGAGCCACCTTTGACCACGCCAACGTGGTCGTAACTGCCTTCGACCACAGCCAACATGGTCGTAACCGGTCCAGCTGGCTTTCGACTAGTGATGACATGGTCGTAAATGCTGCAACGTGGTCGTAAAACTACCCGGCGACTGCCGACCACGACCAAAGTGATCGTAATGGCTCTTGACCACGACCAAGCTCTACGCTTCTTTGACATAGTCGTGTATTTGCTGTAGCTTGCTGCATTCGTTGGACTTTACGATCACCTCTGACTTCCAACTTGATTTGCCGTGATCGTAACTATTCACGACCATGATATATGCACAGCATTTCCTTGTTAACCTGCTTTTGGCTTTACGATGATTGTCAAGCCAAATTTGATTGCCGTGATCGTAACTATTCACAACCATGATATATGCACAGGAAGTTGTCGAGGGTCGTTGTATTAGTTTTAACTTTTGTCTTCTAAGCTTCTGTTTAGAGAAACCAAAGTTAATATGAATATTTTAGCTTCTACTAGCTGAATGCCTGTACGTTGCTACGGATTTTTAAAAGAAAGTTACGAGTGGTAAAAATTTTTAGAATATGCATACAAATATGTTCTAAAAGTTTTTAAATATGTAACAACACATGGGCATTCAGCTAGTGCAGGTCAATTGTCAAAAGGCAAGAGGAATTAGGGGCATAATTTAAATGATGATGAGCTAATTTTGATCAGTTTCTAACTATATAAATTTCACAGATTTGCATCACCAAGAAAGATAGGGCTTATAAAAAAATTATACAGTCTAAGCCGAAGGGAAGGGAGGCGAGAGAGGCCGGGTAAAAGAGGAGGTGGGAGATGGTAACTATTGGTGGAAGTGGAGAGGAATGGTAGTTAGATATAAGAGAGAGGGAGAGGGATGTTTGATAGATGGTCAAGATTTCAGTATTCAGATCGGACGGTTGAGAAGGAAGGAAGGAGAATGCATCAACCACCAACTCAAACTTATTTAATAGTAAAGATAAGCCACTTATATCAAACAGGACTTTACGTTTTTGTATGTTTAACATATTTTATATTTTATTATGTCATAATTTCATAAGATGCATAACGGTCTGAATATTGTAATTCTTTCATTGCACTATTGTTTACTCTCTTCTTTAATAATATGCTCAGCAAAAAGTTAGAAATCATAAGCCAATATGAACATCTCATATTCTATAAACCTCAGTAAAAGCCGTAAAAGCCAAAATTCATCAGCAAAGTCGTTACCAACGGACAGAGAACTACTCCGGATGGGACATTCGTTGTAAGAGTTCAAGTCTTCAGTCCTTGAGGAAAGTGCAGAATTGCTTGGTCAAATAATTGTGGGGAAAACAGCAAAGAGGGACAGCGTACTGGATTCACGGTTTTCTCAGGATGATGGTGATTCTACGGGAACGCTTAGGCAGCGCATGATCAGTGCCATAGACAGTGAATTGGAAGCAATTTCTACGCATGTGGGTAAACAAAAGCTTGAGAGATATAGGAAAACATTGCTTCACTACTACAGAAAGGCTAATAGTAGACGGCAAATCACAGACGGTTTTGTGAAACCGTCTGTAATGTAAACTATTACAGACGATTTTAATTTGAAGGCCGTCTGTGGTATTTGTGGCGGGAAAAAGGAGTATCACAGACGGTTCTTACTTCTGAACCGTCTGTGATACTGGAATATCACAGACGGTTTTTATTAAAAATCGTCTGTGATAATCTGGGATTATCACAGACGGTTTTTTATTAAAAACCGTCTGTGTTGTGTCGACTATCACAGCCGGTTGTTGTTAAGAACCGTCTGGGAATGTTCACAGACGGTTTTTCACAAGAACCGGCTGTGATGTCCCTTTGTCTGTCATATTCTAGATCAGAGGTTAATATATAAGTACACATTGCTTCTAATAACTTAACTACAGAACTACTGAGACAAGAGGTCACAAATTAAAGGCAAATTTATTAATTTCAATTAGAGGCAAATTTATTACAAAAGTCGCACAGGTAAAGAGTTTCCCAGATTGTATTCTTTTGGGCTTCGTAAGCTTCTTCTTCCACTTGGGGACTTGGAGGATCAGCCGCTAAATTCTCGAACGCCGTTAAGATTGCCCTTGTCCTCAGCACTTCCTCGTGCAGCCTGGGCAAATGATCAGCAGCATCCATAATGTCGTACAGGATAGCATGAAAAGATTCCTCAGAATCTGCCGTTTCTGCTTGATCGGCAAGGCTATCCATCAGTCTCTGCAATGCGTGTAGAGTTTCTTCCGCATTGCGCACATTGTGGAGAAGAACCAGGGTGAGGGCTGTTTCTCTTTCTTGAGCGGCAGCGAGACGCCTCCGTCGACGGCGGAGGATCAGGTCAAGCTGACGGATGCAAAAAAGTCGGGGAAGGAGAGCAGGGCGGGTGCGGAGAAGCTGCTCCAGATGCAAATTGCTGGCCGCCTGTGTAAGGTTCCGGCCGAACAATTCGTGATGAACAGATGAGAGGAAGGAGATGATCACAAGAACAGTAGTAGAAGCCATGTTGTATTAATTGTATATTGTATTGTACGTACGTAGAAGCTAGCTAGAGACCTGGATTAGGAGCGCATATTTAACCTTTAGCACAAACGGTTCGTATACCCAAACATGAATGATATAGACGCTTCGTATAATGATCGAGAGACGTTAATTAGACGATCGAAACACGAAGCGTTCTGGCATCGAAACACGCGCGAAGCATTCTGGTATAAAGCTTATCACAGACGGTTTTTTATAAAAAACCGTCTGTGATAATTTATTATCACAGACGGTTTTTAGTTAAAAACCGTCTGTGATAATGACAAAGGCATTTATTGCGCTGCTCAGACCGCATCGTCTTCATTTCGATCCAGATCTAGCCAATGCTGCGCACTTTTTCACTCGGGAGGAAGCTAGAGCGATTTCAGGCCAGTTAATTTGGTGGGAAGAGGCAGAGATTGAGCTTTGAATTAAGATTCAGACTTTCCTGGTTGCTGTAGATATGGTTAGTAATGAAATTTATTTATTTTTAATTGCATTACAATTTAGGTGTAAGTAATCCATGAGTGGTTATTGAAGATGGTTAATTAATTTGCAAAATTGTTGGTTATATAATAGCTATTGTGTTTGTAATATGAATTGAGCTAGGAAATTAAGTCTCAATATAATAAATGTGGCCAGTATATATGTAGTTATAATTAGTTATTCTAGATTTTAATACTAAGTTGTTATATATGTACGTAACGTAGGACCGAAGTTGGCTGTATGCCGCGAGCCGTGTGAGTGAAGAGTACATTAATGGCGTTTCTGCTTTTATAAGAGCCGCCGAGGAGGATATGTTGAATAAGGGGTGGAATATATGTGCTGTCCATGCACTGACTGCGAGAATTTGAAGATGTTTAAGAACCGAGGGCAAATTGAAGCGCACTTGATTCGGAGGGATTTTAAAAAGGATTATACGTGTTGGACCAGTCATGGCGAAGTGAATGATCATATGCCGCCGGATGACATCGCCGGTGAAGTGAATGATATGCCCCCGAATGACATCGCAGGTGAAGTGAATGACATGCCGCCGGCTGATGTCGATTGTGGCTCGGATTCGGATAGGTTGCACGATGATAATCTGGATCAGATGCTTCGCGATGTAGAAGAGAACTATGATGAGAGAGAGTATGTTAAATTCCGTGGCTTGATGGAGGACTCAGAGAAACCTTTGTACTCGAGCTGCAAGTACACGAGGTTGTCGGGCGTGCTTGAACTGTTGAAATTGAAGGCAAGCAACGGTTGGTCCGACAAGAGTTTCACGGCGCTGCTAGGTCTTTTAGCGGACATGCTTCCGGAGGGAAATGAGTTGCCTAAAACCACGTATAAAGCCAAGAAGGTTCTTTGTCCGTTGGGAATGGAAGTAGAAAGAATACATGCATGCCCGAACGACTGTATCCTCTACCGTAAAGAGTATGCAAACATGCATGTATGTCCGGTGTGCAACACATCCCGATACAAACGTAACAATCAATCAGATGATGGCGAGGGAACAGAGGCGAAGAAAGGACCTCCTGCTAAGGTGGCATGGTATTTTCCTATAATTCCCCGTTTGAAAAGGTTTTATGCAAATCCAAAGGAGGCAAAACTGCTGCGTTGGCACTCGGAGGAGCGCAAGAAGGATGGAATGCTAAGACACCTTGCTGATTCCGCGCAGTGGAGAAACATCGATAGGAGTTTTGCAGAGTTCGGTGCAGAACCAAGGAATATAAGGTTTGGACTGAGTACAGATGGAATGAATCCATTTAGTAGCATGAGCAGCCGACATAGCACATGGCCCGTGACTCTCTGCATCTATAACCTTCCTCCTTGGTTGTGTATGAAGCGAAAGTACATTTTGCTGTCGATACTTATCCAAGGGCCAAAAACAACCTGGGAATGATATCGATGTGTTCCTAGCACCGTTGGTGGAAGATCTAAAAGTACTGTGGAACGAAGGGGTACAGGTATGGGATGCATACAAACGAGAGAACTTCACTCTGCGCTCCTTATTGTTCTACACCATAAATGATTATCCTGCCCTTGGTAACCTATCGGGCCATAGTATAAAAGGTGCCAAAGCTTGTACTCACTGTTTAGATGGTACCGAGAGTGTGTGGCTGAGACACTCACGCAAAACTGTCTACATGCGTCACCGCCGGTTCCTTCGGAGGGCTCACCCATACCGCAAGATGAAGAAACAATTTGACGGAGAGAAGGAAGACGGTTCAGCTCCAAGGCATTTAAGGGGACGCGAGGTTTATGATATGGTTAAGGATTTAGATGTTGTCCTCGGAAAGGGACGTAAATTGAGGGCTCATGAGAAGAACACCTGGAAGAAGAGATCAATATTTTGGGACTTACCTTATTGGGAGTACCTAGATGTTCGGCACTGCATCGACGTCATGCACGTAGAAAAGAATGTGTGCGACAGCTTGATTGGTCTCTTACTGAACATCCGTGATAAAACAAAGGACGGCGTCAACGCACGGCTTGACTTGGCTGATATGCACATCAGGCCTGAGTTAGCACCGACATGCACTGATAATGCACGAACGTACCTTCCCCCTGCGTGTTACACTCTGTCCAAGGCTGAGAAAACAGAACTGTGACAGTGCTTGCATGGTGTCAAAGTTCCGTCTGGTTACTCCGGCAACGTGAAGAAACTTGTTTCGATGCAAGATTTGAAGTTAAATGGCATGAAGTCTCATGATTGTCATGTGCTGATGACACAGATGCTCCCTATTGCAATTAGAAATATTTTGCCGATCAAAGTCCGAGAGACAATCATGAGGCTATGTTATTTCTTTAACACAATTGCTCAGAAGGTCATCGATCCCGAAGGACTAGATGCTCTGCAGGACGAGGTGGTGATGACTCTATGTCACCTTGAAATGTATTTCCCTCCTTCGTTTTTCGATATCATGGTCCATCTCATTGTTCACGTTGTGTGGGAGATAAAAATGTGCGGGCCCGTATTCCTACGTAGCATGTACCCATTTGAGAGGTTCATGGGAATTCTCAAGTCCTACGTACGGAATCGTTCTCGGCCAGAGGGCAGCATCGTCGAAGGTTATGCAAGCGAAGAGGTCATTGAGTTTTGTGTCGATTATATGGCTCAGATTCAGCCGATAGGTGTCCCTCAATCTCGTCACGAGGGGAGGCTGAAGGGTCTCGGAACTATCGGAAGGAAAGCAATCACTCCAGATATGGACATGTATACTCAAGCCCATTTCACGGTGTTGCAACACATGACTGAAGTGGCGCCTTATGTGGACCAGCACAAGGGTGTGCTTCGGCAACAGAATCCGGAGCAGCCGGATGTTTGGATCATGAGGCAACACAACCGTCGGTTCAACCAATGGTTGAAGGAGCAAATCGCTAGGAGCTCGCCGAGTGAGACGCTGACATGGTTGGCAAAAGGGCCGACATTTACAGTTGTGACATGGCAAGGATATGACATAAATGGGTACACATTCTATACGCAGTCTCAGGATGTCAAGAGCACTAACCAGAACAGCGGTGTCCGCATAGATGCATTCAGTACCGATGGGTCGAGAAACTAGTACTATGGCTTCATAGAAGATATTTGGGAGCTCGACTATGTGGTTTTCAAGATCCCCTTATTTCGCTGCCGTTGGGTGCATCTCCCACAGGTGAAGGTTGACAAGTACGGTGTCACGACCGTGGACCTCCAACGTGTCGGGTACAAAGATGAACCATTCGTACTCGCCAATCAAGTTGTTCAAGTTTTCTATGTAACCGACCCGGCAAATAAGAAACGCCATGTAGTTCTTCATGGAAAAAGGAGAATTGTCGGAGTGGAGAATGTAGTGGACGAGGAGGAATACAATCAATTTGACGAGTTACCTCCTTTTGGAAATGGCATAAGGGTCGACGATGAACAACGTGACGAAACTAGTTACGTACGCATTGATCATGATGAAGGGCTAATTTTTAAAGGAAATAAGCAAGTACAATAAGAATGTATATGTGAAAATGTGTGACAATTTTGAGATGTATATGTGAAAATGTGTGATGTAGTCAATTTTGAGATGTATATGTGGAAATATGTGATGTAGTCAATTTTGAGATGTATATGTGAAAATGTGTGATGTAGTCAATTTTGAGATGTATATGTGAAAATGTGTGATGTAGTCAATTTTGAGATGTCTATGTGAAAATGTGTGATGTAGTCAATTTTGCGATGTATATGTGAAAATGTGTGATGTAGTCAATTTTGAGATGTATATGTGAAAATGTGTGATGTAGTCAATTTTGAGATGTATATGTGAAAATGTATATGTGTGATGTATTTGAGAATGACAAAATGTATCAAGAAATACACTGTGTGAATGCAGCTGGTTGGTGTTGTATATGAATGCAGCTGTTTGGTAGTTGATATGAATGCAGCTGTGTAGTTATTGGTGTTGTCTTAATTGCAACAGCCGGCAAAGGCTTATCACAGACGGTTCTAAACTTAGAACCGTCTGTGATAACATATCACAGACGGTTTTGAGTTTAGAACCGTCTGTGATAGTAAACTATCACAGACGGTTCTAAACTCAAAACCGTCTGTGATATGTTATCACAGACGGTTCTAAACTCAAAACCGTCTGTGATATGTTATCACAGACGGTTCTAAGTTTAGAACCGTCTGTGATAATCTTCCTACATATACCCTCTCGCTAGGGTTTTCCGTGTGCGCTGCAGTTATTCGATTAGATCTAAATCCCGAGCCCGTCGTCGCCTCCGCCTCCCCGAGCCCTCGCCGGCTGCCTCCCCCAGCCCTCGCCGGCCGCCTCCCCGGACGAAGACGTCGCCGCAGCCTCCTCCTCCTCCGTCGCCGCCTCCCCGAGACCGTCGCCTCCTCCTCCGTCGCCGCCTCCCCGAGCCCGTCGCCTCCTCCTCCTCCGTCGCCGCCACCTCCTCCTGCGTCGCCGCCTCCTCCTCCTCCGTCGCCTCCCCGAGCCCGTCGCCTCCTCCTCCTCCGTCGTCGTCGCCGCCTCCTCCTCCTGCGTCCCTAAGGTCACCAAAACCGTAAGGTCATCAAATCCCTCCCCGGGCTTCATGCTTACTGTTAGTGTTTAGGGTTGATGCTTGATGCTTCATACTGTTATGGTTAGTTGCTTAGTACATATTTAGGGTTGATGCTTCATGCTTACTGTTAGTGTTTAGGGTTGATGCTTGATGCTTCATACTATTATGGTTAGTTGCTTAGTACATATTTAGGGTTGATGCTTCATGCTTACTGTTAGTGTTTAGGGTTGATGCTTGATGCTTGGTACATATTACATTGGTACATTGTTTACTGCAGTAGCTTAATTAGTTTGCTATTTGGTACATATTACATTGTTACATTGTTTACTGCAGTAGCTTAATTAGTTTGCTATTTGGTACATACTACATTGGTACATTGTTTACTGCAGTTGCTTAGTTTACATTGGTACATATTACATTGCTTGTTGTGTTAGTATATAGTATATAGTATATAGTACATAGTATATAGTTTGAAATCATTTGGGTCCCCCTTCCCTCTACTCCCCTCCTCCCTTCTCCCCCTTCCCTCTACTCCTCTCCTGATCTCTTCCACCCAAATGCTCCATGTATCTAGACAAAAAACAGCAAATGAAGCAAGTGACATACTATAGTGTTCCCGTTCAATGAACCGGATACACCAGTTTGTGTCATTTGCTTCATAGACCTTTGTTTAGGGACTTTGCTATTTGGTTTATAGTTTTAGCAACTAAAGTAGGTGCTAGGATAGGCACTTTGTTTAGAGACCTTGTAGTAATAGTATTACAAAATTCAAGGAAATTTTAGTACAGAAGTTCAAAAAAAACAAATTCCCATATTCTTCGGTGAGCAGCCGATATAGCCGACTTCTTCGGTGAGCGACTATCCATCTGCTTCTTCCCACTCCTTCTCTTCATCTCTGATCTCTGGATCACGTACGCCAGTAGCGATGATTCAGTTAGATCTTTTACAATTGTGTATTTGTTAATGGATATTTTATTTCAACTCAATGAATTGATTTGCGAAATGGATGCTTTATGTTTGTGAAATGAAGTGCGTTGTCAATTGGATGTTTTATGTCTGTGAAATGAATTGAGATGTGAAATGTATCTGAAATGAAATGAGATGTGTGAATTGTATATGTTTATGTCTGTGATTATCTGCTTGTTTCAGAGGGCATGGCTAGCATTTCCTGGGGCTAGCTATAAACAGAAATAGATTCTGCTGGGGGGGAGGAGTATCACAGACGGTTTTTCATTAAAAACCGTCTGTGATTATGCGATATCACAGACGGTTTTTCATTAAAAACCGTTTGTGATTATCCGATATCACAGACGGTTTTGTACTAAAAACCGTCTGTGATTATCCGATATCACAGACGGTTTTTAGTACAAAACCGTCTGTGATATCGCATAATCACAGACGGGTTTTAATGAAAAACCGTCTGTGATATCGCATAATCACAGACGGTTCAAAAACCGTCTGTGATAACTTGGATTATCACTGACCCATAATTTCAGACGGTTCAGAAAACCGTCTGTGATGACGTTTCTGAACCGTCTGTAATGTGGATTTCTGTAGTAGTGCTTGGATATCATCCTATAATGACTCTATTTTTTAGAAACATGTCCGTTGTACTTTTCGTAACAGTTTAGAAGTTCAATTACAGATAGAAAGAGTATTATGCCTACTCACGATCACTTAAAAAGGATTAACTGATTAAAATATGATGTAACAGTCAACTTTAAAATTTTAACAAGCATCCAAGCCTAAAATTTAACTTGCATTCAGAAGAACCGAAGAAATCTCCACAGTAACACTTGAGTACAATCGTAACCTTAACACGAAAGCTAAAACATCCTTTCTTCTTATGATATCTGTTCTGATGAAAGTAAAACAAGATTATATACACTAGGTACTCAGCAAGCCACATAGAAAGACTATGCAACTAATATGGAAGAAGTTCAAATGGATAGTTATATGTTGTGATGAAATATTAGTGTATGCAAGTTTGTTGGTAAGAAACTATACATTTTTAAAACAGTAAAATAGCATTTAATTAATAGAAGGGGGTTTGTTATCCACAATTTTAATTTTCAAAACCTCCAAATGCTATTTATACCTTGTTGTTGGAATCACCTATGAAACACAACTCTATTAACAGAGAGTACGACGTATTCGAATACTATTTATTATATTTTGTAGAGCTGCCTAGTTTTACCTATAAAATTTCTCAATCTCAATGTCATGTAATAGACACGCAACAGATAGTGTGCGATTGAGTTGAGAAAATAAGGTCTTTCACTGCTCTTCTTTCTCTAGTCTCTACCTGGTACGTTATGGACCTCTCAGTGTCGGGATTTCATGGGCCAAAGCGGATTTACCGAGCTGATTTGATTGGACCTACCATTGTTAAGTATGGAAGACATCCCTTCCAACCCACTCTGCCATTTATGGGCTATTCCTTTCCTAGAAAACCATACCCTTCAGTAGATATTCTATTGATTTGAGTAGTTACTAGACCAGATTTGACAAATCAAAACTTATGGTTAAGCGATTTCTATGTCCTTTACTCAGCATAAAGTTCTAGTCCGTACTTTTCACCAGTGAGACAACACTCCACAAATCAATAGCCTAGTGCACTGCCACCAATCCAACTCAAGCCTCATCCCTAGGATAAGGTCGTGGATCTCAACCATCTCATGGCTTTTCGCGATTCATCCTTAACCCTAGTATTATTTTATAATTCTATCGGCAACATGCCAAATATCTTAGTAGTGCTTGTCAAGGTAAATATGGCCATCAAGTAAAACATGGTTTTCCAGTGATAAGACATAGCTAAATTATCATGTTATTTTAAACAATTATTTCAAAGAAATAATAGTGTATAAATAAAGAATAATGAAAGCACTGATAATTAAATAATTTAATGATGTAGGCTCAACATGATCAAAGATATATGATTTGCTAGCACAAAAAAGGCCAACTTGTCGAATACCGATGCTAGCACAAAAAAAGGCAAATAAGTTTCTACATTGCATAATACAATGTGAGAACAAAATGCAATAAAATAACTGAAAAGACAAAAAAAATGGGTTTGGTCAAATAGTGTCGGGCCCCCGGATTATCAAACCCGGACCCTCTGTGTATTACAGCACTAGTCCCAGATCAAAGCTAGTGCACACAGTCAAACAGAATGGAAAACATCACCATCAACGATTTATTACAATAAATAAGAGTACTGACCACAGGGTCACACTATTACAAAGGAGGTTTAAGACCTCGCACACAAGAAATAAAGAGGAAGCAAATAAAACTCGAGGACGACCCATCAACTCGCCACAGGCAATTGACTGGGGAAGCGCGACCTAGTCCTCCGGGAAGAATCCATCACAGCCACAAGCGAAGCAGTAGTCGTAGGCACCTTCTTGAGCTTCAACTTCCTCTGAGATTTATTTTTTTAAGTGTAGCATGTGAGTACATAAAGTACTCCGCAAGTCTTGGGAAAAATGCATAGATGCAAGGCTTAACAAAGGAAGGCCATATGGTTCTTTTGCACAAAGCAATATTTGAAATCTCAATTACTACTGATTATTTTCGAAGGCATCAATTTAATGAAGTAAATGTTTTAACAGAATTAACTTTCTAGTAAAGGTTCCAACTACCAACACTAGCTAACCAATTATCATTGGTCAAGTTTTAAACTGCGGGTTCCATCCACCCTCTCTGGCTCCATCCGCCAGGATTCCGTTCCGAGAGTTCCCTCCACTCTCGGAATACAAAATTTTCATTTTAAAATCAAAACCAGAAATCTACCATGTGAATGCATTCCTTGCCCGCCCTTGACCGTGGGCACGGCTATTCGAATAGTTTTACACTCTGCAGAGGTTGTACAACTTTACCCACAAGAGATAAATTATCCTAAAAGTCACATGCTTCCTTTGGCATGAGACCCAGATAAAATATCACAAAGCCTTTACCTTACTCTAATCTAGCTAGACACCACCCGCTGAGGTTTCACCGCAGAAGGGTTAAATCCGCCCAATCTGAAGCCCCCTCTTGCGCCATATGAGTATAGTAAATCCCTGTCCCTCACTGTGAATAACCAGTCCATCCCTGGCACCCACTTTCCACTGGTGACACCTAAACTAGACTATCATAAGTTAGTCAGCTAGGTCGTACCCATATAGACTTGTGGCTGTACGGTTAATGCTCAGTTTGGACAAACACAAGCGTCGGTCCTTAATTGACTAGGGTGGAACATACACTTAACAAGTTCTCGTGCTTACTGCACCAACCCAAACAGCCATCCACCCTAATCTAAACCAACTTTCACATTTTTATTTTATTTTAAAAGGGTCAGTGGCAACTCCAATTACCACTACATTTATAAACACAAGGGTCCAGTCATAATTTCCCATTTTCAAGATTTTCCAAAGGTATTAGATAGCATGACTAAGCATTATTCTACCATTCTAATATTCACAAAGATTAATAGTAATCTCATTACTGAGACAAAGGAAATTCTAGGGTGACAAGGTACATGGCAATCAATGTCAAATGAGGGCATAACAAAGTTGGAATAACTAATTCCTAAAGATTTGAACTAGTGATTTTATGTAAATAGCAATGCACATAATTTAAAATATTTAAAACATTTCAAAAGCATAGGTTCAAGATGATCAAAGGAGACTTGCCTTCTTGCAGGGTTTCTGGGTCTTCTTGTTGCTGTGAAGAGGGATCGTCAACAACGTTGGAATCTACGCGAGGAAAGACGAAGCAAACAAAGCAAATAAATACAAACGAAAATTCAAATAAAATCCAAAAATTCAACAGAGGCCATAGTTGGATAGATTATGATTTTAGATGAATTTAGAAATTTGAATGGCTAGATTTGGAGTTAAAATGAGAAAGTTATGCTCATTTGAAAATCTCAGATTTGAATAAATCTAGAAATTCCCAAATTTCTGACAGGTGGGGCCCACTGGAATATTAGATTTTAAATTCTATTTTTATTCCGAGGGACTGACAGGTGGGGCCCACTGAACAGTAACCACTGGCGGTCACTGACATGTGGGACCCACTGGACAGTGAGCCCACTGATTCGACCTCTGACACATGGGACCCACTGGACTCCGGGCCCACTTGTCAGAGTCTAGCACAGAGGGGTGGGGCCCAGGCGGCAGTGGCCAGCGCAGACCGGCGGCCGCTGACGTGTGGGGACCACTTGTCAGTCGCGGATAAATAACGAAAACTCAACCTCAGCGTGCCGAGCCGAGGGCTCAAACGCACGCCGAGGGAGTCGGGGGAGGGGAGAGCGAGCGGTGATAGCCAAGTGAGCGGGGAGGCGTTGCCTACCCCTAATGGGTAGGTAATCCCTTTGAGGGTTACCTGCTGGAGTGGTCCGGCAGCCGTGGACGGAGGCAAGGTCGTCGGCGGCGAGGGAGGGTCGGAGGGGTGTGGTTGACGTGTGAAATGCAATCCTTGAGCGGAGGGGGTTCGGTTGGAGGGTTCGACGAGGTGCGGCGACGAGCGGAGAAGGCCGGCGGCGAGGGGGTGGCGGAGCTGGCTCGGGTCCTCCGGCGCGACGGCGCTCCGGCGGCGGGGAGGGACGGCTGAGGTGTCGAGGAGGTTCGCCCGGGCGCGAGGGAGCTCGAGGTGGCGACGGCGGGCTCCGGGGATGACCGAGGCGGCGGCGAAGGCTCGCCGGAGTACTTACCGTGGGCACACAGGGAACTCGCGGTGCGACGGCGCTCGGGGCTTAGGGAGAGAGGTGGAGCGCTCTGGCAGGTGGTGCGGGAGGAGGCGAAGCCGAGGGAGGTATTTATAGGGGCGGAGGAGAGGACACGGGCGCGGGATTGCTCGCCGGTGTGTCGACCGGAAAAAGGAAGGAAAGGGGGAGAAAATGGAAAGAGGGGGCACCGATGGAAGGGGAGCACTGGAGATCGGGGATTCGGTCGCGGTGTCGTCCGGGGCTTCCAAAACCGGGGAGAAGACGGAGGGAAAGGCCGGATTCGGCTCGGGTACGGTCGGCCGGTGCAAAAAGGAAAGAGGGGAGGAAGAAAGGAAAGAGGCGGCTCCGCGGGGACGACAGGCCTGACAGGCGGGACCGGGTGGCAGTAGGAGCGGAGCGCGTGCGGCTGACGGGCGGGGCCCGCGGGTCAGAGAGAAGAGAGAAGCGGGGTGCGGACGGCTGGATGGCCCGCACGGGCGACGCGGCGCGCATCGGACCGGCCAGATGTCGGCCCGAGGGATGAGGAAGGCGGGGCGGCTGACGGGCCGGGCCCGGGAGGCAGCGAGGGAGAGGGGAGAGGCGGCCTGGATGGGCCGAGCGGCGACGTGGATGGATCTGGGCCGTCCACGCGTCGGCTGGAGGGAGGGGAAGGAGTTTTATTTTTTTTAGAATTTGATTTAGATTTTCAGAAAAGGCTAGAAAATTATTTAGGCCTCAGAAAAATATGAAGATACCTCCAAAAATTCCAGAAAAATTCACAGAAGCTCCTGGAGATATTTTGGATTTAATAAAATTATTTCCAACTACTGTTGATATTTAATTTTCATATTTTGAATTACTTTTTAAGTTCTAAAAATAGGTTTTTAAATTCCAGAAAATCCAGAAAGGCAAATAAAAGCCAAGTAAAATCCAATTACCTTAAAATAATTAATTTGAATTTAAATTTTTCAAAAAGCCAAATTTTGGGATGTAACAAACCTACCCCCCTTAGAAAGAATCTCGACCCCGAGATTCGGACGGACTGGGAAAAAGGTCGGGGAACTCTTCTTTTAGATCCTCTTCACGTTCCCAAGTCGCTTCCGATTCTGAATGGTTGCTCCACTGCACTTTACAGAACTTGATAACCTTGCTGCGCGTACGGCGCTCTGCTTCCTCCAATATCTTGACTGGATACTCTGGATAGGTGAGGTCCTCCTTCACGTTTATTTCATCTAGAGGCATCTGCTCTTCTGGAACTCTGAGACACTTTCTTAGCTGAGACACATGGAAGACGTCATGCACCTTTGACAGTTGTGGTGCAAGCTCCAACTGGTAAGCAACTTCTCCTCGTTTCGCCACCACAAGAAAGGGTCCAATGAATCTGGGAGCTAGCTTTCCACTGACTCCAAAACGTCTCATTCCTTTGAGGGGTGACACCTTCAAATAAACATGATCCCCAGGTACAAATTCTAAACTTCTACGTCGATTATCCGCATAGCTCTTCTGTCTGGTTTGTGTTGTTTTTAATCTGTCCTGGATTAGACGAACTTGGTCTTCTGCTTGTTTCAACACATCTGGTCCAAATACTTGTCCTTCTCCTGTTTCCTTCCAATACAATGGAGTCCTACACTTTCTGCCGTATAGGGCTTCGAACGGAGACATTTGCAAACTGGATTGATAACTGTTGTTATAGGAAAACTCCGCATAGGGTAGACTTTGATCCCAGTTAGCCTTGTTTGCTAGAACACATGCCCTCAACATATCTTCCAGAATTTGATTTACTCTTTCTGTTTGTCCATCTGTCTATGGATGATAAGCTGTACTGAAGCTTAAGTTTGTGCCCAAAAGTTCATGTAGCTTTTCCCAAAATCTTGAAGTGAATTGGGTCCCTCGATCTGACACAATCTTCTTTGGGATCCCATGCAAGCACACAATTCTTGACATGTACAACTCTGCAAGTCTATCCCCGGAGTATGTGGTCTTTACTGGAATGAAATGGGCGACTTTAGTCAGACGATCCACAATAACCCAAATCGAATCATACCCTGTTTTGGTTCTTGGTAATCCAGTTATGAAGTCCATTCCAATTTCTTCCCATTTCCACTCAGGTATCTGCAAAGGTTGTAGAAGCCCAGCGGGTCTCTGATGTTCCGCTTTAATTCGCTGGCACACATCGCACAAAGCTACATATTCTGCAATTTCCCTTTTCATGCTTGACCACCAATACCTTTCCTTGAGATCTTGGTACATCTTGGTACTCCCAGGGTGAATTGAATATCCAGCTTCATGTGCTTCTTTCAGAATCAACTCCTTTATCTCTTTCTTTTCGGGTACCATAATTCTTTTCCCAAACCACAGGGTACCTTCTTCATCCTCTAAAAATTCTGGTGCCTTTCATGTTTTCTTTGATTTCCTTAACGTGCTTATCCTCTACTTGAGCTGCCTTGATTTGGTCCTGTAGCGTGGGTTGAACCTCTAGAGTAGCCAGGAACGCTTCCTCTACCACTTCCAAGTTGAGCCGCTTAAATTCTTCTTGAAGGGCAGGCATACTGTCCTTAATCCACAGCTTGGTACAGTAACTCTTTCTGCTCAAGGCATCCGCTACCACATTAGCCTTTCCTGGGTGATAATGTATTCCAATATCATAATCCTTTATTAACTCAAGCCATCTCCTTTGCCTCATGTTAAGATCGGGTTGAGTAAATATGTACTTCAGGCTTTTGTGATCCGTGTAAATCTCGCAGCGGTTACCAATCAAGTAATGCCTCCATATTTTCAATGCATGCACTACGGCAGCAAGCTCTAAATCATGAGTTGGGTAATTTCCTTCATGGGGTCGCAGCTGCCTCGAGGCATATGCTACTACCTTTCTTTCTTGCATCAGTACACAGCCTAGTCCCTGCCTTGACGCATCACAGAAGACTTCGAAATCCTTCCTAATGTCTGGAAGCGTCAACACTGGTGCAGAAGTTAACCTCTTCTTCAGCTCTTGGAAACTATCCTCGCATGGTTTACTCCATTCAAACTTCTTTTCCTTCTTCAGCAACTGGGTGAGAGGTCTTGCGAGCTTGGAGAAACCTTCAATAAATCGACGATAGTAACCAGCCAATCCAAGAAAACTTCTGATCTCGGATACTGACTTTGGTTGTGTCCAATTGAGCACATCATTTACTTTCTCAGGGTCTACGGACACTCCCCCTGCTGAAATCACATGGCCCAAGAAAGCTACTTTCTTCAACCAAAATTCACACTTACTGAACTTGGCATATAACTGATTCTCTTTGAGCTTTTCCAAAACTATCCTCAAATGTTCTGCGTGCTCTTCCTCATTCTTGGAGTATATCAGAATATCGTCGATAAACACAACCACAAACTTATCCAAATATTCCATGAACACCTTATTCATCAGATTCATGAAATATGCGGGGCATTGGTTAGACCGAAAGACATCACTGTATACTCGTATAATCCATAACGAGTAGCAAATGCTGTCTTGGGTATGTCTTCTGGTCTTATCTTCAATTGGTGATAACCTGATCGAAGATCAATCTTAGAGAAGACACATGATCCTTTCAACTGATCAAACAGATCATCTATTCTGGGCAAAGGGTACTTGTTCTTGATCGTCACATCATTCAAGGATCGATAGTCCACACACATGCGAAGACTTCCGTCCTTCTTCTTCACTAACAGTACTGGTGCTCCCCAAGGTGACGAGCTTGGCCTTACAAATCCTTTATCCTGCAGCTCTTCTATTTGTTTCTTAACTTCCGCCAAATCATTTGCGGACATCCGATAAGGTCTCTTGGAAATTGGAGCTGTACCAGGTACCAGATTTATAACAAATTCAATCTCTCTATCTGGTGGCAATCTTGGCAAATCTTCAGGAAATACATCTGGGTATTCACATGCTATAGGCACCGTTTCCAAGGTTATTACCTTCAAACTGGTTAACTTACTCTTCTTCTGGGAAGGTGCATTGGACTGGAACCTTACTCGAATCCCTTCAGAATTGGTAAGAGTAACAGCTCGGTCGGCACAATCTATCTGCCCTTTATACTTGGTTAACCAATCCATACCAAGTATTACATCTAAACCCTTGGAGTCTATTATAATAAGATTCGCTAAGAACTTAACTCCATTTATATCCACAGTTGCGTCAGGGCAAACTGTGTTAGTCCTCATTTCCTTTCCAGGGGACTGGACTAGAATGGGGTTCTGTAGTTTACTCACATCCCAATTATACCTTTCAACCACATCTTTTGACACAAAAGAATGCGAAGCTCCAGAATCAAATAATGCTGATGCAAATACTGAGTTGACAAGAAACTTACCCAGAACTACGTCGGGTGCATCCTGGGCTGCTTCCGCGGTCACATGGTTGAGATGCCCTCTGCTCACCACTTGTGGAGCCCTTGGGGTCTGAGGTGTCCCACGGCCTTGTCCTGCATTTGGAGCTCGTGCTGGTGTAGTCCCTAGATTGAAACGAACTGGGGTCATTGCTGGGCGTTTCTGGGGACAGTTGCTGGCATAGTGCCCCATGTTCTTGCAGTTAAAACACTGCACTCCTGCTGCTGAAGTCTTGTTCTGTTGGGGTTGGCCACCGTTGCTTGCCCGGGGAGTTTGTGGATTTGGGCGAGGTCCTGAAAAGGGAGTCCTTGGTATGCTTGACTCTGAAGGTTTGTGAAAGTGAGGTGCGTTGGGGCGGAATCGAGAGCTGCTTGCTCCTTGCTGGGCTTGAAATTTCCTCTTCCGAGTTTCGTATAGCTGACGCTGAGCATCTTCTTGGACAAAGGCCTTGTTCACTAGGTGCTGGAAGGTCGGGAAATCATTGGACACCAGCTGCACCTTGAGATTGGGGTCAAGTCCCTGTGTGAACCTCCAAATCTTGGTCGCCTCTGATGTGACCTCTTCAGATGCATACCTGGACAGTTGGGTGAACTTATTCAGGTATTCGGAAACACTGAGGTTTCCCTGCTGAAGTTGGTAGAATTCTCTTTTCTTCATTTCCATTATCCCAGTAGGGATATGGGCAGTGCGGAAAGCTTCAACAAACTCATCCCAAGTGATGGCTTATGCATTTTGATGGGCGGCGCGATAGTTATCCCACCAGTTAGCAGCGATTCCCTTGAGCTGGTGAGCAGCATACAGCACCTTCTCATTATCGTTGCACTGAGCTAGGACCAATTTCCTTTCCACATCCTTGATCCAATCATCTGCCTCCAGGGGATTCACTGATCCAGCAAAAGTGGGAGGCCTTGTCCTCATGAATTCTCCCAACTTAGACTGGGGTGCCTGGTTGGGTGCCTGCTGGGCTGGCTGCACTTGGTTTTGTGCTAAAACTTGAAGAAGCCGAAGTTGCATGGCCATCATCTGTTCCATGTTGGGGGCCTGAGCAGGAGGTGGTGGAATGTTGTCCTCTGTCTGATTGCTGGCGTCACGGCTGTTGCCAGGGTTGCTCCTCGTGTTCACCATCTGAAGCGGTTTAGGTTAGCAGAAGGTAAGAGGGAAATAGCAAAGGTAAGAGATTAGGGGAACTAAATCACATCCCAAGCCAACACACAAGAAAGAACTAGCAACCACTTACGGAAAACTTTATTTAAAATCAAGATAACTCCATGTATGGCTGTACCACAAGTGCACATTGGCCTGGTACAGTCCATCCAGCACACCAAAACATAGCAATAAGCGTTCTAAGGACGCGGACATTTTGTTTGGGTACTACGGACTCAAAAGACTACTAATCCTCTCCAAAGACGCGCTCCTCAGGGTCCTCTTCCGGGTCCTCTTCTGGATCCTCCTCTGGTCTTCCTGACACTCTCTCACGTGGTGCCGTGAACAGTCACACTCGGCCGAGGCACGGTTACGACTGGAGGCAGTCGACCGAGAACGAGAACGAGAAGGCTTGCGCTTCTTGAGGGTAATGACCGGCGGCGGACTGGAGCGTCGCACCTTCTTGCGTGCTGTAAGTCTGATGTGGAGTCCTGAAAGTCGAGCTGGTGCCGGGTTGTTGGGGATGACAGCTGGTACTGGAGAAGACGGCGTGTAATCAACTACGGGTAAAGACGGCGTGTAGTCAGCTGCGGCCCTGAGACGTCCCAGCTCAAACTCAGCTGCCTGGCTCTGGAGAAGCTGTGCGCGAAGCGTGTCGGAGTGCTGATAGCTGGAAGTGAGAAGCATCCGGAGTTGTCCAATCTCCTCCTGAGCTCTAGCATAAGTGACTGCCATCGCCTGGGTGAGCTGCACCTGATGTGACAGTCGAGGATCGTCAGCTGGAATATCAAAGGGATCTGGATACCTCTGTCCTACCCTGGGATTGATGAAGAAGCAAAAAGGGGACTGATGTACAGCATCCTTGTGCAGGTGGCATAACTCGTCAATGGCGAGGCGTGCTGCGTCCTGGACAGCGTCGAAACAGCGGGACCGAGGGTGCTTGATGGGGTATGTGTGGGAGTTGAATTCCTCTTCCCGTGCATATAGGAATACCTCCATCGTCCAAGAGTCTCGATCCAGGATCCGCGTCTTCCGACCCCTGAAAATGGGCGGCTGACGGTACTCCAAACACTGCATCAGCTGCCGGAGAAGGCTAGCGAATGCTCCAGCATCCTCTCCATGTGAGTAGTAGTCCCACGGGGCAGCGGAGGATGAATGTCGGGACCCGGAGCAACAACTCCAGAACCCTCTGTGTAAATCGCACTATCCCAGGAAAAGCTAGTGCACACAGTAATAACAAAGACAAATATCATGCGTAATGACAAACTTTATTTAACTAATATGAGCCTGATGGCCAAGATTATAATAAGAACAAAAGAAGACAGCGGAAGAAATACATAAAGCGGCAGCCCATTCAGCCTTCCCACAAGGCGAATGACTGTAAGACGTGGCCTAGTCGCAATCCTCACTGAAGTCGTCGAAGGCTTCCTCTGAAAAGAGTTAGATATAGCAACATGAGTACAAAAAGTACTCCACAAGTCACCCGGGAAATGCAACATAATGATAAAGGCTTCAACGGAAGGTTTATAGGGTTAGTTTGCATAAAACAACATTTAAGAAATATAATAATAGATTGAAATTGCTGAATTTAATATAGTAGATAAAACAATACTTGTAGTAGAAAGTAATACCGTTAGTGTCGGCTCCGACCAAACACCAACCTATCCACGGGCATCCCACCCGGACCATCTTTTCAAAAGCTCACGTATGGATTCCATCCATCCACACGCTTTCACTGCGCAACTCTGATGAATTCCATCCATTCACCAGATTTCCATCTCTCACGGATTCCATCCATCCGCAAGGTTTTCATCTCTCGTGGATTCCATCCATCCACAAGGTTTTCGAAAACGTTTTGAAAAAACAAAGTCTAATCCATGAAAAACTTTACTCAGCTTGCCCATGACCGTGGGCACGGCTATCCAGGATAGGTTATACACTCTGCAGAGGTTGTACAGCTTTACCCACAAGACATGATCATCCCGGTTTGCCACGCGAGTTACACACTTCCTTAGGTGTGCGGCGAGGAGATCATGACAAGGCCTTTACAATGATCCGTTGTCAACAAAATCACGCCGCCACTAAGGTTTCACCACAACATGAATCCACATGTTGGAGCCCCCTCTTGTGCCGTGTGAGACTTCTCACGGCCTACGCCGCGCTCACATTCAGCCTATAGCGAGATCATGTTGGAACTTCACAAATTAGTTGGCCAGGTCTGTCCCATACCAGACTTGTGGTAGTACGATAGGGCTTTGCAACAGTAGCTCACAGACCGGTCCTTAATTGACTTAGGCTCAACCACAAACCCCCGTGCACGACAATCAACCACTGCGGCTCCAACCAACAGGGCATGCCTGCACCCACCACTCTAACCAATTGCCTAAGTCTAAACCAGTTTCATATTTGTTTTCAAAATAATTCATAACACTCCTTGACTCACCAAAGTCAAGAGTACATATCATTTTATGTAAAAAGGGTCATCATTTTATGTGAAAAGGTATCCCAAAGCAAAATTATATGACTATGCAGGGCTAAGCGTTTGAATAAACTCTCTAGCCAACACTAATGTATTAACTAGAGTTTGATTCTAGGGTGACAAGGTATAAGGGATTCAATAACAATGGAGGAATTAACAAGTAGGCAATAACTAGATTTAAAACTGAATTGAAATACGCTGAATAAAAATATGCATGCAATATAATTTAAATCAACATAATTTTATTTTGAAAACTGGGATCAACATGATCAAGGAGGGTGACTTGCCTTGCTCGAAGACCTGGTGCGATTCGTCGGCGTCGTTCTCTCCGAATTCGTCGAAATCTACGCGCGAAGAACCAACCAAATAAAATCAAATAAAATCCAAATAAAATCCGAAAATTATAAAATATATATTGACGGATAGATTATGATATTAGATGAATTTTAGGAGAAAGAATCAATGGATTCGGAGTTTATATGAGGGAGAACGAATATCTGAAGGTTTTGGACATCACATGAAATGATAACGACATCTGAGAATTACTTTTTGAACAGTATGGTGTCGGTAGGCTGCGAGGTGGCTAGCAAATGGGCAAAATGGAATCCTGGCGATGAGATGAAGGTGGTGACATGGATACGGCGACGAGGAACGGAAACGATACCATCGACGTTTGAACGGCGACGGTAGAGAGAAAGGAAAAACTTAATATCTTAGTGCTCGGTGAAGCGAATCTAAAACCATTTGGAAGGTAGCTAAATGGGATGGTTTGGCACGATATGACGTGAACGGATTGGGAAAAACACCAACGGATAGATGGGGACACGAGATGTCATTGGCGGCCATGGCAAGGTGTCGGAGGCGAAAATTTGTGGAGGCTTTTTGGGGAAAAGGAAGGAAGCATGGCGTAAAACGTACCGAGGTAAGTCTACGAAAAATTACGGCATGGGCTAAGGCTTACCGGAGGCGACGAATTGACGTCGGGAGTCAAAAACGGCCATTTTCGCGGAAAGCTCAATTCCTGACAATTGGCTCCACGAAAAATTAAACAAAAATGGTAGAAAAATTTCTTAGAGGCTAGGACACAATATGACGTGAACAAAAATTAAAGCGCTTACCAAAAAGGGGTGTACGCGCAAGGTACAGTTTTAGTGTCTGGGCCTGACAAGGTCGATGAGGACTCGGGGGATCTTCAGGTGATGGCGATGGGAGCACGACGTAGAACGCGTCGAGGCAAACTCAACGGTGCAAACGACTCGGCCAAAGGACATCGGATGGTGGTGGAACACGGTGGAGAAGACATTTTGCGACCGTCGGGTTGACATGGGCATTCCGGGCAAACGGAGAGGAGTTAGCATGTGAGGTTTGCGGCGAAACGAAGAGGAGAATGCAGGGAACACGATGCTCACCTCGGTTATGGTGTAACATGCATGGTCGGCTCGCAGCGAGAAGAGAAGCTACGGCGCGGTTTGGCCACGGTGGTCCGGCGATGCTCCGGCGAAGCTCCGGTGAAGGCGAGGAAAGCACCGCGTAGAACGCACAAAGACGAAGCCGGTGGTATGGTCAAAAGTGGCGGAACTCCACTGTAGGCAGCGCAAAAGGCCGAGGAACGATGCTCGGTTGACAAAAGAAAAATGGCGATTGCTGGGAGAAGGAAGGAAGAGGAGACTTGAAACTTTTGGGGATGGCTGAGGATGAGGAGGGGCACCCGGTGCTCCCTTTTATAGGGGCGGAGGTGGACGGGAGAGGGAGATCAAACGACGATGTCTTTTAGAGCAACGGTTTCATTTTCGTGTAAATGCACATGAAGGAGGAGAGGAACGGTTGGGAATGGAGGTGTCTTGAAGAGAGCAAGTGAATGCACTTGATTGCACGAAAAATAGTGAAGAAATTCATTAGGAATGAAGAGCTCAAAGAAACGGCCATGGCGGCCACGTTCTGGATGAAGGCTTCGTGAGGAAGATGAACGAGGAGAGAGAAAACGGGAATTAAAATAATATATTTTTCTCCCAAAAATAAAATAAAATAAAATAAATTCGAAAAAAATTCAAAAAAATTCTACAAATATCCTTGGAACCCAAAAATATCAAATAAAATACTTTCGGATTTAATTGAGGTATATTTTAACCATTTAAAACATTTTTACTTTCTAAGCTTTAATTTAATCCAATAAATTCAAAAACTCCAAAAAATCAAGCAACCAAAGAACACTTGATTTTATTTTAAATTAAAATAACTTTTTAATTTTTTTTTACTAAAAATTTTGAAATAAACAGCTGGGCTGTTACAATGAACCAGCCATCTACAAAGTTGAGTGAAAGAAAAGATTAGTAAAAGTTTTTAACAAATGGAGTTGGAGACAAGAACGAGATTCTAAGTAGGAAGAGAGTAGAAGCAAAGAAGCTTATATATTTTTAATATACTTTTTTTTATAAATATAAGTCCTTATGGTTTGCCATTCTTAATCTAGGTCACGTCCTACAGTCAAATTGGCTCTGATACCATCTCTGTCGGGCCCCCGGATTATCAAACCCAGACCCTCTGTGTATTACAGCACTAGTCCCAGATCAAAGCTAGTGCACACAGTCAAACAGAATGGAAAACATCACCATCAACGATTTATTACAATAAATAAGAGTACTGACCACAGGGTCACACTATTACAAAGGAGGTTTAAGACCTCGCACACAAGAAATAAAGCGGAAGCAAATAAAACTCGAGGATGACCCATCAACTCGCCACAGGCAATTGACTGGGGAAGCGCGACCTAGTCCTCCGGGAAGAATCCATCACAGCCACAAGCGAAGCAGTAGTCGTAGGCACCTTCTTGAGCTTCAACTTCCTCTGAGATTTATTTTTTTAAGTGTAGCATGTGAGTACGTAAAGTACTCCGCAAGTCTTGGGAAAAATGCATAGATGCAAGGCTTAACAAAGGAAGGCCATATGGTTCTTTTGCACAAAGCAATATTTGAAATCTCAATTACTACTGATTATTTTCGAAGGCATCAATTTAATGAAGTAAATGTTTTAACAGAATTAACTTTCTAGTGAAGGTTCCAACTACCAACACTAGCTAACCAATTATCATTGGTCAAGTTTTAAACTGCGGGTTCCATCCACCCTCTCTGGCTCCATCCGCCAGGATTCCGTTCCGAGAGTTCCCTCCACTCTCGGAATACAAAATTTTCATTTTAAAATCAAAACCAGAAATCTACCATGTGAATGCATTCCTTGCCCGCCCTTGACCGTGGGCACGACTATTCGAATAGTTTTACACTCTGCAGAGGTTGTACAACTTTACCCACAAGAGATAAATTATCCTAAAAGTCACACGCTTCCTTTGGCATGAGACCCAGATAAAATATCACAAAGCCTTTACCTTACTCTAATCTAGCTAGACACCACCCGCTGAGGTTTCACCGCAGAAGGGTTAAATCCGCCCAATCTGAAGCCCCCTCTTGCGCCATATGAGTATAGTAAATCCCTGTCCCTCACTGTGAATAACCAGTCCATCCCTGGCACCCACTTTCCACTGGTGACACCTAAACTAGACTATCATAAGTTAGTCAGCTAGGTCGTACCCATATAGACTTGTGGCTGTACGGTTAATGCTCAGTTTGGACAAACACAAGCGTCGGTCCTTAATTGACTAGGGTGGAACATACACTTAACAAGTTCTCGTGCTTACTGCACCAACCCAAACAGCCATCCACCCTAATCTAAACCAACTTTCACATTTTTATTTTATTTTAAAAGGGTCAGTGGCAACTCCAATTACCACTACATTTATAAACACAAGGGTCCAGTCATAATTTCCCATTTTCAAGATTTTCCAAAGGTATTAGATAGCATGACTAAGCATTATTCTACCATTCTAATATTCACAAAGATTAATAGTAATCTCATTACTGAGACAAAGGAAATTCTAGGGTGACAAGGTACATGGCAATCAATGTCAAATGAGGGCATAACAAAGTTGGAATAACTAATTCCTAAAGATTTGAACTAGTGATTTTATGTAAATAGCAATGCACATAATTTAAAATATTTAAAACATTTCAAAAGCATAGGTTCAAGATGATCAAAGGAGACTTGCCTTCTTGCAGGGTTTCTGGGTCTTCTTGTTGCTGTGAAGAGGGATCGTCAACAACGTTGGAATCTACGCGAGGAAAGACGAAGCAAGCAAAGCAAATAAATACAAACGAAAATTCAAATAAAATCCAAAAATTCAACAGAGGCCATAGTTGGATAGATTATGATTTTAGATGAATTTAGAAATTTGAATGGCTAGATTTGGAGTTAAAATGAGAAAGTTATGCTCATTTGAAAATCTCAGATTTGAATAAATCTAGAAATTCCCAAATTTCTGACAGGTGGGGCCCACTGGAATATTAGATTTTAAATTCTATTTTTATTCCGAGGGACTGACAGGTGGGGCCCACTGAACAGTAACCACTGGCGGTCACTGACATGTGGGACCCACTGGACAGTGAGCCCACTGATTCGACCTCTGACACATGGGACCCACTGGACTCCGGGCCCACTTGTCAGAGTCTAGCACAGAGGGGTGGGGCCCAGGCGGCAGTGGCCAGCGCAGACCAGCGGCCGCTGACGTGTGGGGACCACTTGTCAGTCGCGGATAAATAACGAAAACTCAACCTCAGCGTGCCGAGCCGAGGGATCAAACGCACACCGAGGGAGTCGGGGGAGGGGAGAGCGAGCGGTGATAGCCAAGTGAGCGGGGAGGCGTTGCCTACCCCTAATGGGTAGGTAATCCCTTTGAGGGTTACCTGCTGGAGTGGTCCGGCAGCCGTGGACGGAGGCAAGGTCGTCGGCGGCGAGGGAGGGTCGGAGGGGTGTGGTTGACGTGTGAAATGCAATCCTTGAGCGGAGGGGGTTCGGTTGGAGGGTTCGACGAGGTGCGGCGACGAGCGGAGAAGGCCGGCGGCGAGGGGGTGGCGGAGCTGGCTCGGGTCCTCCGGCGCGACGGCGCTCTGGCGGCGGGGAGGGACGGCTGAGGTGTCGAGGAGGTTCGCCCGGGCGCGAGGGAGCTCGAGGTGGCGACGGCGGGCTCCGGGGATGACCGAGGCGGCGGCGAAGGCTCGCCGGAGTACTTACCGTGGGCGCACAGGGAATTCGCGGTGCGGCGGCGCTCGGGGCTTAGGGAGAGAGGTGGAGCGCTCTGGCAGGTGGTGCGGGAGGAGGCGAAGCCGAGGGAGGTATTTATAGGGGCGGAGGAGGGGACACGGGCGCGGGATTGCTCGCCGGTGTGTCGGCCGGAAAAAGGAAGGAAAGGGGGAGAAAATGGAAAGAGGGGGCGCCGATGGAAGGGGAGCACGGGAGATCGGGGATTCGGTCGCGGTGTCGTCCGGGGCTTCCAAAACCGGGGAGAAGACGGAGGGAAAGGCCGGATTCGGCTCGGGTACGGTCGGCCGGCGCAAAAAGGAAAGAGGGGAGGAAGAAAGGAAAGAGGCGGCTCCGCGGGGACGACGGGCTTGACAGGCGGGACCGGGTGGCAGCGGGAGCGGAGCGCGTGCGGCTGACGGGCGGGGCCCGCGGGTCAGAGAGAAGAGAGAAGCGGGGTGCGGACGGCTGGATGGCCCGCACGGGTGACGCGGCGCGCATCGGACCGGCCAGATGTCGGCCCGAGGGATGAGGAAGGCGGGGTGGCTGACGGGCCGGGCCCGGGAGGCAGCGAGGGAGAGGGGAGAGGCGGCCTGGATGGGCCAAGCGGCGACGTGGATGGATCTGGGCCGTCCACGCGTCGGCTGGAGGGAGGGGAAGGAGTTTTATTTTTTTTAGAATTTGATTTAGATTTTCAGAAAAGGCTAGAAAATTATTTAGGCATCAGAAAAATATGAAAATACCTCCAAAAATTCCAGAAAAATTCACAGAAGCTCCTGGAGATATTTTGGATTTAATAAAATTATTTCCAACTACTGTTGATATTTAATTTTCATATTTTGAATTACTTTTTAAGTTCTAAAAATAGGTTTTTAAATTCCAGAAAATCCAGAAAGGCAAATAAAAGCCAAGTAAAATCCAATTACCTTAAAATAATTAATTTGAATTTAAATTTTTCAAAAAGCCAAATTTTGGGATGTGACAAATAGGGTTTAAGTAGTGCTTGGTTTAATTGAACAGAGTTAAAAATGGGCTAGATGGACTCAAGACGGTCAAAGTTGGAATGAACTTGTCTAACAGGGTTTGGATGAACAGTAATAGGCTGGATGAATAGTAGCAGGTTAACACTATTGCATCGGGGATGGTTTAGGAATAGTATAGGTTTAGAATACTATTTGGGTTTGGGTCTAAACAGTAACAGGTCAGGTTGAACAATACTGCACAATGTTGGTCGGGCTGAATGTGCTGACTACAGTAATGGGCTTAACCCGAATTGGCTTTAGGTCCACTGGACTGAAACGGCTCAGCCCAAGATGCGAATAGTCATCGTAGGATGACGTGTGGCCGATCCAGATTGTGCCACACCGCCACCCGGCCCAAATCCCCACCGTCACCCTCTTCTCTCTCTGCTCAGGACCCACCTGTCGGCACCCTTTCTTCTCTCTCTGCGCCTGAGCCCTACCTGTCAGGCCTTCTTCCCCGCGTCCTTCTTCTTCCTCGTGCAACAATCACCAAAGCGGAAGAAGCCCACTGAGCCTGCTCACAGGCAAACGACAGTAAGACGCGGCTTACTCGTCCTGATTTTCACCGTAGTCAAAGTCGTCTTTCTCTATGTGGAGATAGCAAAGTGACTATAAACTTGTACTCCGCAAGTCACATGGAGAAATGCAACATAATGATAAAGGCAATAAAGGAAGGCATATAGGGTTATTTGAGCATAAAACAACATTTAAAGAAACACAATAAATAGATTGGAAATTGCTGAATTTAATACAATAAGTAAAAACAGTAGTTGTAAATGAAATTAATACCGTTAGTGCAGGCTCCGACCAAACACTAACCTAACCACGGGCATCCCACCTGGACCATCTTTTCCAAAAGATCTCGTGTGGATTCCATCCATCCATACGCTTTCAATCTCTTATGGATTCTATCTATTCATAAGGTTTTCATAAATCATTTTAAAAAATAAAATCTAATCCATGAAAAACTTTACTCAGTATGCCCATGATTGTGGGCACGACTATTTAGGATAGATTATACACTCTGCAGAGGTTGTACAGCTTTACCCACAAGACATGATCATCCCGTATTGCCACCGGATTAACACACTTCCTTAGGTGCGCGGTGAGGAGATCATGACAAGGCCTTTACAATGCAAAGTCTTCAACATGGCCAAATCAACACTAAGAAACGACATGGAGGCCCGAAATTAAATGTAGCAGCAATGGATTTAATCCAGACCGTCGGCTAAGAAACGACTTAGGGAAAAATAGCAAATAAAGTCTAAAAATTCCAGAAAAATTCACAGAAATTCTTGTAGATGTTTTCGACTTAGGGAAAATATTTCTAACTTAAAGTTGGTCTTTTAATTTTACAAAAATACTTTTTAGCTTTGAAATTAATTTTTAAAATCCAGAAAAACACATAAAATACAGATAAAAGCTAAATGCTTTTAAAATAATTAATTTTAAATAGGATTTTATAGAAATTCAAAATATCTTTAATTAATAATATTTTATGATTTAGTTAAATTACTTTTAAGAAGAGCCTTTTTAAAAGCTGAAAATAGGCAAAAATAAAATCTTAAAAATTGAAGTAACCAAATAACACTTGATTTTTATTTTTTTACTGAAATAAACAGCTGGGTTGTTACAGGTGAAACCTTAGTGTTAACTTGGCCAGGTTGAAGGCTTTGCATTGTAAAGGCCTTGTCCTTATCTCTCCGTCACTCATATAAGGAAGTGCGTTAATCGCGTGGCAATATAGGATGATCATGTCTTATGAGTAAAGCTGTACAACCTCTGCAGAGTGTATAATCTATCCTGGATAGCCGTGACCACGGTCATAGGCAAACTAAGTAAAGTTTTTCATGGATTAGATTTTGTTTTTCAAAATGGTTTACGAAAAGCTTATGGATGGATGGAATCTATGAGAGATTGAAAGCATATGGATGGATGGAATCTATATGAGATCTTTTGGAAAAGATGGTTCGGGTGGGATGCCCGTGGTTACCTATGGGGGATGGACTTGCACTAACGGTATTAATTTCATCTACAATTACTATTTTTATTTACTGTATTAAATTCAACAATTTTCAATCTATTTACTGTATTTCTTTAAATATTATTTTATATACAAATAATCCTATATGCCTTTCTTTGTTGCCTCTATCATTATGTTCCATTCTTCTGTGTGACCTGCGGAGTACAAGTTTGTACTCACCTTGCTATATCTACATAGAGAAAGACGACTTCAACTACAATGAAGATCTGGACGAGTAGGCCGCGTCTTACTGTCGTTTGCCTGTGGGCAGGCTTGTTGGGCTTCTTTTGCTTCAGTGTTTATCTTTCGCTGCTTATGTTTAAATTTGGCCTATTGGCCATGGATGTAAACTTTGGCAATCATGCTCACATTTAGTTAATAAATATCATTATAATTGATATTTATCTTTGTTGTCCACTGTGTGCACTAGTTGATCCTGGACTAGTGCGATTTACACAGAGGATCTAGGAGTTGTTGCTCCGGGGTCCGACAACCGCACCGATGAGGTGCTAGGGCTGGAGGAGGTGGCGCGGCTATGGATGCAAAGAAGGGGAGGGGGTCACATGCTGAGGTCCAAACAACAACTGGGACCTATGCGAAGGACGGAGGGGAAAGGGGTTGAAGCGGTGGCCCGGTATGTGTAATGGTGCCTAAGGGGAGGGAGCGAGGGCGAGCAGACTAGATCTAGGGGAGGGAGGCACACCGCACACTAGGGGGGACCCTAGTGTCGAGAAAGTTTAGGATGGGTTTTGTCAGTGGGGTGGGAGACGAGGTAGGGAAATCAAATGGCCAAAAAAGCTCAGCCATTTGGATTGGCTCACGGCTTTGGTGGGCCAAAGCCTAAACCATAAGCCGGACGAAAAGCCCTTCCGAATGCGCGCGATAACTTGTGCAACACTGATCACTAGAGCTCTCCTGACACTTGCCAATAAGTTATAGTCCGTCTAACTGGTAACGTGGCTAGTTTTTCAACCAAAATCTGGGCTTTTCTACTTGTACGGGTAGGGTTCTATTTAAAATGCAAGAATTTGTTTGATTTTAAACTATTTAGTGTGAAATTTGTGTATTACCCGCCCCGCTTATTTTGGTTTGAGGTTCTGACTTCTGTCTTATTTTTCACTATTCATAAATTTCGTTTTTCTAAAATCTTGGCTTTTTTAGCTTTTTGCCGGTTCTTTTTTCCCGTATTCGTCTACGTTGTCTGTGATGAGCTAACATATTTTTTCTATTTTAAATTTTTTTAAATTTAATTAAGCCAAATAAATTATCTTCAGCTATAGAGTAATTTCAACTAGCTATAGTATAATTTTAATCATAAGTCATTACTAACTATAGTATAATTTTAATCATAAGTCTCGATTGGGCAGTGCTTGGCTAGGGTTTCATGGACCAAACGGCAGCGCGGTAGAGGGTGTGGGGCGGAGGTCATGCGGATCGGGACTTATCTTCTTCACAGCCGTACATGGGGGCAAAATGATCATCCTAATGTCAAAATACAGTACAATACGGATTAGTATACTTAAGAGGTACTAAATAGTATAAAAAGGGCATTTTCTCAACAAAACACTCTAAAGGAGGGTATATTATCAATTAGGATCTAAAGGAGGGTATATTTTAGATTTCCATCTAGTTGGAGGGCATATTCTCAATTTTCTCTTTTATAGAGGATGCTTCACTCATCGTTGTATGGAGCTCTGGAATACCCACTCCAAACATCTTGAGTTTCTAAGTTTGTGACTTATGGATTTTCATTCTTTTCTTGTTTTTTGGTTTTTCTGACTTTTTCTTTTTTTTCTTTTTTTCTTTACATTATTTGTATTGATATAACCTTTTTTCTATTTTTCTATTTAATTATGTATAATAAACTAGCAATAGTATAGTACAAAATAAGTCATAGGTTCTAACTTATAACTCACAAGAAGCGTTCCGCAACGAGGTTCCGAATGCATATGGACAATTAACGTGTAAGACACCCCACTTGCGAACGCACAAAACGAGTGACAATTATCTTTGCTTTCCTTTTATTCTCTTTTAAAATAAGCTGCAGAACATTGGTTTTCTTTAGTGGTGATTATTTGGGCTTCAGCTTTTAGCTTCCGATTTATTTTTCACTATTCATAAATTTCGTCTTTTTCTGAACTTTTAGCTTTTTATGAGCTTTTTTGCCGGTTCTTCTTTTCCGTATTTGTTTGCATTATACGTAATGGGCTAACATATTTTTTTAATTTTTTTAAATTTAATTATGCTAAATAAGCCTCTGTCAGTTATATTATTTTGCAGCCAGCTATAATGTTTTTCAACTATAAATAAAAAAAGAAACCCAAATGATCACCACCATTAGACTGAACTGTTTACCTTCTTAGAAGATATCGCACGAAACCGTCCAATTCCACGAGAATCGAAGAACAAAATTCCAACATAACAGACCCTAAAAGTTGTTGACTCAGTTGGCATTGCAACGCTCCTGGCAATCACGACAAGACAGCTTAAACATTCATCCCCTCCCTGGAGAAAAAGACACCACCACAAGAAATCTCGCGCGATCTACACCTTGTCCCGGCGAGGTTCGATGCATCATCCCATAGCGGTCCACCCGTCAACTCGCGCGACGTCCACCGCTCCAGCTGCAAGCGGGGCCCACGTGTAAGAGGCGGAAGGAGGCGCCGTTGCGCCAAATGCTCCGCACCGAATCCCACACGTCAGCACACACACACACAGCCCCCCGGGGGCCGACCTGGCTACTTCCTCCTCTCCGAATTTACTATCTGTTTCTTGCTTTCTTTACGAGTGGTAATTTACTATTTTGTTTCTTGCGTTCGTTTCGAGTGATCATGGAAGCATCCAAGGGCGGCTTAGCCTGCTTTACCAAGTTTTCATTAGCGTCTTAATCCCCTTCCTTTTGTACCGGCACTCATTTCTGTGTGTGTTTATTGGCAGTGGCCACCAACCAGGCGAAAAGGGGAGAGAAATCTCGGAGAGGTAAACCCCCTGCTGCTAGGTTTGACACCCGCTTTTGTTTCCACCCAGATTCTGCCAAGATTGGCCGCAATCCATGCTCTTCCTGATACGAGTGTGTGGCGCCGGCCTGAGAATCCCACCTTAATTCTGGATCAACCTCGCTATGCTTTCGCCTCTGTTCGTGGTTAGTCCCCTTTCTTGATCCCCCCCTTCTTTAGTCGTTTGTGCTGGAAGAGGCCGAAATTATTTCGTGGTCAAGAATGTGGGATTTCGCGTGGGCTGATCTGATTTCGGGTTGATTTTTCTGCCTAGGATTCTCCCTTTCCCGGCTCCTTTCTGTTCTTGGCCTTGCTATACTTGCCGTGCTACAGATTGCAACAGCTATCGCTGTGCTAACCCCCCCTTCCCAGAAAAGCTGTAAGCTTTGGCTATTTCTGCTTTTCTCTACAAACTGTCCAAGAAAAGCGCACCTTTTGGCAGATATCCCAAGAGTTTGGTGAGGTTTCCAGGCGCAGTTCTTGTGAGCGCCGCCAGAGGCTGGAATTTGGGGGAAGCTTAGTCTTTTGGTGTTCTGTTCGGAGATGGAGGGGAATTTGCCGCCAAGAACCTTGATCCCCGGAGCCCCTTTCGGTATGGAGGCGTCGATGCAGTCGCACCAGCAGCCGTTCCACTTCGCCCAGCCGCAGCTTCACCAGGGTATGTTCCTCGTCCCCGCAACGAATCCGATGCAGGATTTGGGCAATGTGGTCAAGGCCTCGCTGAGCGACGACGAGGATGCGGACGACGGGCACCACCATGACCGCGGCGGCAAGGCGGCCTCCCAGTGGCACCGGGTGAAGTGGACCAGCGACATGGTAAAGCTGCTCGTGTCGGCCGTGTCGTACATCGACGAGGACGTCGAGATGGACTACGACACGAGCAGCGGGAGGAGGAAGCACGCCATGCTCAAGAGGAAGGGCAAGTGGAAGCTGGTCTCCACGGTGATGACCCGTAAGGGACTTGCGGTGTCGCCGCAGCAGTGCGAGGATAAGTTCAATGATCTGAACAAGAGGTACAAGAGGCTGACTGAGATTCTCGGCCGGGGTACGACCTGCCAGATAGTCGAGAACCCTTTGCTTCTCGAAGGGATCAGCCTCTCGGGAAAGCTCAAGGAGGAGGCTAGGAAGCTTCTGAGCTCAAAGCATCTGCACTATGAGGAGATGTGCTCATACCACAACCGGAACCGGTTGTGTCTACTTGATGATCCGGGCCTTCAGAAGTCGCTGCGTTCAGCGCTTAGGAGTAGAGATGAGCCTGGAAAGAAGAGCTCATTTGGTTATGATGAGGAGGATGATCAGATGATGCTTTCTGATGACGACGATGAAGATGACGAATTCAATGATGACATAGAGGTTAGTGCTGAAGATCATCATCACAGAAGTCATGGTGCAAAGAGGCTGAAGCTTGATCATGAGGAGGCACAGTTTGGGTCTCATCTGTCAGAAGTTGCTGCTATTGACATGAACAAAATATTCTTTGAGGGATTGGGTGGTCCATCTGCTGAGAAGAATCCACCTGGTATGCATGAGATTGAAATCGAGAAACATCGTCTGAAGATAAAAGCTCAGATGCTGAAAATTGAGCAACGGCATTTCAAGTGGCTGAGGTTCAGCAAGGAGAAGGACAGGGAATTGCAGATGATGAGGCTGGAGAACGAAAAGATGAGGTTGGAGAATGAGAGGTTGGAGCTGGAGCTGAAGCTTAAAGAAATAGAGATGGGTATCAAACCGAAGAAGATTTAGTGATTGAAGACTGTGATTGAAGACTGGAAATGATAGAACTAGAAAGCCCAGAATTGCCAGTAATCCTTTTGTCTGTTGCAGGAGCTTAGAGATTTAGGGTCTTCTATATAAATTGATCCGTGCCCCTTGATTAAATTTTATGCTAACTGCATATCGGTTAAGTGAATGACTATTCCAGTTGTTTAGTGTTTACAGTTGGTACCGTTTGACCTCTCAATAGGATGATACTTATATGCTAATGTTGTCATTCTATAGTTCTACTGTTATGTCACTGCAGTTGTTTGTGTGTTGCTATTGACCTCTCGGTCTGTTTTGTTTTGTTTGCTACTGTTGTCATTCTAATGACATCTATGTACAATTTTTTTGGTGTCTGTCCTGGTCCGTACCACAAGTGTGCTATAACATGTTGAGGCATTGACTCAATGTGCTTGTGGAACATCAGTGTTGACATCAGTATCACTGAAGATCGAGTTCGTTACCTTCACCATGTTTTCCAGGTTGATTTGATCTAAGGTGGTGCGAAGTTGCAGATTTTTTTTCACAGATTTTTGGGATAGCATCAGTTGGACACTGTACTTATATCAACCATCTTTCTGGACTAGAATACAAGACTAGTAGTACCAGCTATTCAGCTTTGTAAGCTACCATTTGAGCTGGTTCTGCATTTGTTTTGGCAACCGGCGGACTACAACTCTTGTCATGCATTCTGTCTCCTGTCCTTGGCTATGTGTTTAGATTGATTGATGTGTGAGTAGTGTTTTTGTATGTAATAGGTTGGTTCTGGTTTGTGATGTGGTAGGCAGATTGCCTGGTTTTGTCGCAAAGGGATAAATCGTTGCTGTCTTTCAGGTCCAACTACTGCTTTCTTCGGCCATCAAAAGACATTGCGATGTGTGCCTAGAGGACCCGAAATGTTCCAGAAAATGGTAAGCAGTACAGATGGTGGTGATGAATGCTTTTCATTGTTGCAGGCAAAATGTCTCTCAAAAAAGGGGTTGTTAAATGTCTCAAGGAGGAAGCTGAGTTGCTAAGCATTGTTTTCAGTTTTGTATCTCTATTTTGCCGGCGGCGGAACCTCAGAAAATGCCAATTTCTTATCGTCCAGAAAAAGTGAAGTTATGCTTGTCATAAATAAACTGCTAGTACTTGTTACTGTTAGAAGTGTCTTTCCTATCAAGTATCAATTGAGAATGATAATGATGCTTTATTTATACCCATTTGCATCAACGACCAAACATGCCATGCTGAGGTGTGTAATCATATCAGGCAGGAGGTTCTCATATCCAGATGCATGCATGATCGCAATGAAACTAACAAAGAACACCACTTTTTGTACTTAATCATGTCAGGAGGGCCACGGCCGGATGCACGAATGCCATGAAATTAACAAGAATGAGAGGCACCATCTTTTGCATATGGAAAATTCAGAGAGGGCAAGGCCTAGGGGGTGTGTCAGCCTGTCAGGAAACTCTGGGGCCTGCCCTGCAGATGCCCAGCAGGCAGCAGTACAATCTGGGAGGAGGAGAAGAGAAGATGACACAACCTGAACCGCCATCTCAAAGTTCAAACGCACTCCATAACGTCCGGTCTCAAAAGCATTTCTTCAGAGTACCCAATGTGTATGCCTTTTCGGTGTATCCCAATTGCATAGGCAAACTGATACTAGTATCAGTCCATGGCCTCCAATGGAAACAGCACCCATCATTAGTTGCAGTAATGGAGAAGGTGAGTGGATGAATGAACGAATGAGAAGTGTGGTTAGCATGGTTGCTCCTTGCTAATCCTCATGACTGAAAACTGCTAGTTCTTACGTAGTACACACCGTATGGTATGCTACGGTGATTTATGCACCGTATGGTATCATGGATGTAGATATGCACTTGAGACGCTGCCGGGGCCTGTGCCTCAGGACGTTTTGTCGGAGGGGCATGACTGCTAGTGTCTTGTTTGCATTTCTCGGCCTCGATGACTGTTACGGGGTGCTCATCTAGGATTTTTGAAGCCCAAGCTTATAGTTTTTTGGTATTGTAGCAGTTTTTATATATAGTAGTTACGGGTAACTTTTCAACATAATTAATTTTAAAAAAAATTAAAAAAATAAAAAAGTTATATCATTAAGTACAATGCAAATAAATAAGGGAAAAAAGAACACAAAAAAGCCTAAAAATTTACACTTGCTTGAGCAAAACAATGGGAGTTCCCTGGTAGTAATGTCCAAAGATAACCAGTTAAAACTTGCAGTTCTGTAGTTTTGATCCTTCTTGTTTCCAGCTAAAAATTTACATCATGAATCTCCAATTATCCATTTCTTCATTTGTGATTTCTCTTTTCATTCTTCTAGCAGTAGCAACCAATGTTGGGAACTAATTTTTTTAACCACCTATATACATCAAAACAATAGCATCAAATGTGGCTTTGATTTTATATGAATATACATATATAAATCCGTTATTAAAAACAGAAAAACCATTTACAAGGCTGAGTACAAGGCTGATTCCTGTATAATCACTACAAGGTAAGGTGACCGAGCGAGTACTGGTTACCAAGTTTTAGAACCTTGGTTCTCACCAAGTGTGACATCATCCTTGGTCAGTTCCTCCTCGGGGTGATCGGAGATTACTTCTCCAATCCTTGCACCTCCTTAGAGGGTCGAGTTTCCTCGACTACTAGAGTACTTGTTTCCACTGATGTCGTGGAAGTCTTGGGGGCGACCACTAGGTCCTGGACCTTCTCGGCCGCAATCACCTCAGTGCTCCAACTAGTGGACCGGTTGCAACTGTAGGTTTCATAGTCGTGGTTCCACCAATCAGTAGGTCCTCCTTATCTCTTGCTGTCTCATTGACAGAGATAAGTTCAGTGGTGAATCCCTTCATCTAAGAAATGCTTTTCTCATCGGTGCAATTTGTTCATTCTATGTACAAGAAGGAGTTGGTTTATAAGAAAAACTCTCAGGATCATAGTAAAAACCTACCTCCGAGGGAATTTTTGTCTTCTCCTTAGGCACTCGAATGGTTGGAGGAGCATGAGACAATCTCAACACCCCATACAACTTCTTGATGATTCGTTATCTCTTGGGGGTCGAAGCAACCTCCTCTATGCTCTTCGCTGGCTTAGAGCCATATGTCCTAATCATCTGTATATACCAAGGATGTTACGATATACCAGTCAAAAAAAGTAAAATTTGGGTGAAGGAAATCGTTTGTTACCTTAAGTCTTTTGATTATATCCTTCGGATAGGTAACTACTAGGATCAGAGGAATTCCCTCCTTCTGCTCGGGTTCTCCTTTGCAGATTACCTTTACCCTCTCTTTTATTTTGGAAGGGGATAAGGCTACAAAATTAAAACAAAAGGAGATTTTTGAATAAAAAATGTACCAAACAAAAGATGATTCAATTGATTGGAGTTCTCGATGTATACCTTCGATGGATTCCCTGGTCAAATCTTTTGCACCTTCATAGCATAGCATGATATGGTTGCGTGATTTCAAGGGACTAATTCGGCGCATGGAGAAATCCTTCATCACGTACCATGAAGTTAGCCCCTTGTCCTTAGATACACGATAGCATCAATCCATTGCTGTATTTTCCCTCCTTCGAAGAAGACCTCCATTTCGAACTCTCCACTACTATCCGTCCCGCGAAGGATAGGCTATCTTATTTGTTGAGTGTCATGTAGAACCAGAGCTTCTTCCATGATGACTACGAAGATTTGAAGTACATCATCATGTAATTGCTTGCCTTCCCATCGTGAAGGTGCAGAGAGCAATTCCTAGGTGATATTGCTACCTTTTTCGCTCTCCCGATCATCTTGTATTAGTATCTGAAGAGTTCCAAGTTCACCAGAATCCCCAGATACACCTCGCACAGGTAGATGAAGATACTGATATTTGCGATCGAGTTGGGAGCAAGGTTCACCAACTCAATCTCGTAAATTTAAGCAACTCTGACAGGAAGGGGTGCATCTACAACCTAAATCTGCACTCCACATATGCCCAGAAGATGGGAATCTTGCTGTCGTTACTGCTCGAAAAGTTCTCCCCATCGCCGACCTCCAGGGGATCAGAACCTTATCATGAATTAATCCTACATCTTCTAGGGCCGTCAATCTCTTTGATCCCAGTTTGGATGCTAGCCAATTGGTAATCAATTCAGACATTTTCAATTGAAATGGCTGAGATCTAAATATAGATTAAAGGGGTTAAAAGCCAAAGTCGGAGGACATTAGGGTGGAGAGGCAGGGAAATTGAAGAATGCAGAAGGTTTTCGCTGGAAAGTGTGAAGCCAATAGGTACTATGCTGATTTTTATAGGGTTTTTCCAACCGCCAAAAACAGTGGTTACAGGATTTGTGCCCAATGGGTAGAAAATCTTTCAGTTTTTCTGGTTGGCTTTCTTATCCTTAAGTGAATAAAAACTTCCTCTTTACTCTTGTTAAATAATATTCTTTGACTTGAATTCCAATAAAAAAGTTCAAGTTATAAATTCACTTCAAGTTCGGCTTTAATACTCAATTAAGGCCTCAAAATCAATATGATCGTAAACTTCCATAGACCATTGCCCAAGTACCCCTGGTTGGAAGGTCAATGTAGGTCAATGTATATTCACCTGACTAGGTGCCACTCGGAGATCTCATGAACTGGTATGAGAGCCTGCCTCTAGGTAATTCCTCCCGTGCAGTGGATAAAGCACGTTCTTTATCCCCTCCTAACCGCACGACGACTCGGCATTACGTCTCTAATGACAACTGTCTTGCAGTTGTCCCCATGATTCTCTCCCACTGACAATAACTGAAGATCAGATATTGTTAGGTTTCTCTCGCTGACAGCAACTGTCCACTTGACCAGATGGAATGAATCGACAAAGCGCCTACTCACATAGATAACTGACACCCCTTCGGCGTTATTTAAGGTTCGATAAGAGAAGACAAACTACGGAACTCCAAGAGGAAGAAAAACAACTCAAACATAGATAGATTCTAGATAATCAAGCAAGATCTCCTGAGCTGATAGAAGATTATAGAGATAAGAAATAGCATTTTATGGCTAGTAGCCTTCCTATGTAATCTCTTATCGAGAGCATTTTGTAACCAGTTCATAGCAATAAAGATCATCTCTATTCTCATCCTAAATCCTTCTTAGGGACTTATATTTTTCTCACAATTTGTAAGATCGGCAATTTGCTCATCGACAGTATTGAAGAGCATGATTCTCCTAATATCATCCAACAAGATTGATTAAATCACACAATGAATAGCTTAAAGTGAAAATTTCCACAAAGCCAGATATCTCTGTGGATTAAATTTTTAACCGAAATAGACATGTTTCAATATTTCATTCCTCACCACAGCTAAGAGCAACCAAGCACAAAAGCTTACCAACACTAACAGGGCAAGCAAACAGGAAAAATATCCAAAATACCTTCGATAATATGGTCGATTGCCTTAACCATATCACTAAGCATCTTAGTACCAAGAAATTATCCTCCTTTTACGGCCTTTGGCCAATGAAAGATATTGTGGTACACGAGCTTTTCAGACCTGGCCTGACCGGTAACAAGCATACCTCTCATACAGACTCTAAACCAAAAGGATGGCTTCGCAAAAGATTAATGCCGTACGCAATTTCCTACTAGTAATTTACATTATAAGGTTTAATTGCACTTGAAGCCCAATCCACAAATCCCCCAGTTACTCTCCCTGTGCATGTGATGAAACTTATGCGGTGATTGGGGCCAAAAAGCATATCATACACTAACCATATAACCGGCGACAACCTAGAATCCACAAATCCGAGGCCCTAACCGCCGCAACACATAAACAAAATCCCTATTCGGACCGTAACGCCGAAATAAATTTTGCGAAAATTAACCGGGGAAGGAACCTGGACCATGGTGAGGGCATAGGTGATGTAGGCCTGTTCATTTTAGGCTTTTGGCTACAAGTAATGATTTTTAACTGAAAATAAATAGTAATGGCTGAAAAGAGTGATTTTTAGTAAAAGGATACGAACGGTGGAGAAAATAAGAGAGGTGCATACCAGGGGCGGATCCGCAGGGTATACCGGGTGGGCCACGGCATACCCTGGGGCCAGCTAACTGAGTACTCCACAGGATACGTACATCCCAGCCGATCCAGTCAATTCGTCGGTTCGTCTGCCGCACGCGCTGCTGGTTAACGATGCACGAGAATCGAATCGAGATATGTACGTCCCTCATCTGGCTCCTTAATTGATCGGTGCCGGCTCGTTAACCAAGCCAGCACGGTCGCGCTTCTGTCCCCGCTCTTTGACGATCTTTCTTCGCCGGAGCACGGGCAGGCCTGAGAACCTCCCGAACTTGGAGAAGACAAATCCAACCGGTTGGCGACTTCCAACCCCTGGGACCACCACGAAGATCATGCAGTGGGCTTTGTCACTTCTTTCTTGGCCAACAATCAGTTAATACAGTATGTAGTTACAGGTTGGTTTCAGCAGGGTTTTTTTTAAGACTGGTTTCAGCAGTTTGCTTTCCATCTTTCCAGGGCTTGTAGAAATCAGCAGCTTCGTCACTAGTGCATATTTGTTTTTTTATAACTGATGGAATGGATCAGCTCCTCTTGAAGATTGAATTGACGTGCAGATCCTCCCTCACAGTGTTGACGTCTTGGAATTGTTCAGTTATGAAGAGAAGCGGAGACATTGCATCTCTTTTTCAGAAACATGCAGCCAAGAAGGCGGCGGCTGCTGCTTCAAATCCTGCCCCATCTCCGGTTGAAACTGTGGCGGAAAAGCAAACTCAAGAGCAAGAGAGAGTAATTGATGAAATTGTGAATCCTATGCCCCCGCCCCCGCCGCCGGTTTATGACATCAATCGCCTTCCGCATGATCCAGGTGAAAGGCAGCCCATTGAAAGTTATTCTGTTAATGATCAAGATGCAATTCGAAGAGCATATATTATTAAAGGTCCATTCCAACCTTATACACATGATTTTCCAAAAAGAAAAATTGGAGATAGAGATCGTCAATTCAATTTTGTATGGTTTCATAAACATGAGGAGTGGTTGAATATAGTATCAAGAAGGATTCTGTGTTTTGCTTTATATGCTACTTGTTTAAGAAGGGTACCGAGTCAGATAAATTTACTGTTGGTGGCTGGAGAAATTGGAATATAGGAGAGAAAGCACTTGTCAAACATCTGGGTTCTAAGGCACATAATGCAGCTCAAGAGAAATACATTGGCTTTAAGAATCCCAAGGTAGCAATTGATTATCACATTGAGAAGTGGACTGATGAGGATCTTCGTCTTTACAAGAAAAGGTTGACTTATTCACTTAGATGTATCAAGTTTCTTTTGCATCAAGGATTGGCATTCCGTGGACATGATTGAAGTGAAGAGTCTAGCAACAGAGGGAACTTCCTTGAACTTTTGAAGTTTCTTGCAGGAAACAGTGAAGAAGTGAGCAAGTATGTTTTGAACAATGTTTCAGGGTTGCACCTTAACTAGCCCAACGATACAAAAGCAAATCATTCACTGTTGTGCCATAGAAACTAGAAAGAAAATAATTGAAGAACTTGGCGATGAGCCCTATGCAATTTTAGCTGATGAGTCTAGTGACATATCACATAAAGAACAACTAGCTCTTTGCTTGTGTTATGTTGATGAATTGGGAAGGCCATGTGAGCACTTTATTGGAGTTGTTTATGTAGATGATACTACCTCTTTATCACTTAAGGATGTAATTGAAACTTTACTTGTTAGTCATGGCTTGACTATGGCTCAAATCCGTGGTCAGGATTATGATGGGGCTAGCAACATGAAAGGAGATATTAAAGAGCTGAAAACATTGATCATGCAAGAGTCACCTTCTGCTTATTATATCCATTGTTTTGCATATCAACTCCAACTAGTTCTTGTTGCTATTGCTAAGGGCAATACTGATTGTGTGAGTTTTTTATCAAATATCTCTCCTGTTGAATATTGTTGGAGTTTCTTGTATGCGTCATGGCATGCTTTGAAATGCTAGGCTTGAGAATATCAAGAAAGCACTTGATTGTGGTGAACTTGAATCTGGGAGTGGATTAAATCAAGAGATGGGTTTGCCTAGGCCTGGTGGGGCTCGGTGGGCTCTCATTACAAAACTGTATGCAATATCATTATTATGTATTCCACAATCCATGATGCACTCATGCATAGATCTTGGTGATGATATTGCACATAAGGCCGATTGGACAAAAATATATTTTGTGCTTGGAGCATTTAAGACCTTTGAGTTCGTTTTCTTTGCACACTTAATGTTTGTTATTCTTGGATACACAAATAAATTATCTGAGTGCATGCAAAGAAGGGAGCAAGATATTCTTAATGTAATCTCACTTGTTAATGTGGCAAAGAATAGAATGCAACAATTGAGGTCTAATGGTTGGGATAAGTTACTTGAGAGGATCACTTCGTTTTGTGATAAACATGGTGTTGAAGTTCCTGCTATGGACGATGATTATGTGCCTTATGGGAAATCAACAAGGTACGCTCGTGCTCGAAACTAAACAAATGATGATCACTTCAGAAGAGAAGTATATATTGGTGTCATTGATCAAATTAGCCAAGAGCTTGATAATCGGTTTGATGAGGTTAATATGGAGTTGCTCTCTTGTATGTCGGCCTTCAATCCTTCCAACTCATTTGCTTCTTTCGATGCATAGAAGGTACGTAGACTAGCTGAGTTCTACCCTAAAGAGTTCTCGAGCACTTATTTGCTAAAACTTGAATTACAACTTGGTAATTATATTGATGACATGAGACAAGCTAATAGCTTCAAAGATCTAGACAATCTTGTTGATCTCTCAGTTAAACGTGTTGAAACAAAGAGGCATAAAGTGTATGATATGATTTACATGCTTCTCAAATTGGTTTTACTTCTACCAGTGGCAACAGCAAGTGTTGAAAGGACTTTTTCTACAATGGTTTTAGTGAAAACAAAGTTAAGAAATAAGATGGGTGATAGTCTTTGGGATGATTGTCTAGTCACATTCATTGAGCGGGATATTTTCTTTGAAGTGGATGAAGATGATATAATCAAGACTTTCATGTCCTTTAGAAAGCGTAGGCCAAAAAGTTAGGCAAGTAGTATTGTAAGTCTCTTTTATGTATATTTGAGACTATTAGTATGGTGTTTGAACTATTTATATTGTAATTTGTGCAAGTTTCCAACTTAATCCTTGAATTGAAGACTTATCATATTATTTAGTGCTTGTATACCGAATTACGGTGCAAATTTTACAATTATCTACCTAATTGGCAAATGGTTTTACCGAATTGCATATGAAAATTTTGGTGCGGTATACCCTTTGGTAAAATCCTGGGTCCGCCACTGGTGTATATGTGAGAGAAGTGGGGTACGTGATGCGTCCGTCACCCCTATGTCCTATCTCCGGAATGAAAGAAGTGAGAAAACTACTTTGAAAAGATAGATGTTTATAGTGGTATGACATGCCCGTGGTTGCTGAGCGCAGCCCTGCGCGGTGATGCGTATCTCGTTGGCGTCGATGGGCGCCTCCTCCCGCTGCTTCCCCACCTCCCGGAACCGATCCATCACCACTGGGAACCCTACCGAATCTCTCGCGGAAGATGAACTAGGGTTCTCACGCTCGAATCGAGAGCTGGTCTCGCGGAGAAAGGAAATAAATTCAATTTTGGCTAGAGTTTTGGTTGGGTGAGACACTTGAGGCCCGGCCCGAATCGATGTTCTAAGGGTTGTAGCTTGCGCTTGAATGAGTTGACAAATTCATTCCCAAACTATAATTCATGTATGATTTTTCTGAAATGTTAAGATCTAGATTTACATGAAGACTTCATTACTACATATGCCTAATCAAAGCATGTGCACCAATTCAAAATTATAAGCATTTTCTCAAACCAAACCTTCTAAAATTACTATAGCGACGGTCTACAAATTTACCAGAAATCAATACTATGAACTAAAACTAGAAAATTCAACGGTAGATTTAGAAAACCTATTACACAAACAAGTGAACAACTGAGCAAATTTTGTGCGTGTAGGCCACATGGTCCCCTCATGATTAGATTTTCAAGCGTCCTCATCAGCGCATTCCGTCATGTTCGGCTTAGTGCTTCACCCTTTATGCCATGTTTGGAGTGCAAGAGTTTTGCAAAATAATAATAATAATAATAATAATAATAATAATAATAATAATAATAATAATAATAATAATAATAATAATAATAATAATAAGCAAGAAGGGGTGCAACTGTTACCACAAAAAAGGGATAATCATAGGGAATTCCAACTTCCAAAAAACAGTACATTTTTTTCCCATAATACGTACAAATGGTAAGAGAGGCGTGAAACGAGCCAGATATGGACGCGTGAAGCGAGCCATCATGCATGGGCCCGGCTGCATGATATGAGAACTACAGTGACGTTATATATACCCTTCGATTCGTACACATTCCGGAGCTCATCAAACAGCACGAACACTTGGCGTTTTTTCTAGAGCTCTAGACATCATCGTCAGCTGCATCGATCTCAACAATTAGCTCGTCGACGGCGACTGTAACCACCACGAACATGGAGGCCCAGAACCAAGAGGTGGCCGCCCTGGTGCGAAAGATCACCGGCCTCCACGCCGCCATCTCCAAGCTGCCGTCGCTGAGCCCGTCTCCCGACGCGGACGCGCTGTTTACCGCCCTCGTCGCCGCGTGCGTCCCACCGAGCCCCGTCGATGTGTCCAAGCTGGGCCCGGAGGCCCGGAGGATGCGGGAGGAGCTCGTCCACCTCTGCTCCGACGCCGAGGCGCGGCTCGAGGCGCACTACGCCGACGCGCTCGCCGCCCTCGACGACCCGCTCGACCACCTCGCCCGCTTCCCGTACTACGGCAGCTACGTCGGGCAGAGTGAGCTGGAGCACGGGCTCCTGGCACGCTACGTGCTGCCCGGCCTCGCTGCGCCGGCGCGCGTCGCGTTTCTCGGGTCGGGCGCGATGCCGCTCAGCTCGCTCCTGCTCGCCGCGCGCCACATGCCGGGCGCGGTCTTCGACAACTACGACCGGTGCGGCGCGGCCAACGACAGGGCGAGGAGGCTGGTTCGCGCCGACGGCGACGACAAGGGCGGCGTGGGCGCGCGCATGTCATTCCGCACGGCCGACGTCGCAGACCTGACGCACGAGCTCGCCGCATACGACGTGGTCTTCCTGGCGGCGCCCGTCGGCGTGGCTGCGGAGGAGAAGGTCCGGGTGATAGTGCACCTGGCCAGGCACATGGCGGCCGGCGCGGCCCTCGTCGTGCGGAGCGCGCACGGGGCGCGAGGGTTCCTGTGCCCCGTCGTGGACCCCGAGGACGTCGGACGGGGCGGGTTCGACGTGCTGGCCGTCTACCGCCCCGATGACGACGAGGTGATCAACTCTGTCATCGTCGCGAGTAAGGCGGCGGACGGACGCCGCCGGAACGGGCATGCGCTGCCGGTGGTGAGCCCGCCGTGCAGGAGATGGAAAGCGGAGGCGGCGCGCTCCGGGAGAGGGAGGAGACGGCCACCAATGAGCTGTCATCTTGACGCGTTGGACGAAATGCGGAGACGCGCATGATGACTGATTGTCAGTTGTTGTTTGATCACTACAATCTCTCGTGGTACCAAGGAATACTTGGTGATTGTCATCACTATAAGGTTTATGTGTTACAATAGAATACTAAAAGAAAATAATATATATCATCAAGCATGATATCCTAAATACGAAAAGAAAAGAATATATATCATCAAGCATGATCCTAAACCAGACAATGAATAAACATCAATTTTATCTTACATAGTCAAGTGCCTGTGCATTGCAACGGAACCCAAACTATCAAACTACAAACAAAAAGCTTTGGCTCAACATTACATGGATTTTAGACAATTTGCATACGCAGCTGGATCCATGACCTGAAATTTTAATTATTGTATTTTTGAGCAAGATAGATAAACCTCATGTCAAAAAGAAGAAAAAGGAGAAATCTATAGCACAACCGCACTTGAATTGGATTGAAACAAACAAAGGTAACGCCATTTATTTTGCTTCAAAAATAGTAGTTTTTTTAGATGAAGGGCTCAGTGCTTATACTGAAAGCAAATATAAAGTGTCTTATAAGTTACAACTGTCTGAGGTTACCAGCAACATGCAGCACTCAATCCAAAGGTAACATATAATACAACTACTAAACCTATAAGCAGCATAGATGACATAAAAGCCCACTACGAGAGGTCTACGGCTTAACAGGCAGCCTATTACAAAAGTATTTATGCATATACTGGATACTGAATCTTTTTTTAGCTCTCAAGCTTTCTTGATTCCAAGAAGCCAACCCAAACAAAATCTAGTCAGAAAGATCATATATCTATTCCAAAGAAACACAGAACAAGTCCAAACTACCCATTCGACTACTTTCTGTAAATTGCCCTCAGAACATCAGCTGCACTGCAATCAGCAGTAAATTTTCAGTATCTTGATTATCACATAAGAGAAGAAGTTGTAGTATTAAAAAAAAATTCAGCATTGCAGCTACGTTTTAGCGTAACTATGAGCTGTGATAGACAACAATACATCAACAGCAGTATTTATAGCATCACGACTAATAGTATTTTGACCAGAATTAGAATAATGGCTTGGTCACCAGAGCAAAGTGCAAACTTCAAAACTCTCTTGTGCTTATTCTTTCTGTTTCATTTGCCAAGCCAAAACTTCTTTTCCATCTTTGTGCCAGAGTAGCAGTGTATCTTTTGCTTCCTTGGCAGTAGAGGTGGCAATGGGTACCCGAAACCCGAGTACCCGATGGATTTTACCCGATAAGAAGGTGGGTATGGAAAGATATCTTCACCCGCGGGTATACTGATGGGCAAAAATCTCTACCCATCGGGTAGAGCGGGTGCGGGTACGGCTGTATATTACCCGTAACCGCATACCCGTGGGTAAAAAAATACCCGCATGGTTCAGCCACTCATGGGCTCATGGCCCATATACTGCAGAAGTGCGGGCTGCGGCCTGTGACTTTATCCTGCCATTCGGCCTGTCCGCCTGTGCCAACCGACGAAACCCTAGCCATTCGGTCTCCCGTCTCCCGTAGTCCCGTTCCATTCGGTCTCCCGTCTCCCATTCCATTCCATTCCTGTGGCGGTGCGGCCTCGTCCCCCTCCCGGCCTCCCCCTGCTAGCCGCTGCAGCACTAGATCTACGATTCTCCCCTCCTGCCTCCAGCGATCCGGCCTCCCCCTCCCCCTGCTAGCCGCCGCCGCACACCTCTCCCGGTCTCCCCTCCTGCATCCGGCCTCCCCCTGCTAGACGCCGCCGCACTAGATCTACGCCGCACACGGTCTCCCCTCCTGCCTCTGGGTCTCCCCTCTTGCCTCCGGCGATCCGGCCTCCCCCTCCCCCTGCTAGCCGCCGCCGCACACCTCTGCCGGTCTCCCCTCCTGCATCCGGCCTCCTCTCCCCCTCCGGATCCAGAGGACACGAGCAAGAACGACCCACCGGCTACCCCGGCTGCTCCTCCGTTGCTTGCACTGCTTGAGACCGGTGTGACCGAGAAGAAGCAAGCCGAAGCCGCCGTTGACTTGTTGTCCATTTTGTAATTCCTTTCTCTGTCTGAAAACTAACTCTTTACTTATGTTTATAGTTGATGAGAATAGCAAGCAAGCTGTTGCTACCTTTTGGTCCTGCCTCTAAGATATACAAGAGGGGCTGCAGGTTATCGTGCTTTATATTTGTGTCAATCATGTTTTATATTTGTGTTGTATATTTGTAAATAAAAAACATTGTCAATCACTCAATTTTTGCCTTTAATTTGTGCTCTTTCTCATGGATACTTACTCATGCAAAGCTGTTCATGTAGGAGCTTGCCCTTTGAATCAATCCGCTTGCATCTATTCCAAGTTGCTGCCTGCTGCCTCATCAACCTGCTGCCAGATGAGTCAAGAACTTGGTCTGGTGGGCGGCTGGACTGACAGAGGTGCCAGATGACTCAATTTTTGCCTGCTGCCTCATCAACCTGCTGCAGCTATTCCAAGTCAAAAATGCAAGTGCAATATGTATCTCCTTTTGATTGTAATGCTGGTATTACAACTACTGCTATGGTTGAGTCAAGAACATGTAATATAATATGTGATGAACTCATGAACTTGGTAGTGTGGTCTACTACTGCTATGGTTGGTCTATGTAGACATTCTGGACTGGAGTTGCATCTTGCCTGGAGCTTTGGAAACTTGTGGTACTATGGATAGTGATCATATCATGCGTTTCTAGCAATATAGCCTATAGGTCTGTATGCATATGTGGTACTGTGGACCAATGACTACAGCAATGTGACAGAAATGGGGCTAGCATGCGTTTCTAGCAATATAGGTCTGTATGCATATGTATCTTGTGATATGATGTTGCTTTTGGTGTTGCTTTTGTTGCTCATCCTGTAATATGAATCATATGATGATCCGCGCGGGTATGGGTTACCCGTCGGGTATAAATACCCGCGCGGGTGCGGGTACGGGTATCGTAGCGGGTAGACTTATATCTGTCGGGTGCGGGTATGGGGTGCCTATACCCAGCGGGTATGTACCCGTTGCCATCTCTACTTGGCAGAAACCAGCCAACGAAAAAAACACAAAGATACTAGATAGCTACATTCTATTAGTGATTCTACACAGAACTACACTAACAAATCTAGATTTTTTTTATTAAAAAGCGAAACAAAGGTAATACTAACAAGGTCATATACGGAATTGACACCATGATTTTTGAAATTAACTAGAAACTTCCTAAGAGACAATCATTAGGAGGACTGTGTAGCAGCAAAGTTAGTTTAAAGAGTAATGAAATAATAGTCCATAACCAGTTGTTCCTTAGAAGGTTTCAATGACATTTGCATCAATTTTAATTGCAGTTCTTTAAAAATTGACCATCAATGTAATCTGGATACCAATGGCATGTCCATTCATTGCATCACATAGTGGTAAACAAAAAAGTTTCTATAATCTAGATAGCAATCACACGTCAACATAGCATAGTGTGTAATTGTATAGAAAAGTTGACGGTAGGCAGCACTCGTTTTAGCCATGTCAGTAGCGAGGTATTGCCATCATGTGTGGGTAGTCTGACCGGAAGCTCTTATAATGTCTAGTTTTATAGTCGTTGGGGAGGTCATAGTTGTACCGGCCATGTGTTGGCAGTAGTACCAGACCTCGAGCTATTTTTAGCTACCTTTTTGCTTCAACTGCTAATTTTCTTGTGTGGGGTATATATACCACTTTGTGGCCACTTGGAACAAAAGGCTGGTGCCATGCTCTTATTCCTTTCGCTAAGAGCAATCCCTCTTCTCCTTTTGTGCATATGTTGCACTTAGTGAGTTTTGGAGAGGTATGACCTTGTACATGTGTTGCACTTTGTGGTGGACTTCGTATTCTTTGAGCTGTGATATTTGATTTGTTCAAGCGAGAGTCTCCAACTTGTTACTCTTAGAGGTTGCCGACTCCTAGACGACTTCAGAGACGTGGTGGTCCTATGATCTTCTCAAGAAGCTTGTGAGAAGAACTGGCTTGTTGTGAGTGATGTGGTGCTCGCCATCTCCAGAGCGAGGAAGAGCAACCTTAGTGGAATTGAGTTATTTGGCTTAATTCGTGAAGTCAGTCTAATTCGTCTGGACTTATCTCAACATGGATTAGGGGAAGCCGGCAAATTTTCGAACACCACAGTAAAAATATCATGCATCAATTGTGGTTTGTTGTTTTGTGCTCAATCTACATTCAAGCAATTTATATTTATAGAATTAACTTGATTGGTTGTCACCCTAGAATTGCAAACCTTTGATATAAAATTAGGTTGCTAGTGCATTTAGGTGAACTTAGTTGATTTAGACCTTATTTATGTAAAACCGAATTGATTTACATTTCTGCATTATTAAACTCTATTTTAGCCAATAGAATTTTAAAACCATCTATTCACCCTCTCTAATCAGCCTCCTTGATCTTACATCATATCTCCTACTCGTTGCGCACTACCGATGTCGCTTGAGCCCCAATCTGCCATCACCGAACTTGGTGTCGTCCTAACCAGATTAGACTGCGGAAACTAAGAAATGAGGGGGAGGGGAGTGGGGAATACAGGAGGCCGTGAGGGGAGGGGGAGGTAGATCGGATTGGGAGGAAATCACCATGGGATTGATGGGGAGAGGCAAAGAGGTGCAACCACGCCGTGACAATCATTGCGAACGAGGATATGTCGACTATTGATTGGCGAGTGGGTGTGTGACGGTTTTTCATTTTCCATTGGAGAGACCCACCCACATGTCGGCACCATTTCCTACCAGTGTTTCGGATGCGAGCTCGGACGACGAATAAACTCACCTTTCAGTCTAGGGGCTAATGACACAGGCCCAAGTGTCGACGTATACAAAAGAAGACCAAAGGGTGAATACATAAACACTCTTTTTATATTAGTAGAGATTTGTAGTGTTAGTTTCGCTACAGTGATATCTGGACAGTTGTTCTGTCATCACTCAGTACCCGCCGGTTGCTTCATGAGCTTGAAATTAGTGGTCTAAAATCATGGATGTAAAACAGTCAATCTTATGTGCTAAAATGTACATATGTTTATGCTATGTAGTATTTCTCAAAAGGAAATCCAAACTCCACAATGAACCTTGAAGTCAACAGGCAAAGAAACGTGTTTTTTTTGTGTGCGCGCGTTTTGAGACGCATGTGTGTATGCTTTTTGAGATGCAAAGAATGTGTTTTGCTTAAGTGCATAAGGGATAATTAGATGGTAGAAAACAGTATGGTATTCAGATTTCTTTTAAATTCATATTACAATGTTAGAGGTTCAATAGCTCAGTGCACCGTGTCAGATTAACACCGCTTCGTTTTCTGCCAAAATCCAACAGATCCTAAGGGCCTGTTTGGCAGAGCTCCACCAACTCCAGATTCACCAAAAACAGCTCCACTCCATGAATTTTTACCCAAACGCTCCAGCTCCATGAAATCTGGATCCACCAAAATACTGAATCTAGCTCCAGATTCATGAAATCCATGGAGCACCTCAAGGGGTGCTCCACGAAACCTTGTTTCGTACCTACTCGTGGAGTTGGGTTGTAATTACCCACCTTTTGCCACTGGTTACACACCCCATCCCATACCACCATAAAACCCATGAGCAAAACAGGTCATTCCCACCAAAAACTCAGTTTCGTGGATCTGGAGCTGCTGTGCAAGCCAAACAGTTTTGTCTAGCTCCATGGTGGGATCCCGGATTCACGGTGGTGCTGTTTTTGGTGGATCTGCTGCTCCAGATTTATTTTTCAGTGGTGGAGCTCTGCCAAATAGGCCCTAAAGGGCAGTAAATTACAGTTTAGTTATCTCTCAGCAGGAGGAACAAGCACAAGGAACAAAAAAAGGGGACAATGGCTTGTAAAATCGTGACCACACTTCGTATTAATACTTCAGATGGAGGAATAGTTGCTGCACGCCTACACCCAATATAAAATAGCAATACAGAAAGTAGGGCAATAATCAATGATTCATTGATATGGTATCAACCAAAATGCAAATTTAGGGGTGCTTAAAATCGCTTTTTTTTGAGTGGCTTATGGTTGAAAAGCACTATAGTTGGCTGAAATTATATTGTAGCAGATGGTGGCTTATTTGGCGTAATTAAATTTAAAAATAAAAAAACAGGTTAGCCCATTACAGACAGTACAAACGAATATAGGAAAAAAATAACCGACAAAAAAACTCAAAAAAAGCCAAATAACCAGAAAAGACGAAATTGTTGAATAGTAAAAAATAAACCAGAAGCCTAAGCCATTAATGGAAGTGCATACAGCAAGAGAGAGAACCACAAGTACACCAGCACCAGACAGATTGATAGATTAGTTCCATTCTATGAGCTAAACTCCTTCAGCATAATTTGGTGACTACATGTCAGCATCCACCCCAGCCAGCTTCAAAATTCGTACACATGAACTCATTTGAAACTGTTGAGGGAGAGGTTCCCACTTAAGCCCAAGAAAATAACATGTTTACTCTCACTATTAAAGACCCCAAAGAGGGCATTTATGTAAATAGCATCTCTCACGGCTATAAATATGACCCCTAGAGCATCATGGAGAAGAGGGAGAATATTTCTGTAAGAAAAGGTTTGTATACACACATTCTACACCTCCCATTTACTTATCCACTGTTTGCGCGTAACCACAACAGAAACCTCTGGGCAACCACGAGATATCACAAGCCTGCGCATAGGTGCCTAAGTGCCATTGATCTTGGCTCCATACTCCTGTAGGCGCTGCAAGCCAAACGGATAAATATACAAAATCAGATACTGTAGTTGAGAACACCAAACAACCCCACACACACACAGAGAAAAGAGTTAAGGGTCGACAGCAATGAAGTTCTGTAAGTGATGCTGTTAAGAATAGAGTATATTCCAACTTGTGATGCCAGTTGGTCCACATGACCTACATGAACATTTCTAAAGCTGTTAGTACTGAGAATGCTAATTTTAGGCATCCAAAAGAAAAATTCTTTTTTGATTGTCAAAAAAGAAAGGAAAAACTTATGATAGTTCAGTTTTCTACTGCTTTTCACAAGCTATTGGATATCGCCTTTAATTTGCATGAAGTTAACAAATTTACAATATTGCCAGTCATGACTTGAGGGCTCGCTAATGCGCAAAGAGTTGTACCATATATAGAGCAGCTATACATCTTCTTGCATACCATCTCCCATGCATTGCACGCTGACAGTTCAAGGCAGAATCAACAGATGCAAACTGCATGTAAACATGTCCTTGACTATGCCTGTTTAGAATAAGACAACTCCCAAAGGTTACAATTTAACACCCAATTCTTATACATCCATGCAACTTAATTGCTCATTACACAGTATGCAGAAGTTCTGACCTACCAGCAATAGACAAAAGTTTGGCTGGTGAAACAATGGGACAAGTAGGCTATATCTTTTGACCTTGTTTACCACGTCAATTGTCATCAAGATAGCCCCACAATGGGCCATAAGAACAGAGTTACTGGAAAAGTTATTATTTCTGTTTTCCAGAGATTTTTCAGGTCCAGTCACTTTTGGAATACAAAATTTGTAATTATTTTGAAAGATGGCGAGGATAAAATGGTCCAAATTGAGAGAATATGCTCATGGCCGGATAAACAATAGTTACATTGTGTTTGTTTCGAGGCTGCTGGCGCAGTGCATTTATTTACTTCAACCTCAAGCACATAAAAGAAATGCCAATATGTCAAATGACTGAACTCCACTATGCAGAGCAGAGAAAACATATATTGAAAAACGGTTGCAGCTATCGTTTGCGCCTATCAAAATGGAAGCCACCCCTCTTGTTGCTACCACAACTATAAAATGTAAAAATGAAATTCAGAATGAATATAATCATTAATCACAAATATAACATGCACACTCACTTGTCAACATAGATAAGTTTCACTTGGCCAAACTTTGAACATTCCTCTTCAACGCCTTCTTTGATACCAAAATCAAAATCTGGATCGGTCTGTTAGAAACCAAAGTCACATCAATAAAAAGTTGAGATTAGGATCAAATCTCGGTATAGGATCAAACAGATTCTTCAGCAGAATGCACTCGCTTGGCTGGCCAATAGGCTCTAAGCGAGAGGGAGCCAATGGAATAGTCTGGCCAGGTAGAGGTATGGTAATGACCATCTGACTTGAAGTTGTTTCATTGAAAACCGGGATTCCAAATGATTCCATAATGCTGCATGACAATTTTTCCACCAATAAATGGTTGACAAAATAAAAGCCAAATAATAAGAGTTGAATAAACTGAATGAACCTTGAAGCAGTTCCAGTTCGGTCAAGCTTCTGCATGAACATGGCCTTAGCATGAGCATTCAAGGGCAGCAAAGAGAAACGGTGTCAGCGATAAATATTGCTGCTACAAAGAATAACTCTTCTAATTGTCATAGCATGAGCATTCAAGGGCAGCAAAGAGAAACAGTGTCAGCGATAAATATTGCTGCTACAAAGAATAACTCTTCTAATTGTCATATAATTTCGTATATACTTTATTGCCTAACATATACACAGAATTGCATTCAATAATTTATTGTCTAATATCTACACAAAGCATGTAGAGAAGATACCAGAGTTCCATAATTCATCCAAGTACCAGTACCAATCACAATATCAAATCAATAGGAAATAAACAAAGACATCTATCAACTCACCAAACCACCATCCTCATAATCTAAGTCAGTAGCCTTTATCGTAGCAGTGCCTACACCAATATGATTGGTAACATAAGATATCTAAAGCAAATGGAAAGCACACAAGAAACCAAATTAGCAAAGCAACCAAGGAAAAAGAAAGACTAGCACAGAACTATAAAAGAAAGAAAAGGAGGTGGCCACTTTGATATACTGTCCAGCAATTTGCAGTTTTTCATTCATGGTTTGAACTATAAAAGAAAGAAAAGGGCATGGAGGCGACGACGCCGAGGGGAGGGTGCGGCCGCCAAGGGGATGGCGGGGAGGCGGCGTGGAGGAGAGGCTGCGGCCAGGCGGCGAGACCCGGGGGGGGGGGGGGGGGGGGGGGGGATGAGATCTGGATCTAGGTAGTGGGCAAAACCACGTAGATATTAGGTTATAGATATCGGGTGGCATCCACGAAGTATCAGAATTATTTTCTTTTTTAAAAAATTCAAAAAAGCTAGGATACGGGCATGATACATATCGGAGCGTATCAGAGGAGTATCCGTATCCGATACGGTGCCTGATACTGATACGCGAGTTTTGAGAAGTATCCACGCAACGTAGCTGAAAAGCAAAGACAGTTCTCTGATCCCTCTTGAAATCAACCTCTGGCTCTAGGTAAGGTGGCCAAGATACAGCAGTACAGCACTCCTATCTTATAATGGAAAATTTGTGTGAGCTATAATTTGATAGTAGTTTGTTAAGCTTAAGCATATAATCTGATACTAGTTACCTCAAGAAAAACATGACCAATAAAGGTAAAGCTCATTATATGCAACATAACAGCAGCATTTCAGTGTAACTCCCAGTTCTTCACTAAACCCTACTTAACATATTTAGCGCAAGAGAGTTTTTGTGTATAGACGGGAAAAGGAATGCAAGATAGATGGGCTAAAAAAATGATAATGAAGATTCTATCAGTGATAAGAGGATTAAAGGACAGCAAACATTGGATTGGAATCGACAGGGAGACTCATTCTCTAGGCAATCACACTGTCAGAACTATACAAAGCAAGGTCAGAAATTTGAAGATGAAATAAGAATGAAGAATTCAAGAAAAAGATATATACATACCATGAAAACTTTAAACGCTTTATTTTATTTCAATTGAAAACAGAGTAGTGGTACATTGTAAAATTCTAAAATTTGGAACAGATTTGCAATGAACCAAGGGCCAGTACCCCAAAGCAACAGTTGGACTTTCATCCCCGTTTCACCTAATATAGTTAAGTAGTTAACCCAGTTTTTTTCGTTCAGGACCATTATGTATCATATTCAACTCCATACACTTGTCTCACACACCCTACTCAAAGAGACCAACATTTTTCATTGGTACACTACATAAACCAGAAACGGCCAATAGGACCATCCTCCTCTGCCCCCAAATACGGACACGTCCATGCATACAGTACCAACAGCCATACACCTTCCTTCCGCTTGATCACACAGGCCACATTGCACCTTGTAAGTCTGCACATACACGCACCTGCCTTGCAATGTGCTCAAGTGGAGAAGATACTTTTATCCCCATTACCCCCAACAACACCAACCTCCTCACTTCTCTATCCCACCTCCATCGATCAGAGTTCAGACCATGACAAATGTGCATGAATACTAAAGGAAACCAACTATAATAGACTACTAAGCATTGCTAGCTCATTTGCTTGGTATAAGCAAACCACTAAAATAGTCAATAAATTTGTAAAAAAAAAGTATCAGCAAAATAAGGGGGGAATTTCTACCTGCTCTCCCTGGGAATGGGATCCCACTCGAGTTCCCTCTCCCTCATCTCCATATCCCTGCTCCTCCCCAACTTGCGCTCCCTCTCCGCCTCCGCCTCGTGCCACCTCGGCCCACTGCTCCCGCCCCGCCTCCCCCTCCAACCCCTCCCCCTGTGCCGCCAGAACCCCCCGCCCCCTCCTCGACTCCTTCTCTCCCCCACCTCATCCCTCTCATGCCTCTCTCCCTCACTTCCCGCCCGTCGCCTCCATCCCGCTCGCGGCGGCTACCGCCGCCGCCGCCGCTCCCGCGCCGTTGTTCCCCCTCCCTCTCCTGGCCGTTGTTGTGGTGCTGGTGGCGGAGACCCCCGCTGTCGCCTCCGTCGTCCCCGACGGCGGGCATGGTCTCCTCGAGGTAGTCGTACACTCGTACTCGTCGAACTCCGCGGCCATTGATCGAAATTTTGAGGCTCTTCAGTGCCGAGCAAGGAAGAAAGGCTGGGTGGTTTATGAGGTTGGAGCTTTGGGTTTTATGGGCTTAATTTGGGCTTCTTAGATTCAGAACCGGCCCAGTAAACACTGGCTAACTTGTGCAATCGATTTAATCGGGCTAGTCTGGACGTGACAGTATAAGTGGGCCCATTTATGTCATGGGGTATACAATACGTGCTACAGCTAGTGAAAACAAACTAGTTGTAAAAAAAAGTAAAGAAGCTCAAGTTTCCTTGCTAGAAAAGTTCCAAAAAAAATCTCCTTGCTAGGAAAACTGAAAAAGTCAAGCTTTCGTAATAGAACAGCTTGAACGCGTGTATAGTATATAGGATTGGTCAAGGAATTCAAAAGGATTTGAACTATTTGACGTAAAATTACTATAGAATTCTTTGCAATTCTTGCATTCCAAAGAAATGCTAAATTACCGAGTTATCATGGTGAACTATGGGCTCAAATCTCACGTGCTCGCTCGGTGCCATTCATGTGTACTCTTCTGGACTTAATAATACTCTCAAAGCAAAGTTATAAAACTAGCCTCAACCATCGGGGAAAAACATTAACAAATGACAGAGATAGAATAACAGCTAAAAAAGCTCAAAACACTGATATAAACTAAAAATAATTACTACGATAAGTTGGTAGATAGTAAATTGGTCTAATTAGCAGTTCTCAGAAATAACAAAACAGTACAACTGTACAAATACAACGTTATATATATATATATATATATATATATATATATATATATATATATATATATATATATATATATATATATATATATATATATATATATATATATATATATATATATAAACTAAAAGCTGCACTCAACAAAAACAAACAAAACAGATGGCCTGTTTTTTTCACTTTGATTTATGGATTTTATGTTATTCATAAAAGAGAGTATGAAGCATCATAAATTCACGTGTGGTTTTGACCGATATAAATAAAGTCACCATAATATATACTATAATTAATTTATATACATCATCTTAAAAATAGTCTGTTTAAAATCTCGTTACTATAAAAAATAAAAAACTAAAGTCTAGGTATCACCCAGATGTTTTCTTTCTGACAATCATCCAAATTTGAGACCATTAGATTAGAGATCCAACGGCCCCTTTTTTTGGATAAGGGGGGATTTTTTGGAGGAAGTGGGGGAGAATTCATGGCCGTTGTATCTCTAATCCAATGGTCACAAATCTAGATAATAATCAGGAAGAAAATATCCGAATGATGTTTATCAATATCCAAAACTAAATAAGAAGAGGCCCAGAGCGCTACGCTAATCTTCCCCGCTTCCATTGCTTCCATGGTTCCCACTCCCACAGAACAGAGGAGGAGCCGGCCCCGCGGCAGCCGAAGCAACCGAACACATCGGCGGCGGCGGCGAAGGTCCGGTGATCCAAGAACCCAAGAAGCGACCATTCCCATTGCACACAAACCGATCTGTCCAGCCATTCGCGCCCCTCCGGTGTGCAAACTCCGGACACGGCAAGCGGCCCATGTGATCCCCACCGGCCTGGCGGCGGAGTCGCGCGGCGGCGAGCGACGACGCGTCCTCCGGGAAGTTGAGCTTGGCTCGGCTCCCGCGGAAGCGGAGCGCGGCGGCGTCGTAGGCGCGCGCCGCGTCCTCGGCGGTGGCGAACGTGCCGAGCCAGACGCGCGCCGCCTTCTGTGGGTCCCGGATCTCCGCTGCCCACTTGCCCCACGGCCGCCGCCTCACCCCGCGGTACCTGCGCCGTATCGATGCCGCCGCCGGCGCCAGCCTCTGCTCTGTTTCTTCCGTCCACGCTTGCAAGTGTGCATTTGCAGTGTGATGTTGCACTGTAAGCGAACAACAACCACATGAGCATCCGCTTGGTGATTTGAGCGGCGTAGGGGAGTAAACAGAGGTACCGGAAACGCTGGCCACCGACGCCGACGGTCCGACGTTCCCACGGTGGCAGCCCATTGCTGCCGTCCACGGCTGCCGCGGCACAACCAGAGACAGCGCCGGCGGGGCTACTGCCGTCGCGCCGCCACGGCCATTGGCAATGACGTGCGTCAGGGCTGACAGGATCGCCGCCGTCTCCGTGGCCTCAGACAACACCGCCGTTGCCGGCCACGACGACGCCGGCCGCCGCATCAATTGGTTCTCCCTAGCTTCCCGACGCTATATTAGTAGAACAGTAGGACGCGGTTGCTATCCCGCTCTCGATCTCGTATAAACAGTCGCTAGAGAAATGGACGGGGATGCTATTTATAGGGGTAGTATACTTGCAGTGGCCGCTCGCGTTCTCGAGTTTTGGCGGTAAGCAACACGATAATTTCTGCAGACATGGGAAGAAATAGTATCCCAAGAAATGGAAAAACATGAAGAGCATATCGCATCGAATTTCTAGAAATTATGGACTTGCTGATCACACGGGGAAGAAATGTCTTGCTGATCTGACGGCAACCTGCAGGAAGTCGCTTTACTTGGTAGTAAACTATTTTTTTTTAACCAAGCACGGGAGCTCTGTCATTTATTTTAAAAAAAAACAAGACGACCGACGGCCACACTCAACACCAACGAGCACCGCAAAACCATCAGGAAGCAAGAGAACAAAAACTACCGAAGACTAGACACCTAAAACACCAAGGCAAAAGAAAAAACAACCACACCAGGGGAAGACTACCACTTCCACACTAAACAGCCAGCACTGAGGCCCCGCTAACCAAGGATTGGATCTTTTTAGCTACAGCTTATATATTTTGATCCTAACATAAACGCTTGTGTGAACGAACAGAATACTGATAAGCTGATAAACCGCTTTAAAAAGGTTGTCCCAATAAGCCGCTTTGAAATAGTAGTAGAGAAGCCATCCCGTTTATTTGTTCGAGAAAAACTGTAGGCCATAAACTGAAAAAAAAACTTGCCCAAATCGAAACTCAACTCATCGGCTTGTTCCACCCCAACAGGATTGCAATGGTGTTGATGGCAATTTCCAGACAATGTCCCATATGGGAGTGAAGGCATTTGTCTATGGCATCTTCATCCACTTCCTCAACTATTCCTATGATACCTAGATGCTTCGGCCCTATTCGTATTGGTTTCTAAAAGATATTTTTCTACAGTAAATAACTTTTCTATAGTACATAACTTTCAAATAGAGTGCCTTTTCAAGGTATGGTCTACTAGTCGATTATAGTACACACTGTAGTGACTTCATTTATATCGGCCAAAATTGCACGCAAGTGTCTCTCTCTACAAGTTTCTCTACAAGCTATTACTATTCATAAGCCAAAGCAAAAAGCCAATATGAACGGGCCATCAACCCATATGAATTCTTTTTATCTACGTGTGTGCGCCTTTGTTCCTTCGAGGGGTAGTCTTCTACAACATTCCTTGCCAACTTATTCTTCACTGAAAAAGCCTCCAACATAGGCCCGGTTCAAAAATGATGTGGCTTTTGGCTGACTGCGAAAGAGATTGAGGGAACAAGTGACACTCACGTCGAGAAGCCACTACGATCAAAGCAACTCCTATAAACAGCTTATAGAAACTATCTTAAAAAGCCACTCTGTCCAAAAGCTAACTCCCTCAGGAGCACATGGGAGCCGTCACCCCAAGTCCACCAAGCTAGGGTCACCAATGCTACCTCCTACAACCTCTGAAAGAACCTCCACCCGAATCTCAACCCACAGGATACAGAGCTTCTCACTAATGGCTTGAGCAACCATAGCTGCTAAAATTGCCTTGCCACTAAAGGAAATGAACACCGAGTGGTGTCCCTACGGGTCCAAAGAGGCAACAGCATGAGGACTCCTCAGCGAAGCCAAGAAGGAGCGGCTTGCCCGAGGAGAAGGGCAAAAATGGGAGAAATGGCTAGATTCCCAACGACAAAGGTAGTGCGGATAGTTTGAGCAGGTTGCAACACGATGATTGGTAGCTAAACAGTTATAGCATTTTCCATGCAACTTGGAAGGCTTGCGCAGCACAATCCCAATCGCCACTGAATGATACTAGTGGGGGTGAAGCCGCACAGCAATAGGACAAGTTGCAACTCGGTGACCGACAAAGAGGTAGTTGAAGCACTTGCCGAAAAGACAAGTGGAGTGCCTATGTTGCTCCTGTATATGTATGCTAGCATTCGATACACCATTGCCCATGGAAGGTGAAGCTTCAAAAGTCTTCTTGTGAGCTCCTAAGCTCGGCTTGATGCTGCCCTCGCATGGGTAACTTGAGGGCAACCATCATTGGGTTGGACCTAAAAAAATAGCGAGCTGTTACGACAATGATGACAGTGGTGATTGTCATGGCACGATGGCAAGGGCGGTGAATGAACCAAAAATTTTGAAATTTCTTTGAATTTTTCTTGAATTTGAATTTTTGCTAAATATGGAAGCTTCCTTAAGATTTCTGCCTTCCTCTTTTGGTTGTTTGCCTTCTCCAGCCAATGGCGCCTTCCCTCTTTCTGCCTTCTCCCATGTGCCAAGGCGTCACTCGGCCTCACGCTGTTTGTCGCTGCTACCAGCTCCTGCACACCACCTTGCCGCAACCTATCCAAATCGGAACCACAATCAACATCATCCGTCATTGACTTCGTCGATGATGTCATTATTATTACCTTCCTATGTAATCTACTTTTCATTATGACTAGTCCGATGTGCATACCCCTTTTTGAAACCGCTTCAAATCAAGTATACTTCAATCTGTGCTTGGTTCTTAAACATCTTCATATTCTCGCAGTCAATGAATGGACAATGCATATATTCTACCCCTTATTCAACATATCAACCTTGACAGCTCTTGTAAAAGCAGACACGACATTAATATACTTTTCACCCACACGGTTCCCACTGTACATCCAGCTTTGGTCCTACATTATGCATATAACAATTTAGTATTAAATATTTAATTAGTTAATTAGTATACTAGATATATATGATCTAAAATAGCTATATGTAGCAAAAATAATTAATTAAATAGAATTAAGTAGAAATAGACTTTGAATTGGCTAAACCCTAAACCATGCTAGATGTAAATAATCTTCTCTCTACATCAAGCTAGACCTAAACCATGTTCAGTTCTCCTTTCACCAAAAGCTAGATCTAAAATATAATGCAATTAGGAATAAATTACTAACTATAGATAGTCAAGAACTTAATGAATCTACAGTCATTCCTGCCAAATCTGTGGTCTCCTTTCACCAAATGGCCTCAAAGCTCCACCTCTTCAAAGCAATAGCCTGTGAGAAAACAGATCTGGAATTTAAGACAATCTGTAAGGGTCAACGGGTATATAATTAACAAGTGAAATTATCACAGACAGTTTTTAATACAAACTGTCTATGATGATTTAATTATCACCAACGGTTTTTAATACAAATCTTCTGTGAAGCATCATAGATGGTTTAAATAAAAATCGTCTGTAATATTTGGTGATACTTCACAGACGGTATTCACCATGAGCTGTCTGTGATATTTCCTCTTCACAGACGGTTTTTATCACTGGTAGCAACACAGATGGTTCCTAAACCAAAACCGTTTGTGATTGTATTTAATACTAGTGGTTTTGATTAACCATCTGTTATGAGGCATCTAGTATTAACTTCTTTGTAGTTGTCTGTGTTGCAGCCACTGAGCGAGCATTTTCAACTATGAGACTCATCAAGATCTGTCTTCAAAATAAAATGGGAGATGGCTTTCTTCGAGATTCTTTGGTTGTCTATATATAGAAAGAAATTGCACAGAAGTTCAGATCAGATGAAATTACTAATATATATGATCTTCTCGGTAGCTATAGGGCCAAATTTAATTTAATAGAATTATAATTTCTTTTATATTTGGCAAACAAGAAAACACAGAATTATGTTTGTCAGTCATCTTAGTTGTCTTGGGGTTTAAAAATATTATTATGTGCATTTTATTTTTCTAATTGTACATCTCGTGTTCAATATTTAGTTCCGCCACCGAGTGATACATTACAAGCACGGTCTACTCACGTCAAACTTGCACATACACGTGTGCACGCCCAGTATAATGCTAGTAATTTTGCGAAGCCTCCAGAACCTTAAAAGTATGGAAAAATTGCTCCCATGCCACACAGTTTAATGGCGTTTGTTAAAATGCCCCATGATGTCTCACTGACATGCGGGTCCAGGGCCCACATGTCAGTGAGACATCATGGGGCATTTTAACAAACGCCATTAAACTGTGTGGCATGGGAGCAAATTCCCCTAAAAGTATAGGTTTAATACCCCTCCACGGGCATTGGGGATGCTACTAATAAACTACACCTTATTTTAAGAGGTAGTAGATAGAGCACACACTCATATTTTTTTATCTCACTAGTTAGAGATCTGTACATTGTAACGAAGTCATAAAAATGATGAGACGAAACTTACTGCCTGATCAACTTTACACATCAAACATTGGAGAACAAGCGATAGAGATAGAAGGGTGACCAGAATGCGCGAGGAGATGGGGAAGAGATAAAAGGGTGACCAGAATGCGCGTGGAGATGTGGAAAGTGGAGGGGTTGGCGGTTGTATCCTGAGAGAGAGAGAGAGGAGGAGAGAGGCGAATGGTCCAGATCAAATAGGATGGCTGAGAAGAGAGGAAGAAGAATGGACCAACCACCAACTGATAATTTTATAATAGTAAAGATAATTAATTGTTTTTCATGTAATTGTTGTAAGTTGTATTAGAGTATTAAAACCCCATTTTTACGAAGTTAATACTTACTAAAATTTAATTATAATTTTATGATTAAGCGATGTGTAGTATGTAGAAGTGGAATCCTAGGACTGAGTTATTACAACAGGCTCACGCTTTTAAATTGAACACACACATATGTGTGTGTGCGTGCGTGTGTGTGTCTATATATATATATATATATATATATATATATATATATATATATATATATATATATATATATATATATATATATATATATATATGACGATCTTAAGGATAGAATCTGAATGGGTGGAACCGAAGACCCTTGCACTCACCGCCAGGCCACGGGTCAGTCCTTCGGTATGTGTATTCAGTATGGTAAGTAGTATATGTATGATGTTTGTCACATGCGTTTACCTTCTTTAACCTCTTTAGCTAAAAAGATGCCGTCGTTTTAAAATACGTGCAGCCAAACTACTTTAATTTAGAATAAGTTCATTTTACGCCATTGAATTTTACAAAAAATTTATTTAATACTCTCAACTATAAAATCAGATATTTATCCCTCACAAACGTACAAAACCAGCTCAATTTACACCCTAAAGACGGTTTTAGATGGCAATTTTAATGATGTGAATCCCATTCGAGGTGATTTTCACCATATTAGCAGCCATATTATCGGGCTTTGCTAATGAGGATCCAATTCAAAGATGTTGCGTGTGGAATTGTCAAGTATTTTTTATGTTAACATATTTTCTTAAGTTCTAAAAACATATTGTAATGAAAAATCGGTGCTTATAGTTGTGTTTGGAGGCAATGTCTACGGTCACCTTGCGAAGGGAAGCTAGGGAGGCAGGAGCAGTACAGTGCAGCAATACTAGTTTTCAAAGCCTTTCTGTCTAGGAGCAGAAACCGATATGACGATGGATGATCCAGTAGCACCGGATTCTAGAAACGCGCTCGTTTATCGTTCGCTTCTCAACGGCGCGTGCGCATGCACCGACTCCGAGTGCAGGTACCTTGATCGACCGTGCATCCTATCCATCCAGAAGGAGGAAAAATATCTAGGTTAGCGCCGGTCGACATGCATGCAGCTGGCTGGTCAAGCTGCACGACTTGACTTCCGTGTACGTAGTAGTCGATCCAGTAGGAAAATTGAGTGATTTGACGAGGATATTATAATTTATTAATTTCTATAATTACTTAGCCTCATATGGTACCTCATATTCATTAATTAAATGGTGTTCTTTTTAAAAGATTTGTAAACATGTGTTTAAATAAGCCGTATTAGTTGAGAGATCAATAAAACCATCATGGCGCCCAATCAGCTTACGGGTCTACCATAGACCCGTATGTACATAACTGAATCAAAGTCACTTCTAGCATAGTTTCACACCGTATTTATAAAAATAGCAGTATGACGACAGTATTAACAAAAATATCGTTTTTGCCGCCCGGCGGTCGGGCGGCAGCGGCCACGAGGTGACACGTGGCGCTTGTCGCCCGATGACTGGGCGGTAGGCAACTTGTTGCCTAGGGAGGAGGCGGCAGGCTGCCTGCCACCCCGCCGCTGGGCGGCAGGTAATTAGGCCGACTGATTAGCAGTCCTAATTACCCTATCTTGATTGTTTGAATTTTTAAATATATCAAATGAGCTAAAAAAATATACAGCCTCCCGACATAACGTTCATCATAGTGTAATTTTTACGGAATTTTATACATGGTGAATGTTGCTAAAAAATTCATACAATTTTGATGTTTTTATGAGTTTTTACATATAGCAAACAAGCTCTAAAAATTATGAAATTTTATGTGAAGTGTCCCGATATAGTAATAGTTATTATGTAATTTTTTTAGAAATTTTATACAATCCAAATTAGCCACGTTTGTTTGGATTAACTTAACCATGAATTTAACAAAAAATTCCTATGGTTAAGTTAATCTGAACAAACGTGGCTAATTTGGATCACATAAAATTTTTAAAAAATTACATAATAATTATTACTGTATTAAAAGGCTTCACATAAAATTTCGTAATTTTTAGAGCGCGTTTGCTATATATAAAAACACATAAAAATTGAAATTGTATGAACTTTTTATCAACATTCGCCATAGATAAAATTCCTCAAAAATTATACTACAAGAAACGTTGTGTTGGGATATTGTACATAAAGTTTTGTAATTTTTTAGCTTATTTTATATATTTAAAAATTCAAAAAACACTAAACTGGAAAAATTTAGGCTGGCTTGGCTAATTAGCCTGCCGCCTGGGGGGCTGGCGACAGGCTTGCCTACTGCCTAGTGGCTAGGCGACAGGCACTTGCCACCGGGTGACAACGCCACGCGTCGCCTCGCAGGCGCTACCGCCTGGCCCGCCGACGGTAAAATACGTCTCGCATACTGCCATTTTTGTAAATACGGTGTGAAATAGTGTCAAAACTAGCTTTGATTCGTACATAACTACATTAGATGTGCCTTTGACAGATGACCACCATATACATGTGGCTCTCTGACAAAGTGACAATACTATCTAAAACCTACTCCTCCAAACAACGCTCAAAGGTAAGTCGCTAACAATAACTACTACCATATATTAAGACGTCTTTTTGAATAAAAAGACGTCTTCTCCAACAGTAGCTACTGTTATCCCTTCAGAAGTATATAAAGACTGGTCGGACATTACGTTAGAACAAGAAACAATTCTAACCATGCTACGCTCATTGCTTTTTATGATCAGTGAGCACAGGGACGGAATCAGCCTAAATCCAAACCCCGAGTTGGGCCAGCTGTTTTTGGACCAACTCTTGAGTTAACTCTGTTTTTTGTGATTTTTCATGAATTTTACATGGGCTTTGGTTGCCAGACCTCAAGCTACAGTCCAGGTAACCCAAGGTCTGGTTCTGCCACTGCGTGAGCACTCCTATAATACATCTTTAGCATAAAGACTCTTTTTTTTAATTGTTTATCTATGGGTTTTAGCGTTTCCCTCATTGTTTCGTAGAATCATAGTCTAGATGGTCGACACTTATCGAGTTTCCCTCATTGTTTCGTAGAATCATGGTCTAGATGGTCGACACTTATCGAGATCAATCCTTGATGTTGCTGAGGATGCGCATGGGTGATCGGTCGGTATGTTGATCTCTCGATCATGAGCAGTATATGAAAACTAAATTAAATCATGCCTAGCTCTAGATGGATTCTTTTTTACTGTAGTTTATGATTTTTTTTATTCTAATACGAGTGTTTGTTAGAACAAATCGATTACCGATAAGCCGTTTCGAAAAAACTATCCCTGTAAACCGCTTTGAAATGGTGACAAAAAAATCTTATTTATTTATTCGAAAGAAGACATAAATACTAAAAAAACCGGATCAGAATCAAATATCACATGTCTGACACAATAATTAATATATATGCACCCAGAAGTCAGCTTTGAATCTTCTCGAGATCGATCTTCCAGTAATAAGCCAAGCTAGGGATCTGGTGATCTATCGATCTCATGCTGTCGTGCGTGATGTGATGTGTACTGCACGGATTATCTAAGAAAGGTACTGTTTGATACGTACGTACGTGGGCTTTCTCTGATGTCGCATCCCGTCGCCGCCTGGTTGCGTTCGAGCCGATCCATCGATGCTTTCGCCGTACGGGCAATGGCGCTAGCAGTCGACTATAGAGGACTAAGGGTCTGTTTGGTTCATGCCTAACTTTGCCACGCCTAACCTTAGTCGAGTGTGGCGTGCCACACTTTTTGTGGCGTCCAAATTCCACGCCACACCTTAGGCAAAGTTAGGCAAAAGACTGAGTCTATGTCGTGTGGGCCATATGGCTAACAAAGTGTGGCAAGCCACAACTGTGGCAATGAACCAAAGACTCACCTAAGAAATTGTGGCGCGGCTAAGGTTAGGCATGAAAATTTTGGCTGCCAACCAAACAGGCCCTAATCGTCACCGCCATATTACCGGGGGTTCCGGCCCAGGCGCGCGGCCACGTCGCCCCCCGCTCTCCCCCGGCCGGCGCGTGTCGCCCGTTTTCGTGTACGGCCGGGGAGGCAAATCCCTCCGGTTTTCCGAAAATTACGTAAAGGTCCTTTTTCCTCGCGAAAAGGTCCCTGTGCCCAGTTTTTTTCAAAAAAAATTTGGATGGCGCCCCGCGGGTTTCCAAAATTACGTATAGGTCCTTATTTACTTACGTACAGGTCCTTGCAGGTCCTCGGTTTTTTTGCAAAAAAACCTTTTGTTTTTCCGAAAATACGCACGGGTCCTCGATTTTTTTTATGAAACTCCCTGCGAATCGCCGTCTCTTTTGCTTCGGTCCACACGGTGGCTGGCGTGGCGTGGCGCCACGCCTACGTGGCTAGTTAATTAAATTAAAGACGACAACCTAGGGCAGGCTCAACCAAAACCTTTGGTGGGTCAGGCCTGATGTCATCCTAATGTTAAATTCAGCCTAAGAGGCTCCATTCGGATCTCTGAATTGAATTGACAGCATGGAGTTGGAGTACAAATTCAATTTCAAGTAGAATTGAAATTGGCATATAATTCAAAATTTGTTGTTTGGACGCAAAAGAAACTGCCACACGAAAATGGAATCACAAGGCAATTGTAATCTTGTTTGGCTGCCAGATAAAATTGCAAATTAATGTCCCTAATATCTAAGCATGGAGCTTAGATATAATTTATAACTAGTATGATTAACATTAATTTCTAGCATTACAAGGATTATTTATTCAAAGTCCAAGGGGTGGGGTATGGTAGTGCAATGATTAGTAGGCAAGTAATTATAGCCTTAAGATGAATATAAATCTACATAATAAATAAAAATATGCAATATAAAAATTTAAACCAACATAATTTGCTTTAAAAAGTAGGTTCAACATGATCAAAGTTCTGACTCACCTAACTCACAAGTTGGTTGGTCTTGAAAGTCCTGGCTTGGCTCGAACTACTGCTCTTACGGGTCCTCGTACTCTATTCAAATAATCACAATGGAAAGCAAATAAATACATGAGCATATAAATAAATTCAAATAAACTCCAAATTTAATGATTTTATTTTCATTAGGAAGATCTTAAATTTAGAAATAAGTTTTATTTAATTTGGAGCCTGGAGCCCACACCCAGCCTTGGTTGTGGTTCCACCTCTAATTAGGAGGGTCTTCATCTCTGATTGCCATTTAATGAAAGTAATTGCACAAGGTACAACATTTCCAACGTAAATGAATTAAATGTTAAGTACTCATGCGAAGATGGTCTCTATATAAAATATTTTATTTTCCTATGGATTATGTTGTGTTTACAGAACTTTGAGTCTAAAATATATAAAAACTTTGTTTTTAGGGTAGAAATCAAGAGTAGATGGTTGTAAAATCAAGGGTGGAATTAAATAGGAGGAGTTACAAGAGTTCAATGTACACATCCAGTACAAGTTTTTAGTATATGAGAATTTTTCCTTTTTGTTATACTCCAAAAGTTCTTTCTTATCTTTCTTGTATAACTTATTTATGATGATGTTACCCAACAGAGTAGTAGAAGTCATTCTTGCCAAGTTGGAAGAGCTAAGGAACAAGTTCCCCAATGTCTCATACTGTCCAATAGTGCCCTAAGCATCTTTTAAACAATATCAAAATCGGTTAGCGTAGAACTAAGGCCCTTTAGTTTATTCACTATGTTTTTTAACCTTAAGTACATCTCATTAATGTTCTCATGGGACAACATAATGAATGTCTCATACTTGATCTTAAGCCTATGCAGTTTGGCCTCCTTGATCGCGGATGTACCCTCATGGATCTCCAAGAGAGTGGTCCAAATATCATGAGCTGTCTCAAGATTGCTCACTCTATTGAACTCATCCATGTTTAAAGGCTGTAAAAAGATCATTCATAGCTTGAGCATTGAGATCAGAGTTCTACTCATCATGTTTGGTGAGATGTGCGGGATCAAGGGGGCATAAAAAACCCTCACCAATAATTCTCCATATGCTTAAGTGTATGGCCTTGACATAAATGGTCATACAGACATTCTAATAAGCATAGTTTGTGCCATCAAATAAATATGCCTTCCCTATGGAAATCACTTCATTTGCCATCCTTTACTCTCTAGGCAGTGAATCCTAATAATGAGAGATCAAACTCTGGTAGCACTTATAAGATCAAGGATAACCGACTAAAAGGGACTGAATAAGAGGCTTTTAAATTCTTTTGGCTAAAACCTAATTTTTTAGCAAGTATAAAATTAAATTCATTTTACACAATTCAAGAACTAAATAATCTAAGTCTCAATAACTACACCAACAACCTAAGTCTAAACAAGTCTTTCAAACTTAGGGAGATAAGCAACCAATATAATCTCTAGGAAAGTAAATACACAAAGTAGAGAGCTAGAATGTAAACAACAAGATGAACATAAGAACTTTTTCTTATGATCTTGAAGTTTGGCTGAACTCCCCTAATCCACGTTGAGAGAGCTTGAATGAATCAAGCCAACTCTATATGCAAAATGAGCCTTCCTCAATCCACTTGGGTAGCTCTTTCCCACTCCGGGTTGATGAGCTTCAACCTTCGCACCAATACTAAGCCTCTTCACAATCTTTTTGAGATCCCAAATTTCACACCTCCAAACCGTCTAGGAGGCGGCAACCTCTAAGACTAACAAGTCAATGACACTTGCTTGATTATAACCAAGTGTCACAAAGCTCAAACAATGGATATTATGTTCTTGAATGCTCTCAACAACCTCACAATGATGAAATCAATGCACGAGAGGTAAATAGAAGGTGCAAGGACTCAAATGTATTCAATAGGACTTCAAGAAAGTTCCATTGCTATAAGAGAGAGGATATTTATAGCCTCCAACCAACAAAGTAGCCGTTGGGGACAAATCCTCGTTTTTCAGTTGGGAGCAATTGCACCATCGTTATGGGGCCAGTTATACCGCATTATGGTTCAATGGCTATTTATTGTGCATTAAATGCATAGAAATTAGCCATTAACCCTAGGAGCTAGAGGTGCGGTATGACCACTTGAGTGAAAAGCAAGGGAGCCAGAAAATACCTCTCTAGAAAAAAGCAACCACCAACTAAAAATGCAATTGTACTACCAGGTTCGTTCATACTACAAAGAGGATGGTGGTAGTACCACCAAGCAAGAACTTATAACATCCCAAAAATTTAGCCTTTATTTAATTTGAGTTTTTTTTGGATTTTCTTTTTCCTATTTCCTTTTCTTTTTATTTAAGCCTAGAGCTAGAAAAGGCTTCCTGTGTTTAATTGTAGCCCAATAGGATTTATTCTTTTTTTTCTTGAGTTATCCTTGCTTTTGTATTTATGAGAATTTTCTCGGAATTTTTGGCCCTTCTTTGCTATTTTCTAAACCTTCCTTGAATTTCTGGCCTTTATTTAAATAAAATGCTCTTTAAAAGCCTCTTTCACTCTTGGGCCAAAACTCTTTTAAACTCCTAACCCATCCCCTGTTTCCCCTCCGCCTAGCCCATCCTCTCCCCACATGTGGCCTTGGCCCACGCAGCCCATGCTTGCACCTGGCCTTCTTCTCCCACACGCGTCACCTCCCCTCACTGCCATGCGGACTCCCTTGTCAGCACGCCCCTCTCCCGCTGCTGCCTGGCCCTACCTGTCGGCACCCCATCCCTCCTTTCCTTTATTCCTCCTCCTACCTTCCTTCGTCTCCTACCCGACGCTGCCATCACCGCTCCGAGTCCGTCTCTAAGTCTTCGTCGCCTTCCATTCTTGGCCACCCACCCAAAAGGAAAACCTCCGCCTGGTCATCAATGGCATGATTTTTGCTCCCTTTGTGCACCTCCCCTTTCCTTTCTCCCCTCATCCTGAATCCATGCCGCCATCATTCCGGCGAGGAATTCGTGCACCGTGCGCCCCCAAGGCTATATAAGCCCTCACCGCACTAACCCTCCACAGCCTGTCTTCGTCACCTAGCGTAGTCGAGCCCCCTAGCACTATGCACTGCCCTCCCGTGCTCCGCCTAGTACTCTAGTGAGGTCCTTCTGCCACTCCAAGCCTCCCCAAGCTCCGTCATCGCCATGGGAAGCGTCCTTGAGCCAACATCGATCTCATCCATTGCTCCGCCATGAAGAACCATCGCTAGGACGTTATCTTTGCCAAAAGATGAACACCACCACCACTCCTCCCTCGCCACCGGTAGCATGCAACTGTCCCCAAGCCTCGTGCCAAAGTGAAGGCCCCTCCCCATGCCTTTCCCTTACTATTGCGACCCTCACGGACTACTGTCGTGCACTTGAGCACCAATGAACCCTCGGTCATCGCGCGCCATCACTGTCGGCCATGCCACATCAGCGCATGGTCATACGTGGCAGCCACGTGGTGCTATGCATCACCCACATCAGCGCACAGTCACTTCGTCAGCATTTCATGCCACACAAGCCTAGACTTGGTCCACTACAGACTAGGCAACGTCCGTGGACCCGGTCTATAGACCCGAGCCCACCTGTTAGTGACTCCAAAACTTTTTCTTTCAAAATTTAGTTCGGCCAAAATTCCTAAAAGCCATGCTGACATCATAAATTTCTTTTTCTTTATAAAAATAAATCTAGAAATTCTGATAAATATCTCTTTTTTTCTTTTTCTTAGTTTTAAAACTTCTGAGAGCTCATTCTTCTCTGTCCTAGCTCCAAATGAGCCCATTCTTTTTGTAAATTAATTTAAAATCCCTACCTTACTTTTGAATTTTGGAGTTTATTTGAATTTAGTGTGTATTGTTTATTTTCATGTGTAGTCTACGATGTTTCCGATGAGTATTACTTCGACGACTCTCACTAATCCGTGGAGCAAGGCAAGTTATTCATCTAGATAATATTGATCATAATTGTAAATAAAATTATGTTGATTTAAATTATTCTCAATGTATTTCAATTCTAGTTTTAAATACTTAGTTAATACCTATATGTTATGATCACATTTGACATTGAGCACTTAATACCATGTCACCTTAGAATAAAACTCTGGTTAGTACACTAGTATTAGCTGGAAAACTTTGTAGCAATGCTTAGACATGCTTAGAAATAATCCTAGGCTTGGGATAACTTTTTCACATAAAATGATGATTATTAAAAATGTATTCTTGACTTTGGTGACTCAGGAAGGTGTATGAAATATTTAAAAATAAAATATAAAATATGGTTTAGACTTAGGCAAATGGTTAGGTGGTGGGTGCTCAGCGGCACAAGGGTATGTGGAAAGTCTGTCTAAATCAATTAACGGCCGGTCTGTGAGCTACTGCTATAAACCCACATCGTACTACCATAAGTGTGATATGAGACAGATCTGACTAACTAATTTTTAGGTCACAACCTGAGTCTCGTTATAGGTTGAATGTGAGCTTGGCATAGACCATGAGAAGTCTCACACGGTACAAAAAGGAGACCCTAATATAGTGGATTAATTATTATGGTGATATCTTAGTGAGGGCATGACCAAGTTTTGATAGCTTTGCATTGTAAAGGTTTTGTAATAATCACTTAGTGGCACGTCGAAGGTAGCGTGTTATAGCTGACATTATAAGTTGATTATCTCTTGTGGATAATGTTGTACCACCTCTTTAAATTGTATAAACTATCCTAGATAGCTGTGTCCATGGTCATAGACATACCGAGTAAGGTTTTTCACATATTAGACCTTGTTTTCCAAAAACTAGTTTAAATAAAATTTGATGAGATTTTTTTGGAGAAAGATGGTCCGAGTGGGATACCCATGGTTAGGCTAGTTTTAGGTTGGACCTGCACTAATGGTACTAATTTGTTTAAATTATTGTTTTAATTATTATGCTAAAATTCAGCAATTTATATCTATTTACTGTATTCATTCAAATTTGGCTTCATGCTCAATTAATCCTATTATGCCTTCATTTGTTGCACTTACATTAATAATCTATTTTCCCATGTAACTTGTGGAGTACATTTTTATGCTCACTTTTGCTTAATTGTGTTGCCCAGGGGAGGACACCTTCGACTATGGTGAGGATCAGGACGAGTAGGCTGTGTTTTACTATCTTTTGCCTGTGGGCAGACTTGTTGGGCTTCTCCGCTTTATTTACTATCCTCCACTGTTATTTACCTTATATTTGGCCTATGGGATGTGGAGATATAAAACTTGGCCAAGGCACGTATTCTTTTATTTAATAAAGTTTGTCATTATATATGATATGTATTCCTATTACCACTGTGTGCACTAGCCTTGTCTGGACTAGTGCGATTGACACAGAGGATCCAGGGTGTTGCTCCCGGGTTCGACAAAACTCCAAAAAGGCCTAAAAACATGCGCTTTGAAAAATTGCAACCAGTAACTAAAGTACAATATCCAGTGCGGTCATACCGGTAGATAGATGGCAATAGTACATACCTCACATGGAAATCAGCCGAGAGACAGAAAAATAATCGTTCTACAAAATTACACTGGCATAAGAAATTCGGTCATACCACATGATCAACGGTGGTCATACTGGTCTAGCAATTTTAGAACATCAAGGAGATAAAAGCAAATCAAAAAACCTAGCATGCAACAAGGTTTGAGCAATATAGCGCCATGATGCTATCAAGCTACTAGCCAAAGACCCCTCTTAATAGTACACATATAATCTAGCAACCCAGTCTCAACCACCAAACACCGAGATCAGCAAAAGCTATGAAAAGTTCTTAGCCTTCTTTTACCTTTGCCTTGACTTAGTACTAGGGGTGCAAATGGAGTGGATATTTCCCGACCGTCCGTCCGTCCGTTTTAATTCAAATACAATTTGGAGCAAATTTTCAGATATCCGAAGGTTTTGTCGGATACGGAAACGGATTCGGATATTTTTTGTCGGATACGGAAACGGATTCGGAAAAAGCATTATCTAACGGATACGGAACTATCCAGATATTTTTCAGGATAGTTACCTGGATAGTTACCGGATAGTTACCCGGATAGTTACCGAATATGGAAACGGAGTCGGATACCTGGCCTCTACGCCGGCCAGGTGGGATCTCCGACTCTTCTTGAAATGTAGCATCATTTATTTATATAAGATTTTTTGTTTCGGTGGCTATTGCAACATCGGTACACCCATATTAGATCTCAGTTTGCTTAATTTGTATGTCACCATGTGAAATTTTCTTTCGCACATTATCCGATTAAATATTCGTGACCGAAACTAACCATATTCAGAGCGGCATGTATTCGCTCCGTATTCGTGACCGAGAATATATGCATTCGTATTCGTATCCGGCACTATCCGTGTCCGACTCCGACTCCAACTCCGTTTGAGCAATAGCATCCATCCGTATCCACTCCGTTTGCACCCCTACTTAGTACCAATAGCATCCATCTTACACATGCTTTTCATGCTCCTTTTCAAGTCCAGAACTAAAGCTTTCTCATTTAAGAAATAAACATGTTAGTCCCTTAAGAATAGTTTTCATTAACTATCAAAACATCAAATTAGGGGCCTACATGCTTCACTCTGTAAGCACTAGTTTTTTAGCAGTTGTAGGGCAGGCTAGTCTGACTAGCCATTAGTTGATGGTTAGATCAGTTCAGCTCATTTCTGTTGGGTCTTTGCCCAATGGCTAGATTTTAGGTGTATGGTATAAATACTCCTTTGTTGCCGGTTGGGTGAGGTTACTTGTGCCTTGATTTATTTCCTTGAGTTAAGAGTGAGCCCTCTCATTTCTTTTGTGCATGTTTTACACTTAGTGAGCTTCGAAAAGCAAATCCTTGTACATGTGTTACACTTTGTGGTGGATTGAGTATCCATCAAGCTTTGGCACTTAATTTATTTAAGTGAGCATCTCCGACTTGTTACTCTTGAAGATTGTTGCCTCCTAGACGGCTTGAAAGAGTTGTGCCAGTAATCTTCTCGAAAGAGCTTGTAAGAAGGCCCAATTGTTTGTGAGTGATTTGGTGCTCACCATATTCGGAGTGGAGCAAAAACAACCCTAATGGGTTCGAGATTTTAAGTTAATTTATGGAGCCTATCTAATTCATTTGAGTTTACCTCAACAATGTAGATTAGAAGAGAACGGGGAGTCTCCGAACACCACGGTAAAAAGATCATTGTGTCATTGTGATTTGCTCTCTTGTGCTCATTTATATTCTTTCAATCTATATTCATATAATTAAATTACTTATTTGTCACCCTAGGATTGTGAACTTTGACATGAACATAGAGTATTGGTACACTTAATTGAGACTAGTTGATTTAATTGAGACTAGTTGATTTAGACTCTAATTGTACAGAGCCCTTTTAATTTATAAATCCCTATAAAACTCGATTTTAGCTAAAAGATTTTAAAAACACCTATTCGCTCCACTCTAGTGAGGCTCCCCATCCGTACAACATCCTGGCTTGCTGCAACTAGATACAGTGTTAATTTGTGAACATCTCAAATTGTTGGATTATAAGCATATTATCTACTTTTCCTAACTACTTGAGTTTTTAATAGAACTAACTGGTAAATGCGATTAAGTACAAATGGAATTGATTACCCACTGACACTTAGTTGTTCTATGAACAGGTAAATGGAGCGAGCAGCCAGCTCGGTGACCATGTGGCGTCTGAAGAGAGATACAAGCTCGCGGTGTCAGAGATAATGGTTTGGCTCTCCAATTGATCAAGATGCAACCACGAAAGGGGATTTGAGTTGTGCAATTTCCTTTCAATTTGCTCAAGCTCAAGCACTTTGCAGCCTCTGAAACAATTGAAGTAGCAGTTCCTTGTCATTTAAATTCAACAAGCATGTAGCTTCTTGTGTTACGTCGGATTGAACCCTTTTGTCGCAGTTTCTGCATTGCATGTATTGTCGTCTTCTTAATCGTTGAAACATTTTTTTAATTCATACTTCCTAATTTAGACTAAATTGTTGCTGTTGTTGTTCTTTGTAGGATCGTATGGCGCAATCAGATGGAGTGAATGATTGCCCCGCTTTTTAATACCTGAAAACAAATCTTAAATCAAAAGAAAAGCAATCTAAATTACCGAATGTAGATTTCGACTGTAAACCGTTCGACCGCTTGCTACGATCGTTTTTGCACGTAGTCAAAATCCCCCTCCGCTTGAAAAGCTTCGACCGCTCGAACGCTTCGTTGCTCGAACGAGTACAAGCTAAAGACAACACCGTGCTCGTAGCACGCCGGATTATGATGCGTTAGCACGCTGCCAAGAATACAGAAAAGCAATGCTCAGAAAAACACGCCGTCAATGAACTTTTCTTGGAATAGATCTGATCTATTATTTTTGTATCATATTTGTAGCTACAAAGCGTCCTCACGGCATGCCTAAAAACTCTCGCACAAAAAGCCAAACAAAGCCATGGCCAAAACACTTGGTCTACCTCTGCTTTTATATGTTAGATCCCTAAACCGTATTTGACTCAAACATGAATATGAAATCCTATCTCTTTATCAAATCAAGGGACCCGAAATCTTCCTAACACGAGTTTTACCAAATCTCTAATCCTTCCCCTTACGGACTCCTTCCATAATGTTTCCAATGTCACCACATGATGCAGCCTCTAGGAATGCACCTCTCGTAGCTCCATCTCGCATCATCAACGTCCGTGTAGAAGCCTCTAGGACCACACCGCCCATAGCTTCTCCACGCATCATCATCTTTGATCTCTAAGTACTCCAGCATTAGCCCGACCATCTCACGTGACATTCTCAACCATCTGGATCTCAGATCTCCCCATACTAGTCCGGTCCTCCTCGTCACCGACCATGATCGTCTCCACGCCATCTTGCACATGCAAAGACCAAATAAATGTTTTTTCGATACGAGTTTTCCACAACTTGACCGTCATCAGCACACACTTACACCACTCTTGTCTGTCCATAGACAAGAACAAAACAATCATGACCATCAACCAGATCGTCTATGACCACACATTCCATCGTTTACTGCAAATCAACTCCAGACAACTTCTTACGACCACTAGCTCAACGAGTACTCGAAAACCACAAGTACTCAGGAAATACTATCGCTCCGCTCAAAACACGTAGGAATAACAAGCATCACTACCAACCAGAGTCAACAAGTACCGACTATCGAGTACCGATCACATACCACAAGTCTCCAACAACCGATTGTAACACCTACAGCAACCGACCATCGAGTACCAAGTCCTTCCGACTGCCGAGTACCATGACCACCTGACCACCAAGCACCAGCCAGTCATCCCACTGGTCTAACATGAGTACTCGAAGTACTCGAAGATCACAAGAACTAATAATATTATTGAAGTGATTGAAACAAGTATCTACTAATTCTGTAGATTTCATCTCAAATTTAGAATACTCTTTTTTGAATTGATTCTAACGTACACCCTTAACAGACTTGGATCCTTCATGGTAATCAGCTAGAGTATTCCAAATTATATTTGTAGATTTAAGATGAGCAATTCTGACATACTCATTTCTACTTAACACTTGCAATAAAATATTTCTATCCTTAGCATTTGCTTCTATATTGGCAGTACTTTCAATGGTAACAACAAAAGGTACTTCATATGAATTTTCAACTTTTTTGCATGATAGCATTACCATGCGCTTGTAGAAACACCTCCATGCATGTTTTCCAATAGAGATAGTTTGATCCATTGAAAACAGTGGCTTACGTGAGAACCGATTTCGACTTGATGCCATCAAAACTTGGCTCTGATACCACTTGTACGATAGTATTGCGCAATCAAAATGGGTGAATGATTGCATCCGTTTTTGATACCTGAAAATAAATCTCAAACCAAAAGAAAAGCAATCAAAATTACCGAATGTAGATTTTGATCACAAGCCGTTTGGCCACATGCTCGATTGCTCGCTACGATCGTTGTTGCTCGTAGTTGAAATCCCCCTCCGCTTGAAAAGCTTCGACCGCTCGAACGAGTACAAGCCAAAGACAACACCATGCTCATAGTACACTGGCTCATGATACGTTAGCACACTGCTGAGAACACAGAAAAGCAATGCTCAGAAAAACACGCCACCAATGAACTTTACTTGGAATAGATCCGACCTATTATTCATGTATCATATTTGTGGCTAAAAAACACTCACGGCACCCCTAAAAACTCTTGCACAAAAAACCTCGCAAAGCCACGACCAAAACACTTGGCCAACCTCTGTTTTTATATATTAGAGCCCTAAACTGTGTTCGACTCAAACACGAACTCGAAATCATATCTCTTCCTCAAATCAAAGAACCCAAAACCCTTCCTAACACAGGTTTTACCAAATCTCTAATCCTTCCCATTACGAACTCCTTCCTTAACGTTTCCAATCTCACCACATGATAAAACCTCTGGGAACGCACCACCCATAGCTCCATCTCACATCATCAAACTCCGTGTAGAAGCCTCTAGGACAGCACTGCCCGTAGCTTCTCCACGCACCACCACCTTTGATCTCCATATACTCCAGTGTTAGCCCGACCATCTCACATGACATTCTCAACCGTCTGGACCTCAAATCTCCTCATCCTAGTCCCAGTCCTACTCGTCACTAACCATGATCATCTCAAAGCCATCCTGCACATGCAAAGACCAAAGAAACATTTCCTGGCACATGTTCTCCACAACTTGACCGTCATCAGCACACACACTCACACCACCCTTGTCCACCATAGACAAGAACAAAATAGCCACGACCATCAACCAGATCATCTATGATCACACATTCCATCGCTTACTGCAAATCAGCTCCAGACAACCGATTGCAACACCTATGACAATCAATCACCGACCATCGAGTACCGAATCCTTTCGACTACCAAGTACCACGACCACCTGACCACCAAGCACCAGCCAGTCATCTTACTAGTCTAACATGAGTACTCGAAGATCACAAGAAGTGAAGTACATGTACTAACAATGAAGTCTACGAGCACTGGCCGTGAAACCTACGGCAACCAATCGCAAAGCGTCGGACCCCGGAGCAACAACTCCTGGATCCTGTGTAAATCGCACTAGTCCAGGATCAGCTAGTGCACATAGTGGACAACCAAGATAAATATCAAGCATAATGACATTTATTAACTAAATATGGGTATGATTGCCAAAGTTTACATCCATGGCCAATAGGCCAAATTTAAACATAAGCAGCGGAAGAAAAACACCAAAGCAGAAGAAGCCCAACAAGTCTACCCATAGGCAAACGACATTAAGATGTGGCCTACTCATCCAAGTCTTCACCATTGTCGAAGTCGTCTTCCTCTGTGTGAAGATAGCAAGGTGAGTACAAACTTGTACTCCACAACTCACACGGAATGTGCAACATAATGATAAAGGCAACAAAGGAAGACATATAAGGTTATTTGAGCATAAAACAGTGTTTAAAGAAATACAGTAAATAGATTGGAAATGATGAATTTAGTATAATAAGTAAAGACAATAATTGTAATTGAAATTAATACCGTTAGTGTAGGTGCATTCCCCCACACTAACCTAACCACGGGCATCCCACCCAGACCATCTTTTCTAAAAGATCTCGTATGGATGGATTCCATCTATCCACATGCTTCCAATCACTCAAGGATTCCATCCATCCATAAGCTTTCAATCTCTCATGGATTCCATCCATCCATAAGGTTTTCAAAAATCATTTCAAAAAACAAAGTCTAATCCTTGAAAAACTTTACTCAGCATGCCCGCGACCGTGGGCACGGCTATCTAGGATAAATTATACACTCTGCAGAGGTTGTACAGCTTTACCCACAAGACATGATCTCATATTGCCACACAATTAACACACTTCCTAAGGTGTGCGGCGGAGAGATCATGACAAGGCATTTACAATGCAAAACCTTCAACCTGGCTAAGCCAACACTAAGGTTTTACCCCAGTAAGAAATCCACCAGATCGAAACCCCCTCTTGAGCCGAGTGAGATTTCTCATGGCCTACGCCACGCTTACTTTCAACCTACGACATGACTTAGGTTAGGACACTCAAATTAGTCAGCTAGGACTGTCCTATACCAACCTTGTGGTAGTACAATAGGACTTTGCAGCAATAGCTCACAAACCGGTCCTTAACTGACTTAGGTTCAACCACAACCCCCCGTGCCCGACAATCAACACTGTGTCATCGAACAATAGTGCATGCCTGCACCCACCACCTAGCTATTAGCCTAATTCTAAACCAGATTTTATATTTTATTTCAAAATATTTCATAATCCTTCTTAACTCACCGAAGTCAAGAATACATTTCAAAAGCTTATAATTTTATGTGAAAAGGTTATCTCAAAACAAAGATTATGTCTAAGCAGAGCTAAGCATTTGATATAAAATTCTCTAGTCCATACTAGTGCACTAACTAGAGTTTTATTCTAGAGTGACAAGGTATAATGTTGCATAAGATCAAAGGTGTCAATAACAATTGGGGATTAACTAAGTTTAAAACTGGAACTGAAATACTTGAATAAACATATGCATGAAATATAGTTTAAATCAACATAATTTTATTTAGAAACTAGCATCAACATGATCAAAGTGTGTGACTTGCCTTACTCCTCAAGTTGTTGTGGATCATCATCGAAGAATTCTTCCGAATCGTTGCAGTCTACACGTGAAAATAATCCACCAAACTAAAATAAATTCTAAATAAATTCATATAAATTCCAAATATTTAAATTTAGGGCATAAACAGATATATTGGGATTTTTGATGAATTTACAAATTTGAACAGGCTCAATCGGAGTTAGGATGAAGGAGAACGGGCTCCCGGAAGTTCGAAAAGAGAGAAAAAGAATAAATTAGATTTTCTAGAATTATTTTTCTAAAGAAAATTGGATTTATGATGTCAACAAGGGAATTTATTTTTCAGATGAATTATTTTCCTATTGAAAATTTGGATTTATGACGTCAGCCCTGGGGTGGTTGACTGACAGGTGGGCCCTGGTCTACCATGGACCAGATCCACAGACCAGAGGTGAAGCTAAGGTGGCATGGGTGAGACATGGCGCTGACGTGGCTGAGGTGGCGCACCACGCTTGCGGGGTGCTGAGCTAGGGTGCCAGGTGGCCGCCACGTCGGCGCTTGCGCCATCACGTGGCACGGCGGGCGACGGGGATTCGATCAGCCAGCGAAAGAAAGGAAAGGGGAGGAGGAAGAAAGGAAGGAGCACACGTTGGGGACGATGGTTTTGAAAGGTGGGGCCCACCGTCAGCGAGAAAGAGAGAGGAGGGGCGCGGGCGGCGAAGGGGTGATCTGGGCCGCCACTTGTCGGACCAGAGGGGAGAGAAAGAAGAGAGAGGCGGACGGCAGGAGATGGGTCATGGCAACGTGGGAAGATCCTGGCCGTCCACACGTCGGCCGGAGGCAGGGGCGGGAAGATTTCAAATTTTGATTTTTGATTTTCGGAAAAGCTGAGGAAATTCAAAAAGGCTCAGAAAAATACTAAATAAATTCTAGAAATTCCAAAAAAATCACAGAAATTCCTGGAACCATTTTGGACTTAGTATAATTATTTCCAACTTAAGTTGGAATTATTTTCTTATAGTAAAAATACTTTTTAATTTTCAAATTAGATTATAAACTCCAAAAAAACCAGATAAAAGCCAAATAAATCCAAATAATTAATTTGAATTAGTATTTTTATAAAAAAATCAAAATATCATTTTATTTAATAATATTTTTAGGTTTCTATTTAAATTAATTTTCAAATCAAGCCCTTTTAAAAACAGAAAATCAAGGCAAAACAAAATCTCAGAAATTCAAGCAACCAATAACACTTGATTTTATTTTAAATTAAATTAAGTTTTAATTTTTTTATTAAAAATTTGAAATAAACGGCTAGGCTATTACACAAAGCCTTCGACTACCGATCATGTGGTCTATGACAACTGACTAGAAAACTAATGACAACAATTGCAGACCATGAATCCTACGAGCATGACAGCAATATACAACCATCGACCACAAAGTCTACAACTATTGATCACAAAGTCTACGATCATCGACCGCAAAGTCTACGACTATCGAGTACGACCAGTAAAGTCTACGACCATGAAAACGTACTGTAACTATGATCATGCAAAGTATTGTAGCTGCGATTATGTTCAGTGGCTGTTCTGTCATGGTCGAAGTCGAACATAGTCAAAGCCAGACGTGGTCATAGTCGAACGTGATCGTAAACTACTCTGAGTCATAAGCAACATGGTCGAAATCTGACGTGGTCAAACTCGGCATGATCAAAAGCCTCCGTGGTTGAAGTCTGCTGTGATCGAAAGCCGTGCGATCCTCTAATGCCACTCGAGTATAGTCCGATGTTCCTATGCATCTCGAAAGACATCTGATGTTCCAGAGCTACTCGAATACAAACCGATACTCCATTGCTACTCGAACACTGTCAAAGGCCACTTGAACCTAATCAGACTCGTCTGAAACTACTCAAAGCAATGAAAAACACTCGGAGAAGACAATAACCACTCAAAGCAATGAAAACGCCTCTTGCTTTAGATAGTTTGGTTTGTGGTTTAGGTTCTCTATGACCACATCTCATAACTTTATAGTCGCCCCTAGTCATCCTTCAAAGTGAAGTATGAATCCTATTCTAAAGTAAAGTATGAATCCTAATATAATTAGAATTCATCTATAAATTCTTGTAACACACCTCTCCTAGTAGATTAGCATGTGAGTCACCATACTCAACAATCTTCACCTTAATTTTTAACCATTGAAATTAGTGTGCTTCTCCAAGAACTTGCTTCAAGTCAACTCTGGTTTTTTTTCCTTCCTCCCACCATTGTGAGTGCCCTACCATAGGGGCTCATACACTTCACTGTAATGTTCATGTCAGTATCTGGCTAGCCTATCCGGACCCTCCACCTAAGAACTCATTTGTTGTTTAGTTTGGTTAACCACACCACTTGTTCCTACAACTCTCCATGTCATAGGTTTGTACCACATCCAAGATCCGCCCACTCGTTAGTACCGCATGGTTGTCCCAACACGTCTTCCTTCTTCCAACAGGTCGCATCTTTGCCTCTATGCCTACTAGAGTTTGCAACCATCTTTACAGTTTCACACATAACTGCAGATGAGATATGAGTACCTATCATTGATGATAGGGTTTCCTTCTCCTGACTAAGATTTTTATCAGACCATCCATTCGTTCTCCACATTCAAGATCACCACTTTAATCAGTATCCTCCATTGCTCTAGATACTTTTTATTATTACCTGCTCTTTGCAAGTAACTACATGACTCCACCTCGAAGTGTTACTTCATAATCTTTAAGTTCAAATGACCTCAAAGATATTAGATTCTTCTTTAAGATTGGAATGTACCAAACTCTTGTTAATGGACGATGTGCTTCATCATGCATCTCTAATGTAACTATTCCCACTATAGTAATTGCACACTCTTTGCAATCTGCCAAGTGAACAATTCCAAACACCGAGCATAGAGATACTTCATCAAACATCTCCCATGCCAAACATACATGGAAGCAAAAACATAAATCTGATATTCATCCATGAGAAGTACCTAATTGATTGATGACAAGTATGTCTGATTCATCTTTCACTACCGTCGCTGAGCATGCACCCCTTATTTGCTTCAAATTCGAACAGTCCTTTATTATATGACCTTCCTCGTCACAAACATAGCATACATGCATTCCCTTACCCTTTTTCTTTCTATGACTTTTGCTTGTGCCTGCACTCCTACGATAACCAATGCTTGATCACCCGAGGATGAATATTCCAATGGCCTTTTCAATGACTCTGCCTTCAATAGATATGGCACCACCTCGTTGAAGTTGAGAGTGCTTTTTCTGATGAAAATATTCATCACCAAATTCTCCCATGATAGTGGTAGAGATGAAGCCAATATAATGATTTTGTCATTCTCCTCAATTTTCTCATCCACATTAGTCAGCTGTGTGATAAATTTATTAAAAATATTGAGATGATCAATGAACTGCTTGTCTTCTTTCATGCACAACCTATATAGTTGCCGCTCCAACACCCATTGGTTTCTCATCGACTTCGCCTTATATAATTCTTCTAAGTCACTCCATAATTTATTTATCAAATTCTCATTGATCACCGAATACTTTGCATCATCGAAGAGACATAGATAGATTATACTAATAGATTTCCACTCTATCATTTTTCAGTCTTCAACAGACATCGCTTCTAGTTTGTCCCCTTCAAGAGCATGATTAACCCTTACTAGACAAGGGCATGCTTCACCACATATTACCACATGTTGAAATTTTCTTGGCCATCAAATTTCTCTACTTGACTCCACATCGTCAATATTGATCTTGATCTTGTGACACCTGATGTTTTGCCAACCTTCTCGCAAAGCTAATTAATCTGACATTGGCTCTAAAACTACTTGTTATACTCTGATACCTCTCATTATGTGTAGCAACCCTTGGATCGGATCAGAGTTGTGTGATACAATAGAGTATGCACGGTACCAAAAATAAAATAGATGAATCTCGTATAGAGCACCAAAATAATGGCACTGAAACAATTTTGATGAGAGAAAGATTTATCGAAACCGACCGCAAATTCTTTAAACATGACCTTATGACCTTAAAAGAGTACAAGAGATTGTTGCTCTTTCACAACCCCTCGAACGTTTTAGGACCCTTGGATACTTTTCCTATACAAGAAGCTAATACTGAATAATAACCTAGCCTCCAATCCTCTTGTCCACCTCTTGCTTTGGATGAGTTGTTTGTGGCTTAGGTTCTCTACAACCATACCTCATGACTTTATATAGTTCCCCAGTTTGCCTTTAGTGTGAAATAGAAATTCTAATCCAATTAAAATTCATCTAAGAATTTTCGTAGCACACCTCTCTACGCCGATACAAGTCTCCGTGCTCAGCAGGAACAACTTTTTTAGACTAGTGTCATATTTGCTTCGGCTATTAGCTTTTTGACAGGTTACACACCAAGCCAAACGAAATGAGCTGTTACTTGTGACCCCCCCCCCCCCCCCCCCCCGGCGCTGTTAATTAACTTGGTCTGCCAAATGTTTGGTAAGATACAAATAGGTGATGAGGAAGCAGCTAAATTGGATGCCATGCATGAGATGTTGCTACCCCTCTATAAAGTGTAAACAGAATTTGTACTCTTGCGGCTGCATTTTTTTTTTTTTTGGCTTGCGGCTGCAGTTTATTGTTCAAACCATGCTGAAAATACGAATAATTCTGTTGCTGCTACTTTGCTGAAGGATTACGACACTGTTTTTGTTAGAAGTATAAGCGAGTGGCTAGTCATAAATTGCTGATCAATCCACATAGTTATGTTCTGCAGAGACCGAATGGAAATTCAGACAAATGGCTGAAGAATACATATTACCACTTGGCCACAGCCCCTGTATCGACAAGTATTTGGCAAGATACAAAAGGTAATAATTAAGGAAATAGTTGGACTGGATGCCATGCATCAAATGTGAAGTCTAAACAGAATTTGTACTCTTGCAGTTGCAGTTTGCTGTTCAAACCATGCTGAAAAATATGGTTCATTCTGTGTCTTTACTACTTTGCTGAAGAATGAGGCCAATGTTTTGCTTAGATCGATATACCACTGGCGAGCCATCAGTTACTAAAGTAGAGCATTTACTATGATGACCGACCAAAATGTTGATGGTGGAAAAGAAAATTATTGATCAATATAATAACAGAGAGATAGACTGACTGGAACTTAAGAAAAATGGCTGTGCATTGAGGAATACATTTCCAGTTGGCCACAACCCCTTCAACCTGTATGGCTTATCAATTAGCAAAAAACTGCAAGTAATTAATAAGTAGCAAGTACAACATTATGGAGTATTATTCATTTATACATTTCCCAGTAAGTGAACAATTGGAGTGGAGATAATCATTCACAAAAGACTGTTTGCTTTGCCTGCATTTTTTTTTCCACTGAATAAATAAGCAGGATGTACATTCGATGGATCTGCCAGTATTGGCGTGATGCCGTGAACCAGCTATCAGACGTTACACATCTTTCTTGAAGAAATATTTCTCAGTTCGAATGCATGTGTCAAACAAAAAATTAGAGTTCAGAAGAAAACACGTTGCAGAAAGTACTTCTGATTCACCGAAGAAAGTATTCTAATAAAAGCTGGGCGCATAATGCACATTATATGACCCACATTTCTCTCCCAAAGCACACCACCCTTTCACAAATCAGTAATCGCTTTAGAACAAAATCCACACCTTTCGCCATGTCTCAAGATGGCCGAGACCACCAAGGCGCCACCTCCAACAACGAGGGCAACACACTGCCGGCGATCAACTCCGACTCCATGAGTTCCGGTGAGAACAACAACGGCAGCGGGTCCAGGACTGGCAGCCTCGTCGACGCAGGTACCGACAAGGGGAAGGGCGTCGTCAAGAAAGAAGAAGAAGAACGTGGATCTAAGGGTAAGAGCTCCGCAGACGTCGTAGTAGCTGCCGACGGCCGTACCGGTGGTGACGGCGGCCGCGGCGACAGGGTGCACCACAACGTTACGGAACGTGAGCGGAGGAAGCGGACGAGGGAGATGTTATCCAACCTGCAAGCCCTCCTCCCCAGTCTCCCCGACAAGGTGAGCTACACGTATAAAGTATAAACTAGGGCTTTGTGCATGCAGATGATGGACTGCTCGCTAGTGTGATGTTTCAGACTGACCAGGCGACCATGGTGGGGGTGGCAATAGACTACATCAAGAGCCTGGAGGTGACAGTGGCCGATCTGGAGAAGCGCAAGAGTGAAATGAAGCTCGCGCGAGGCCGGCTCGGCGCAGCCGACGCCGGGCCCTCCTCGTCCTCGGGGCCACCGGCTACCGCCGCGGCGCCGACGCAGACGGTCTTGCCGATCATAGCACATGACGGGATGCCACCTGCCGGCGCGGTGACCGCGGCGCCGGCGGGGCTCCAGACGTGGTCGGGGCCGACCGTCGTGCTGAGCGTGTCGGGGGACGACGCGTACATCAACGTGTGCACGGCGCGGCGCCCGGGCGTGATGACGATGGTGGCCGCCGTGCTGGAGAAACACCGCATGGAGCTGATCACGGCGGAGGTCGCGTCCGACGACTCCCGGAGCATGCTCATGATCCACGCTCGCGTAAGTAAACCTCTTGTCCCCTGGGTCATGGAGTTTTGGCCAAAGATGGTTGTTTGCAAACGGCTTACTAAAAATGGAAAAGGATCGGAGCCCACGCGCTAGCGCGATCTTGGTTGTCGGGGTGCATTTCTCTATGGGAGTGACTATTGCACAGCGACTGGAATTTTTTTATCAATCAGTCACCTGAAGTTGCACTCTGAATCACCTAAAGTTGCTGGTGTTTTTTTGAGGAGGACTGCAATTTCAGTTGATTGAGAGTGCAATTTCAGGTCACCTGAAGTCGCACTCTGAATTACCTAAAGTTGCAGCTGTTTTTTCTGCAATTTCAGTTGATTGAGAGTGCAATTTTAGGTGACTGAAAGATAAAAAAAAATTCAGTCGCCTGTGCAATAGCAAAACTGTTTCTTTATTGGATAGTCCTTGTGTGAGAGATGTCTTCTAATTAACCATTGGATAGCATCTCATTGGTTACATGATAACCTACTAGTCGAATGACGGTGTGTTACTACGGAAACAGAAACTTCATCGTAGAAAATAATTTACTAGATGAGAGATCAATTATTAGCACTTTTATATTGTTGGGAATTTGGAACGCTCAAAAGAAGCAAGGAATAGATGATAGATAATAAGAGTACTAACTCAAGACTTCACACTACGTTCATACATCTCCCAAGATTGCATTAGAAAGGAGGTAGACATGTCTTTATATAGACTTCCTAAACCGACTCTACAACTGACTTAACAAGATGATTTTTATTTCCACCAGCTAATCACATCACATGACCAGCTATCTTGCTAACTTGACCAACAACACGTTTCTGTACAACAAAGCAAAACTGACAGCTCACATATTATGTTGTATACTCAGTACAAGTACTAATCAAATATTCAAAATGATCTTGGCTTTCTTTACCAGTGACTTCATATCCAGTTCAAATGTTTGCTAGAAGCTTCAAGGATCAACAACATCTTGCATGTCGGCGGACACAAATTTGGCAACTACGGCCACAAGTTTTTCACTGCATGTTGGCTGCTTGAAGGCCCTAGTTTTGATTGTATCTCTGCCGATATCCAACTCAAAACAGGTTTCAAGTCTTTAGCTTCAACTGACATTAGTTATTAGCATTAGCCAAAATATCTCAGCATTCAAGAAAATAAATTAATCTCTAACAAACTCCCCCTTCAATTTATTTTTCTTCAGAAATCTTTCTCCACGGTAAACTTCACTAAACAAAACCTTTATGAAAATATTTTCTAGTTGAAATTTTATCTCCAACCATTTCAGTTGCACATCTTGTTCTATTCTTCTCGTCGAATGAATGTGTACTCATCATTCTGTAAATTCTCTTGTCTGCAATTCCTTTTCTTACTTCCGATTTATTTATTGGCTTCAAATCTTTTTCTTTCTCAACCTTTTCGATCTTGACCTTACTAAAGTTTACCAAATTCTTTCGCTTTATAATTTCTTCAACTGACGACAAATTACGTGGCTTGTAACTCTTCGCCATGCTCCTAACATGTCTTAGGGCTAACTTTGGCATAGTCAATTGCTCACTAGCACTCAGGCTAGAACTCGATCCTAAACTAGAATTTGAGTTTAAACCTAAACTTGATTTTTTTCTCTCTCTTTTGAAGCGTCACCTTGCTCCTGCGATTCAACTGTTGTAGCTTCAACATGTGGTTGGCTTGCCGCTATAACCATCTTCAACATACTGGAGTTATCAACAACCTGGCTTCATAAAGCCAGTTGAGTTGGATAACTCATCTTCAACAACAAAAAATTCCTGTTCTTATCCATATTTGCCTTTGCAACAAGGCGATCTCTATTTTTCTAGTCGATTATCTTGCAAGAAAAATCTTCGAAATAAAATGTGTACCCATATTCTAGCAGTTGCCCAACACTTAGCAAATTCTGCATCAAATCTGGTACAAACAGCACATCATAAACAATCTTCTAACGACCTTCCAGTTGGACAGGAATATTGCCTTTTCCTTTAGCTTGGGCTAAATAACCATTGCCCATGTGTATCTTCGCTTGATATGACAAGTCAACATCTCAAAATATACTTCGATTGGAAGACATATGGTTTGTGTAATCACTGTCCACAATCCAGGTATCTTCTTTTCTTTCTGCATAGTCTAGCAAGAATAAACACACTCTTCTACATCTTCCTTTTCTTCTGAGAAATTTACCCGATTGTCATCTCGAGATCTACAATATTTGGCAATGTGACCTTACCTCTTGTATTTATTGCAAGTCATCTTCTTCCAGCACCTATCTATAGTGTGACTAGATTTTTTACAAATATCACACCAAAATTTAGAATTAGCTTTACCTTTTTCTCTTTTATCTTGGATCGACTGCTTGTACATATCTTGCCTTCGATCATTGCTTCCTTAATAATTCACACTATTTCTCGAATTGTAGGATTTGAAACTCAACTTTGATTGGAAGCCACTTTTAACTGAGCTTCCTTCCCTTTGTAGCTTTCTCTCTTCGTGAGATTCCAACAAACTCATTAATTGATACATAGTAAGAGTCGTCAAGTCATTCGACTCCTCAATTACAGCAACAATGTATTCAAACTTTGCTGGAAAACTGATCAGAATTTTCTCAACAATCTTTTGATCAGAAATCTCTTCACCATAGGTGCACATCTAATTTACCACCTCAATGACCCTCAAGAAGTAATCTTTTATCTTCTTGGACTCCTTCATCTGCAGATTTTGAAACTGCCTTCGCAAAGTTTGTAACTTTACATCTAAAACTTTTGTGAAACCTTGAAACTTCTCCTTTAACTTGTCCCAAGATTCTTTTGAGGTCTTGGCATTGATAATCCATAGAAACAAACTTTCCAAAACACCTTATTGAATCAGAAACAAGGCCTTGGTGTCTGTCATCTTGTTCTTTGCCAGAGTTTTCTTCTGCTCTGCTGTAAGAATATATTTAGTGGTATAGTTTTTGTAGTCGTTCTTCACAGTATCCCACAACCCTTGCAATAGTAGCAGTGTTCGCATCTTGATGTTTCACATATCGTAATTCTCTTTGGAGAATACGGGAACCATCGGCTGCACCATCCCAACGCCTGAGCTTGAAGCCATAACCTCAACTCTGAAAAATAGCATGAATGCACTGCTCCTCTACACCCGACTCGACCCTAGGGCTCTGATACCAGTTGTTGGGGATTTGGAATGCTCAAAAGAAGCAAGGAATGGGGGATAGATAATAAGAGTGCTAACTCAAAACTTCACACTACATTCATACATCTCCCAAGATTACGTTAGAAAGGAGACAAACATGTCTTTATATAGACTTTCTAAACCAACTCTACAACCAACTTAACAAGATGATTTTTATTTTCTCCAGCTAATCACATCACATGGCTAGCTATCTTGCTGACTTGACTAACAACACATATCTATACAACGAAGCAAAACTAATAGCTCACATATTATGTTGTATACTCAGTACAAGTACTAACCAAATATTCAAAATGATCTTGGCTTTCTTTGCCGATGACTTCATATCCAGCTAACGTGTTTGCTAGAAGCTTCAAGGATCAACAACATCTTGCATGTCAGCTGACACAAATTTGGCAGATATGCCTACAAGTTTTTCACTGCATGTTGGCTGCTTGAATGCTCTGGTTTTGCTTATGTATCTCTGCCGACATCCAACTCAAAACAGGTTTCAAGTCTTTAGTTTCAACCGACATTACTTATTAGCTTTAGCCAAAATATCTTAGAATTTAAGAAAATAAATTAATCTCTAACATATATTAAGGCATTAAAAATACAAACATAATAATCAAATATGGTATCCAGATAACCACAAGGAAACAAATTGTTTCAAATAACATGCCATATATCAGTAGCATAGCACATAAAAATCATCCTAGATTCTGTAACACACGTACACATCCATCATGGTAAGCATTTTGCAACAAGAAAAACACATACAAGGTACACCAAGATCAATATCATGGTATGGATAGCAGGAGGTGGAGTGGCTCCTCTTTCCCGACACCAATAACATGAATGCTACCTGACCTTCTACCATCTTCTCTAGCAGGTCTCAACATGTCACACCAATGCCACTGGCCCCCTTCATGGCTTGACAAGAAAAATCAATCAAGAAGTATGTTAAATGTAGATGCAATTGTTATGTTTTGAATTTGAAATTTTAGTTGTAAAACCATGATAGAAACCACATCTCACGGTCTTTCTTTGGTCTTACATGTCCACAAGAAAAAATATGACACAAAACAAACTATTACTATTCTCTAAATATGACCCAAAAATGAGCATGTCATATAGCAGTAATGCCCATGCTTGATTTGGAAGTTCACTCAGCAGCTCTATTGAGGTGTGTGATTGCTTTATATTTTCATTTATGAAGAAATACCCATTAGATTAGGATATATTGTAGGGCACCATTTAAATAAGCAGCCAACAGATTGGTATGGAAACTTATCAATCGAGACATAATTGAAGAGCCATAGCTGGCATCAAAGCTTCCAACCTGTCATACAAATCACAAATTTCCTGAAAAGCTAATTGTAGATTCTTCTCTCCATCGGAACAATAGGGTTGTTATGCTTATTACTAAACTTGTTGAAAATATGAAATAGAACCAAGGTCTATCCTTTTTTATCAGAGGTTGAATCGATCGTCGGAAGAAAAATTAGGCTACATTCGAGAGAGAAGGTAAATCAATCCATCCCACTCAAAGTTACATATTTGTGGTAGGAGCCATTCGCATTCAGAGTATCAAAAATTAGGATACATTCAAGAGAGAAGGTAAATCAATTCATCCCACTCAAAAGTTACATGTTTGTGAGAGCAGCCATTTGCATTCAGAGTATCAAACTATATGGAAATGAAATGTACCATGTGATCTTGATGCACAGTCTAAACATCAAGCTCTTGTACCTAGCTTCATTAACAATGATTTGCCCTAGCAATTCAATGGCTGGATTTCTATGTTTTTCTAGATATGCTACAGTGAAGCTAAGTTATCATAGTCTCAGTCAGCGTTATCTTTTGTCAGAACTCAGGAGAACCTGCTGCCACCGCAATCTTGCTAGCCACCAACTTCGCCTGCATTTGCTATCAGCCCACCGCCTCCCTTTCCACTTGGGTTGGCCAAACAACCCCCAAACTGTGCTCTTCCTCGTGAGGATAGTCGTCGTTTCCACCACATCGTTTAGGTTAGGGTCAGGCCGAGGGGCAGGCGCGAGGACACGGGTCCGGACCATGGCTTCCTTGCCACTGTCATCTCCTTCAGCCGAATGCCCACAGTCGCATGGTGGGATAGTAGGATGCAGCACAGTGGGGCGCTAGCGGTAAGCTACAGCACGGGAGTGGCTCTAGCAGCAACAAGGGTGGGGGCAGGGGTGTAGGCAATAGTGTTGTCGACGTCCTTTACGTAGTCGTCCCCTCCCTCGCAGCCACCAAATCCACCAGTGTGCATTGCCTCGCCACCTCATCTCCTACTCTACTCTCAATCCTCCATGCTGCCTCATATCCACGGCCGAATGTGGGCCTCATCCATGGCATAGGCCAGATCTAGGTGTCTTGCTCACCACTGATGTGCACGTCGTCGCCACTGATGGCTTGCACCTTGGCCCACATCCCGAATGATTCAGGACAAATGAGGAAGGAGAGGCGGCTAATACATATCAACTAGTGGGAAGCACTAATTGATGCGCAAATTAGCCTAATATTTCACGGTACCACACACGAAATCTTATAAACCAATATGATTTGATCAAATTGTAAGATCAACACATTCGGCATAATCTAAGAATAAAGTATTCTCAACTTACGCACAAAACTCTCTCGCGCTGAAATTCACGATCTCTCTCTATCTCTTGGCAATTCTCCTCTTATCTCATACACAAGACTTGATGCCAATATTGATTTTTATGATTTTTTTAATTTAAAACTAAAACATAACATGTCCTAATCTGATCAACCCTAGGCCTTATATTACGCACGCACCCATAGGCTAAGCTTGATACGTATGAGGACTTAAGGTCTATTACAAACTCCAAAACAAAGACCTACTCGTGCTCACATTTGGCACGTCACAAGTTTGTAAACTGTTGTAAACTAACTTAGAAATAACTAACAAACTTAGATGACAAAAGATAGAAACAAACTCAAAAAATGATAGAAAACTTGGATTGGAATCCGTTTCAAGTGCCGAATCCTATCCTTCACTCGTCCCACGTAGGCTCTCCGCACACGCCGCGTATGCGGAACCCACATGCCCGAGTCCCCTTGACGCGTGTCCTCCAACCCACGTGGCAACCATTGGCGCATGCGCTCATGCACCCTACGCCCCACAGGGCCGTGCACTCCACGTGACCCATGTGCTTTATACGCCCTTGTGTTCCCCACATGGTGCATCATTCCATACCATGCGTCCTGCTAGGGTTTTATGCCCCTCTTCTCTCTCGGCCGGCCTTAGTTCTTTTCTCTTTGCACAAAACAGCGCCACTTTGTGAATCAACAATAGATTGCAATTTTGAAGTAGTTACCAAAATGGAAGTGGTAATTGGTGCCACATTAGTGAGATCCTAGGGACGGTGACGGTGACTTTGGGGTGGGACATGGCTTGGGAGGGTCAGTCGGGGGAGAGGAGAGGGTGGGGGTGTAGAGCGGAGAGGGACAGAGACTCATGGGGTATCGGACGATGGTGCTGATAGCTAAGGCCCACCTATTGGCACGTGTGGAATGGGGAGGTCGGAACGGACAGATGACCACCACCACCAACTTGAATATTTAAGATAGTAAACATACCGCTAGAGGTAGAATTTACCATGATATGGTATTATATAAGATGCTAGTATGCAAATGACTGAGCAAAGCGAGAGCTCACACGATTTATTAGATAGGCATTTATCGCTTGCGCATATTTTATAGGGTCTATCTTCTTGTGGGAACCTAGTAAATGTATTAAATGTACACTTGGAGGTGCCATGGTTAACCTCTTAAGTCACAACAATACCTCCCAACCGGAATAAAAGATTAAGAAACACAACAACTAAGGGATATCTCTGTTTCTGTATTATTGACATCAAAAGGAGCAAATCATATTTCGAAAATGAGGGGCGTCTACTTGTTCCTTTTTTTTTAACTCAAGGAACGTCTACTTGTTGATTAGGAGCAAGGGTTGCAAGAGTTCAAATCATTTGTTTGCATGAATATAGTACAGGACAGGTTCTTTACTGCGCATGGAATTTCCTTTTTTCTATGTTAATGATGTTTTTATCTGACTGAACTCTTGGCGAAGAAATCATTAATTGATTTTCATATCCTTAACTTTCATGAGTATCCCTTGAATTGCACTTACGAGTTTGTAAGATTCAAAAGGTAACGAACCTTAGATGATAGGCGACATAACTCTTGTTGTTACACAAGAGGCCAGTTTGTACACTTACCAGTCCAATATGTAAGTTTATGGATTTCCTTAAGCAAATTAATTTGTTTTCTACATGATTTGATTGTACAGCACTGCACTACCAGACTGTTCATAGCTCATAATAAACCTGCAATCTATTTAGTACTAGTTTCAAGCATATTCAATTACTCCCTTAAAAATTTAAAATAAAAAACAACAATCCTAGTAGCCCAATTAAGAACACCAGAAATCTTAACTTGCATTTCCCGACAAGTACAACACTAATCATTACAAATTATGGACTTAGAGTGGCGCTCAAATGAAATATTTATGCGTTCATGCTACCTGCTATGCTACTGATATTTAGGTCTTTTTCTATAAGAAGGTGAATGGAGCGATCAGCCAGTTCGGGGACAATATGGCTTCTGAAGAGATTTACAAGCTGGCCGCGTCAGAGATAATGGTTCAGCTCTCCAACTGATTAAGATGAAGCCAGCAAAGGGGATTCGAGCTGTGCGAATTGATGCCTGTCAATCTGCTCAAGTTGGAGCACTCGCAAGATTTGGAGTAGCATGCAGTTCCTTGTCAACTTTTGTTTACATTTGAGCGTTCAGCTTCCTGTGTCGCGTCGAACTGAACCCGTGTGCCATTCATCGCAGTTTCAGAACCGTGTTTGTAGCAGTGCAACCGTCGTCTCCTAAATTCCTGAAACATTTTAATGCGTGCCTCCTTATTCAGATTGCTGCTGCTGCTGCTGCTGCTGCTGATGTTGTTCTTCTCTGCTGCAATGCCTGCATTGTGATTGATTCAGGCAAATTAAAAGAGTAGTGTAACACTCTTTCGGCCGTGGTTGAAGGCTCTCATGGGCAAATGGCCCAGTATTCCTGTCGATGCTGGACCAATCCGGCCCATAGTTGCAACATTTTTGCAGTGAATTAACAAACGGACCTAGCCCATTATGAAGGACGGCATGAGCAGAGGAGATGGGTACAACAAGGCTTAATTAGAAGGGTAATAAAGTGTAACTAAGATTGTTAATCTATATATCTATAAACAACTGTCGGTGATATTTAAAACATCTCTTTTATTTTAGAGGTATAGAGACCTCCTTTATTTTAGAGGTATAGAAAATCCCACAGTATTTCTTAAATTAGAAAGGTAATATTCCTTGAAATTCTCTCGTTAATCGGGAGAAAAAAGATTAGTATTCTTATTTTAGTAGCATCAGATTATAACGGTATAAATTAATTATATATAGATACTATAACTGTTATAATTGTATAACAAATACAGCTATATTTTTTAAATATACAATGGATATATAAGATATAATATATTACAATATTTAGCCTCGTAGTTACATGAAAATTTTCGCTAAGATTATTAATTAAAGAAGGAAGGGAGAAAGATGGTTCATTCTCCTCGTCTCAATCCGCATGTTATGCCAGCTACGGTCTCCTTGTCGCCTCGATCGGCTCCTCATGTGACGGCCACTCCGGTTCTAGAACTGCAGCATGTGGTTTCCAATCCGTCCATGGGTCGAGCTGCTTTCATTGGGAGAAAGTCAGGCAAAGTTGCACGTGAAAGAGAAAAGGAAAAGGAAAAAAAGAAGAGTTGGCACAAGTTACACGTGTCACTACTACAGAAAAGATCATCACAAACGGTTCGAAAATGTTATCACAGACGGTTTTGTGAACCGTCTGTATTTATGGGTCAGTGATAATCGAAGGTCATCACAGACGGTTTTTGAACCGTCTGTGATTATCAGCTATCACAGACGGTTTTCGAACCGTCTGTGATTATCAGCTATCACAGACGGTTTTTGAGTAAAAACCGTCTGTGATAGCTATAATCACAGACGGTTTTTAACTAAAAACCATATGTGCTATTCTCTTCTACCCCTAAATCTATTTCTGTTTATTGGCTAGCCTCAGGAAATGCTAGCCATACTCTCTGAAACAAGCAGATCAACATGTACATGTATACATCCAATTCACATCTCAATTCATTTCACAAACATAAAACATCCATTTCGCAAATCAATTAATTGAAATGAGAACAAGCAAATACAGTTTGAAACACAGTACACATTTTAAGATTAGAGTCTACCATTACAAGAATAGACAGACAAACAACAAACAATAAAGAGGAGGAGAACAACAAACAGGTTGCTCATCTAACTAACACAACAAGAACAGAGAAAAGCAAAGATCCTCTATGCCTAGGCCTTCTCGCCCCTGATGCAGCACACGAGCTAGATGTCTTTGACGCCCACCATCGTCGGTGTTGATTGAGCGCTGCCTTGGCACGAGCTAGTTGCTTCTGCGGTGTCTTGCCTCCCGTTGACGTGTGTGTCATCTGCAAGGAGGAGGACAGCAAGGAGGAGGAGAACAGTAAGGGGGAGATAGCAAGGAGGAGAAGAACAACAAGAGGAGGAGAACAAGGATAGCAAGGAGGAGGAAACTAGCAAGGAGGCTGGGTTTTGGTAATATTTATAGGAGAGGGAGAGGCGGGAGTTCGAAATTTTGGGCGCGGGAAAAGAGAGGCGGAGCTACGATCCGTGGGGTGAGGATATCACAAACGGTTCTATATATAGAACCGTCTGTGAATTAGAGCACATAATTTTATATACCGATGCAATATAAACAACTAGTATGAAAAGATAAAATAGCAAAGTTTTATATAGCTTATATATACTCATTTGAAAGGTTTCGACAAGATCTACAACTTTGCAGTTGAAGCAAAATCCAAATTCCAAAAGTAAGACCAAGAAAAAGGGCAAAAACAGACACCAAAAACTTGCGACGCGGGTTTAGGTCCAAAGATGGCCGATTTTCGGGGTCTTGGAGGGCGACAGGCGCAAGCAGGTCGTTGTTTTTGGATCGAGCTCGTCGTTAGCTTTCCAACGAGTACAAGAACGTCGAAAACGGACACCGTATGCAAAAGTTATGCCCGTTCTACTGAAGGTGTGTCAAAACTGAATCCTACTCGGACTCAGGCGAGAAATTATGAAATTTTGGGGAATTGCAAGGCGGAAAACAAATCACAGACGGTTTTTAATAAAAACTCATCTGTGATATTCCAGTATCACAGACGGTTTTAAACCGTCTGTGATAATCTGGAATATCACAGACGGTTTTTATTATAAAACCGTCTGTGATATTCCAGTATCACAGACGGTTCAGAGGTAAGAACCGTCTGTGATACTCTTTTTTCCCGCCACAAATACCACAGACGGCATTCAAATTAAAACCGTCTGTAATAGTGTACATCACAGACGGTTTCACAAAACCGTTTGTGATTTGGCACGGTTTCACAAAACCGTTTGTGATTTGGCGTCTACTATTAGCCTTTCTGTAGTAGTGTGTATTTATCTGGTTAAGGACTCGTTTCAAATGACTTTAGTTTTTGAATTTTTTTACTTTTGTTTATTTAAGTCAGAGGCTATTTGGAACACGTTGGCTTCTAATTTTGGGTTATTTTTGGTTTTTTGATTTTTTTTTTTGGATTTTTATCTTTTCTTTTTATTTATTTGTATTTTTTATGATAATATAACAGTTTTTTATTTTTTTTTATTTTTTAATTAAATAATTTAAAAAAGTTAAAAAACTGTTACATATAATTTTAACTAAAATTCTATCATCAAAGTTAGAAGCTAGAGACTTTAAGTACTTCGGAGCAGGCCTAACGCGTGCACACACAGGTCGATCTGATGGTACACGGGCCAGGAGAGAGAGCAACTTTGAGGGACAACAATATCGATCATTGTACTGAACTAGTACATAAACACCCTGCTCCCGGCATTCCCACATGCACAGTGGTTTTTTTTCTAAGCAAGTACCAGCACATCGCTTTGATTTGCTCTTTGGAAACAGATTTTACAGATTAATTTTGACGATGTTATTGGCTTTTGGTTGAAATACTCATTGTAGCATCTATTAGTCTTTAGCCGATGCATTTAATTAAAAAATAAAAAAGTTATATCTCACAGATAACACACAAAAATCTACGTTAAAAAGCCTACATATTTAAAACGGATTTTCAACTAACAGGAAGCTAAAAACCATATTGAACGGCCTTGCTACCTTTACTTTCTCTCTCTTGTTTTGCCTATCGGCCTCTCCTCCCAGTGACCATGCATACATTGCTACCCCGCTCATTTCAGTTTCAGCTTCTGACTTTTGACTTATTTTCCACTATTTACCGAGCGGGGCAGGTGAGAGCATTGTTCGAGGTGCAGTGCAGGGGTGGGTGTGCAAAACACAAAGTTGCATTCAAAGACAACGGAGAGTTGGCCGGGCAGCATCACCACCACCCACCCCCGCTACCAAAAAGGAGAGAAGAAGAAACCAACCATTCAAACATGAAAGGAACACAAGCATGAATGCAAAGAAAACAAGGAAGAACGCAACGCAAAACTCGGAAGAGAAGGAACGTGAGCTACTGGTTCGAGGGCTGTTCAGGAACAGTAGCAAGCGAACGCTACAATCTCAGCCACTACAGCTCACCATTGCCCGTCGCTTGACGAGGTGTAGGGAACTAGCTGTACTTTGCTGCTGCTGTACTACAGGGCTTCTCTTTTTCTTTTTCTTTTTGTAGGAGACTAGGTCTAGGAGTAGGACTATAGGTAGGTTATGCCTGGCGATGCCAACTTTCTTTTCCCTTGCTTTTGCACAAATTCTAATGTAGATTCCCGTATGATCCTACTAGGAATTTTAAGCTTTGCAAGGGGCAGCGAAAATACTCGAAAGAAGGCGGAGTGGCAAGCAAACGACGGAGGCATCACTGTGGTACCACGACTCCATTAGACTAGAGTACGGACGCCGCAAACTCTCCTTTACAAACCTATATGTTGATATTCGCCCAAAAAAGAAAAAGCACAGGATGTGGTTTAGTACTATAATTCTCCCATTATCTATGTCTGCGTTCTGCGTCATCTTATCCTTGTGATTAGATAGACAGATAACCCGCTCATTCGAGCTTCATTTACTGACTTTTTGTTTTTGTTTTTTCTGATGATATAACTTTTTAGGCTTTTTCCTTTTTTTCCTTTGGTCCTTTTTATTGTCCGTATAATTTTTTTATTTTATTAATTTTATTACGTTAGAAAAGCTACCAGAAGTTATAGTGCATTTTCAACTAGTACATTGCAAAAATAAGTCATAAGCCAGGACTTTTAACCCAAATGAGTGCCACCAATATAGCTATTAGTAGATGCCAGCAAAAAAAGTCTCCCCATAAACCCCATTTTAGTAGCTATTTAAATATCTGTTTGTAGGACCTGATACAAATTCTAACTCAATTCGATTATCAATTGCCAATTGTTCAGCACATAATACTATGGGCATTCTCAATATAGTTATTCATTGTTCATCCAAACTTGTTCTCGTCTGGTGGGGCTCGAGATACAATAGTTTAGTTTCTTGAGCTCTTCTTCTCCGCATTTGGATAATGGGTTGGTATTTGTTTAACTTTGAGAGTTGGCATCACACACTTCGACCAGAGACCAGCGAGGGGAGGGAGAGGTCGTCGCCAGTTATTGCCGAATTTCCCACTGCTCCCCTGCCGCAGCAGCACGGAAGAAATGGATAAGTGATCGATTGTGCTACGTATTCTCCTCTGAAACCTTGATCCTCCAGCGCCGCGCGCGCCAGATCCATCATCCATGAAACGAACTAATTCCGGATGAGAATACCTTAAGTTGATGCATGAAGCATGATCATTCACAGCTCAATAATTACTAAAGGAAAGAACCCAAAGCAATTGCGATTGATGAGGAAAGGAAGGCATCTTCTTTTAAATTTCCTGCCCGGCCTCTCGAGTGGCTAACGTGAGCGGGGAGGGAGTAGCTTAGCCAGGATCTGTTCTATCTGCCCGCCTAGCGAGCGAGCGAGAGCGCGATCCACGACGACCACCGCTTTTTCCCTCGGTGCGCGAGATGCCGGATACTACAACACCCCTCCTTTAATCAACTGACCAATCTTTCAAGCAGCACGCAACACACATATGGCATACTCCATAATTATATACACTGTCGACAAAGCAAAGCATCGCAATCACACTCACGATCACAGGGCTGGCTGGCTGGCTTGTCACCTGCACTGCACTGATCGGCCAATCTTAACTCCACAGGTGCATGCGCTGCTGCCTTTCCCCCCCCACACTTTTCACTTTCACCCAAAGGATCGAGCAAGGTGCTTTGTTTGTTCATCAGGTGCCATGGGGTGCTACAGCTTGTGCAGTGGTCAGGTACAGATTCGTGTCTCTGTTTTCAGGCCAGAGAGGAGGAGGCGATGAACTAGTAGGAAACAAACAACAAAGCAGTCCAGTCCAAGTCCAGTCCAAGATGGGGGAGCTAGGTGGCCTCACTAATGATCGAGCTAGCAGTCTTCACTCGCGCCTCACATCAATCCGGTCAAAAGAGTCGCAGGCGGAGCAGGAGCTGCAGCTATTTGCCACAGAATGCACCAGTAGCAGCAGCTGCAGCAGTCTAGATCGATGTCCTTATGGTTCTCTGTTCTGATCCCATTACCAATACATGCCACGCGATGCCCCTCCTCTCCGAATCAAATCTGGATACCACTCCATCTCTCTCTCTCTCTGTCTCTGTGAGAGGGGGGAAGAGGAGAGAAAACAAGGGAGCTAATAATTTCAGCGCAACAACATTCCATTCTGCAGAAGCATCCTGCAGAAGGCGCAACCCCACCCCCCACCGGCCAAGCTCGATCAGCCCGGCTTTCAATGCGCAATCTCCTCCACTTCACCTGTACTTGCACTGACCCGAACACCCACCCAGCCGCGCCCACGATAACACCACCAAAACAAAATGGAAATTTTGCAGAAGAAAAAGAGAAACGGGACGGACGCAATACTGCAAGAATTCGTGATTGTTACCTATTTGATCAAATCAAGACCCCCCCCCCCCCCCTAGTGCCAACGATACATACAAAATTGGAAATTTGAGATGAGAAAATTTCTCCGTCGATCCTACTTCCGCCGTACATACAACGCCACCGCCGCCTCGCCGCGCCACTGAGACCCCATTGCAAGGGCGTGCAAGCAGCTACTAAGCGCAGCAGTGCTTGCTAGTCTTTTAGCTTCGCCCCGGGGAATGCAATGTGACCGTGCGATTAATGTGGGTGGGTTAGTACGGTTGCAGGAAGTCGTCGGAGTTGGCGATGGAGTCGGTGGTCGGCCAGGCGGACCGGAGCAGCTTCAGGAGGTGCTGCGCCTTGCGCTTGGCGCGCTCCGACCACCCACCCTGCACCATCAGGAGCAGCTGGCCCATGGCGCCCGAGCGGACGGCCTCCATCTGCAGCGCCTCGGACCCGCCCACCACAGCCACCAGAGCGCCCGCCGCGTGCTCCGCCGCGCGCCCGGACATGGCGCGCACCAGCGCAGAAACTGCCGCCGCGCCGCCCCCGGCGCCCGCGACCACCGCATCCTTGCCGCCCTCCGTCCGGCAGAGCCGCTCCACCGCGGCCAGCGCACGCTCCGGCTCGCCCGCGCCTCCGCCCTCCGCCACGCGCCGCGCGAGGGCCGCCGCCGCGCCGGCTGTCACGGCGCGGGGGCGGTTCTCCTTGGCCAGGCAGAGCGCAAACAGGCCCCGGATCCCGACGCGCACGGCGCGCGCGTTGGCCTTCTCCTCCACCAGCGCTACCAGCCCCTCCATGAGCCCCTCCGCCGCGCCCAAAACCGCCCTGGCCTCCGCCCCTGACGCCGCTGCCGCCGCCTCGACCACGGCACCCGCGTTAACCTTGGCCTCCAGCGTCGTCCCCTGGCCGCCAAGAACCTTCCCGAGCCGGGTCACCCTCTCCTCCCTCCCTACCACCTCGACAGCCTCTGCCTCCCCCATCCCGACGAGGGCGAGCACCGCCATGGCCTCCGCCTCGACCTCCTCGCCGCCTCCCCCGAACGCCACCTCGACGAGGGCTGCCCTGGTCTCGTGCGTGGCCATGACGAGCCTGTTCTTGTCGGACTCCCTGGCGAGCGCCCTGAGCTTCCTGAGCGCGGGGAGGCTGGGTCCCTGGGCGATGAGGGAGCTTATGAGGTCCGGGTCGGCGGGCTGCTTGGGCGTGGGGATGCGCTCGACGCCGAGGGAGCGGTGCGCGACGCACCACTCCTGGATGAGGCGGCGGAGGGTGTGGTTGGGGATGAGCGTGAAGTCGGCAAGCGGGGCGCGGGTGACGGGGCAGGTGGTGTTCCCTGTGGCGACCCAGGACTCGATGCTGGTGCGGTCGTAGGTCTGGCCGGTGGCGACGGTGACGGGGTCGCACATGAGCTCCAGCGAGATGGGGCACCGGAAGTACCAAGGCACCTGCACCCCCGCCGTGTCCAGGCCCAGCGCCAGCGGCACGCTCCCCGGCATTGGCGGCGGCCGGCGGCTCTCTTGCTGCGGCTCGTCGATCAGCTCCGCCCTCTGATTTGGATCTAGCTCGCGATGCAGATGTGATCCGCGTGCGGGCGTGGGGTGGTGGGAGTCGTGGAGAGGAGTGTGGACTAGTGGAAAGTGGAAACCGAAGGAGACGATGCGCGCCGGGCCCGGGTATAAGTAGGCGCCTAAGCGGAAGGTGGCCAGCTAGGCGTAGGAAATACATACGAATTGTTATTGCATTTGATAAGATGTAAATATGGTATATTTTTTGATTTAATTAACAGTTTTTCTCATATACGTATTCATACTCAAATTCGCATAAATATGGATACGAATATGATATAGACTTTTACCATCCGAAATATTATTTATTCGTATCCATATACATATTCAGTGAAGCAATATACATATTTTATTGCAATGCAACTAATTAGTTTGACATATTTTTTTAATTCAATGTGAATTTATGTTTCTTTAAATAAAGTAAATAAACTAGAATGATTAAGCATAACTGTGACAATGGCGGACTTAGGATTTTTACGATAGGTGTTCGGGGTTAAAAAATATTGTTTTAATAAAGAAAGTAGAAGTCGATCTATAGCAGCAAAAATCAAAGTACAAATTATTTGTATTAGAGACAACATATCAAATAATTTAGAGAAATTATAAAATAATTAAGAAAAATTGTTGAATTGGGAATATGAGAATATGAGATTTGGGACTTAGAAATGGGGATGCACTTGTCTTATTATCGACGTGCGCTGCTTGCCTTGCTGTCCTCGATGGCCTAGCCATCGCTGCTGCGTGCTCCCTCTTGGGACCCTAGCTAGCTCCTAGGTGGTCCAACTAGGCTCTGCTTAATGCTCGCCACCGCTCGCTTGCTATTTTGCATTTAAATTTTGCATAAAACTTAGTTTTAGCCCAAAAATTTTTTTAATCATCTATTCACCCCCATCTTGTTGGCTGGCAAAAATATTTATCTGGGTTTGAATAAAATTGCAGCGATTATAGTAGTTAATAAGTTCAAAATTGAAATTAGTCAATTTCAAGTGAAAAAGTTTACGAGGCTCAACTCGATAGTGGCTCATTAGCTTAAATTTAAAACAACCACTTAAAAAAATACAATGATTTAAAGTTGAACTATGTCAATTTCGAACGAAACTCGATAGCCAGCCCAACCTCCTTGAACCATTAACTGGGTTGTAGTTTTTGAGAAGAATTAGGGAGGGAGGTGTGGGAGTGGGCTAGAATCTATTAGAGGTATAAATATGAACTATTTGGACTAATTTATCAGTATATATGAATAATATGCCTATTAAATACATAGTATTTTCTCAAAAAAAAATTGGGTGTTCAACTGAACACCCATGAATTACATTAGGACCGCGCCCTATAGTACAAGGATAAAATATCATTAATAGTCTTTATACTGCATAAGTTATGAGGATATCCAGATTCGATTGAATTAAGTAGATATTTGATTTGAATTCGTATTCATTACAATATTTGATTCGTATATGAGAATATTCAAATCCATATTCATTTATAAAATACAAATATGAATATAGTAAAAGCACTATTCAATATGTATTCAATTATTTGTTGATTTCTTAGTTATTGCATGTGATGCTTGGATGGATACGGCTAGGATAATCTTGTTCTCATAAATATGCCAACTTTGGTTCATCTGCATTATTTGATTGCGTTGTCTTATAGCACAACTAGTGCAAACAATACAATCAGATAATGTTGATGAACTGAAGGTGGCCTATTTTTAGGTTCGATCAAAACTTATCATAGATAGTTCTAAAATAGAACAGTCGAAAATAATATACTATCACAGACGATTCATAGTAAGAACCATCTGTGATAATATACTATCACAGACAGTTCATAATAAGAATTGTCTATAATAATAATTACCACAGACGATTCTATTTTGGAACCGTATGTAATAATAGTATCACAGACGGTTTTCATGTAATGTACTTAGAGTATTACAGACCCAAAAGCACACAGACGATTCAAAAACCATTCGCGATGATGTTTTCAAACCGTTTGTGATGAACTTTTCTGTAGTAGTGGGACTAACTTTTCATAGATGGGATAATTTGAGGATGAAATCAGGATAATTCTAATAGCAAATTGATGTAATTCTAAGAGCAAATTGCTGCAAATTTAGGGAGCAAATTTAGTGCAAATTTTGGAGTAATAAAAGTCTAGGGAGCAAATTTAGTGCAAATTTTGGAGTAATAAAATCTGATGGAAAGTTAGTGAAAGTTTATTAGCAAATTGATGTAAATTTAAGGAGCAAGTTAATGTAAATTTCGGAGCAGTACAAATCCGGTAGAAATTACGAAAGTTCATTAGCGAACCGAAGCAAATTGGAGGAGCACGATAGTGCAAAAACTGTAGCACAATTCTGACAAAAAGGTTAGTGAAAATTCATTAGCAACTCAGTGCAAATCTAGGATCAAGTTAGTGCATATTTCGAAACGGTACAAACCTGACAGAAAATCAACAAAAAATTTATATATGGGCAAATCGTACAAATTTGATTAAGAGCAATATTAGTGTAAATTTGAGAGTAAACTAGTACAAACTTGAGAGCAAAGTCATTGCATTACTCGTGGCTCGCTCATGTCACACTAATTAACGTGACACATGCACACGGACACAGCAATGCAAACCAACCATAAAGTAGCCTAATGTGCATAGGTAGTAGTATATCACGACTCAACTGACAGTGTCTGCATGGTATGTGTATCCAGTCATCCATTATGTTTTGCATATACCGACCGACACATGTACAATATATTTTGAAGGTGTAGAATATACAAGTCCGTAGCAGATAGTGTACTTTGAACGTTGAAGGTCACTTAAAGCTACTTTACGTTTTCACGCACCTCAGCTAGCTAATACAAATCTACATTTAAGAATCTGCTAAAAGTTATTTACTCAATACGGGAGTACTTTCTTAGGGCATCTCCAATGGTTATAGCTAGCAACTAACTATAAGACTTCTACATCATCTATATAGTACACACTAAAGCTAGCATTCTAAGAACTATCTATAAGGATAGCTATTTGATGCTTACATGCACACACAGAATTTATAGAGGCTGCCTCGTTTGGCGTTATAGACTAGTGCTTAAGGAAGAGCTGGCTCGATTTTTTTTGCATACTCTCTTTCCTCCACATAGGATATATGCTGATGTGTACATTCATATAGCTAGCTGACTCAGACCATTGAAGATGCCCTTACCAATGATTCCTCCTCGTCACTTCCAATGGCCACGGCAACTATGCAGGAATACACAATTGGACATATGCGCGGAAACAGGGCTTTTCGAAACTTGAACGTTTGTTCGCATCCCCCGCAGGCTCCTCTTGTGCGGACTGTAGACTAGCAGTAGTATAATATGCGTAGGACTGTTCGTTCGGTTTTTTCGGTTTATACGGTTCGGTAAATACGGTTTGTTCGATAAATACGGTTTTATTAATTCGGGAAATACGGTATTTTATAGAATACGGTGTGGTATCGGGAAATACCATCTCATTTCGGTACGGTATCGGTAAATACCAATTTTACCAAAGTTTACGCGAATTACTAAACGTTAATCTCCAATTCTCCATAACTCCATTCCATTCCAGAATATAAACTAACTGGCAGCGGCAGCCACTATCCATTCAGGCATTCACTAGCACCCATCACATATGGAGAAGACAAACGCAAGTCCATTTCAGATCAAAGCACACACATGCATCATGCATGTATAGCCTGTGTGGTAAAATGACCAAAAGTAAATGAACTACGCATCCCTCACTGGCTCACTGTACGCACGTAGCCACGTACCACGAGTCCATGCAGTCCTGCAGGCTTCAGCCCGGAATCCAGGACTTGGGCATGTCGCGGCGCGTGCGTCATTTCTTGGGCCGAGTGGGAGTTCCGCCGAGTTGGGCTAATGGGCTGAAGTGCTGAACCGCGGCGCTCAAATGCAACGAACAGACAGCGTGAGCGAACTAGCGAAGAGCAACGGGAATTCGGTTTTTTTCGGTTTTTTCGGTTTTAGATCGGTTTATACCGAAAATACCGAATAGACGAAATACCAATTTTTCAAAAACCGAACCGAATACCGAATACCGGTCAAACCGAGTTGACCGGTACGGTTCGGTTTTTTCGGTTCGGTACGAAAATGCACAGCCCTAAATATGCGTACGTACAAATTAAGGCAAGAGCAATATACGGATGGAATAGCACGGAATTACCAGACCATCTTACGCAAGCTGCCAGTATATACATTTTTTTGCCTTTTCCAGACTCTCTAGTGGTCTAGTCTGCAGAGCGAGCGCGCGGCACGCATGCACGGTCACATGCGGCTTGTTCGCTTCTTCTCGACTTCTGCGCCAGGAGTCGTGGCTGCCTGCTTGCGTTGGGGTCTAGAGGAGAGAATACTCACCGCACAGAAAGCGAACAAGCTAGCTTAGCCTAGGAGCTAGCCTACGAGGCTTGGCGATTAGCGGTGGAGCTGGCAACTAGTACAGCACTAGATACGTACTACTAGAGTGATCAGCCAGCTAGCTAGGCCGCAGGTACGTGCCTAGACGCCATGCCGATCGACCGATGCTAACGGCTGATTTCCTTGAAATGTACTGCTCTGCATTTGCATGCGCATGCATACACTTCACCACCAAGGTGGGCAGGAAGAAGCAGGAGAGAGGGACATCTTGTTGCAGGCACGCACGGCAATAAACCACCCTGTTTAGATCGCAGTAGTCGATCAAGGAAGAACGGAGAGAAGGCACGGTACATAAGCAATTTGACCAACTACTGTGTAAAATGAGAAGCTGGCCTTGAGCCTAACAACTGTAATGAGTACAGTCTCTCGGCTCTCAGGGCCAATAATGAGGCGACAACAGATTCCCCCGAGCAACAGTGTTCGCTGCCATGCGAACCAGACAGCTTTTAATACGAAAAGCGCGTGCATGCCTATCGTAAACTGCTGCGAAAACCGAGTTTGACCGGCCGGGCCACGTTCCACGCATGCCAAGCAGTGATGAATGTATATATATCGCGCTAGGCAGGAGCCTCCGCTCCTACAGCTTTCCACTGTGTAAATAACGGCTGTCAGAGCGGTCAACCGGCACGCCTCCTGCAGCAGTACGCCCCATGCAATGCATGCATGCATGTACTACTCGAGACTATCGATCCAAGTGGCGACGTTTCCCGGAAGCGCTGGCTCCGGCGCGGTTTCCGATGCACCCGCGCAGGTTTCCGCGCCCGTGCGTCGGCAGCGGCGCCCAACCCGGGCCGCGCATCCCCTCCCACCCGCGGAGATATAAACCACGGCCCGGCCGATTTTTTTCTATTTAAGTCATTTTTTTGAAAAATATTCATATTTAGACTCCTGGCGGTTTTAATTCCGTTTTTGGACCCAGGGGGTCGGCGCCGTGACCCACGGCGCCGAGGTAACACGTCTCGGCGCCGTGGACCACGGCTCCGAGGTGCCAGGCCCGCGCCAGCGTGCCGGCCTGCGTGCCGCCGACGTGGCAGGACCTCGGCGCCGTGGATCGTGACTCCGAGGTCGGAGCCGTGAATCGTGGCGCCGAGCTCGGCGCCGTGGGCCGTGGCTCCGAGCTCGGCGCCGTGGATCTTGGCGCTGAGCATGCGGCTTCTGAACAGGGCACCGAGCACGCGGCCGTTCATTCATTTCACTCTGTCCCGCCTCCCCGCCGCCTCCGCTCCCCTCCTCGCCCGTCCGCCTGCATCCCCGCTGCGGCCGCCCGCGCGCCTCCCCTCCCCGCACCGCCGCCCGGCTCCCCTCCTCGACCGCCTCGGGCGCCCGTCCGACGACCTCCCCGCCGCGGCCGCCCGTGCGCCTCCCCTCCCCGCACGCGCGTCCTCCCCGCCGCGGCCGCCCGGCTCCCCTCGTCGACAGCCTCGGGCGCCCGTCCGACGACCTCCCCGCCGCGGCCGCCCGCGCGCCTTCCCTCCCCGCACGCGCATCCTCCCCGCCGCGGCGCCCGCCACCCTCCTCGACCGCCTCGGCCGGCCGTCCTCCCCGCCGCGGCCGCCCGCGCGCCTCCCCTCCCCGCACGCGCGTCCTCCCCGCCGCGGCCGCCCGCCTCCCCTCCTCGACCACCTCGGCCGGCCGTCCGACGTCCTCCCCGCCCGGCCGTCCTCCCCGCCGCTGTTGACGAAGAGGCCACAGAGCGACCGCTACAAGTGCCTCAAGGTGACGACTTCTCCTCCAAAATGTTCGTTGTAGTTTCGTAATCTTGCGCGGGGCTTAGATTTTTTTAGCTAGCTATGAATGTGTGTGTGATGCTTAGGTTGTAGCTTGGGCAATGGTGCCGTAGAATGGAAGGATTGTATGGAGTAGTGGAGTCGGCGATATGGCTCATAGAAATGTGCGTGGGCCTGATCTGCCGCGGTCGCCACGGCCTAGCATAGCAAAGAGGGCGCGTCGCGTGGTTTGCTTCCTGGTTTGTTGTATGCCGTCTGGTGCTACCGGATCGCTCAAGTGTCGTCTCCAGTGAAACATGGATGGGCTCAAGCCTCAAGGCTCATGGGTTGGACTGCCTCTGCCTACTCACATCTCTAGGCCTAATCTCTGTAGGCCCATCCACTGTCTAGAAATGTGGCGATATGGCTAGGCCGTGGTGCTATAGAAATGTGTTGTGTTGTGTTGCTGTGATGTTCTAGGCTAGGATAGGTTTTATCATTCTTGAACTTTGGGGTTGCAATAGATAATGATGTGGTATTATCTTGTTCCTAGTGTATGATTTGGATGGGATTGTAGTATTACCTTGTTACAGCGCGCCTCAATTCTGTATCCGATTTCGATTCAAGGTACTTATTAGTTTGGTTTTCTGTATGAACTAGATGGACAACCTAGTCACCATATATCATGGAGGCAGTGTGACAAGTGATGATTATGGAAATGTTCGATTTGTTGAAATGCAAAGGGTGCCTCTGATATTCAGTGATCGGCCGTCGTTTAGTGAGTTGATTGCTAGGGCTCGGGAGGAGCTACATTGTCATGGAAACGAGGAGAGCATCACAGTTGAGGGGTTACTTCACTTCGGTTCGAAAGACATAATTCTCAGGCGGTTGATCTTAATTGGTTGTGAGGATGAGTGGGACAAATATGTCAAATTGGTTATGCGGAATGAGTTAAAATGTTTGGACCTTGTTGTGCGGAAGGTGTCCATTGATCCCACCCCTCACGGTTATTCACCAGAACTAGGTGATCAGGCACCCTTTGACCCTCCGTTACCGGATCTTGCGGTGGATGTGGAAGAAGAGCCTGAGGTGCCCGATGCTCTATCTGCCCCGAACGAGGTTCAGATTTCTCAACCAGTTCGAGTTGAATGTCGGACTGATGATGTTGTGGCGGCCCCTCAGGATCATCCCAGTAAGTGTCGAGCCACACTTTAGCCTTTTCCCGTCATTGCTGTTTTTTTGTCTCAATCCTATCGTTTTCGTGCTTATGATGCAGGAGACATTCCTGATAATGTTGGTGTTCCTCCCATTGCTCCATCTGGCAACGTTGAAGAAGTCTGTAGGGACTCCAACAGTGTGGATGTTCAAATTGTGGATGATCTGCAGCCTTACGAGATCGCAAGGGCCGTTGATTCTGACGATGACCGCCCTTTTGGAGAGCTGACCGAAAGTGATATTGAGCTGATCAGGCGTTATTGCCCTGGCCGGGATCCATCAGTTCATGAATTCAGCGATCTTAGGCATTCTCATGGGGCTTATGCAGAAGGAAGGGATGACGAGCTGCTAGATGCTCCTGAGGCCGGTTCAAGCATGACAATTGAGAAGGGCATGATGTTTGAGGACTTGTCTGCATTGAGAAGGTGGCTGCAGGAGTATTCAGTGATTCGTAAAAGGTCATTCAAGGTGAGGCATTCTTATGTGGAGCGGAGGTACACAGTTGTGTGCGAGAAGGAAACATGTGAATGGAGGGTTTGTGCTAGGAAACAGAAGGACACGGGAAAGTTCAAGATCACAAGAATCGTTGGCCCACACACTTGTGCCGAAGCAGAGCTCAAACAGAAGCATCGGCAGTTGACCTCTACCATTATTGCCAAGTCACTGTGTCACATAGTAAAGGGAGAACCCAATATGAAGGTGAAGACACTTGCTGGGATTGTTAAGGTGAAATTTGGATACGAGATAAGGTATGGAAAAGCATAGAGGGCAAAGCAACGCATCTGGAAGATGATATATGGGGACTGGGAAGATGGGTACTTGCAGTTGCCAGCACTCTTCAATGCAATCAAAGCGGTTAATCCAGGCATGCATTATGAGTACGTCCCGAAACCAAACGAATGGACTCAAGATGGGATGCAGATATTCTTCCGTGCTTTCTGGTGCTTTGCTCAGTCCATCGAGGCCTTTCGGCATTGTCGTCCCGTCTTCTCCATTGACGGTACGTTTCTTCTTGGCAAGTACCAGGGCACACTTCTGATAGCCATTTCCTGTGACGCAGACAACGCGTTGGTTCCTTTGGCGTTTGCTTTGGTTGAGATGGAGAACAAAGACAGCTGGGGATGGTTCTTGCGGCTCGTTCGGAGGCACGTGGTCGGCCCTGGTAGGGAGGTGGGTGTCATATCTGATAGACACCAGGGCATACTTGCTGCCGTACAAGAGCAGATACCGGGGTATCCAACTTTGCACCACCGTTGGTGCACTCGGCATCTTGCCGAGAATCTGCTCCGTAAGGATGGTACGAATGATAACTTTCCTCTGTTCGAGGAGGTCGCTCGAATGCTTGAGGTCAAGTTCTTCCAGGAGAAGTTGGAGCAGCTTAATACTGCAACAAACGCAGAAGGTAGACAGTGGTTGTCGGGATTGATGAGAGATGTCGACAAATGGACAAGGGCTCATGACAAGTACTACAGCCATCAACACACCAACGAACACAACAATTAAAACACAACACAACCATACACCTTCTTACCTACATGCCAAACGAGCCTCGTGGCACCCACATGGAGAAATGCTGAGGGGGTCGCCTCGGACGTGGTTGTCCATCGTGGTAGTGGCATGCACATATGCAGCTCGGGTTCACGCAGCAACATGTGGGATCATAAGAGCTTCCTATATTCACGACCTCCTCGTTGCCCCTCTCGCGTTGCATCTGTTCGCGGAGGTCGTTGTTCTCCTCAGTGAGACTCTCCATTCGGTACTCCAAGTCCCATATTCGAGTCCATAATGTATCCACATAACGATCAACATACCGTTCGTGAGGAGGGTCGATCCAGTGGGAGAAGTCGCATTTGGCCATCTGCACAAAAAATGACGGTAAACTTCGAGGGTCCATAAGCAATAAAAAATGTAACATTACTAATTTGTACCCCAGAGCGTGAGCATCGGAAGAAACGTCGCCCGCCATCTTTCGGGGAATCCAAGATCTGGACGACCGCGTACTCATTGTGTCTGCATTTCGGCCACGGTGGTTGAGCACGCCGGCTTGGTATCAATCGGTACTGCGGACCGAACATATCCCTCGTTTCTAAGGGAATGTCGTCCTTCGGTGACCCAAATCCCACTGGCCCCTCGACTTTAGACATGGTATGTTTCACCACGAAAGAGAGGGTACTACTTTGTTCGATTCACAATGTCATGGGACCCCAACCTTGCTACTTATAGCAAAACGGGGCAGCTTAATGCAGTGACCACAAAAAAAGAGGCTTTTGCTCAGGGACATGACAACACGCCCCATCTTTGCTCAGGGACATGACACAAGATGTCAGCTTTTGCTCAGTGAGATGATAAAAGAGGGCAGCTTTGCTTAGTGACATGAGAAAACGGGGCAGCATATGCCAGCTTTGCGCAGTGACGGAGTAGGCCTTTAGCCTGTACACATATAGGGCGTAGGTCTTTAGCCTTTACAGGAGTAGGCCTGTACACATATAGGGGCGTAGGTCTTTAGCCTTCTAGGCTTTGAATGGTCCAATCTCTGAAAAAGCTACGAACTATGAATTTATTACGAGACTATAGTCTCTGAAAAGCCTACATAGGGCCATTTATTGCTACACTGGAATCCAGGAAAAGCGAAAAGATCCTCTCCATGGACTATGCCCACTGCACCAGATAACCTGCCTATATAAAGGCCTCCCTCCTATGTCTTCCATACCACATCTCCTCCTCAAGGCATCACAATACTACTACACAACAATGTCTTCATGGAGGTCCGACCAATTTGGAGTGCCGGAGTGGCATGAGCGCCCGAAGTGCTATTGCGGCTTTAGGACGATATTGGGAGTCTGGACTGATCGAGTACAACGAGCCAAATACGACCGTAGGTTCTTCAAATTACCTGACCTGGATGACGACTTCGTGGTAACGACTACAACTAAATCATTTGTTTCTCGTTATCTTTTTTCAACTTGATCGATGACATCTACCACGCCACACATAGGCTTGCAGGTTCATCGAATGGGTGGATCGGGTGTCGCCGGCATGGCCAGATAACCGGGCAGTGGAGGTGGAAAAAAAAGCACAATACTTTGTCAAGATGACTCAGGCTCGCGAGGTGGAACGACAGATGCGGCTTGAGCAAGAGCGCCGCGTGAGGGTGGACCAAATCCGTCTGAAGGGCAAGGAGGATGAGCTGCAAAGGAGGCGGGAGCAGTTAAGTCTGCGTGAAGCTGCCATCAAGCGTCAGGAGGAGGAGCTTCAAGCTCGGGAGGCAGCTTTCAAGACCAAGAGTGACAGGAAGAAGGATGCAGCGGAGCCATCTTCAGGGCGTGACAAAAAGAGGAAACAATCACGCTACACCCAGTAGACAAAATGTAATAGACCCAGCAAGTTATTTTCCCTAAGGCATGCATGTTAGGACTAGTGGTGGAATTCTGAACATTAGAAGTACAGAGTTGCACACATGCCACATGCCTGCCATGTCAAAATATCACTAACCTTCGAAATATCACTTACCACTATATGCATCGATATTTCTACGCTCAATCCTTCGGCAAAAAAATTTAGCATAATTTGGTTTGCATGTCCAACTTGCAATGAACATAAACTTTTGTTACGACTTCATCAGATTCGTTCCCATATTACAACTACAAAATTAGCAACCTTGCAAAAACCACGGGAATTGCAAACCCTTAAAATATACCAAACCTTAAAAGTCACTTACCATTTTATATATCGACCGTTCTACGCACAATCGTTCCTAAAAAAAATTACCATATTTTTTTATGCATCTACAACGAGCCAATCAACATAAACTTGTTTTACAATTTTATCAGATTGTTTTGTAATTCACAACTACAAAATTAACAAAACTTATAATCATTACAGTTCTTGCACTCATTCCCACGTGTTCAATATCACTTTCGTTCATTTCGTCTAATTGTTCATATCACATTTGTGCTCAAAAAAATTTTCATTAAATTGTACTCCACATCAAAATTTTATGTTTCAAAAACCATTACCAACGTACCATAATATTTTAAAAAAATCTACAACAAATTTCCTACATGTATCATCTGCAACATAACGAATTTTCAAAACATATGTCGTATTTTTTCTCTATAAATAAATAAATATATTACATAATATTACTAAAATTAAATAAATATATTACATAATATTACTATAATTAAATAATCAAAATAAAAAATACAAATAGTAATTCTTTTTGCGACAACGTAAAACCTGATCGGTGCAAACCCTAGACGCCGAGTGTCTCCAGACGTGGCAGGGAGCTCGGCGCCACGACCCACGGCTCCGAGGTCGGCGCCACGACTCACGGCTCCGAGGTCGGCGCCACGACCCACGGCTCCGAGCTCGGAGCCACGATCTACGGCGCCGAGGTGCTGCCACGTCAGCGCCACGCAGGCCACCAGGCTGGAGTGGGCCTGCGACCTCGGAGCCATGGACCACGGCGCCGAGACGTGTTACCTCGGCGCCGTGGGTCACGGCTCCGACCCTTGGGTCCAAAAACGAAATTAAAACTACCAGGGGTCTAAATGTGAGTATTTTTAAAAAAAAAGGCTAAAATAGAAAAAATTCGGACGGCCCGGCCGGTCAAGCCTACCCCTGTGGGCCCCACACCTCAGCCAGCTACTAGTATACTACTACACTACAGCAGAGTATCGGGTCCCGTCCCGGGGAAGGAGGGAGAAGAAAGCTCGCGCGTCGCGTCGCTTCCACACGTCGTCGTTACCGGAGGCGGGGGCGACCCGGTAAGGACGGGCAGCGGGGCCCAGCCCACGGCGTCCTCGTCGTCGACCGATGCCGACGCGTCGGACCCTATCCGTTAGGAGGAGGGCGGTGGGCGGGTGACGTGTCACGCGGCGGCCGCGCGTGCGGGTGAGGTCGGGCTGGGCTATGAGGTGGGGCAGGCGGTGTCCCCGGTCAACCGGGCAGGTGGGATGGCGGGCTGGGGCGCACGTGCGGCACAGCTGGCACGGGCGCCCCGAGTTTTGAACGCATCGTGCTCGGCGTGGTGGCTTCACCGGTACGGAACTCTCGTCCCCTTCGTTGCCTGCTTCCTCCCTCACATACATACATGATGGACGATGGTTCCTCTCTCTTTCCTTCCTACTACTCCAGTTCCTAACCACCCCACCCGCCACCCTCTCCTTTCTTCTCCTCCCGTGTTTACTTATCACCAAACGTGCGCTCCATCTCTTCAGCTCCGGTCTGATTTGCTGTTTAAGGACCTAATGAGTTATTAAAAAAGGGACCTACTGAGAATGTTGGTTGATTTTGAACGAAGATTGCACGCGAGCGTACATGTGTTGGAAAGCAGCATAGCCTTCATTGGACCAAAACTGCATGCACATTTTCCTCGCAACAACAACATTTGTTAGTACTACTCATTCACATTAACATATTAATAATATAATACTCTCTGATAGTTTCGACTTGTCTGCTTTCTTAGATATGGTCAAACAAACGGAAAAGCTGGCCTAACGATTTTCATTTTTTTAATGCAACAATATGTAAGCATTAGTGGACTGATGGAGCATAGACTAAATAAATTGAGCTGCTGGTGTATATCCTTTTCTTTCTTTCTTTGGCTATGATTGCTCCTGCGGCTTACACAAAGTGAACACCGAGGAAGCTCCCCCTTCTCATTAAGATAATCACGTGTTAGTGGCCGGGGAGAGAGAAAAAAATACTAGCTTACACAAAGTCGAATTGGAACTTGCCTAGGTATCGCATATCAGTGGCGTGCACCACATGTCGACTAGCCCTGCAACTACAATTTTACTCCTAGGCACTTGTGCGGTGAGCATGAGGCATGAAACAATCCAATCCGGTCGTATGTTCAGTCCCCAGCACCGACAGTGGTTTTGTTGCCTGGCCGTGTCTGTGGGCCTGTTTGGCAACGGATGTGGCTTATGGCTTTTGGTTGAAATTTTTGAATTTTGGCTGTTTACGGTACAGATTATGAAGAGACAGATACTCACTTGCGATTTTGGCTGATACAGATATTGGACTTTTAACGTGTAGATTGTTTAACTTGTAAACCTCGTCTTGAGAAAATACTCAATTTGAAAGTTAGATACTGTAGCAAAAACTAAAAGCTGTCAGTTTGGGAGGAAAAAAACAGGCCCTGTAGCCATTGCGGACCTTTTCACGTCACATGAATATGATGCACCCATGCATGGCCCGGCTAGATATTACTCGGGTTTCTTTAAGGCAGACAAATAACCTCTGGGGATTACTCTAGATTGGCAGTACTGTACTGGTGCCTGTAGACGGAGTGACGGATGGATTGCAAGGAGCATGCATTGTTTTTTTAATAGAAACTGGCGGGACTCTGCCACTCAATTAAGAGGAGGAAGGAGTATATGTGTCGAATAAAACCTATATTAAATAAAAGGCAAGGGAACAAAAAAGATGAAGACACTGTATGTAATAGGACGGATAGACACTATATAAGCAAAAAAAAAAAAACAGAGAGATGGTTATAGATTTGAAAAGGCTCTTCGTCTTGAGTGCTACTTCTAGCGTTGCAGAGAAAATGTTTTTGAAAGATCTACCATCCTTTCCTTCTATATGTTCTACATAATGAATATTGCCTCGCCATTAAAATCCCTCCTTTGGTCTTTTGGGATTTCTTTTTTCGCAAGCTGCCACCAAACAATGATAGTTCGGAAGTTGAGGGCTTTGACTCTTTGCAGGATGTTGCCAAACTTTTGCAATCGCCACCGACCAGACCTCCTGAGCAAAACGACAGTGTAGGCACAAGTGCGGGACCGTCTCTTGTTGTCCGCCACATAGGCGATAATTTTGCTGGTGTTGCTAGCCCCTATGGGCTCATAGGAACTCCAGAATCACCTTCCTATTTTTCTTTGAGAAAGGTACATATTTGGATCTTGAGGAGAGGTAGGAAAGGACGTAGTAGGTGGGCTGGGAGGCAACAAGGGAGACGGAAGAGATGGGGTGGAGCGAGGGGATGGTGGGGTATTTTTGGTAGTCACAACGGCCCATATGGATGGTAGCGCGAGCTGAGGGTGAAGGTGGCAGGCTACACAAGGCCAGAGGGGAAGAATAGGTCGAGCATTGCAGCTAGATGGGGCATTGAGCATCCATTGTATTGCCTGGATAAATTGGTGTTGTCGACACCTATGTAGCACGGACACGTGTCTAAACTGCTGTATCCGTGTCCGACACGAATACGACACGGACATGTCGCGGACACGTGTCGGCGACGTATCGAGCAATTTTGGAATTAATTTTAATTGCTAAAATTCTCGACACGTGTCGGACACAGTAATTACACGAGTCGGACACGGCCCAGGACACAACCAGCCTAGAGCCGGCCCATCCTGTGCGCCATCCTAACCCTAACCCTAGGCCATCCCGAGATCCCCATTCGGCCATTCCCCACGCGCGTCTTCTTGTTCGCCGCCACCCGCGTCTTCTTGCTCGTGCCGTCGCCCGCCGGCTCCAGCATCGCGCCGCCGCCCGCCCGTGCGCCGCCGGCTCCCTCAGGTGGAGGTCGAGGTGGGGACGGAGTACGTACCGCCGGTACCGGAGCCTTCCTCCCCGCGCGCCGCTGCCTTCCTCCCCGCGTGCTGTCGACTTCCTCCCCACGCCCGCCGCCACTTCCCCGGCTTCCTTCTTGCGCGCCGCTGCCGCTTCCCCGCGCGCTGTCGGCTTCCTCCCCGCGCGCCTCCACTGCTTCGCCGACTTCTTCACCGCGCGCCGCCGTCGCTTCCCCGGCTTCTTCACCGCGCGCCTCCGCTGCTTCGCCGGCTTCTTCACCGCGCGCCGCCGTCGCTTCCCCGGCTTCTTCACCGCGCGCCTTCGCTGCTTCCCCGGCTTCTTCACCGCGCGCCGCCGTCCCTTCCCTGGCTTCTTCACCGCGCGCCTCCGCTGCTTCGCCGGCTTCTTCCCCGCGCGCCGCCGTCGCTTCCCCGGCTTCCTCCCCGCGTGCCGCTTCTCCGCGTGCCTCCGCTGCTTCGCCGGCTTCTTCACCGCGCGCCGCCGGCCTCCTCCCCGCGCGCCGTCGGCCTCCACCCTGTGCGCCGCAAGCCTCTGCCTCACAGGTATGCAGTATGCAGTTATTGTAGTCTCCGCCTCTGCCTCACAGCCTTCTTTATTGCAGTCGGCAGTCGGTAGGTGATTGCAGTGCGATTTAGATGCAGTGCGATTGAGTCGGCGGGATGCAGTCGACACACACGCACAGTTATATTCTTTAGATGCTGTAGAGTTTAGATGCGATTGAGTTTAGACACGAATACGCGATTTAACATTTATACTGGATTGCTTGTTTAATATTCATGCTTGATTGCTTGTTTCATTATTCTAGAAAAATGGAAGTCACTAATTCTAATGCTAGAGAGGAGGAAAACACTTGTCGTTAGGATTAACAAAACAATTCTTGAGGTACATATTTCGAGTATACACTTTACAAATTACAAGTTTACAATTTACATTATTGTAGTTTAATAAGCATGTAGAAACATAGAAAATAATACATATATATAATTTATTTATTATTTAAATAAATATAGCCGTGTCGCCGTATCGGTATTTTTGGGAAAACGGCGAATTTCCGTATCGGTGTCGTGTCGACGTATTCGTGTCCGTGCTACATAGGTCGACACTGCTATCTCGTTCAGTCCATCGGGACTTGGACAATGGATCGGATTATCGGAAGAAAACAAGAAGAAAGTCGCCCGTTCATTGTGACGGTAGAAGCAGAGTGGCAGAGGCTCTGGAGCATGGCAGGCTGTGGCCTCGAGTACTAATTTTGTGAGGAGCCGATTGCTCCAGCGCTGTGCTGTGGAATAAACAAGCGCAGAAACTTGTCGTCGCCTCTATCTTGGGTCCTCGGGGCTAGCTCTGAAGCTCTCCCATCATGGCATGAAATCAAATCAAGATAAAATCAAGTCGCAGCGTCAGTACGCGCGCGGTGGTGGCTAGCTGGGAATCGATCCAACAGCGGCGGATGCCGCCTCCGTTTTGGGCAGGCAGCCTCGGCTTAGACGCAGGCTCGCCATCATCACACGACAATTCACAAAGGGAGCGTTTGAACGTCGACTCGACCTCTCTCCCGCCGGCGTTTTGACTGCGGTCGTCGCGGTACTTGCCTGCCGGGCGCTACGTTGATGCGGCGCGTGCGTTGCTGCTTTGATCTCTTTCCGGGCTCTCATCTGATTGCGATGTCCGCTCGTGCTGTAAGAGCAGAGCAGAGCGGAGCAGAGGGCTCACGAGCTACGGTTTGCTTTGTTTGGGCCCGTCCGTTGCGTCGCTTTGCGTGCTTCGTTTCACTTGATTCTTTGCCTCGAAATTTCACCTGATTCCTTTCGGTTAATGGCACAAATAGATTTCGATCTTTGTTTTGTTTTGTCTGGTATGCTCTTCACACCCCTACGGTCGGTCGAGATCCTGTCTAATTATTTGGGAGCAATTTGAATTGAAGCTCTGTGTGCATCATTGTTCCAGCTCCCCATGACTGAAAAAAAACACAAAGGAATGAAATGGCTGAAAATATACATCGCAGACCAACTTCGTTCCAGTTTCGGCCTACTTCGGGGGCCTCCTGGTACGAACGCGGGCTTCCGAAATCCAACGTCCTCGACGTGATCCCAGAGGCAGAGGAGTTTGCTGGGCCGTGCAACAGCAACATCGATGGATCGCTTGCCATGCCACCGTTTCCGTAGAAAGCTCTCAGCTCTGTGCCTGTCGATTGGGCCATTGAAACATCCTCCTCTCTGCCGGTACGCGTGAGGACCGGAGACAAAGCGCAGCGAGAAGGAAAGCAACGTACCAACTCAGAAAGACGGCCTTTTTTTTTTTAAAAAAAAGAGGACTCAGAGAGAGAGAGAGAGCGTACGTACTGCTTTTAGTGTATGGATCTCCAAGCAGATATTTACCGCAGCTAGGATTTTTTTTATGTGAAATACGGTCTTGGTCAGACGAAAACAACTGAAGCAGCAGCAGCAGCAGCAGAGTGAGTACTTTGCACACCGTTACAATTATACACGATGACACGTGACCAGGTATTTCACGAAAACGAACGATCCGCGCTTCTGCTCCACGCCGACGATCATGGGTTGGCTCCGGCCTTTTAGCCTCTAGGCATTTGGATTTTACTTTATCTGAAAATAAAACAAATATGATATATTTTTAAAATGGGTTTTCTAAACGACTTTCTAAACTTAAAATTATGTGCGTCGTTTACGTCGGCTTCTCTACCTTCTGCTGCCGTATTTAAAAACACAAACAATAACCATCATAGCACTTAATGTTTTTGCAAATAGAATGGCACACAGCTTCCTCTGTCACTTGGGGGGTGGTTAATGAGGGACTTTGTTCCAAACAGCAATGCCTTCTGACTTTCAGAAGTCAAAAGTTATTTGAAACGCGTTGGTTTCTTAATCTGTTTTTCATTTTCCCCTCTTTTTTATTTGTTCCTTTGCATTACTTGTGAAGATATAATGATATTTTTTTTATTTTTCTTTATTTTTTGTTAATTGAATGCCCTTAAAAAAGCTAACAGCCACTGCAGTATCATTTCAACCAAAAGACACAACACTTTGTAACATGGTCTTAAAGAGAGAAGACATTTTCTGTTCATTTGTGAAGAATGTAATTACCATTCTAATTTGGGATTATAAGAAACAAAGCTGCATATGCTTCTAGAGCTTTACTGTTCCATTTAGATGAGACAATAGGCATTTCCTCAAAAATAATATTTTTCTTTGTATGGGAAGATCACTTTTTTTATGTTGCAAATAATGCACATAAAAATAGAGATGGGAGACATGAATTTTTACATGAAAAAATTTTGTAGGAAAAAACCACAGACGCACGAAAGGAAATTTCTATAATGAGAAGATGTTTACAATATAGCTATTACTCTTCGTATCGACTAATAGGGTACATATATAGGGCGAGAGAAATAGTCCACATGGAGAGAAAACCAAATTAGAGTCGGTTGCTACGGATTGACATCACGTATGATGCAGCCTGTGCATGGCCCTAGCACTAGTCATGCCACGTCTGTCATGAGGCGATGCAGTGCCTAAACAGATATGGCATGACTTCGGTTCAAACTTCAACAATCTTTAACTTGAAACTAATTTCCTCTAGTAGTCGAAAAATGCAATGAATTCCAATTAAATCAGGATGAACACATTGTGTGCCAAAAATCTATCAGACTAATCATCAACAAGAAAAACTGGAACAGTCTTATCCAAATGCTTCTCGCGAAGTAAGATTGAGTAAACCATTAGCAGATCTAAACATTCAGCTATCAACAAAACAGATGAATAAATCTGGATCTTCAATAATTCATAATCCTAGCAAAAGTCTAAGTCTGTGCAATCGACCTCCTGAAATAAATGCTCAATCGTCGAACGGCATAAGCCAAAACATCACCTGTGGCGTGTGATACATAGTGAAGAACTCATATCATGAAATCTGATATGCTCCAACTAGAATATAAAACTCAGCAAGGTCATTGAAAGAGCAACTTACATGTTCGGCATCACTTACGTCAGATTGCCTACTTCAAAGGTAATTTGTGACGACCCACGTTATTACCATGGGGTAATAATGCTAGTCAACGGATTATTATTCGTTTTAACCGATAGAACATCGCTCTAACGAATAATAAGCCATCAGAGTGATGCAGCAGAACAATAATTAGAGACAAAACACGATATTACAAGAATATCACTACGCAGGGCTAAAATTTATTACAAAGCCTTGAGGGCTTAAATATTACAATCTTTATACAGAAAGTATTCTAACTACTTCCTATTCAAAAACGACTCCACATGGAGTGTCCACCTTGTACCCACTGTGTTCCAAGTCCACGGTATTCCATCCAGGTAGCTTTCTCCTGATCTTAGCCATTCTCTGAATTGACATGCTCCTAAGCAAAGGAGGATTATAGCAAGGGTGAGTACAGAAGTACTCAGCAAGCGTTATTAGCAAAATGCACAAAATGCTCATCAATTACACTGGTAGGAATATCAATTCCTCTCTCTTCAATCTCATGCTCAGTCTTAATACTCTTTTTCATCATCAATTTCCTTTCCATAACTTATAGAAAATAAGGGTTGTTGGTTTTGAAAGAATTCTGATTTATTAATTTAGAAAACTACTGAACATATGCATGAACAGCAAAAAACCCCATAAGTTTCCGTAATTCTCCCTTCCCGGAGACAGGCATGAATTCATGATTTGGATAGCATTGCGCAAGCTTGTATCACTTTACCCATCATCACTCTGCTCATGTTGGCTCCTGGATCTCCGCAATTCCTTTGATGCGGCGCCAGACCAGAGTACAGTGCTAATACATCTATCTCAGTAATTATATCTTCACCCAGTTACTCACAAGCGGCAGCCTGGAGCGGTGTACGACCCTCACGCAGACCCACCGAAAGCGACAATAACTATTGGCTGGGGTGGTTTCTGACCCTCGCCCAACACCCAACTGCGTAATATATCGCCTTCGCGTACCCCACTGCTGGTCACATCCAGACTCGGGTTCTTGCGATCCGCCTCCCCCACTTCTGGCCTATGTACCAGTTCTAGGTTCTGCGCGGCTGTGGATCCCCCACTTCGGTGCTGGTCCGGCTCTTGTGGGTTCCTCCCCTAATTAATACTTATCCATGTGGAGAATATAATACTTCAATAGAGTACTAGACTGCCCGTAAAAAACATAATGTTGGTTGATACGGTGTGGTACAGTCTGTCCATACGGATGAAGTTTGTAATCCCTTATGTTCTATTCTTATGCAGAGGTCCCACACCTGCCCACTTATCACCTACCCTGGCAACCTCTGCCCACCTTCTTACATAACAGAAATGGCCAACTGCTCCATCAGTTGCCCTCTATTTCCTTTCTCATGTCTCTTATTTCACTGTTCGATTTAAATATCTTTTAATCCTTTCATGCAGGGTGATATTAGATTAATACCAAAATATTTGTTTTACGAAATATACTCTGAATCTTTGATCAAAGGAATGCTTGCTTGGATTTCAACCATATTTTCGGATTCAAGTAAGATCAGGTGACATCACTCCCGTAGCTTGGATCGTCGTCTGCAATTAAAATACATCGACTATGGCTTAATTTATGAAAACATAATAAATGATGAGGTGTAGACGTACTTGTGCTCCTAAGGTAGGACTTAGCTCAACTTAACTTGATCGTGGTTAGCCCTAATTAACTCGTATTCTATACTCGTCACCTGGCGTTATTTTCTTAGCATAAGCTGGATTGTTTACTTAAAAGTTAAACTCCATCTTTTGTTGATTTCTGACTATCTATCCTTGCAATATGATCCAATATATATACACGTACAATCATTGGTGACGATTGATTCTAGTTGATCTCGCTCATGCAATCACCTCTAATTCATTTTAGGTCTTAGGGTTATTTAAATAAATTCTTTATTCTTGGTACTGGTCCTCTCGTAACTAGTACACGTGTGATTATTTAAGATATCCACACCAACAAAATTAACTCCTAAGTTAACATTAATTAATTTATACTAAAGCATTTCCGTACAACTTCCATATTTTATTTTAGCTAGATGCGAATTGTTACAGCTTATGCTATTTAAATTACTATGTACCAGTTTAATTGGCGGGCACAAATTTTAAATCATGGCTTACTATTTTAATTTGGTACAGATTATTCTAGTCGTCATGACCAGTTCTAAATCTTCTAACGGCTACTAATTTATTCTAATAATTCAGAGTATTTATTAGTGGATTTGCATAGTTTATATTCGACTAGCAAAATTTAGCCGGGCATTTAAATGTGCAATAGAATGATCTAACTGATATTATGATCATTTACTTCGCAGGCGTGCAATTTCTAGCCTACGGCATCATTTAGTTTATTTTTAGTATCCAATAATATTTACTAGGAAAGTTCTATGATTTAACACTATCCAGGCTAATTGGGTATTTAGCTATAATCGCGAATGATTTAATTAACAATGCATCATTTAAATTGGTACATGCTACGATTTATTCTATAGATGGTAATTCATTTATCCTAATCATTGTAAATTCTGATTAGTGGTCTTCCATTATTTAGATGAATTTAACTAAATTATCCGGTTATTTAAACTCACCACATAAAGGACTAAGACTACAATACCTCAATTTAATCCATACGCATACAATTTTAATCAATGGGGATTTCTATAATTTAAATGCTAACGACAACATCTTTTGAGTATTTAACTATGCCTTGGTATGGTTTAAACGAAGATACATAAATTTTCATACACCTGCGTACCGGTTTTAATCCATTGACGGTATTACATTTGATGTAAGAATTGAGAAACATTCTGAGCTTCTATGACTTAATCCATGGCATCGAAGAGATGCTATGGTTTACGTAATTAGACGAATCCTATTAAATGTGCATGCAGATTTTCTAATTTCTCACCTCGCTTATAACCCGCTCGGTGTTACTTGCATACCTAATAGTCTAAGGTATTACTCTACCACCGAAGGTCGTATTAATTCACAGTTCACTTTTAATTGAAGTTTATTACGTTGGTGTGACTAATATTCATTTACAGGGTTCCTAAGTACCTACAGTTAATTTATTTAACTTTGCTAAAGCTGCTATCGCAAAGTTGTTAGATTGCATGTTGATGAATATTCCTAATTTTAGCAAATCTAGCCTTTCCCATTCGCAATTTCCCATATTTTCCCTTTATTTTTCTTTCTTCTTCTTCTTCTTCTTTCCCTTCTCTTTCTTTTTCTCGCCGCCCCTTCCTTTTTCTTGTTTCTTTCGCCTGACCCCTTTTTCCTGGTTCGGCCGCCGCCCTGGTCTCCTCCTCCCCCATTTCATCTTCTCTCGGCTCCTCTCCCCTCTCTGGTTGTACTCGACCCGGCGCCTCCCTTGGCTGCTCACGCCGCACCGCCACCCCACTCCGGTTCTCTCCCCCTGGGCCTCCCACGCCGCCTCCAATCCGCCCCGTCGCCTCGGTTTCTCTATGTCGCGCCGGACCTACTCTTCCTCCCGTGGTCTCACACCTCCACACCGACGCCGCGCTGTCTCCTCCGCGCCCGGTCCCAGCGCTCTCCTCGGCTCGGCTCTCCCTCACGCGCATCCTTCCCCTCTCGCGCCGGATCTGACCCGGCTCGGCGCCCCGCCGTTGCTCTGCGCTGCTTGGCTGTCTCCCTCGCGCTGCATGGCCGCTCACGGCGTGATGCCGCCGGATCCGTGGCCTAAGGCCCGGATCTGGCGCTTCGGCTCCCGGTTTCCACCCGATTACCCTCGATTTACTTGCTATTTTGCTTTGATTTAATGGGTTTTGCTCATATGATGGCGGGTAGGGAGGTGTGTTGCCCGGTGTTGTCTCGGATGGCTAAAGTCGCCCACATACCGGAGGAGTGCGCGGTGGTGGGTTGGTAGGGCTACACCGACGGTAGCACACAGCTGCCTCCATCTCCGGTAAGCTCCGTTTACCCCTCTTCTACTCCTCTTCTACCTCTGGCAGTATGTTCTAGATCGATTTATGGTGTTCTACTGAGGCTTGGATACTTATTGTCTCTAGTTCAATAGTGACTATACTGATTGAATGGAATATGTTGCCGTGAGTCTTGGGTGGTTTATCGATGATTGGTCGGCTTGTTGAGGGAAGGGCTTGAGGTTGGCTTGTAGCTATCACCCTCTTGGCTTGCGGCTGTCGCCTTCTTGTGGTGTGGATGTCGACGGATGGTGACCACCCCGGGTTGATGGAGATGGCTTGCGGTTGGGTCCCCTGCCGTTGCCGTCCCCTTGCTCCCAGTCTACTTGCCGTGCCTTCGGCTCCTGGCCGTAGGGTTTCACTCGGTGGCTGGCTTCTCTATGGGTTTGAGGTGGTTAGAAGGTTGGGGGAAATGTTTGCAGTGCTGTGGTCGGTCTCATTGCCCTTTTTTCTCTGGTCGGGTGGCTGTGGTGCTGGCCGTGTGAGGCTTCTGGACTGCTGCGCTGTCCTTTACTGTGGCGGTTATGTGATCTTTTCCTATGGTGGGTTGGCTTAGAAAGAAATGAAGTTATAAAATGGTGGGTTACATTTGCTGGTTCCTATAATAAAACAAGTTTGTTTATACCGTATGATAAGCCTATGGTTGTGAGAGGTGCCGACTGGCCCCCGGACGGTCAGGTATCTCCGTGAACGGATTACCCCACCCGAAGTTAACCTCTAGGGCTCTGATGGCAATTCTCTATCTTCTCTTCTTCGTTTATTTTTATTCGTTCTTTTGTTCGGTCTTTTTCGGTATTACAATTATTGGTTCGCTCACAAATGGAATAGCGGTGTGGTGACGGTTCGACGACAGTCTCTAATGTATGAAATGACCAGGATGTAATCTGGTTTTCTCTTAATATTGATGTGTACCGAATAATGTAATTTATCTAAATGTAATTTCTATTCTCCATTATTCTGAATGTAATATCTTTGTATGAGATGAATCTTGGTGTAAATTAAATCATGTACTTTCTGACTGAGTGCCATTGTATTGCAATAGCTTAATTGTTGTTGTTTGGTGGTTACGTGGAATTGTATACTTGTTATAATACGTATTGTCGCTATTATGTAATGCAATTTGTAATATTTTTATTGGACTTGATATAAGTTCTAATTGTCGATCAAGGGATGTTATTGATTTTATCCTACACGGATTGTAATTTAATGACTGATGTACTATGGAATGTTATATATATATATATATATATAAATTGAGTTGCAAGTTTTTACCTTTCGTGCAATCAAATTTTATCCCACTCTAGTCTATATCAATTGGTCTTCGCCCTCGTTGATGGAGTTGCGGTATTAACGTATTTATTCATTGTTCGTTGGTTTCAATCTATATTGATATATAAAAATTTTAAGTTCCCCCGTATTTTATATCATTAGTTATGTATAATTAATCCTGCTTAACGTCCTAATTCATCACTTATGGTTAATTAATGACGTGGGGCATTTCATCCTTCCCTCCTTAAAAATGATTTCGTCCTCGAAATCGGAACTAACTCAGGAAGGTTGCGGTAGATCTCTTATTGCTCTTTTACGAAACGTACTTGTAGGTATTCCTATTTGTTTTGCCTCTTTGGTAGATACACCGCCTAAGTTGACCTTGCTCTACAATTCCTCACACATCAACGTTATAATTTCATATCAAGCTTAAGGTTGTCGATTATCGTTATTAGGGTTTTGATAGCATTAGGGTCTAGATTATAGCTCATATTGAGGTAGGCAAAATCGTTCAATTCATTCTAATGTGCACCTGTTAGATTTTTTTCCATAACCGCGTGTGCCCCTTCCCTCCTTAATTCTTTAGCTATCCCTTGATTCCTTTAGCTGGTCTACTGAAGTGCTATGGGTGATGGTTTAGCAGAGCGGTTTGAAAACGTGGCATTTATTGCTGCAGTTTGGGTTGGAAAGTCATCTTGTGGTAGGAAGATTAGAGACTGGAATTATCCTAGCATCCTAGCATTGTATTTGGACAATTTAAGGATTAAGTATTTCTAGTTTGATTATTATTAGGATTAAGTATTTCTAGTTTGATTATTATTGTTACTTCCTATTAAGAAAGTATGATTGAACTTTTTTTGGATGTTTATTTTTCGGTGGTTCAAGCGGCTCTATTGATTTGTATGGATACTTATGGGATGTTAGAGTGGACTGGGCATGAATCTAGTGGGTAGATATTCAAGGAATGGCGTTATGGTGTCCGAAATTTTAAATTTAAAAGTCTACGTCTGGGATACTAGCCTTTTAGTCATAGTTTCGTTCTTTCGGGATTGAGCAAATCTATCTAGATTAATAGGTAGGCCTGGAGGTTTATTTGTTACACTCAAGGGTATGGTATTGCTATACGGTTTTATGTTCACTAGATGATAGACAAATCATATTGAAAGAGTAGACACTTCCCCCTATTCATAATATATGTCCTCATGGAATGCTTGAATTAAATTTTTCCAAAAACTTTAAACACTAATGTGCAAGAAATATTTATATAGATGATGATGCAAATAAGTTTGGCAAAATAATCTCCTGATCATCCCATCAAAACCTCATTTTTTTTGCAACCGTTTATTTTGTAAATTAATGATCAACTTTATGCCGCGGAATTTATGCCAAAGGTTCCTGAAACCATATATTTATGAACCTGGGGAAGTGCACCAGTCATAAGTAGACTACTCGGGAAAAAGACTCGCCTGATTTAATAATATCTTTAAGATTGGGTTGTCTACGATCCAAAAGATGAAGAATAGGTAACTCATTTTAAATCCGATCACACTCTATGGACGTCTCATTCTAAGTTACGTGCTCCGTAAAAATTTTAAATTCCCCCATATTTTATATCATTAGTTATGTATAATTAATCCTGCTTAACGTCCGAATTCATCACTTATGGTTAATTAATGATGTGGGGCATTTCATAATTGAATTCCACGATATGGTTGAAACTACTCGTGTAAAACTGCCCGAATGAAAGGAATTCTTGTGTTGTCAACAGAGTATAAACTACAATAGACTCCTTATATCGAGTTATGACAACTGGACAAATGTTGTAGTATCCATACAAAAAAAAACTCCTTGCACTTAAAATCCTTTACCTCGAATTGAAATTGGAGCAAAATCTCCATTTTCAAATAACAAAACTTCGGAGAGTATTATGCTAATTACTATTAGGGTGTCATCAAACAGTGAATAAAATATCAAATTCAGTTGTCCTTACAACTGGCATATTTTTTTTTAAAGTCTCCTCGATCAAGTATAGTCCAAATTAACTCAACAACAATGTTGTACTGAAATTCTGTAACTCCACCTTAGACGTCATATATGTAGATCTTATCATAATAACCCATAGAAGATGATTGACCGCGCATCGTGCTGGCAGTTTTAGCATGCACACGTGGAAGGTAGTGCACTTTGGTACACTTGAAATGAGAAGCACTGCTCCTTTAAGACCGGTAAACAAGAAAACACTTATGATGTGGAACTTTGCTACCTGCCCAATTAATCTAGTTTTTATTTCTGTTGTGACATAGTTTCTGTATATGTGGATCCTATGAAATGAAAGATACTTGCAACTCCTAGCAACTCTGACAATGTTTACTTTCCCCTGATTGGTTGTTCCTTTTGTTTTTTACAGGTTTGATCTATACTTCAGGAAAAAACCCATTTGGTGGAGAATTCACTGTTTTTGATGGCATAGAAGAATGTATTATGTTTATTGCAAACTTCAAGTTCACAGATGATGATATTTCTTTCCTTCAATCAGTCATGCCCATGTGCGAGGTACCATCTTGGTCATGCAGCTAACGAATTGCTCTTGTTTTTCTTTTCTCCAATGGGTCTGGTTCATAGAGTGTGCCCTAGATTGGATTTCCACAAGCCCTTTCATTTCGCTGAATTTTAATGTATGAACATTGGCTGCAAACAAATAGCAACTATGCATGGTGAGAGCAGGGAGGAGGAACCCTGATCCTAGAATTATACGTCGTCCCCTCGGATACATTTTACCCTTCCAATTTTTTTTGATTCTCTAGTATTGAAGCTGTCTTGATTATCTATAAATTGATTGTTTACTTACTGACGCAATTGTCAATTTCTAGGGTATCTTCTTTGATTATCTTAGGGAAATTGATTGCACTGACGTGGAAGTATATTCCATTTGTAACACCCCATTTCTGGGAGCGTCATGAATCCCTCGTAACTGCCCAGGACTGTTCAGCTACGAGTTACATCAATCAAGTGTACAATATTGCCAACACATGCTTAAGAAAAAAATCAACTTTATTACAATATAGAGGCTTAGAAGTCGAGTTTTACAGCGGGGCGAACGACCCTTAGATACAATACATAACAAAAGGACGCCACAGGCACGCCTGAGCGGAAGACAACCCTAATTCCGCGCATCATCTATTTCGTAGAACTCCACTTCATCGCCTTCATCGGTTTCCTCGTTGTAGGCTATCTCTGTTGATGTGTTTAGCAAGTATGAGTACAACCACCGTACTCAACAAGTCACACGGAAAGTACTATTAACTATATGCAGGGTTTACCATGAGATGGGTGACAAGGTTTATTATTTTATGTGGATGCAGTTTTAGCTGTAAACCGGTTTAGCTGTAAACTAGTTTTAAATTCGAGTTGGTTTCAAGTTTGTATAGGATTCCGTTTCTGAGACACCTTCAGTAAAACGGGTATAACTTTTGCATACAATGTCTATTTTTGATGTTTTTGTACTTGTTGGAAATATAATGACGAGCTCTATCCAAAAACTAACCAACTTATGCTAATAGCCCTTAAGACCCCCAAAATTGGCTATCTTTAACCCTAAATTTATGTTGCAAGTTTGTTGTTTCTGTTTTTGCCAATTCTTTCTATCTTCCCTTGGAATTTGGGGTTTGCCTCAAATACAAAATTGTAGATCTCATTGAAACCTTTCAAATAAGTGTATATAAGCCATATAAAATTTTACTATTTTATCTTTTGAGACTAGCTGTTGTTTACTGCTTAAACTAGAGGGCCTTTTACATTGCACGTTATACTGTTTTGTGTGCTCTACATCTTGTGAACAATTTTGTCTACCCTAGATAGAAGTTTGGGTAGTTGGGTAGCATCTCTACTAGCACCTAGTGTGAGATTTTCCTTTGCTTACATCCGGTCACATTGATCTTTGCGTGTGCACTCGTTCGTTGTGTTCTTCCTTTGGCTTGCTCTAGTTAGTGCCAAGTTCTAGTCTAGGACCAGCAAACGATGACTAGTACTTTGAACTACTTTTCAACTTTGCAATTCATGAATTTAAATTTTGCTTTTCCTTTGCTACATATATTTTGCCTATCCAAGCTCCACTAATCGAACAGGTACTGTACCCTTGGAATCACTATGCTCATCACAGTTGTCACGCTTATCACAAGCCAGCCGCTGGTTGCATCACCTGTTTGTTTTCATAAGAATTTGCAAGAGTTTGGTAAGAGCTTGAGGATGGGTGACTTGTAACCTCTAGATTCTAGTAGTTGATAAGGATTTTTCTTATTGATACTAACAATGGCAGGATTCAGGTCACAAGGGAAGAACAATAGGTCTAGCATTAAGGAGGATGCACCTCTCACACCTCACACGAAGGGAATCGTGCAACACTTTAAATGCTTACTGAGTCAACAATTGGAGCATCTTGAGGGGACTCTAGATCACACCAATGCTGATCTTGCTACAATTGCTACACGTGTAGAGCAGCTAGAGAGAGCTCCACCCCCAGCTGCCGCCCCTACTGTTGCCAGCGCTGCACCACTACGCTGTGACCTATCTGTTGCTCGCTCATGGGCCGATGAGGTAGAAGATGAAGAGAGCCCATACGTTGCTGATACGGAGTCTGAGGGTGATCTTAATCTCAACAATGATCGTGATCATCAGCAACGACGCTTTAATCGACAAGGTATGAGAAGAGACCCACCACATGAGGTATGCGATCGTAATGATGCACTTGGTAAAATTAAATTCCTCCTTTTACATGGGAGTTAGCCGTAGACCAAAAATTTGTATGCCCTGAATTTCCTGGAAATTAAAGGGTTAGGGCTGCTACTAGTTAGTTCATTGATTTTGCATCTATTTAGTGGAATGAATTATTCCCGTAATGACCATCACATACCTAGAACTTCGGATGCTTTGAAAAGAGTCATAAGAGCTAGATTTGTGTCTTCATACTTTTCACGTGACATGTTAAATAAATTGCAATGCTTAAAATAAGGTAATAGGTCAGTAGAGGAATACTATCAAGAATTATAAATTGGTTTATTGCGTTGTGGTTTAGAAGAAACCAAGGGAGCTAAAATGAGTAGAATTTTCGAAGGGCTTAATCAGGAAATTTAGGATATACTTGACTATAAGGAATACAATTCTATCATCCATTTATTTTCTTTTGCTTGCAAAGCTAAAAGGAAAGTACTGGGGTGACACATGAGAACAATGAGTCATTTTGGGGGCTCCTTTTCCTCCAACAAAGTGCCAGAACAGCAAGGGTGCCCCTTCCATCTACACCAATCCGAGGGAGCTCTACTTCTACTTCCACGCCCCCACGTGCACCCGAAGTAAGCAAGGCGACAACCATTCAAGCTCCCACCAAATCTGCTCCAACAAAGAGTGTATCTTTAGTTGCTTTTACTAGACATACAAGAGATGTCCAATATCATAAGTGCAAAGGGTTCGGGCACTTCATGCATGATTGCCTAAGTCAGCGAGCTCTCATTGTGAGAGAAGATGGTGAGTACACTTCTACTAGTGATATTGATGAAGAGCATGCATTGCTTGCAACTGACCCTGCAGGTGAGCAAGATGAATCTGAACATGATGAAGAACATTTTGGAGCTTAAGTGTCAGACAAGGATTTTTCAATCCAGAATCCTCTGTGTTTCACTGCACTATTCGCTGGATCAGTAGATAGTGCACATAGGTACATTGCTGTATCACATCATACATCGCATAGACAATAACAATATTACAGAATTTAAGTTACACCACATCGGGTGATAGTTTACAAAAGGGGCCGCTTAGGCCAAATGTCTTCATTACAATTAAACAGCGGAAACGATAGCAAAAGTAAGATTATAACCACGGGCAAGCGACTGGGGGTAATGTGTGCATTATATATTACCCAGACTTAGATAATATACATGCACACACTGCCATAGGTCAGATTTGTCTATGTTCAGAAAACGTAGACTACGCCTTAATTCCCTTCATTGTTCCTTCCTTCAGTAGCTGGGGTATCCTCATGGTCATAATGATCCTGTGTCCCTATTTCTGTTTTGGTAATGCGAGTGTGAGCACAATCCACCGTGCGCAGCGTGCCAACACACAATATGCAATAGATAGCATGTAGGGTTTATCAAGGAAGGCTCGGGTTTATTTTGTTTTGCCAGAACTGCTTTTAAATATGATACTTAAAAAAATTCCTAAGACTTAGCAGTTTAAAATTCACAACATAAATTTTGGTGAAGTAAGACCAATATATTAGTGACACAGATTCCATCCACCGTTACATGGCTTCTGCACCATATAGCATCATTCAGCGTTATAGCCACTTATCTTACCACTGAGACGACACCCAGGACAATTCAAACTAGGGCTTTCTGTTGCCCTCCATATTTCCATTCCCATTCTCCACATATTTTTAATAGAACTATATCTAGTTAAGTCCCTTAACCGTGGGCATGGCTATTCGAATAGTTTTGATTTTGCAGAGTTTGTACACTTTCACCACAAGAGACAACCAACTCGTTGCCCCACACGATTCCTTAGTCATGTGGTTGAGTAGGCCGTCACAGTGACTGTTCAGAATATCTTGCTCCTTTTGTCATCTCACCCTATGGGCTGCTCCCACTTGCGGTGGGTCCCATACGTTGCACGAGATGTTCCCCACAGTTACTAACGCAGCCGAGCTCCACTTCCCGCAACGCTAGAACAATTGGGAAACTTCACCCTCCACTTGGTGTCCCTTTAGGCCTCCCCTTGCCCTTGCATTATCTACACCTAACCACTACCGGTGAGATGAGTCTGAGAGTTTCGACAAAGCTACTTAGCCAAGTTGTATTTTACAAACTTGTGGTTGTAAGGTTTTACACGGGATAACATGACAAGATTCGGTCCTTAGGACTACCTGGATGGTTCTACCATATTTCACATTTTTGTGCATCCACTGCACCACGTACCAGCTCCAAACCATCCACCCAGGTAATTTAAGCAAAGTTGGGGTTTTTCGGGAGCATAAAATAACCATACCAACATAATCTAGTCATTCCCACCATGACTACCCAAAGCATTTCATAATTGTAAGTGATGACTCTGGGGCATCTAGGTACCCCCGAATATCTAGCAATACTAAGCAACGCAATATAATAAGGACTTATTTGCGAAAACTACATTATTATAATTTTACTATAGCGACAAGGTTCATTCATCCAACAGTATCAACGGGGTAATACTAGCAAGCATAATATTGGGGTCATAACTAGCATCTTTAAAAGTGAAAGTAAATTGCCCCATAAAATAATAGCATGCACATGGATAATTTAAAAGAAATTAAATTTGTATAAACATAGGTTCAATATGATCAAAGTGTTAACTCGCCTTTGTCACAGGGGTCTTGGTCTTGAGCATCGGGGTTTGCTTTAGCTTCGGCCTCCTCTTCCTAAGCTTCATATGCTAGTTTTACGTGCGCGAAAATTTGGATAAAATCAGCAAACCAAACAAAACACCACCAAAAATTCAAATGAACTTCAAAAATCCTGGTTTCAGTTCCATTGGATAGTTCTTGAATTTAGATGAATTTAGAAATTTGTTTCATTCAATTTGGAGTTAAAATGAATAAGTTATACCCATTTAAAGTTCTCAGTTTAATTATATTCAGAAATTATTAAAAGCTTGACAGGTGGGTCCCACTTCCTATTTTTAATTTTATTCTTTTTCTTTTATCTTTTATGCACTATGCCTATGACAGGTGGGACCCGGCTGTCAGTGGGCCTCTCGAGCTAACGGCCACTGACAGGTGGGGCCCCACCCGGATTAACAAAAAAAATCGAGAAAACTCGACCTCGGCGCTGCGGAGCCGGGGGCTCGAACGCGCCTGGCCGAGGGAGTTGGGGGAGGGAAAGAGATAGCGCTGCTAACCAGGAGAACTCTCGGTGTTACCTGACTATAGAGGGTGAGTAAAGCACTTAAGCCAGGTCTGAAGGGGGGCCGAACAGAGGAGCTCCGGGCGGTTCACGGGCGGCGGGTTAGTAGGCGAGGGGCGGCCGGAGGGTGGTCGGTGAGGGGTAAAATGCGTTGCCGGCGTCTTGGGAAAGGTGATGGAGGTGTCGGTGGGGGCCAAGGAGTGTCAGAGGTGGGTCGGTGACGTGCGGTGGCGGCGGTTTCGGGAGACTCTCGACCCCAGCGACGGAGGGGCGGCGAGGAGCTCGGCGGAGGGCACGGTTGGCTTCGCCTGGTCCCAAGGATGGTGTGTGAGTGAGGAATTGGAGTATGGCGGCGTGGGTAGGTGGATTTCCCGGCAGCCGGACTTGGGGAAGACGATGGGCGTCGGTGAGCTACGGACGACGAGAACTCAATTGGATTCACTGAGAGGGTTTAGAAGGCGTGGCGATGCGAATGGAGGGTCGCAATGGCGAGCGGGGCACGACTGGCCATGGCGACGCTGTGCGAGCACGTCGGGGCAGGCAGCGTGGGCAGGCGGCGGTGTCAGCGGCGACAGCGGGCGGCGGAGCATGGCAGCGGGATTCGGGGCGGTTCAACCGCGATTTCCCCACGCCGCTGCTCAGCTGGGCACACGCGGCCGTGTCGCTCGGCTTTAGCCGAAGCAGAGCGGAGAAGGGGGGTCCAGGCGCACAGGAAAAGAGAAGGAAGAAGGAGCTGCACGCGGGGTCGGGTCCGCTGGCCAGGGAGAGGAGGCGGGGAGGGAGTGGGGCCCGCATGGCAGAGGGATGAGGCGGAGGGTGTGGGAGCGGGCTGGGCCGGTAGAGGCGGGAAAGGCGGGGTCAGGCTGCTTCAGCCGAAGCGGTGAAGGAGAGGGCGAAGTGGGAGTTGGGCTGGGCTGGTGGCCGGCCTGACTCCATCTTTATATTTTCTTTTTATTTTGGTTTGTGTATTTGTGTTTATATATATATATATATATATATATATATATATATATATATATATATATATATATATATATATATATATATAGTTCATGTTTTATTCATTCCCTCTTGCTCACCTAGTTTTATATTTATGTATTCTTGTCGCTAAATTGTAGGTGCAAAATTTTGGCATGTATATTTATATATTTATATTTATATCCATATATGTTGGTATTCCTTTTGCTTGCTTCTATTGTTATTCCTGCCATTATTTTCAAAGATGACATTTTATGCTTCAAGTCAAGTTTCTCCCTTCCTTTTATGGATCATCTTTTCAGATTCAAATTCTAAATTTTAATTCTCTATTATTTGAACATGTTTGTTTCTTTCTTAAACCTTTTAACTTTTTGGAACCTCAACCAATTTCAGATAATACCATAAAATCCAAACTCAAATAAAATATATTGCAAAAATAATTCAAAAGCTTCACATTTTACAAATTTAAAATTTCAGGATGTTACATTAAGTAAGTGATAAGTTTTTGAGCATAATTATGAAACATGTCCTTAGTGCTCAAACGGAGCATGCTGAATAGAATCAATGCCACAATCTATTTCAAACAAAATTTATGATCAATGAGCATTCTTGTCAAGTGATTATTGATAGAGAAAGTTGCAACAATTTGTCTAGCATTGATATGGTTGAGAAGCTTGCTTTGACAACACAACAATACCGTCGTTCTTACTACATTCAATGGTTTAATTCATGTGGTAGCTGAAGGTAACTCGCATTATGAGAGTTTATTTTTTCTATTGGTTCATATCATGATTATATTGATTATGATGTCTTACCTATGCAAGTATGTTCATTACTGTTAATTATACCATGGCAATATGATAAGGATATTGTGCATCATGGTAGGACTAATCAATATAGTCTCATGTTTAAAGGAAAAAAATTATTTTGCTACCCATGTCTCCAGAGGCAATTTTAAAAGATGAATTAGAAAAATTTCATAGAGAAAAGGAGAATAGCAAAAGTGAAAATCAGATTGTAGCTAAAGAACTTGCACCGCATAAGAAGGAATATAGTGCTAAGAGACGTGAATTTAAATTGAAAGGTTCTGTTTTGTTATCTACAAAGTTTGATATTAGTGAGGTGGAAGCTGGGCATTCTGTTTGCTATGCTTCAGTTTGCAAAGTAGCATTATTTTTATTTGAGGATATGCTCCCTTCTTTGCATGCTGCTGTTGCTAACTTTTTGCAGGAGTATAGCCATATATTTCCAAGTGAGGTACCACCAGGGTTGGCTCCAATTAAGGGCATTGAACATTAGATTGACTTGATCCTAGGAGCTTCCCTACCTAACCACGCGCTATACCGAACCAACCCGAAGGAGACTAAGGAGATTGAGCGTCAAGTGTAAGACTTGCTTAACAAAGGGTACGTACATGAGAGCATTAGTCCATGTGCTGTTCCTGTACTTTTGGTTCCAAAGAAGGATGGATCATGGCATATGTGTGTTGATTGTAGAGCTATCAATATATTAACATTAGATATCGTTATCCTATTCCTATGTTAGATGACATACTTGATGAATTAAGTGGCTCTACTGTGTTTTCTAAAGTTGACTTGTGTAGTGGGTACCACCAAATTCATACGAAATTAGGAGATGAATGGAAAACAATGTTCAAAACTAAGTTCGATTTATATGAGTGGTTAGTGATGGCTTTTGGTTTAACTAATGCACCTAGTACTTTCATAAGATTGATGAATAAAGTTTTGTATGTTTTCATTGAAAAATTTGTGGTGGTATATTTTGATGACATATTGATTTATAGCAAGTCACTTGAGGAGCATCTTGATCATTTGCATGCTATTTTTAATGCTCTACGTGATGTACATTTATTTAATAACTTTGAGAAATGCACCTTTTGCACTGATTGAGTATCGTTTCTTGGCTATGTTGTTATTCCACAGGGCATTAAAGTTGATCAAGCTAAAATCGAGGCTATACAAAGTTGGCCAACTCCTAACATGATCACACAAGTGTGAAGTTTTTATAGACTTGCTAAATTTTGTCGACACTTTGTCAAGGATTTCAACACTATTGAATGAGCTCACCAAGAAAGGTGCTCCTTTCCATTTGGGCCATGCACAAGAACAATAATTTAACCTTATGAAAGAGAAGCTCACAAATGCGCCGCTTCTTCAACTTCCTAATTTTGGTAAGACTTTTGAGCTTGAATGTGGTGCTAGTGGAATTGAACTTGGAGGTGTGTTATTACAAAAGGGTAAACCTGTTGCTTATTTTAGTGAAAAATTGAGTGGGCCTAATTTGAACTATTCTACTTATGATAAGGAATTCGTAGCTCTAGTTCAAACTTTAGAAACGTGGTAGCATTATTTATGGTCTAAGGATTTTGTTATACATTCTGATAATGAATCTTTAAAGCACATTCATAATCAAGGTAAACTGAACTTTAGACATGTTAAATGGGTAGTTCATTGAATCGTTTCCATATGTTATCAAACACAAGAAAGGAAAAGATAATGATATTGCTGATGCTTTGTTTAGGCATTATACAATATTATCTCAACTTGATTATATAATTTTTGGTTTGGAAATAATTAAATAACTTTATGCTCAAGATGATTCTTTTATAGATGCCATGATGCATTGTGTTGAGAGAAAGAGCTAGAATAAACTTATGTTAAGTAATGGATTCTTATTTAGAGCTAACAAGCTATGCATTTTAGTTAGCTCCATTTGTCTTTTGTTGTTACAAGAGGCGCATGGCAGAGGACTGATGGGACACTTCGGTGTCAAGAAGACAGAGGACATTCTGGCTGAGCACTTTTATTGGCCCTGAATGAGGTGTGACACTGAGCGCTATGTGTCTCGCTGCACTACATGCAATAAAACTAGGTCCTGACTTAATCCACGTGGGTATTATCTGCCGCTTCCTGTGCCTAGTGTTTCTTGGGAGGATATTTCAATGGACTTTGTTTTAGATTTACCTAGAACAAATAAGAGAAGCGATAGTGTTTATGTTGTTGTGGATAAATTTTTCTAAAATGGCACATTTATACCTTATCATAAGCGTGATGATGCTATAAATGTTGCTGATTTGTTTTTCAAAGAGATTGTTCGATTACATAGAGTGCCCAATACCATTGTTTTAGATAAGGATGCAGATTTTTTGAGTCACTTTGGTGCACCCTTTGGGCGAAATTGGGGACCAAACTGATGTTTTCTACTACTTGTCAACCCAAACAGATGGCCAAACTAACGTTGTTAACTGCATGTTATCAGCTATGTTGAGGGCTATTTTGAAGAACTTGAAGATATGGGAAGAATGTCTACCTCATATCGAGTTTGCTTACAACAGATCGCTACATTCTACCACAAAGATGAGCCCTTTCTAGGTCGTATATGGTTTTAATCCTCACGCTCCTATTGATTTATTGCCTATTCCTACTTCTAAAAATGTAAACTTAGATGCTAAGAAGCGTGCTGACTTTGTCATTAAACAATATGAAACAACTAAAGAAAACATAGAGTGTATGAATGCTAAGTATAAGGCTACTAGTAGTCAAGGTATAAAAAGTTTAACTTTTGAACCTGGTGATCTAGTGTGGTTACATTTGCACAAAGATAGATTTTCTGAATTGAAAAAGTCTAAGTTGATGCCTAGAGCTAATGGTCCATTCAAGGTGTTAGCTAAGATTATTGATAATGCATATAAACTTGATCTGCCTACAGAATTTAGGGTTAGTCACATATTTAACATTATAGATTTGAAGTCATATTTAGGAGAAGAAGATGAGCTTGAATCAAGGATGACTTAAATGTAAGAAGGGAGGATGATGAGGACATCACTTCCATGCATACAACCAATAGATATGAACATATACACTTGCAAGGTCCAATCATAAGAGCTCGCATATGTCTATTGAACTATCAGGTAACTTCATTTTTAGGAGAACATTTTGTTTCTAATAAGAATATGCTTTTCTTTTAATCAGGAATTTAGGAGCTGATCATGAAGGAAAGCATGTACAATTCAATTCGGCCTCCGGTGATAGTACCGACTTCAAACGAGAATAACTTTTACATACGGACTCCGTTTGAGCTCCACAAGTACATGATTGAAAGTTTATCTCATCCTCTTTCAAACAGGTCTAGCCCCGACTCCAATTTCCTTCTGAGCATATCACAATTGCCAAAACAGTTAGACGCTATTACTGAGTCCACTTGGGCCCATGGGCCTTGTAACTCTAGGCAGCCCGTACTGTTCGTGTAGTTACTATTCACATGTGAACCAACCGCCGCCCCTCCCTTCTTCTCTTTCTCCTATACATAGTGGCCACCACCCTTACGGTTTGGTGGATTTCATTTGCTTAGTTTCTCCATTGTGAAAACTCTTGTTCTTCATTTGTGTCGACTAGACCAATTGTAAAGAACCTTTGTGGAATTCCACCTTTTGAATTCAATCATATATTTGCAATTCAGATTGCTTATTAATTCATTTTTGCTTGTTCTTTGATTGCTTGTAAGAATTGATCCTCATGATTAGATTAATCAGGTCTTTGGCACGGTTGATAACGACTTGGTGATTACTTCCGTGATTGCCTGGTTTGTACATGCTGTGTTCGTAGCCTAGATGTGAGAGTTGATCACCGTCCAAGTGGAATCTATCTTTCTCGTCAAAAGATTGGGACAATAACAGTTCATCAGCAGGGTTGGCTCGAAACTACCCATTTGCATCCCTAGTATTGTTCCTAACAATTGAGCCCCACATGTCAGCATTTTTAGAAAATAAATAAAATCTTGACATCTAGGCCCCACATATTAGTCCAACTGAAAATTATTAAAATTCTGACACGTAGGACCCACCTGTCAGTGCACAGTATTTTCCCTCTATTTTTCTTTGATTTTCTCTCCAATAAAACTTTTGATGCCCTGTCCTCAGGAACTGTTTTTGTATCTAAGTTTGTATAAATTTAGAATCTTTCATACAATACCAAAAAATTGAATTTTGAGCTATGTCTGAATTTATTTGGGGGTTTATTATTTGGCTTTCTCCTATTTCGAGAACAACAAGCCGATCGAGTACCCCTAGCTGTAGATGTAGGTTAATATCATGGGAGTGCTACTGATGATAAACGTATGCCCATATCCAACAGCATCTTGCAAATGAAAGCAAGTCTCGCTGACACAACAGTGAGCTCCTCTTAGGTAGGGGTAAACGAACATTCATAGCAGGAGGGCTAGGCTCATCAAGCGTGGTGATGCTAGGGCAATGTATTGTAAAGGACTTGCTGTAATCATTTTTGTCACACGCTATCATGTTGCGTGTCAGTTGGATAGTTTAAGTTAATTACATCATGTGGGTAAAGTTGCACATTCTCTACAGAGTGATATATCAAATCTATTTGAGTAGTCATGCCCCCCCCATTATGGGCATTGCAAGGAAAGGCCACACTTGGTTATTTTAGGAATAGGCATGCAAATGCCGCACTTCATGCAGCCAACCCACAAACATCATACTCGTCGAAAATTACGGCATCCATGGAGGTGAAGACAGAGAAGGGTCAATATAGTGCACGTCATGGGCAATAGGGAGCATTGTTTTGATGTGCTCCTATAGGATAGAGCCGGATTTAGGATGGCTCATACCCTTTTTATCTATGAGGTATGCCTTAGAGATCATGTAAATGAACCTAGCTACTCGTGCAACAAGCTGAAGCTATTACATAAGCCATGCTCTCATGTCCTCGCCGCATGAGGGACTATAGGCATGGATCATTCGAACTTCATGCCCGAGTACTTCTTCAAGGAGAGAGTGATGCATGCGTGGTGTGGCGAGCTTAAGGTGATACAAGCCAAAGTGATGTTTGTAATACTGTTGCGATCTTAGTTGTACTTCTGTTTACGATGTTCGTTTGTTCGATCTGTGCCGACGCCCATACTACTGAATTAATGGCAACTGCACCAACGCCAGCACCACTCGAACAATGCACTCAATTAATGGCAACCACACTGACGCGTAAACCATTCAATTACATGTTAATGACATTGAACAATACCATGGACACCAGGGGACAGTACTCTGGTACAACCTTATCCATGCATGTCTATTGGTAGAATGAGCCTCGTGCTACCCACATGGAGTGTTGCAGAGGGGGCCACCTCGGACATAGTTGGCCGTCATTGTAGTGGCAAGCACATATGCAGCTAGGATTTGTGCAGCAACATGTCAGATCATACTAACTTCCTATATTGATGACCTCCTTGTTGGCCCTCTCGCGCTGCATCTGCTAATAGAGGTCATCGTTCTGCTCTTCGAGACTTTTAATCCGTGCCTCCAAGTCAAGGATTCACTCCTACAATGTATCCACGTACCACACAACATACCGTTCATAGGAAGGATCAATCCATTGCACAAAGTCGCATGTGACCATCTGTTGGAAAGGAAGGTTAACATCGAAACTCTATTAGCATTAATACAAAATAGACGATTGCCAAATTATACCCCAGAGTGCAGGCACTGGAAGAAACGTTGCCCGCCATCCAAATGACCTTCCGCCACTAGCACGATCATGTCCTCAATGTATCTGCATTTTAGCCACACTGGCTGAGCATGCCTATTTGGCAACAAGCAGTAGTTAACACTGAAGTCCTCCCTCCTTTCGAGCGAAAGGTCTCCCTTTGGTGACCTATGTTCGACTAACCCCTCGGCGTCTGCCATGGTGTGTTATTTTAGGATGAAGAATATAGTTCTTCCTACTAACAAAGGGTGGGACTTGCATTTATAGCCCGTGGGGTGTCGCGGAATGCTTTATAACAAGCCACATCATGTGCAACCTTTGTGCAATGACTATACCAAATGGGGTAGCTTTGTGCAGCGACAAGACCACACGGGGCAGCTTTGCGTAGCGATAAGACCACACGGGGTAGCTTCATGAAGTGAAAAGACAAGACGGGCCGGCTTTACGCAGTGAGAAGACCAGATGGTGCAGCTTTGTGCGGCCACTACACCAGACGGGACAGCTTTTAGCAGTGACAAGACCACATGGGGCAACTTTGCATAGCGACAAGACCACATGGGGTAGCTTTGCGCAGCAACAAGACCACACGGACCAGTTTTGCATAGTGACAACACCAGACGGGGCAGCATTGCACAGTGACTACACCACACAGGGCAGTTTTATGCAGCGACAAGAACACACTGGGCAGCTTTGCATAGCGATAAGACCACATGGACCAGCTTTGCGTAGCAACTTTTCTAAAAGACAAGGCAACACTCTGCCTCGCAAGCTACTCACATGAAATAAACCACACAATGCCTCGTATGGACCCATGCAAGTTTTTTAAATCTAAGCAATGACTCAACCTAGGCATGCGTTATTGGGGTTGCGCAAACTACTCATGTGACTATCCCGACCACTGTTGGGACACGAGCAACTATCGACAGCCAGTAAGGATCAGTTACGGTGTGTTTCCCCTACTATTTCTCTTTTAAAGTATGCACTAACAACCTCTCCTGTCTAACCGTAGTCCTCGGAACAGCTATGTGACTACCGCAAGTGGATTGACCTAGAGATCCACCCACATCACCAGTGGGCTCTCGACTTCGAGGAGTGAGATGTCAAAAGGGCATGCGAGATCCAGGAGGAGGAGTGCCGCAATGACGAGTAAATCGAGCGTATATGTCAGGAGACAAAATCTCATCTCCGGGGGTGCACACATAGGGAGCATGAGGCTCACAAGAGGGAGCGTGATAAAAAGAGGGAAATGCCGGCTAAGGTAAAAGAGGCCACCGAGGAGTTTAACACCATGCTCGCAAGGAAGGAAAAATGACCCCTATCCACACAGTAGGTTAGGCCGTCCCACACTAATTAGTCCCCTGAAGGTCGAATTTAGTTCCATTCTAAAAAGATACATATGTATCGTAGGAGTAATTCGGTTTGTTGCAACGTGCATGATACTCTTTCTTATGCATGTAACCAAACTCTATACGCCGTGTTACTCCCAACTTTACTATGAAGTCTATTTTAATTTGGACAAGGATATTTTCTTGTCTTTTCGCATTCAATTATTCGCGTAGCAAGACATCCAACAACATTAACAAACAAGTTCTCCTCCATGTATGAATTCCCGGTTACATCACGATATCGCGTATCTTCGTACTTACCAATCGTTGTTATTTCAATCGTTCTAAAAATTTTTTACGAAATTTCTTACACTACAACAACATACGACGATTGCAAATTGTTATTGCGAATCTAACAGATTATCTATTATTCATAATCTACAAAAATCACAAATGGATCAATCGACATTGTCCACGTTTGTAGTCGCTGAACAGCTGAGCGACTACAAATGTAGTCATCGAGCCGTTAGGCGACAGGCTCCAATCGCTCAACAGCTCGGCGACTGGAACCTGTCGTCCAATGGCTCACGGACAGCTTGCGAGTCGCGTGGCAATTAGGCGATAGGTTTCAGTCACCCAACGGTTCAGCGACTGGAAGCCATTTCTATAAAAAAATGTTTGTGTGAGTATATTTCTGTTATTTCGAATAAAATATAGATTATTTACAAAAAAAATCAGCAAATAATTAGCTTCTTTCCCACCTACCATTACATGGACAAAACACGCTGAGGAGATAAGTCAAGTATACATATTCAAGTGGTTGCCAACCAGCCTGCCACTCAGCTGATAATGCACAATGATTTCCACTGATTGCACCGCTGCCAGTTGATGGGGCATTGGCAGTGAGAGAACCTCCAAATGAAGGTGAGATGAGAGGATTTGGCTTGGCCAAGAAGCTCATGTTCCTGAAAATGCCCCGCCACCTTTTTGGAACTTGACTGAAAAATATGAGCTGTGGATGGTTCCATAATTTCTTTTTGAGAGTAACTGTAATAAAATGCGGATCTATACAATTTGAAGCGATGAATACTAAAGATTATACCCCGTTGAAAAATTTTTGCTAAAGAGTATAATATAGCTCAGCGGTTAAGAGCGGTTGTTTCTTACGAGCCATCAAGGTCTAGGCCTAAGCTGCGGCAAAATGGAGTGGATTTTCTTAAGAGAGCTAACTGTTCCGGCATTCTATCCCAACACTACAACACTAAAACAAAAGTGAAAATGTTATCTTTTCTTTAAGATCACAAAGAAGGCACACACGCATACACCACTATGCACACACATCACACACAAACTACAAGTACGTCCCTTTAGCACGCATCTAAATAAACTGAAACTGATGATAAATTCATGACCTCACAAAATCCCTATTAACACCAAGATATGGATCCTGATTGGTAGTTATACATCCACAACTTCAACACCCTACCAAAAGATAGTTCTAAGTGAATATGTTATATAATGGTTTGTGCTCGTCCTTGCTGTCGTTTTCACCTGAGGCTACACAAGTAACACAACCACCGGATCCTAGGTTAAATTTTTTTTACACGAAAGGCTTAAGCAAGCTAGGTGGAGCTTAATATAATGATGGGCAAGAAGATGCGAAGAGACGAGACATTGCCGTTCCAACCACCATACATAAACATCTCGGCCTGCAAGGCTCCAACAGCCAATCCACCTTAATAGTTTTTCGATGGGCATGTTCTACCACCCTTCTTACCACGTGGAATGGTAGTTACCCACAATACAATGCCCTAGCTTCCAATGCAAAGCTGCTACATACAGCATTGCACTGCTTCTTCATTAGCTTAAACTACCCACTAATACCCAAAAAATCAGGTACCCGGCCATCATCAATATACAATCACTAGTACTATGCACATTGGCTCTTTGAGATAGAAATTACACTTCTTTCACACCTGTAGTACTGTACAAGTCTGTACAGGCAGTAGGCCTGCAAATAAAGAAAGATGCGGTAGTACAGTGATCGGAGAGTGAGTGGCCAATTGGCCATTTCCTGAAGAAACCAATCCGTCAATGGTGCCTGCTGAAAGAACAGGAATGAATGCTGATCGAACAGCAGAAACAAATAATCCTCATGCTACAGCTAGCTATCAATAAAGAAGTTCCCGATGTACTATAAATATGTTTGCAACAACTGATTTCAGTTTCAGTAATGGAATGAAGTATGTTCTGGATCTGCAAATTGCACTTTTTTTTGGTCCGAGATTTTCCTGGATTTACGATCGAGGAGTTGACCTGGATGAGCATTTGGCTCCCCTAATTTGGTCAGTACATGATACTACCAATACATGGATCAGTACGAATAATGCACAATAATATTTTTTAAAAGTTAGGTAAATATCAGTCAAAAGTCATCAAAAGAACAAAATTGGCACCCGAAACTTTTAGCACTAATCAGATGGCAAATATGATGATCTACGATCATTTGTTCTTTAGGGTCTCTTTGATTCACAAGATTCTAAAAACACAGGAATAGAGAAAACGTAGGATTGCAATGTCATGACTTCTTAAATCCTATATGATTAAAAACCACATGAATTTGCAGCGTAGGGTGTTTGATCACACAGTAGAAGAAACAAAGGAATTTTTCCGAGAGTTTTGAGCCAATGTTTAGTTTCCTATGGAATTGAGCGTACAGAAAAATATTCCATAGGAACTGTACCACTTCAATCCTACAAATCAAACGACCTACTCCCTCCATTTTCAAATAACTTACGCTTTTGACTTTTACTATTCAAACTTTAATTATTATTTTTTAGCAATATAAATATAAACTTATAAATATACAGTATTATTTAAGTACTTTTTATGACAAATCTATCAATACCATTTGCATTTTACTTAAACAAATATTTCAAAAGTTATCATTCGTCAAAGTTTAAACATTAAAAGTCAAACGTATCAGTTATTTGAAAACGAAAGTAGTATATAGGAAAAATTCCTAAGGATTATAATCCTAAAAATTCCTACAAATCAAATAGACCACATTCTGATACGGGAGCAAAGCTTCAGGGGTATTTCTATTGGCTTCTGTTCAAATAGACCACATCTGGCTTCTCCAATCAGCTTCTCTATTTCTTTTGCTCCCGTCTTGCTCCGAGGAAAAGGCAAAGGGTGTTGAACACATCACGTACCCTACTCCTCTCGCTCCTGTCTTGCGCACGCATATCTCCCTCACTTTTTCCAGTGCTCACGTCCTTCTAAAAGCAATTTCTTTTGGCCACACTATTCATTTTTAGCTAAAACCATTAACCATATCCAAAAGCCATCAGCCACAGTCAATATGAATACCCCTTAAAACTCATAACTCTTAACTTCATGAGAGAGAGAGAGAGTGTGTGTCTGCGCGCGCGCGTTCAGCTTGCCGAGCTACCCGGTAGACGGTAGTTCAGTGGTGGTATGACTGAGAACTTGCAATTGTTTAGCAGCGGTGTACGGCCATCGTGGAAATAATTATACCAGATGCTATTCCTCCCCATCATCTGGACACACGAGATATCCCAAACATTTTCTACTTGACGATGGTATTCTCGGGGAAGTTGCATAGAAATATTTGTTGATCCATCATGCTGAGAGTGTCATATCATTAGTATGTCTACAGTGATCGGTCAAGTTCTTGTTGCAAAAGCATCTAGATGCCTACATAACCTTCTTTGGAAGTAATGGATAGCTTGTGTCATTAATAATGTAGTCTAGGTTAGCAAGCTCCTAGGTTTTTATTTTTGTAATCTCTTCTATAAGCATGGCATCAATTCTAGGTATGGGCAATTCTGTCATTGTCAGAATTGCTAAAGTTTCAAATAGTAAGATTACATAAGCAAGTAGGTGAAATAATAAAGCAGTCACAAATAATTAGCAAAATTTCTAGTTTGTTATAGTAATTGTCGTAACAATTCCATAAGCTTGACATGTAACTGGAAACAAGGAAAACATTTTCTCCTAAAAATAATGTCTGTTTTTTACTTGGCCGTCTCCAATACACAATTTTGGCTTAAAATTTGTTGTTATACATTAGCACAATTCAACAAACTACAATATTATGGAAGTAAACTTAGCAATAAATACATCTATGTCATATTATCATGACCAATCTCAGTACCAACAAATATATCAATGGCGAAAGTTTCACATAAAAACGATACATTGACATCATTTTTAGGCCGGATAGAGTAGTAGTCTGAGCAAGCGTGCATGTATCCGAACTAAGAATATATAAGCTCTAATATACTTGCAGAAACAAAAGAAACTATGAAACTATAGATTACCACACCGCGCACACTAATTTCCATGTTTACCAACCCTCTCATTGCTACTGTTGCAAGCCGTTCATGTCAATGAGAGACAACCACACGGTGCCACATAACTTGGGACAAGGGGAAACGATTCATTTAACCTCTTAACTTATATCTAAAGTCTAAATAACACTATTAACTACGAAATCATTCACTATACACCATCAACTATCAAATCGGATCAAATCGCCCCTCGTTTTAAATCATCTTAATTTTAAATAATATGACATCTATGTGTATGGATTTTTGGAGGTGCTGGTGGCTCCCTCGCCAGGCAACATGCATGGTCTGGCATGACAGCTCCTCCACGAGACTTCATCACTGTAATCCACCCAATAAAAAATTGCCACTGCATCCTTTCTCTACACTTTGAATTGTGGTGTGCTTGGCTTCTTGACCTCCACCTCCAAGCATGCAAAGCAGCAGCACCCTCATTACTTCCCATTACTCCACTACTCTCTCTCGTCCTCCCCTCCTCTTGTCATTCTGAGTCTACCATGGTATGGACTGTGGAGTAGTACCATTTCATCAAGCAGCCATTCTGTTGTGTTAGCAGTTATCTTCTTCTCTGTTCATTTCTTGCTTAGCCCCTGGAATTTTCATCACACCAACCACCTGCCACAGTGCGGCACCATCTCTCTCTCATCTCACCAAAATCCAAAATTTTCATCACACAAAACCATCCACCGTTCTTCACTTTTCCTCCAAGCAAATCCAATCTTTGCAACCACATTGTTGTCCCCAACATCCTTCTTCCCTTTTGCATCCAATCAACCACCCGAATCCACCCTTTTTTCCATCTCTATCTTAGCAGTTAGCACTCTGCCTTGTCCAAAATCATACCCTACTCACTGCATGCTCCTCTAAATCCAGTCCACTATATCCATTGTCTGCAAAGCTCCAGCCTTTACCACTGTTTGCTCTGCAACCCAATCTTTGCCGCCCAATTCTGCTCAGAATCCGCCGTGCTTGCCTCCATTTCTGTCCAAAAATCCAAGCTCAATGCTGTTTGCGGCTTAATTTTGCTCAAGAACCCGAGCTCGCCGCAGAGATCCGCCAATTCGCAAGAAGCAACAAGCTGTAGGCTAGTGCTCGTGCTCCGGCAGCTCCCATGTCGGACTCGGAGCTGTCCCAGAGCACGGTGGTGTTTGGGCTCCACATGTGGGTGCTCGTCGGCATCGGCGTCGGCGCTGCCTTCGTTCTGTTCCTTGTCCTCCTCTCCGTCCTCTGCCTCCTCGCCTCCCGCCGGCGGCGGCGGCGACGGCCAACCACCCCCGTCCACCACCTCCCCACCTCCGCCCCTCCCAAGAGGCCTACGAAGGTCAAGGCGCCCAAGGACATCCAAGAAGTCCCCTCCCACGCCGCCGCAGCGAAGACGCCGCTCGCGCAGGTGCTCCAGCTCCCCACTCCAGCGCCGGTGCCGCCTCCAGAGTCCGTCCAGATCGCAACCGGCAAGGAGCACCGCATCACGTACCCGGACCAGCAGCAACACAACCACCGGAGCGGCGGGCCGTCGCCGCACGGCAGCGGCGGGGGTGGCGCGGCGGATCATGCGCCGGCGGCGGTGCCGGAGGTGTCTCACCTCGGATGGGGCCACTGGTACACGCTCAAGGAGCTGGAGACGGCGACCGGGATGTTCGCCGACGAGAACGTGATCGGCGAGGGCGGGTACGGGATCGTGTACCATGGCGTGCTCGAGAACGGCACGCAGGTCGCCGTCAAGAACTTGCTCAACAACAGGTACCGTACTACCAATACAATTCAACTCCGTGGACTGAAAAATTTACAGTAACTTGGCATTGGTATGTGAGGATGCGGCTTAGCTGCTTCAGTTTGGAGTAATTTGGACTCTGGATAGCATGGTTTTGTTTTTGCCGATGTTGAAATGCCTTTGATTGTGTGTAGTGTAGCAGTTAGCATTTTGCATTCCAACTGGGGAAGCTTGTTCCTTACAGTTCAGTTATGTTTGATAGATAGTATCTTCAGTTAGTTTTGGGATGTACTGTACAGTTCAGCGAGAGGATTGAATTCTGTACAAATTGGTACGTCTGGCTTTCTATAATGTGTTGCTGGAATTCAGTAAATTTCTATGCTTGACTTGTTAGGGGGCAGGCAGAGAAGGAATTCAAGGTGGAGGTTGAAGCGATCGGGCGTGTGCGGCACAAGAACCTGGTGCGTCTTCTAGGATACTGTGCTGAGGGCAATCAGAGGTACTATCTTGTATGTGGACATTATTTGGTTCTAGAACCGACAAGTTTGTAATGTAAGTGTTGTTATATGGTTCCTTTTAGGATGCTTGTGTATGAGTATGTTGATAATGGGAACTTGGAGCAATGGCTCCATGGGGACGTTGGACCATTAAGTCCTCTTACATGGGATCACAGGATGAAGATTATGTTGGGAACAGCAAAAGGGTGTGTGCCGTTCAGCTCATTGCTATAGATTACTGAATCTTGCTGCCATTTTATCAAGTTACATAAATGTCCGCTATTCTGTAGGATAATGTATTTGCATGAGGGACTAGAGCCAAAGGTGGTTCACCGTGATGTCAAGTCGAGCAACATCCTTCTCGATAAGCGCTGGAATGCTAAGCTTTCTGATTTCGGACTAGCAAAGCTTCTAGGCTCAGAGCGGAGTTATGTCACTACGCGAGTGATGGGAACTTTCGGGTGAGATTCTGTGCACTGCACTCATAGCATAAGGGGGGTGTAACTAATGGTTACTAATTTTCTTCTTACTCATTTCAGATATGTTGCTCCGGAGTATGCAGGGACTGGAATGTTGAATGAAACAAGTGATGTATATAGTTTTGGAATTCTCATTATGGAAATAATATCTGGTAGGGTACCAGTGGATTACAACAGGCCACCAGGAGAGGTTAGTCATGGCTATGCCTCCTTATATCTAGTGCTGCTTTATTAGCTTGTTAACTGCACTTATTAAATTTGCAGATCGATCTTTTCAGGTTAATTTAGTTGATTGGCTGAAGGCAATGGTAAGCAACCGAAATTCTGAGGGGGTTTTGGATCCAAAGATGCCCCAGAAGCCTACTTCTAGAGCACTGAAGAAGGCTTTGTTAGTTGCGTTGCGATGCGTGGACCCTGATGCTCGTAAGAGGCCAAAGATTGGACACGTCATTCACATGCTTGAAGTTGATGATTTCCCATACAGAGATGTATGTCAAGGAAGGCATTCATTCTTTAAATAAAATTTCAGTACTTTTTGAGTTTTCTGTCAATAGATTTTGCTTGTCTATCATCAATTGTGAATCAAGTCCATACAATATCTATCAGGGGTAGAGCCACACCCCGGGCAGCGTATACTTTAGCTCAGGGTGGGGAAAAATATCTAGTGTACAGTCTGGATAAATTCAGTTTAGCCTAGATAACATTTTCATGGTCTAGCCTAGATGCCTAGATCATTTCATCACTGAGCTCAAGGAGAAACCAAATCCTGACTCCGCCATTGATGTCTATTGTGTGGAGTATGATAGGCTATCCACCTGCTTTTTTACATTCAGCACTTCTGTTTAATTTTCAATAAGCTTTCCTTATTGGTATTTCTTTCATGTGTGGTTACAGTTCCTTTTGATTATGCGTTGATATCATCTGAAAATCTGAGTCATTCGTTCTAAAAAATCTGAGTCACTCTTGTTCTTTATTTGCATGACACATGTGTTCAGGCACTTCGCTAAATTTTTGCTTGCTCTATTTTCCAGCAAAACCTTTATTCATGTTGATTACTCTCATCTAGGGAACATCCTGACATATCTTTTAACTTTCATATTCCATTTGAACTAGTCCTATAGGACCATCAACATCTCCAGATCGCTTCATCTGATTGAATTTATATTGCTTTATGTATGCTTTGTTGTTGATTTCAGGAACGCCGAGGTGGTAGAGCTCTAGCGCAAGCAAGATTGCCGGAAAAACCGACAGTTGAAACTCGCGACCGCGAGACTGACAGTAGTGGGAACAACAGTGGCACACAAGCTGAACCCTTCAGATGGAGAAACCCAGAGGCCTAGATATTTGGTCGATTTAAATCAGAAAATCCCCATGATTTCTGAACAATAACAATTTCCAATGAAGTAGCAAACTGTTCATTTGCTGCCTTCATCAGTTTGGTGGCAATCCATGGAGATCATCACATCATCTGTACGTGCCAAAGGAACATGTTAGCCCTAGTATTTTTTATTTATGTATGCAAGTAGAGAGAGATTTTTATGGAGCTGTACTCTGTAAGTTAACAATGGAGCATTGTTAAATCCCTCAAGTAGCTTTTGTTAAGAAGTGGCCAGTCGCTGCTTGTGTCTATTGCTGAACTTACCATGGTGTAATTTTGGATACTTGGTGCCAAGTCAGCAAGTTAGATATAAATGTGATTATTCAGTGCCCCACAAATAAACTTCCTAAGCCATACTGCCCTTTTTTCCCCTTTCTTTTCCTAATCATTTCTAGACCTGTACTGTGCACCTGAAAATTGATTGTTTTGTAACCTTTCAGTGTTTCTGCTATATGGAAATAATACTCAAGATTCTAATTTGTTTGATGTACATTTTTTTTAATTGTTGTTGAAACATATGAAAAACATGGACCTAGCTGTTCTATGACAAATTACTCCTCCTGAAGAGGAGTAATCAGTATATGGTTACAACTCACAGCATCGTTTAATAGAAAATAGAAAAATGGATAGTACCTGACATCTACACATATCTCCTGCATAAATGCCAAACAAAATCATTTTTTTATTTCCAGCATAAAACAGAAATGGATGTCGGCAGGCCATGACCTGGATTGTTACACAACATACAAAAAAGTCTGCACGATCATCGCTTGACAATCCTGCAAACTGCCAACAACCAAATGCAAAAACTCGTATCTTAATACTTTGTTTTGTAGAACTCTAATCGCTTTCGTGCTGCTGCTGCACCTGACTCTGTACGGTTCTTCTCATCTGCGGCGATCAAGCTCATGGGTGGGCCCAGCGACAGGTCAGCTTCTCCTAACGCTAGTGTAGACACGTCGGCGTCTCACTGTCCAGTATCCACTGACAATTTCTCGTCTCATTGTGCCTGTTCGGGAGCCGTAGCTTTTTGTCTTTCTAATTGAAAAGCTGCCTTTTGACTTTCTGGATGAAAAATAGCTATAGCTTTTATATCAACTTTTATTAACAATGTCCTAGTTTCAACCTACCATAAGCCAGAAAAACACCTCCCTCTCAGCTTTTCAGCTTACAGTTCATTTCCTAAAAGCTGTCATTTAGCCCTGTTTATTAGAGTTTCTGCCTTCTAGCTTCTTACTTTCGTTTTTTTTCGATGATATGATTTTTTTCTTTAATTCTTTTCATTGTCTGCGATGATATTTTACTTTTTTGTTTTTTAATTTAGTTATACTAAAAAGCTACAAATAGATACAGTGTATTTTCAGCTGCTACAGTATCAAATAAGTCATAAGCCAAGGCTTTTAAGCTTAAATGAGTACCACCTAAAGTTGTTTTGAAGCTAGTCTGTTTGGAGGCTTTCAGCTTTTTAGAAGCAAAAGCCAACTTCAAGCCCCAAACGGGGCCTATTTATTTGGAGAAGCAAAGAAAGAGGGCGTGACGTTTTGTTTTCTGTTGGTTTGCTTTCCGCCCATGGTCGGTGTCGACGGCGATGGCTAGCTTGCCTCCTTTTTCTCCGCCATCCTTTTTCTCGTTGTGCTGTAAGACTGGAGGATATATGAAATATCCATCTCAAGCGTCAGATCCCGGAACTCAATGGTTTTAACAATTGACAAACATGATTTAGAAGCACCTTTGCAGTTTGCACTGTTGAAAATAATACGGTATAAACAAATATTCAGATTTAATTTCAGCATAATAAAACACATTTTCAGCTATATATAAATAACAATAATTGCATATAAATATGTAATTATTTCATATCATTTATATAAGAGCATATACTTAAAGTATGCAATAAGGTTACTGCCGAGAAGAGCATGTAAAGCATTCTCATGAATCAGGGGATAACTAAAACTAGTATAAAGCTCAAGTTTTAAGTTAATTATTGCTCTTAGAGCAGAGTTGCTCAAGACTTTAATCTTGGCTTTCTCAATACTTTGTCGATACTCTGCACTAATAATGAGACAACTAGAGATTATGATTTGAGCTCTGATTAATTGTTAGACCATGTGGTTAGGTCTAGAATATTTTGGTGATGAATAATTAACAATGGTTAATTTGTGATGATGAATAATTGGTAATTTTGTTTAGCGTTGCTATGCGAGTTGTGTCGCGTGTGTGCGGATTGATGTTGGTCAAATCTGGACGAAATTGTGCCGGGAAAACGTTCTTTGATCTTTGCATGTGCAAGTTGGGCATGGAGACGATCATGGTCGGTGACGAGGAGGACCGGGACAAGGAGGGGGAAATCTGAGGTCCAGGCGGTCGAGGATGTCACGAGGTGGTTGGGCTCACGCTGGAGCACATAGAGATCAAAGGTGGATGATGTGTGGAGAAGATACATAAGGTGCGGTCCTGTAGGCTTCGACACGTGATGAGTTGGAGAAGTTGGAATTTTGGAAAACCCATGTTAGGAAGGGTTTCGGGTCCCTTATTTGTTGGAATTGGATTAGAACTCGTGGGCTTAAGATAAGCCCAGATTTTGGGACCTAGACTATAAATAGAGAGGTGGGGTTGGAGGCTAACCCCGTGGCTTTGGAGATGCAATTTTCGTTCTAGGGTTTCAGGGGAGCCAGGAGGGTACTTTGTAGTCACCATGATTCAGAAATAAAATCTAGATTAATTTGGGAAGAGATCGGCGGCGCGACGTGGTTGCTTCTGAGCCATCTTCGCATCGATTTGGAAAAGACGGAGAAAAAATACGTAGCGAGAGTCGTGACCGAGTTGGAAAAAAAAGCTCTCGCTGAGACAAAGCGAAAAAATCGAGCGGCGACTGCATGCATATGGCTGATGGATGGATGGATGAATAGTGTTTGCGATTTTTGAATAAAAGTTCATGAGTTTTTAAATTCGTATATATTATCCTTTTTCTAGTTTTTTGATTCTTATAGATTCTCCATACATTGATCTATGTCTAGGTATTTTTCTTACTTACATACATGAATCAGTTTTTAATTAAAAATTGATTGGAAGATTGAACGAAAACGTGCACTTTTAGCAACCCATTATCTAGTCGCTATAGTAACTGCTACAGTGTGCGCTACAGTATTTTGCTACAGTAATCGGTACGGTACTTCTATAGTGTTCGCTACAGTACTGCTACAGTAAAAATTAGAAAATAAAATTTGTTTTTGTTATTTCTATTTTTTGCAGACTAAACAATTAAAAGGCAGAAAATTTGAGAAAAAATTTCCGCTAGGCGGTGCAATCATTCACCCCCTCTAATTGTCATCGATGATCCTACAAGTGGTATCAGAGTTGGTTGCTATGGCATCAGAGAGGCGGCTGCGTCAAGCTCTTGGTCTTGGTAAAAAGAAGAACGACGACCTCATAGGTGTGTGCTTTACAGCAAGCAACAACGACGACGACAACTACATTGATCCCGATGAGGTAGGACCGTCATATGATGAGCTTGAAGATGGTTTGATTAAGCTTGCTATTGAATTGAAAAGATAAAAAAGAAATTGAAAGAAAGTAATTGTCTTGTTGAAAGCTTAACTTCTGAGATTGATAGACTTAGAGCTTTAATTTCTAATGACGAATCATGTGAGTCTTGTCAAGTTTTACATTCCGAGTTAGAGACTGCTAGATTAATTAATGCATCAAACTTAGTTCAACTTGATGATGTAACTGTTAAACTTGATGAATTAAAATTGGCACATGACTCTTGTGATGATAAGTTAAAACTTGCAAATAATGAAATTGTAAAACTTAAATCTAGTTATTCTACATGTTTAGAGTCAAGTATTTCAAATGCTCAATGTAAGACTTGCTCTAATTGTGAATTGTTAGAAGCTAAACTTAATTCATCTCAGGAATCTATTCAACAAATGATTTATTATGAAAACATGTCTTGCTCAAATTGTCCTAAGTTAAATGTTAAAATTGATGCTTTAACTAGGCAATTGAATGATTTTACTGAAAAAGAAAGATTGGCCAAATCTAGTGCTTCCAAGAATGTTGTGAATGAACCTGTTAAATGCACTACTTGTTTCACTTTGACTAAGGAAAATGAGTTCTTTAAAGACACTTTAGAGAGATTCTCTTTTGGAAAGAAAAATCTGAATATGATTCTAGACAAGTCAAAAACAAGTGTAAAAAATCGTGGTCTAGGATTTAATTTTGTTGAGCATGCCAATAATAATCCTCCTAAGGTCGTTAAGGTTCTTGAATTTGGAAAATTTGAAGTAAAATCTGAAGCAAACAAACTGTATTTAAATCTGCTGGTTTTGTTCAAAGTTCATCGAATAATAATGTAGGTGCTAGCTCATCATCTCAAAAGAATTCTGGTTATGTTAAATTCCATTGCACTTACTGTGGAAGAGATGGGCACTTACGTGAATTTTGTTTTTGGTGTGCTAAGAAAGAGAAGAAGGAAATATTGAATGCTTTAAGACAAAAAATGTGCGATCTCTTTTATTCCTAGAACAAATGTCAAAGCTAAGTTTTTAGAGAACTTTTATGATGATTTTAAATCTACTTCACATGCTGATTTGGGATATAATTCAAATAAGTCACATTCTTTTTGGCATTTTGATCACCCACATGCTCATGATTTTGGCTCTAGATTTGTTGTTGTTTCTCTATGTCATGTGTCACAGTACTGGATTCGTAAATCTTATTTCACTAACCCTAGTACTGTGAGACCGATATTTCCTGTGAAGTAAGAACAGCTGACACGAATGGAGAACAGGAGCTAAATTGGGTTCCGGTCTTTTTCATCACCACTTGATTGGAACACTTGATAGTTTTTCACTCCTTTGATGGCTTTCAAAAGATTTCACTTTTTGAGAGACCGTGTGGAAAAGGTGATGTAGTCTTACACCCTATCGAGTTGGATTCTCATGTTGATGGTATTCTTTCAAAACCACTTGATTCCTTTTATTTTGCTCTTTTGCGAAGTGAGTTGGGCGTTTTGCATTCTATAGGATTATTCTGAGGGGGAGCTTGATGTTTAAGAATTTAGAAAGCTTTGTTTATTATACTTGTCAATTAAATTAACAAGTCCAAGCCATCAAATTTAAATGAGTTGTGGAGCTCTTTTTATCATATTTATTCATATCCTGTGTAGCTTTAATCATGACTAATTATAATTAATTTGTTGCACTTGAACTAAAATATGACATGGCGGAACACTTTGACTAGATTGATTATAGATAGTACTTTGTGATGTTCATCAAAAAGGATTAGCTTAATTATGAGTCTTATTTTAAATCTCGGCTATGAGGCTCACATGTTTTATATTGAAATCTTTTTATGATCATTCAATTTGGCATGTTATAAAAAAATGAGAAAGAGGCGTTTGAAAATATGTATGCTCCAAGCATGCCATGATAAACAAAAAAAGGGCACAAAAAGTGCACAAAATGAAAAGAAGTATGCTTCAAGCATGCCACTATTTACAAGAAGTAAGCTATTATGAAAAGAAGTATGCTACAAGTATGCCACATGCGTAAGAATTGAATGTGGAGCAATAGGTTGTTATATGAGACTGCTAGCTCGTCTAGATTAAAAGTTTGCTTCACTTTTAAGCTTCGACTTTTTATTGTGATATCTCATTGTGCTCCCTAAAATTGGTTTAGTCATTGTTGAGATGCCTGTCATTGATATAAATCACCTAATCATATTGAAAACTTTGTTTTGATATTGCTATATGATATATGACTTTATATGATCTAGATAGCTCCACTCAAAAAATATGGCTTGGTTAAATTATTCAATCAATTCAAAGTGACTTGAATAATCTACAAAACTTCTAGATTTTTATTCTCATTGCTTCTTTTTAGAATAATTCTTCTTTTCAAATTTCTTGATGATTACATTGCCAAAGGGGGAGAGATTTGGTGTGCTTAGTGAGCTATTGGAGAAATTTGCTAAAACTACATCTCTTGTGTTGAGGGGAGAGATTTGAGACTTGTAGCTTCAGTTCTTCGCTTATGTCTAATTGAAGCTAATTCATCATGCTATCTTGAGGTGTTGTCAATATATTCATCAAGGGGGAGATTGTTAGACCATGTGGCTAGGTCTAGAATATTTAGGTGATGAATAATTGACAATGGTTAATTTATGATGATGAATAATTGGTAATTTTGTTTAGTGTTGCTATGGGAGTTGTGTAGCATATGTGCGGATTGATGTTGGTCAAGTTTGGACGAATTTGTGCCGGGAAAACGTTCTTTGGTCTTTGCATGTGCAAGTTGGGCGTGGAGGCGGTCATGGTCGGTGACGAGGAGGACCGGGACTAGGAGGGGGAAATCTGAGATCCAGGCGGTCGAGGATGTCACAAGGTGGTCAGGCTCACGCTGGAGCACATGGAGATCAAAGATGGATGATGTGTGGATAAGATACATGAGGTGCGGTCCTAGAGGCTTCGACACGTGATGAGTTGGAGAAGTTGTGTAACATCCCAAAATTTTGAAATTTGAAAATGTGGAGTTTTTGAATTATTTTGCAATATGTTTTATTTGAATTTGGAGTTTATGAGAGTTTTCTAAAAATTTGGTGAAGAATTCCAAAAGTTAAAAGGATCAAGAAGAAGCAAACATATTTACTTAATAGAAAATCAAGATTTAAAATGCGAATCTGAAAAGATGATCCAGTATAAGAAGAGACAAACCTAAGTTAAAAATATAAAATCTCATTTTGACAATAATGGCATAAATAGCAATGAAAGCGGGTGAACAAAATACAAACACACATACATATATACATATATGTGTATACACAAATTGTGCAAGAAAGATTTTAGCAACAGGAAATAATAGTAAATATATATATACACATATAATCTGAATAATAATAATAATAATAGCTCTCATTTAATAGTTAAAAATTTAAAGCTTGAATTCTAAATGCCATCCAAAAATTAGTAAATTCTAATGCAAGTTAAAAGTGCAAAAATCAAAAATCAAAAATCCAGAAAATAATTAAGCCTATCTCTCATTCCCTTCAATTTTCCCCTACTCCCTATTACATGTGGGCCCCACTCCTATTCTCTCTCCCCTCTCTCCTTTCCCTCCCTGCCGAATGGGCCCCCGGCTCCTGCGCCCGCTCTCTTCTTTCTTTTTCTCCTACCCCCTGCTTTTCTGACCGAGTGTGCGCTCGTCGTCCTCCTTGCGTCAGCGGCACCTGCTCCCGTCGCCCTCCGCAGCTCTCTTCCGCCCCGTGGCAAGCATGCGCCCGCTGCACCGCCATCATCACCGCATGCCCGACTCATCTTGTCGCCACCAAGCCACTCCAGTCGGCGTCCCGTCGCTTCACCCGGCAGCGCCCGTGAGCCGCCCATAGCCTGCTGCGCCTCTGCGCTCCCACGCCGCTGCCCACGCCCCTGATCTACCCCTCCCCACGCGCGCGCACGGCTATAAGTAGCCTCCCCGGCCTTCCCTTGCTTCGCGCGCCCCCACCGCTCCTCCATTGCCACCATGCGCGCCGGCCGCCGCCGCCTCCTTGCCGTTCAGGCACCCCGATGCATCCTCCACCAAATCCGGCAGCGTCACAGCGTATACCCGCTTCCCCTCTACTCCTCCTCCAACTTAATCGAAGTTCCGCGCGCCGAAGCTCACCGCCGTAGCATCTTCCCCGAAATCGGCCGCCGCCGCCATTTTTCTTGCCGTCGCCTCCTCGGTTGGCCATCCTCCGATTCATCGCGGGGGGAGCACCCCCTCAACACCCCGAAGCCTCCCCGACCGCCGGCCGAGCTTCCTGCAGCCCGAGCCGAGCCCGCGCCGTGCTCCTTCTCTGGTTGTCGCCGCCAGAACACCACCGCCGCCCCCAAGCCGCACCGACCCCCGAGGTAGCCTCCTGTCCTTGCCGAGATGCTCTCTTGCGAATCAATCGAGTTACTATGCCCTGTGCCGCCGTGGCGCCCTTTCCCCTGTTCCGCCGCCGCCCCAGGTCGTCGCCGGCCGCCTCTCCGGCCAAATTGGCCGGCGAGACCTCGTCCAGAGGTAGGCGCCGGCGCGAGCACCCCATTTTGGGGATAACCGCGCCCGGCCGCTGCTCCCTTCGCCGGCGGCGAGCTCGCCGTTCTTCGGCCGGAGGAAAAGGCACTGTAGCAAGGGAGGAAGACCGATTAATTAGCGCTAAGACATACTTAATTAGCATAAGGCATGTCATTAATGCTGACAACGATTAAATTAGATGAAATGCCTCACTGACATGTGGGCCATGCCCCTTTAATTTAAATAGTCTTTGGTTCCACCTGTCATAGGCTCGATAAGAGAAGAATGAAAGAAAATAAAAGAAAGATTTAAAACTGGACGAGGGCCCCACATGTTAGGATTTTTCCATTTTCTAGAATTTCACAGAACTGAGATTTTCAGATGGGCATAACTTATTCATTTAAACTCCAAATTAAGTGAAACAAATTTCTAAATTTATCTAAATTCAAGATCTATCCAATGGAACTGAAACCAGAAATTTTAAAAGCTCATATGAATTTTTGGTGAAAATTATGGACAATTTAGGATTTAATGTTTGGTTAATTGCACTATGAATAACTAATGTACCTTTATTACTTATCCTAAAATAATTACTAAACAAAAGCATTAGTAAAGAAAAGTGGTTTGGTTAAAGATCTGAATTTAATGAAGATACCTTTAATTATAATTAGCATAGATGTAATATCATTTAACATGCTCCCGGTAGTGGTTTAATTGAAATAGCAATATTAAAAGTATGACCTCATATGATAACTCTTGCCTAGGTAATAATCTAGGCCAAGCTAATAATGGTACCACTAAGTAAGTCTTGACACTAGCTTTAGTACATAATAGTATTAAGCATAATTGTATATATAACAAGTTAGGACCCATATGAGTGGATCCTAATTCAACCTAAATTTGGCCTAGCTATGAATGAAGATACATAAAATATGATAATGGGATTATTAGATATTTAAATTTTAATTAATTATCCTATAAGAATAAATATTGAGCCTTTGCTATTTATCTTAATCTAATTAATAAGTAAAAGCCTATATCGGAGATTATTCTAAAACTTAATAAAGATATCCAAGTGTTATAATACCTTCGACTAAAAGATTTATAGAATAAGTATAGATCTCATCCAGCAGTCCATTTTGCTTTTACCATAACCTAAGTTACAAGGAATACCTACCCAGCCAGACTCGCACTTCGATACATAAGTCTAACCTAACTCATGGAACTTCCTTGATAAATAACAAAATAATAAAAAGAGATTGTTAAGAAAAAGGTCAAGTTATCGTATGCTATTACCAGCCTTGCCTCAAATCACCGAATCACCCATTAACTCGTAACAAAACTAAATTGAGTTTATTCGGATTTATTTGGATCTTTTTGAGTTATTTGCTTTATTTGGATTCAGTCGTTTGTCACGTAATTAGAAATCGGGAGTCGTGAAGATTCAATGGATCAAGCGAGATCAAGCTCGAAGTGAAGATAGAGAACAAAAGCTCAAGAGAAAGCATTACGTGAGCTCAAGACAACGGTAAACCGCGCCAGGCGAGTCAATACTTTGATCATGTTGAACCTACATTTTCTGCAAATTATTTTGTTTTAAATTATCAAATTGCATGCTGTTATTTCATATGCAAATACATGTTTAATTTATTATTTTAGTTATATGCCCATTGTTTGCTTGATTAATATTACACCTCCTTTGAAATACTTGAATATGTGAACCCTGTCGCCCTACCAAAATTATAATGGTAACTTTTGAAAATAAGTCCTTAATTGTATGCCATGCTTAGCATTGATTAGGAACCTGGGGCAAGAAATTGCCTCAAGCATCACTTTTATTCATGAGAAATTGATTCGGGCAGTCATGACGGGAATGACTGGTATATGTTGGTATGATTATTTTATACTCCCAAAAACCTCAAATTGCTTATTTATCTGGGCGGATGGTTCGGGGGTATGGTGCAGTGGTGCACGAGAGTGTGGTTTGTGGTAGAACCGCCCAGATACTAATAAGGACCGAATCTTGTCATGACCTCCTGTGTAAAACCGTACAACCACAAGTCTGTAAAATACAACTTGGCTAAGTAAATTTATCGAAACCCCCGGACTCATCTCACCGGTAGTGGATAGAAGTGGATACGCAAGGGCAAGAGAAGGCCTAAAGGGACACCGAGTGGAGGGTGACGTTTCCCAGTCGTGCTAGCGCAGAGGGGAGTGGAGCCCGTACGCTAGTATCCGTGGGGAACATCCCGTGCAACGTATGGGACCCACCGCAAGTGGGAACGGCCCATAGGGTGAGATGACAAAAGGGACTAGATACTTTGAAAAGTCACTGTGATGGTCTGCTCAACCACACTTCTAAGGAATCGTGTGGGGCAATGAGTTGATTGTCTCTTGTGGTGAAAGTGTACAAACTCTGCAGAGTCAAAACTATTCGAATAGCCGTGCCCACGGTCAAGGGCGGACATGGGAACTTAACTAGATATAGTTCTATTTAAAAATGTTTGGAAAATGGGAATGGAAAAGTGGAAGGGCAGAGGAAAGCCCTGATTTGAATTGTCCTGGGTGTCGCCCCAGTGGTAAGTTAAGCGGCTATAACGCTGAAAGATGTTATACGGTGTGATGCCGTATATAGGGAAAAATTATGGTGATATTAGGCATATGGTGTGATGCCATATGTATGGAAATTCATGTTAATATTCCTTGAACATTATGATTTGTTCCAAAGCTGCTAGGTCTCAGGAAATTTTATGTATTGTATTTCAAGTAGTGGCATTTCTATTCTTACAAAATAAAATATGGGTGGAATAAACAGGGTCGTGAGTAAAGGAGATGGATGTTTGTAGCATGTACTTAAAGGTATTGGTGGATTCAGGTCGATCATGAATAAGAAATGATAGTGTGGGTTCTGGGAGAAATAAATTAGTGGGGTCCAGTTGAATAGATAGGTTAGATAAATGATCTAATTGAATTTTCAGGAATTTGGAAAAATAATACAAGTATTGGATTATAATTCTTGATTAGTGATATTCTTGGTGGATGTATACTCAATGATTTTGGAGAATTAGGGAGTGCAAAGGTAAATTGCTGGGTTACTACACGAATGATTAATATAAATTCTTGGAAGATACTGGTGATAATGAGAATTAATAGGAGATGATCAATTACAAGAGGGATGAATTGAATTTCTGAGAAGATTGGAGGATTCATAACAATTAGTGGATTATAATCTTGGTAAATTGAATTTTCGGTGGAGGTATATTTGTGGATTAGCTAGTGATAGATAATGGAAAATGAGATTGATTATTGGATTATGGTTTTGAATCAATGACGAAAAAGATTGAATACAAATGATATCGGTGGATTTGAAAGTAATTATGTTAGAGAATCATTAGAATCCAGAGGTGAGGAGCTGATGAGTAGTAATGACAGGATTGGATTATTAGTAATTCAAAATACAAAGTATGATCGGTGGATTAAATAAATGATGACACTTGCTGTTTGGAGTTTTAGACAGCAGTCATTAAGGAAAGTGCATTTTCTGTGGATTAGGTCAATTTTGGCCATTGTAGTGTGGAGTTAGGTAGCAACTATAACACTTTGATTGAGCAATGGTAATAATGCTGCTAAAGGCGTTTTTGGCAAATAAAAATAACACGAGCCTCTCCTTTGTTAAGCCATGCATACTATTTATTTGCATTCTGTGTATTGGCTCGCGGAGCACGGGGTCGGAGTGCTCACGCTCGCTTTTGCGACAAAATTCAGATTCAGGAATCAAATTACCTCGCCTCAGCAACAAGATTGGACAAGCTGGCCGAGAGGATGAAGATGTCAAGGGCTAGGTCGCGAACCTCCAGTTGGCTGCCTGTGGGCAAGTCCTAAAGGTCCCACCTGTGTGCTTCATTCTTCCGCTGCTGCAATTTATTGATTTCGGCCTAATCGGCCCATGAGTAAGTTTACTATTACATTTACGCTTCCGCATGATATGTATTTTGATATTCAGAACTGTAAACTGTGAGCACTATCTACTGATCCAGGGAATAGTGCAGTAAAATCACAGAGGAATCCGGATGGTATAATCTGGGCTCTTACAAGTTGGAATTTTGGAAAACCCGTGTTAGGAAGGGTTTCGAGTCCTTTATTTGTTGGAATTGGATTAGAACTCGTGGGCTTAGGATAAGCCCAGGTTTTGGGCCCTAGACTATAAATAGAGAGGTGGGGTTGGAGGCTAACCTCGTGGCTTTGGAGATGCAATTTTCATTCTAGGGTTTGAGGGGTGCAAAGTGGGCACTTGTAGCCACCATGATTCAGAAATAAAATCTAGATTAATTTGGGAAGAGATCGGCGGCGCGACGTGATTGCTTCTGAGCCATCTTCGCGTTGATTTGAAAAAGACGGAGAAAAAATACGTAACGAGAGCTGTGACCAAATTGGAAAAAAAGGCTCTCGTCGAGACGAAGCAAAAAATCGAGCGGCGACTGCATGCATATGGCTAATTGATGGATGGATGAATAATGTTTGTGATTTTTGAATAAAAGTTCGTGAGTTTTTAAATTCGCATATATTATCCTTTTTCCTGGTTTTTTGATTCCTATAGATTCTCCATGCATTGATCTATGTCTAGGTATTTTTCTTGCTTACATACATGAATCAGTTTTTAATTAAAAATCGATTGGAAGATTGAACGAAAACGTGCACTTTTAGCAACTCATTATCTAGTCACTACAGTGACTGCTATAATGCGCGCTATAGTATTTTGCTACAGTAATCGGCACGGTACTACTACAGTGTTCGCTAGAATACTGCTACAGTAACATCAGGTTTTTTGTTTGTTTGTTATTCCTTTTTTTGCAGATTAAACAATTAAAAGGCAGAAAATTTGATAAAAAGTTTCCGCTAGGCAATGCAATCATTCACCCCCCTCTGATTGCATCGACGATCCTACATTAATGCATCAACTGCCACTACTAACTTGCATATACAAAGGATAGCAATCTCTAACTTTCGATATAACAGAAATTCACAAGTAAATGACCATAAAGCAATATTCTGACACAGTTTAAGATGATCATATGACTGAAAATACAACCACAGATACTGAAAATAGTAAGGAAATGACCCCTTATGAAATGAACTGAACACAGAATACCGACTACTGCATATCAGATAATCACAGAGCAAGTAACATATCTGACCGACCGAAAGTAGATACTCAAAAGAGCTACGATACACAGTAGTAAGCACTCCAGATTGAGCTCAAATCTAATCTAGTTGTACATATCAATTTCAGTATTTGACAAATTCTTCATAGAGCATTAAGCCTACAGCCCACAAGCATTACAGGTAATGTTTCCCAATACTAGGAAAAATCACAAATTATAATCAACTAGTACGGCTCACAAAGCAAGTAATGCGCAAAGAGTAGTCAAGAATCGCACAGAACGGATGGCACTTCAAGCCACCAAGAAGAATAGGTAAGGCACACTCGAAGGTGCTGACCCAGAAAACCTAACGCCCCGCTGTGCCGTGGTGAGGGCGTGGTAGTCCAAGATACAATGCCTCCTTTTGCCGTTTAGGACACACCAAAACCAGCAAAGCCGAGGTGAAGAAGATGTCGCACAAAAACACCTAGAAACACCAGCCCAGTGCACCTCGTCGCCGAGCACCAGGGACAGCAGATCACCACCAAAATTAGTAGTTATGCAACGGAGAAACAGCCCCAAAGACTAAGCTCCGAAGCCAAATAGGAAAAAAAGAGGGAGATTTCGAGTGCTCACTTGGATTTTTCTTTGCCCTTCTCAAGATGAGGCGACCCCCTTATAAAGACAAAAGGAGGAGGGAGAGGAGCTCGGTGTGGTGGTCACCAACGGTCGGAGCCGAAGCTCCCTAGCCACAAGCGCCTCCTGCGCCATCTCATCTCGCTGAGTCCACCGCCGCGGAAGACTAGATCCAGCTGAATGAAGCACCGCAAGGGAGCTCCTCCCCTTATCTCCTCGGTCGGCCCACCGACAGGTGGGTCCCCTTTCTCTTTTTTTCTCAATTGAAAAATTACCGAAATACCCTTGTAAAATACAACATGCACAGCCACTCTTCTTGTGGTGACCAGTGAGCAAGCTGCGGAGCAAGCAATATAATTTGCACAAGTTGACACAGTGACCTCCTCAAGGTAGGGACGCAATCCACACTCAAATCTTCCATTGTTAGCAATAACCAGACAGATTTGCGAGCTACGCTAAGCCGAGTGGATTTGTACAAAATGATCGGAAGGCAAAATGCAATAAACAATGCAAAAGCATGTTAACATGTGTAGATCAACTTCACATTAGAGGTGAACAGTTAGGAACTGTAATGGGGAGGGAAAAAGGGACGGGCAGGCCATAGCTGCAAAATATATGGATATCAATTAATATGGTATAAAACACCAAATAGTACGGTGTTATCAGGGGCGGATCGGATTTACCTCCCGGGCAGGGGGGGCGACTGCCCGGGCTTCACGCCAACCAGCTATGGAAGATTAATTATGTATTATGGTGTATAATGGCAGTGATTAGGTTGATTACCCGGGCAAGCGGCAAACCAGAGCAGGCCGGGCGGGCGGCCACAAATCAGTGACGTGCTGGAATTTTCTTTTACTGGTTTTGGCCTAATGAACTTAGCCCACGGCCCACGGAAGGCATACCAACCGGCGCCCAGCGGTGACTGCTAGTCTGCTCATCTCCCGATCTCAACGCGTCGCGGTGACACACGCCGGCAGCCGCACGCCTCAGCGCGTCGTTGCAAGCCGTCCTGGCGTCCTGCATCTGGCGCAGTCTCGCCGGCAAGCCGTCCAGGCGTCCACCGTCGCTACTCACCAGCAAGCTCGTCGCCTCACCACCAATCTGCACAGCAGGTCAGCTGTTCTCTCGTCTCATGCATGAAGGCATGCATTCTGCTCTCCGGCTCTCCCGGGAACAGACAAGAACACAACATACATATTAGTAGCACTAAAAAACGAGTTTGCACTTGCTATTTCCCTTTATAATTATACACACAAATACATGGATGATATTTGATTGACGTGCATGTCTGTCTTGGTTCTTGAAGCTGCACCAACAATCTTTTTCAGGCTTTTACTGACAGTGAGTTAAGGTCAACTATCAGCCTTATCACACTGTAGTCATGTCCATGTAGTGAACAACTGAACATTAGCCAGGGCCAGGCAATAAATCGGCACATATTTGATACTAGAACAGATTTCAGTGTTGCAAAGCTCGGAGACAAGTGTATAGAATCACAGGACTAGTTTTGGCACTGTTTACAGAGTGGAACTTTGGTAGAGCTTTGTATGAAAATGAACTCTAAGCAGGTCTGTAGCTTGGTAATACACTAAGTCACTAATACTCAAGTTTTCCTAGCTAAATGCCTAATTAGTTGAATATTTAGTTGATTGTTTTGGCCTTTGATTGTTACTACTTAGTACTTACTAGTTAGTGCTTACTAGATACTTTAGATTGAATTATAAATTATTTCAGGCATGAGGAGATATTTAATTGATACAAGAAACCTTGCATCTGATGAAAATAGAAGTTTAGCACAAGCAGAAGCACAATTGCCACAAGATCAAGGAATACGGCCACAATCAAATAGTGGAAATTCTGTCCCTGTCCATGAATTCAATCTGAATGAAATCATAAGTGACCCTGCACTTAGGAAACAAATTGAAGAGTATGACCCCAAAAATTCAGGATCAAGTTAGGAGGGCATACATATTAAAGGGTCCGAACCAACCTCTTGTGAATTTTCCTCGCAAAAAATTTGGAAATGACTCAAGATCATTTTCTCAAGCATGGTACACAAAATATGATTGGATAGAATATAGTGTATCCAAGGATGCAGCATATTGTTTATATTGCTTTCTCTTTAAGAAACCAGGAAGGGCTGAAACATTTGGTTTTGATGTTTTCAACAAAAAAGGGTTTTCTGATTGGAAGCATGCATATAAAGCATTGCCTGAGCATGTTGGTGCTGTAAATAGTTCCCATAACAAGTGTGTCAAGCATTGTGATGATTTTAAAAATCAAAGACAAAGCATGCCAAGTGTCCTATCAAATGCAACTGAGTTAGCTGAAGAACTATACAAAATCCGTTTGACTTTGTCTCTAGATTGCGCAAGATTTCTCATAGCCCAAGGAATGGCTTTCCGTGGCCATAATGAATCTTCAACTTCTTTAAATAAGGGCAACTTTTTGGAAATGATAGATTGGTACAAAGAAAAGAATGAAAAGGTCAGGGATGCTTTCGATCGTGGTGGATTGAATTGCAAAATGATTTCTCCTGAAATTCAAAAGGATCTTGCAAAATGTTGTGCTCAAGAAGTCACCGAGCTATTTATGGGAGAGATTGGTGATAGACAATTCTCAGTGCTTATTGATGATTCCCGAGATATATCAGTGAAAGAGCAAATGGCAGTGATGTTAAGGTCAGTATGTAAACAAAATTCAAAAATTAACTTTTCCATTTAATTATCTTCATTTTTTATGTTCCAGAACCACAATATAATTTATTTTCTTCATTTAATATAGGTATGTGAACAATAAAGGGAAGGTTGTGGAGAGATTTCTTGCTCTAAAACATGTCACAGATACTACATCGGAGGCACTGAAGGGTGCTTTATTTGGTGTTCTTGATCATTACAAGTTATCCATTTCGAGGCTTCGAGGGCAAGGATATGATGGAGCTTCAAACATGAGAGGTGAATTTAATGGCTTGCAAAAAAAGATTTTGGATGAAAATCCCCATGCTTTCTATGTTCACTGCTTTGCCCACCAATTGCAGTTAGTGATTGTTTCTGTTGCTAGTTGTTGCTCATCGGTTCATGATTTATTTGAGTATATCTCTTTGATTGTGAGCACATCAAGTGCATCTTGCAAGAGGATGGATGCATTGTTAGAAAGCCATCACAAAGATATTTTAGATAGGCTTGAGAGTGGTGAGATATTTACAGGAAGAGGCTTGCATCAGGAATCCAGCCTTGCTAGACCTAGAGATACTAGATGGGGTACTCATCATAAAACTTTGGTTCGCCTAGATCAAATGTGGTCATCAGTTATAAAGGTGCTTGGTACTATTGAAAGAGAAGGGCGTGTACATACACAAGCAGCAAGTTTGATAGAAAAAATGGTGAGCTTTAAATTTGCTTTCATTTTGAAGCTCATGTTAAAGTTGTTTGCTATCACAAATGAGCTTTCAACTGTCTTACAAAGAAAAGATATAAATATTGTTCATGCAATGGAATTAATTCATGATGTCAAAATTAGGTTGACCACCTTGAGAGATAGTGGCTGGGACAACTTTTTTAGTGAGGTTCAAGAATTTTGTAATGCCAAGGGTATCCCAGTGCCAAATATGCATGAAGAAATACCGGTAAGGGGTCGTTCGAGACTTGATGGCTTCACTGTCACGAATCTTCACCATTTTCGTGTTGAGATCTTTTATCTTGTTATTGACAAAATATGTGCTGAGATGAATCATCGGTTTAGTGAAGCAGCATCGGAAGTGCTCTTATGCTTCTCATGTGTTGATCCAAAGGATTCTTTCTCCAAGTTTGATGTTCAAAAACTTTCTCGACTAGCTGAAATTTATGATGCTGATTTCAGCAATGGAGATCGTGCAATAATACAAGACCAACTTGAGACTTATGTTCTTCATGTGAGAAGGCACATTGCATTTGCTGCTTGTAAAGATCTTGGTAGTTTGGCTTCAAAGATGGTTGAAACAGGAAAACATAGGGTGTTTCCATTGGTGTACAACCTCATTGAGTTGGCACTCTTATTGCCGGTGTCAACCGCATCAGTTGAAAGAGTTTTCTCAGCGATGAAAATAATCAAGTCTAAGCTGCGCAACAAGATAGCTGATGATTGGTTCAACGACTTGATGGTTTGCTACACCGAGCGGGAGATATTTAAGGCCCTTGATGATGCCACCATTATTCGACGATTTCAAGACATGAAGCGTCGAAAAATGAATTTGCCTCGTAGGCGCAATTAGTGCATTGGATATTTAAAAGACAAGGTACTCAAATTATCTACTAATTGTCGCTTCTATCGTTTTCATATTTAGACTTTTATATGTGTGTTGGATCATATTTTATAGAAACTTTTTTGCTATCATATTTGATGACAAGACAACAGTATATATATGTTAGTATATAGTTATCTTAGTTAGGCTCGGCGGCTCGCCCAGGCTTCCTAAAACTTCTGGCTCCGCCACTGGGCGTTATGAAATGGCGCTATACTACCTTTTTTATGCAGGTGATGCATCAGCATTTGGGAAGCACCAAGCTACGTATTCTTCCACGTTTGGGGTATATGAATCAATCCCATTCTGAGCTTTTAGGACGCAAAAGGCTACATCATATGCAAAAAAGGCAAGAAAAGGTTAGCTAATTCCCTAAAAATACTTTGTACTGTAATCCTATGATAAATAGGAAATACAGTGCATTCTTGAAAGAGATATTCAGAAAACTGAATAGTACATGAGGAGCCGCTGTTAAATCTTATTATTGTTATCATGTTGGGACAAAGATTTTCTGGTGACATACCAGCCCCGTGTAAATTTAGGACAGTCTTTGAAGTGTTTCTTGGGAGGCCATAAAAATCTGGCCCATTGAAGCCTGTAAATACTTCTAGCTTATGACGAGCACCAGCCTGAAACAGCAGAAAAATATGTCCCAAGAACATATTAATATGTCTACAGTTCTTGACACTGCAAGCTTGTCGTTGTGATACACTTTTATGTTGCAAATAATGCACAGGAAAAAACAGACGAGACACGAATTTTTACGTGAAATACCCTTGCGGGAAAAAAAAACCACGTGTGCTCGAAGGCAAATCACTATAGTGGAAAGAGTTTACAATGGAGCGCTTCCTCTTCCTATGGGCTACTGGGGTACATATATATATAGTGTGAGGGAAAAGTGTACCACACGGAGAGGAAACTGAATCACAATCGGTTGCTATAAATTGACACCACATCTGATACAACCTACGCATGCACCTGCCATGCTACATCTGGCATGAGGCAATAAAGTGTCCTACACGGACACGGTACAAATTCGAATTAACTTTAACATCTCCACTTTGAGCCAAATTTCCTCCAGTAGTCGAAGAATATGATAGACTCATCTAATAAAATTATCATGTATACCTTAAACGTCGAAAGTCTAAAGGACTAGTGAGTAATACCAACTAAATCTGAGCATAGCTCAAACTTAGATACAGGAACTGGCTTTGTCAATATACATGAATACTTATCTTAAAGACTTTAATATCACCTTAAGTAATGACATCTCAAATGTAGTGATATCTGATATCAATGTGTTTTGTTCTCTCATGGAACATTTGATTTTTTGTAAGACAAATAACACTCTGACTATCACAATATATTGTAGTGCAAGATGTACTTCTACAAAGTTCAATAAATAAACCTCTTAGCCAAATAGCTTCTTTGTAAGTTTCAGAAATAGCCATATACTCAACTTTAGTAGTAGATAAAGCAACAGTAGCCGGCACAACCTCCAACAGTGAACACATAACCAGTGAGAAATCTTCTTTTATTCAAATCTTCAGCAAAATCAAAATCTACATAACCAACGAGTCCATCTCTAGTCTTTCCAAACTATAAACAGGCATTAGATGTGCCCTGCAAATATCTGAAAATCCAGTGAACTGCTTTCCAATGCTCTTTTCCAGGATTAGCAATGTATCTACTAACTACACGTAATGATTGAGATAAATCAAAGCGAGAATATACCATGGCATACATAAGCGAATCAACTGCACTCGCATATGGAACTCTAGACATGTACTCAATTTCATCTTTTGATTGTGGACATGACGCTAAAGAAAATTTGAAATGTGCAGCTAAGGGAGTACTCACAGGTTTGGCCTTATACATGTTGAAACGACGAAGAACTTTATCAATATATCCCTTTTGACTTAAATATAATTTGCCAAACTGTCTATCTCTAATGATTTCTATACCAAGAATCTTATTTACTGCACTAAGATCTTTCATCTCAAATTCACTTTTTAATTGTGCCTTCAACTTTGAAATTTCACCCTTGTGTTTTGCAGCAATCAACATATCATCAACATATAGGAACAAATAAATAACTGAACCATTAATAGTCTTCAAGTAAACACAACTATCATAATTAGATCTTTTAAAATTCTGATATCATAAAGGAGTCAAATCTCTTGTACCATTGTATAGGTGATTGCTTCAAATCATAAAGAGATTTCTTCAATTTACAAATAAAATTCTCCTTTCCCGGAATGACAAATCCTTTCAGTTGCTCCATATAAATGTCTTCTCCTAAATCCCCATGTAAGAATGCGGTTTTCACATCCAATTGTTCAAGCTCATAATTATGCATAGCCACAATGCTGAGTAAAGTGCAAATAGAACTATGCTTCACAACAGAGGAAAAGACATCTGTAAAATCAATACCTGGAATTTGGATGTATCCTTTTGCAGCTAGCCTTGCTTTGTACCTAATCTCTTCAGTTGGTGAAACTCCTTTCTTGAAGATCCATTTGCAGCAAATAGGCTTCTTCTCAATTGGCAACTTGATTAGCTTCCAAGTGTCATTCTTGTCAAGAGATTTCATCTCATCATACATAGCAGTCATCTAACTTTCTAAATCATTAGAAGAGATAGCCTCTGAATAAGATGAAGGTACCTTCAATTTCTTCTGTCATATTTAAACAATAAGCCACAACATTAGCTTTTTCAATCAATCTCTTAAGAGGCTAAATGTTCCTCCTCTGTCTATCAACTGCAATGGAACGATGTGTTAGCGGCTCAACAATAGGGGCTTTTGAAATATTTTTCTTGTCAACATCTGGTGTAGATCCCGAATCAATAACATACTCCACCTGCACGCTTCATTGCTTCTCAACGATAATATCAATAGACGGCTTATCGTGCAATATAGCAGACTCATCAAAAGTAACACTTCTACTAATAACCACCTTTCTAGTTTTAGGATTATCCTATCACACCAGTTTATAACTAAGAAAAATGCACTTAACTGCTCTAGGCTCTAATTTACCATTGTTAACATAAACATAAGCAGGACAGCCAAATATTCTTAAGTTTGAATAATCTGCTAGAGAGCCAGACAATACCTTAATTGGAGTCTTCTTATCAATAGCCAAATTTAGTGACCAATTAATTAAATAACAAGCAGTGGAAGCGGCTTCAACCCAATAACTCTTAGATAACCTATAGTTTGATAACATGCAACGTACCTTCTCCATGATGGTTCTGTTCATGCGTTCAGCTACACCGTTTTGTTGAAGAGAGCCTAGGACGGTATAATGTCTCACAACACCCTCTAACTTGCATAAAGCTTTAACTTCTCCAAAATAGAACTCCAATCCATTTTCGGTATGCAGCTTCTTGACATGCTTGCTAGTTTGTCTTTCAATCATAATCTTCCACTCCTTGAATATTTTGAATACATCTAATTTGTGCTTGATGAAATATGCCCAAACTTTTCTTGAGTAATCATTGATGATGGTCAACATGTAGCTTGCACCTCCAAGTGACGGAACGCAAGATTCTCCTCCACCAATTAGAGTGAACATAATCCAATATACCTTTCATAGAGTGAGTCGCAGTACTGAATTTCACCCTCTTTTGCTTGCTGAAGTCACAATGTTCACAAAACTTCAACTTGTCGATATTTTGACCATCAAGAAATCCTCTTTTGCATAATTTCATCATTCCAGCTTCACTCATATGCCCCAGACGCATATGCCAAACATTAGTACATCAGAATTAGATAATTTATTTGAGACAATAGTAGCATTACCGGAAATTGTAGTGCCTCGCAGATGACATAAGTTGGCAGCCTTCATATCACCCTACATCACAACAAGAGAACCTTTGGTGACTTTCAGAACTCCACCTCCACCTGAATACTTGTACCCTTTAGCATCAAGAGTACTCAATGAGATAAGATTTCTCTTCAAATTCGGAATATGATGAACATCCGACAAAGTTCTAATGGTTCCATCAAACATTTTGATTTGGATATAACCAATGCCTGCAACCTTGCATGGTGTATTATTACACATCAACACTGATCCACTTGGCGTAGCTTCATAGGTAATGAACCACTCGCAGTTCGGGCTCATGTGAAAAGTGCAGGTTGAATCAAGAATCCATTCATCACTAGTTTTGGAATCACCGACAAAGGCAATAAGAACATCTCCATCAGAACCTTCTTTGGTGACAACGGTGGCTCTAGGTTCATCATCTTCTTGATCCTTCTTGAAATTGTTATTCCTTTTCCTTGTTCTGCAACTTCCAACACTCGGATATGTCATGACCATCCTTCTTGCAATGCCTGCATGACTTCCTGTTCTTGGATTTAGATCTGCCTCTATATCTGCTTTTGCTTCTGTCGTTTAGATTGTCGTTTGAACCCTTCTCGTATTGCCTGCCACAGACAGACAAACCTTCCGCATGCGTACTTGAACTTTCACCCGGAACCATAAGTGTTATCTTTTCTTTAGTATACAGAGCTTCACAAACTTCACTGAGAGTAAAGAGTATCTCAGCTATATAGAATAGTATCTCTAAAAATAGAGTACGAATTGGGAAGAGAGCATAGCAAAATAAGAATTAAATCTTTATCATCATACTTGACCTCCATTGCTTCGAGGTCTGCAACAACTTCCCTGCAAGTTGTCAGGTGGTTCAATAATGAGGCACCCTCCGCCATCTTGTGGGAATAAAGTTTCTACTTCAGATGCATCTTACTGGTCAGATCCTTGGTTATGCAAATCTGCTCCAGCTTCAGCCATAATGTGGTGGCGGATGTCTCCTTTATAATCTCCTATAAAATATTATTTGATAGATGAAGATGAATTTAAGATAAGGCCATACGATCTTTACGTTTCTTCTCATCAGTGGACAATGCGGCTGGCATCTTGTCGATTCCCAAAAGTGCATCATCCAAATCAGGCTGTGATAAAATAGCTTGCATCTTGACTTGCCATAGAGAAAACCTCGTGTCGTGATCCAATAGCGGAAGATCATACTTCAAAGTCACCATGCAGGAGAAAACCAATTTTTGCTGGTACGAATCTGTATATACCTAGCAAACTTCTTGCAAGTGCAAAACTCTAGGTAGACTCCTGTGTGCAGAAAGCAAATCTCGCTGGAAAAATCACACATGAGCAAATCAGTAGCAACTCAATGCATGATTGTTTTTCTTTTCCTAGAATTATGTGCCACTTTATTTCTTCTGATTGCTTTTCTTTCTGGTTTCTCTCTTCTGCACTTGGTTTTCTTTGCGCTGGCTTGATATGATTTCCCCAGCCACACGTGGATCGAGGAACGGAGATGACTTGCGATGATGCTACTGCTGTCGCCCACACTGCAAGAAATCAAGGAGGCGCTCGGCTTTTGTTACGTTGGCGAACACCGGCTCCAAGATGAAGTCGACACCGACTCAAAGAGGGCAACACGTCTCGGATTTGATGACCAGGTTCGGATCTGACGAAAAATACGTCGGAAATGTTTTCTTCACTAATCTCCTGTGCTCTGATACAACTTATTGCAAATAATGCACATAAAAATAGAGACAAGAGACTAATTTTTATGTGGAAAACCTTTGCAGGAAAAGAAACCACGAGCGTTCAAAGGCAAATTACTATAATGAGTTTACAATGTGGCGCTTCCTCTTCTTATGGGCTACTGGGGTACATATATAAAGTGTGAGGGAAAAGAGCCACACTGACAGAACTGAATCAGAGTCAGTTGCTACAGATTGACTCTATGTCTGATACAACCTGAGAGACCATGTGGAGGTATCCCCATGTTTGTGATGAGTAATTAATGCTTGTGTTAGTGAGTTTGAGTTTGTTTTGGGTATTCCAGGGTTGAGTACCTTTTACTAATACTATTGTTGATTATGCTATTTCATGCGGTGCTATGTGACAGTTTGCTTGTCTGTGTGGCTGCAGGACTTTGGAGCTAGGTCATGATGAGGCGTGGGAGTACCGGGACTAGGCACAGGAGGTGTTGAGGTCCAGACGGTCGGAGATGCCAAAGATGATCGAGGCGGCTGAGGTGGTTGCAAGCCGGAAGACGAGGAACCGGAGTTGGAGCTACCGGTGGTGGACACGACGGGCAATGACGAGTGGACCGGGACTAGGCTCAGGGAGGAGTCGGAGGTTCAGACGATTGGATGTCGGTTGCGGTCGTGTGCGACGGAACAGACCAGGACTAGACTCAGGTGGAGTAGAAGGTCCAGTCGATCGGAGTCAGGTGGACACGATGTGCAGCGGCGAGGTGGACCGGGACTAGGCTCAGGGAGGAGCTGAGGTCCAGACGGTCAGGATGCCGGGTGCGTTTGTGTGCAGCGGAGCGGACCGGGACTAGTCTCAGGGAGGAGTCGAGGTCCAGACGGTCAGGGTACCGGTTGCGGGAAGCTTCCGGGAAGGTGCTTGAGGGGCAATTCGGAGAATTGACTCAAGCCTGGTTGGAGGTGGCATGCTGTTTCCCTCCATTTTCCTGGTTGGTTTGACTTTTGCCTCATAGGGGTATGAAGAAATGGAGTGGAGAGTGGCCTGCACTTCTTGATTTGCCACTTTGAGTGTGAGCTCTTGCCTTCATAAGTGGAGAGGTGGAGGCAGTAGTAGACAGCTCAAGAAAGTAGTGTAGTGCTCTGTGTGAGTTCTGTGCGTGAGTTCATCTCAGCTTGTGAAGCATGTAGTGAGATGACTATGAGATGATCCCTTTGTAATAGCCCATGTCTCTGAATCAATATGAAATGGATTGAGCTTGAGCAATCATGATTTTCTTGCATTTCCTTCTGTTTTTGTGTTTGCTCTGTCAGTTGTTCAGTTTTCTGTTCTTCACTGCATTCTTTGGATTGGATTGATTTTTGGGTTGGATAGCTATGGAATAGGTTTGCTCTGAACTAGGGATCCTCATCCAAGCCATTAGGCTAGTCTATCCCTGAGAGAAAACTTTTAATAGCCATGATCTTTCCTGAAAATCCTTCGCTTCTCATTTCCTCTGTTTTGGCTTGGCTAGGGTTTGGAGGCAGGGGAATGTGAGATCTTATAGCTGCCAACCAAAAGCTTGGTCAAGGCTTATGTTTTCTTGGTGTTAGATCATGTCCTGCTGAATTGCAAAACCTCATAAACAAAAGATTGAAAAATCTTAAGAAATCTGAAATTCAGTCTCATTCTTGTTGAGTCTTCAAGTTTGTGCTCAGATTTCATTTCGCTGATCTTTTGGTATGGATTTTCCTTTTCTGGAAGTCTCTCTAATGTTTAGTTTGTAGTCCTTTTGATTTGTCTTGAAAAGCAGCAATCTGAATTCTAGTTTTAGGTTGTGGTTTGAGCTGTGCAGTATTTATTGTTTATATTTTCAGCTTGCTCCACTGCAGTTCTTGCTGTCGGTTGTGTTCTGTCTTTTCTGCTATTCGGTTCTGCTGTCAAAAATTTCTTTACAGCAGTCATTGTTTTCGGCCAACTGCTGCCCTGCATTTTCTGCTCCTGTTTTGCTGTGCCGAGTGCTGTATTTCCTCAGTTATCAGCTGCTATCGGTACTACATTTTCTGCCCTGTTTACTGTCTGCAGTCCTGATTTTCTTCTGATGGTTAGGCCGGCTGTTCAGCGCCGGCTGGACCAGATCTTCAACACCGGTCTGACCGGCTCTGCAGCACCGGTCTGACCGGGATCAAATCTTGCTGCCGACAGCTCTGCAGCAGTTCCTGCATTCGGTGTAATCTCATTTTTCAGCAATCAGTTCTTTTCAATCTTTTGTGTGTTCGGCTAGTTGCTCTTCTGTCAGCTTTGTGTTTTCTGCAGTCTTTTATTTGTTTTTTTGTCCCGTCTAGTGTCTTTAAGCTTTTTCGGCTGTAAGCTTGTTTTCAAGTCTTGCTTTTTTCTGTTAGCCTCTGCTTCTCTCGCAGCTCTGTTGTCGGCAGTATTTTCTGATTGCTGTCTTTTGACCGTTAGTTTATCTCTAAATCTCATCTGCATTTCTTCTCTATTTAGAGTCTTGTTGTCAGCTAGCTGTTCTCCATGATTTTTCCAGTAAGCATATGATTTCTTCTTTATAGCTTCCATAGCTATAGGAGAAGAGATTTTAGTGAATACTTTGGGGGCAAATTTTAAAAGGGCACCATTCACCCCCCCTCTGTTGACATTTTCGATCCTGCACAACCTGTGCATGCACCTGCCATACCACGTCTAACATGAGGCGATAAAGTGTCCTCCACAGACACAGTACGAATTCGGATCAAGTTTAACACTTTACATAGCTAAGATCATTATGACTGTACTTTCCTGTAAGATAATACCCAAGGTTAGAAATACCGGAACCGGGTCAAATCTTGCCGGGCGGGCGATAATGTTAACCAGCCTATTACAGAAAAATCGGTGAAAACCCGGACGAATTTTGCCAAATGGAAATTTGAATAGGGGTGGTTTGGGGACGATAACCAGACCGGTTACCGGTCAAAAACCGGGAAAACTGGTGGAAAACCAGAAAAACCGGTGAAACCCGGTTAATGGTAGTTAGATAGTCGAGTAATGCAAAAATTAAATGGAAAGTATTTAATGAAGTATCAAGGCCTCAAGTTGTACATAAAAATTGCTTATTACTACCTTGACCATGTAGCAAAGCCATCCCCTCCCAAGTGTCATGCCGCATCTGAAATAATAAAAACACAAGTTAATAATAATGAATGAGAACTTTAGTATACTAAAAAGTGAAAATAATAATGGAGTGTCAATTCGTACTAATACATTGTTGAGAAACGCGAAGGTTGTGCACTGTACTCATTGTTATCAATTAAGACAAGTCCTTCAAAATGAGCTAGGTAGGCTTTGTATTGATCCCAAGTGTATGTTAGATGGGCATGTTGTACCCAATGATTATAAACTTGTTGGTAATATGCAGGTTCCGCCCACTGGTAAATAATTCTTGCATTGGGTTGATTTGTATAATGGTAAGATAAGAAGAGATGTCTGAGGATGAATAAAAATCATCACCATGATCTCGTTGACGATCCTTAGCCCTCGTATAGGTCTTATTAATTGTTCTTGATGCATGACAACCATGGTCTTCATCCTAGGTAGCATGCGTGAAAATTTTCTTACAGGTGAATTTCAATGGTTGATATGTGTTTTGTTGGTCTTGTACTCCATCGTGAGATGTCCCACCATTAGCACCATCATCAGACGACAAAGAATAACATCCCTGATACGGGGTCGCCCGATCTTCTCGATGTAGGGTTGGATACTCATGTGCCCTCTCTTGAATCGTAGTGATCCTCCATTGCAAATGCAAGAACGAACACTCTTTAATTCGTAAGATTACACGCGCCAGACTTCACGACCACCAAGCGAAAACCCTATCGCGCTCTTAATTCCCAGCAGAAAGATTGAACGATCTCAATTTGTAAGAACTCTCAAATTTCTCTATTGAATTTGATTGGGATCAATAGCAGGCCCGGCCCTGAGGGGGGGCAAGCGGGGCGGCCGCACCGGGCCCCCAAATGTCAGGGGCCCCACCCATATACATACATAGTATATATACTCCATGACTCCATCTTCCGATTTTCCCATTATCCGGCCGGCAGACTTCTCGTATTCAGTATTCTCGACGTATTCGGTCTTCAGCAATCGGCACAGATCCGATCTCGTCTAGTCGTCTTCGGAGTTCGGTCTTCTCGTGATCTCGTCTCTCGGCTCTCCACGGCAAGCCGCCGCCACCGCCAGCCGCCTTTCCTGATTTCCTCGGTCGGTTCGACGGTCTCGTGATCTCGTTTCCTAAGGCCTTTCCGCCTTTGGCTCCGGTGGCCGGTGGGTGAGGGCGTGACCGCGTGAGGCTCTCCACTCTCCAGACTCCAGGGCGAAGTCGCGAAGACGCGATCACGCGAAGGCTCCCTACGGTGACTCGGTGAGCCGCCGCCCTCCTAAGGCCTTGCATGCGCCATGCAGAGATGTTTGCAATTTTGCATATTAGAAATTTTTTAATCAATAATTAGTGCTTTGTAGTTACTAATTATACTATTATTCTTTAAATTTTCAGTACCATGTCATCTAGAAAATATGCATCCGGCAGTGAAAAAAGAAAAAGAGGAAACGAATAGATGAGTTGATAGAATCACAGAGAGGATCCATTGACAAATTTTTTAAAAGTAATATGAGCAGTTCAAGAAATCCTGATGAATTGGCGATAGTTGCTGTGGAGGAAGATGCTAATGTGAATCTAGAAGATGAGAGCCCTACGGAAGACCATGTCAACATCAACACAGATGATAACAATGTGAGTGATCATGAGCACATATTTAATTCATCTGCTACAGAATCTGCTAGTTTTGATGAACCAGTATTTACTGCAAATATTTATGATCCGATAAATTGGGGTAATCTTGATAACAAAGCAAGAGATATATTAGTGGAGAAGGGGCCTATAAGAGAAGAAAATATTGAATTTCCTTTGGATGACAACTCAAGACATTTTTCATACAGTCATTACTATGTCAGATAAACCTTTAAATGATCTAATTTCTGAGTTAAGTGTTATGCAATTGACTTTATCAGATAAACCAATGTCTGCTATGGAGATCTTTGAGTTTGTCAGAGAAGCGGATTGTTATCCTAATATTTCTATTGCTTATCGGATTTTATTTACTATGCCTGTGACTGTGGCATCAGCTGAAAGAAGCTTTTCAAAGTTGAAATTGTTGAAGAATCATTTAAGGTCAACAATGTCTCAAGAGAGGTTAAACGGTTTGGCAACTTTATGTATTGAGAAGAAATTATTGGATGAGATTGATATCAAAGCATCATCAATGACTTCGCATCTAGAAATGTTAGAAGAAAATTTTAAGGTAATATCTATAAACTCTTTGATATGAATTTTTCTTTAATACATAACGCATTTTAAGTGTTTGTTGGTAAATTAGATATATATATATATATATATATATATATATATATATATATATATGTGTGTGTGTATGTAGATTTATATTTAGATATTTATACTAGGCCCCCTATTTCTAGTTTCGCCCCGGGCCCCTAAAATCCCAGGACCGGCCCTGATCAATAGATCAAAATTATGCACAAGCTCTCCCAAAATTATCTAGTCGCTCGCTTCCCTTTTCTGTTTTCTCCCATCCATCTCTTTTTCTAACCTCATTTCTAGTTCCTCCCCCTCGTTCCGTGATGGCGGCAGTATACTTATATGGCTCATACTCGATACAACCACCACGCCGCGTATATGGGCCTAATTCCAACTGGTTCTTGTTCGGTGAGACCTAAAGCAAATCCAACTCAACTAACAAAGTCCAAATCTTTTCTCTAAGCTAATGACCGTATTAGTAGATAGCTACTTACATGGCCAATAATTATACCCAAACGGAACTGTATTATATTCGTGCAACCCAATCGATCTTACTCACGTGCAATTAACCACGCATGGCTGCATCATGCATTGTTTTTCCCTTCCTGCAGATGGAGTTCGACTGATTTTGGGTTGCATGCATGCATGTCCTTTCTTTGTCCATCTCCATATTCTCTTGATTCAAACCTGAGAATGTATAAAGAACTTGCATTAGGTAGTATACTATTCTTGCTAATAGAAGGAAATGAATTAAGAAACAAATTCACCTGATAATATTTAATACGACATAATACTTCTTTCCAGTTAAATAATATTTTTAACTAAAAAATGTAAGACATAGGCGTATCCACATCATCCTCCCCTTCTTCAAGAAAAACCGTCATCGGCTTTTGATAGCCTGAAATTATATTAAACAAAGAATACAATGTGTATGCATGGTATATATATTTGACAATTACACTTCTTCTATTTAGTATATCATGTACATCTGAAGGTGTAGTAAACAAAAAGAACAACGCAAATGTAGGTATATGTATGAATCAATTTTGTGTCTTTCTCATTGTTTTGCACAAAGCATTTAATACAACAATAGCCATAAAATGTATGCATTACAATATTACCATTCACATCATTCTCCCTCCCATGAGAAAAAGTCATCCTCGACTTTTCGACTACTTTGCTACGCTTTATCCTCTTTGATGAGTGTAGTCCTCTTCTTCCTTTCGCATAGCAGCAGCCGCTGCTCTTCTCTTTGAGCCGCTGCATATCGTAAAAGTCTTTATGATGCCGCCACTTCTCTTTGAGCTGCTGCCCCGAGCTTCTAAGGCTGCCACGCTTCCCTTCTGCACCGCCGCTATCTCGAGCTTTAATCTATGTCGCTATACTTATATCTCTCTCTTCAGCTTGATTTGACAGCTTTTCTATTTGTGTCATCTTCTACATTCTCTTTATCATGTTGTCGCGGTCGACTTTACTCCTGCTTACCTCTACTTTCCCAGCCTCTACACTTTGTGCTTTTTGAGCTGTTGCGTGATTTCGGATGGGAGGTGATATTTTGATACTCAACACAATTTTCCAAGCACCGCACACTATCACGACATCTTCAAGACTCAGGCTTCAGATTTTTCTATTTTAGTGCCAACCTTTTCCAATGCAATGCTATTGCATATGCCTTGCATTTGAGAAGGGGTGTTAAGGGTATTAGTGTTTTTTCTAGCTTTTAGGGTTTGGTTTCATGTACTTTATATATTGCCCCTTTAGGGTTATGCAATACAACAAGCCATTAATCTACTCCAGACTTGTAACAGACCTCACACTCATGCATCCCCGCACTACATCACCTAGAACTCTATTTTGCCTACCTTCAGAAACCATCTATATGTAATAGCCCAGATTTTTAGTAAAATAAAAACGAGTAAATAAGTAAATAAAAATTAATTAAAATAAAATTAAAATTAAAATAAGTATTTTTGTGCCTAAGTTTTAAATTTGGATTTGCCCTGAATTTCTATTTTTGAAAAAACTGGATTTGAAAAGTATTTTCAGGAAAACCTAAAATTATTAAATAAAATAATATTTTGATTTTCTATAAAAATCTTATGTCAAATTAATCATTTGGATTTATTTGGCTCTTGTTTGATTTTTCTGAGTTTTCAGGAGTTTAAAATGTATTTTTGAAATTAAAAGTATTTTAAAGTATGAAAATTAAATACCAACATTAGTTGGAAATATTTTTATTAAGTCCAAAATGTCTCCAGGATATTCTATGAATTTTTTTGGAATTTTTGGAGGTATTTTCATATTGTTCTAAGGCTTAATGAAATTCCTAGCCTTTTCTGAAAATCCAGAAATCAGAAATAAAAATAAAATTCTCTCCTCCATCCTCTGGCCGCCACGTGGACGGCCGGATCTCCCGCCCGATCCCACCTTTCCCCCTCCCGCGCTTGCCACGTGGCCAGCCGGATCCTCCCGCCCCCATGCGCCCCGGCCCCACCTGTCATCCCTCCTCGCGCCTCCTTCCTCCTCTCGCGCCGCGGCCCGTAACCGCCTCCGCCATTCCCGGCCACGCCTCCACCCCCGTGAGTCGCACGGCCTCTCCCCGCACCTACCTCCCTCTAACCCCGCCCCTAACTGTCGCCCACTCCCCTCGATTCGCCGCAACCGACGCCGCCCACTCCCCCACTCCGGCGAGAAATCCCCGGCCACCCTCCCCTCCCCGGCCCTTATAAATACCCCGCCCGGCTCCGCCTCACTCCGCCCCATCTCCCTCCGCTCCTCCCTTCCCCTCCCGAGCGCTCCCCCGCCGTCGCGCCGTAGTCCCGAGCGCCGCCACCGCCTTGCGCTCGCCGCCGGCCGTCTCCGCTCACCGCCGATAAGGCCCGCGCCCTCCCCGAGACCCCCGCGTCCTCCTCTCCCTCCTCCGGCCGTCGACGACGGCCATCTCGCCGCCAATCGCCGGCAAGCCCGCCGCACCCGAGCTTCTCCCCGGCCGGCCGGCCACACCCGTGCATCGTGCCCACGTGGCCGCCACGTGGCTGCTCGGTGGCCACCGCGTCGGCTCCGTCCCACCCCGTCAGTGACACGCAAGCGCCAGCTCTCCACCCCGCCACCTCAGCTCCTCCCCTTGTCCGTGGACTCGGTCCACATGGACCAGGCCCACTTGTCAGTGTCGGCCCACTCCAACTGACGCCTACTGACGGCATAAACCCTATTTTTCAGTAGAAAAATAATTCGGCCAAAAATTAATTCTCTGCTGACGTCATAATTCATATTTTCCTTTAGAAAAATAATTCCAAAAATCCTGATTTTCCATTTTCTCTCTTTTTAAACTTCCCGGAGCCCGTTCTACTTCGTCCTAACTCCGATTTAGCCCATTCAAATTTCTAAATTCATGAAAAATTGTCCTATACCCATTTGTAGCCTCAATTAAAATATTTGAAGTCAATTTGAATTTATTTGAATTTGGTGGGTTATTTTCACGTGTAGACTTCGACGATTCGGGGAAATTCGACGACGAAGGTTTGAACCAAGTTGAAGAGCAAGGCAAGTCACACTCCTTGATCATGTTGATCCCAGTTTTCAAAATAAAATTATGTTGATTCAAATTATATTGCATGCATATTTTTATTCAACGTATTTCAATTCAGTTTTAAGTTTAGTTATTGCCTACTTGTTAATTCCTGCATTGATATTGAATTCCTCGATACCTTGTCACCCTAGAATCAAACTCTAGTTGGTACATTAGTATGACTAGAGAATTCTTATTTCAAATGCTTAGACCTGCATAGTTATAATATTTGTTTTGAGATACCTTTTCACATAAAATGATGAACCTTTCACATAAAATGATATACTTTTGATATGTACTCTTGACTTTGGTGAGTCAAGGAGTGTTATGAAATATTTTGAAAACAAAATATAAAACCTGGTTTAGACTTAGGCAATTGGTTAGATTGGTGGGTGCAGACATGCCCTGTTGGTTGGAGCCGCAGTGGTTGATTGTCGTGCACAGGGGTATGTGGTTGGGCCTAAGTCAGATTAAGGACCGGTCTGTGAACTACTGGTGCAAAGCCCTAATCGTACTACCACATGGCTGGTATGGGACAGCCCTGGCTGAATAATTTGTGAAGTCCCAACCTGAGTCAAGTCGTAGGTTGAAAGTGAGCGTGGTTGGTGCCATGTGAAGTCTCACTTGGGCGAGCGTGGTTAAGCCATGAGAAGTCTTGTCTAGGCTCAAGAGGGGGTCCCGGTCTGGTGGATTCCTTACTGGGGTGAAATCTTAGAGTTGGCTTGGCCAGGTTAAAGGCCTTGTCACGACTCCTCGCCGCACACCTAAGGAAGTGTGTAATCGCGTGGCAATATGGGATGATCGTGTCTTGTGGGTAAAGCTGTACAACCTCTGCAGAGTGTATAATCTATCCTGGATAGCCGTGCCCACGGTCATAGGCATGCTGAGTAAAAGTTTTTCATGGATTACATTTTGTTTTTCAAAAATGATTTTCGAAAACCTTATGGATGGATGGAATCCATGAGAGAATGAAAACCTTGTGGGTGGATGGAACTCATGAGAGAGATTGGAAGCTTGTGGATGGATAGAATCCACGAGTGTTTGGAAACGTGTGGATGGATGGAATCCATACGTGATCTTTTGGAAAAGATGGTCCGGGTGGGATGCCCGTGGATAGGTTGGTGTTTGGTCGAAACCTGCACTGACGGTATTATTTTCTATCACCATAATTGTCTTTACTTACTGTATTAAATTCAGCAATTTCAAATCTATTTTTGTATTTCATTAAATGTTGTTTTTGCAAACTAACCCTACTAGTAGTGTGCCCGTGCTAACGCTACGATAAAATACAAAACAAGATAAAATTTGTAAAAAATAAAACGAACAATCAGATTCATTAAGATTCACGTCTCATATATTGTATAACCAAATATTTTTGTCACATAAAGAAATATGAAACACAGTAATGAACTATCCATTGGATGATTGAAACAGCTTTACTTTTACATTTGAAATGAATTTACAGCTCAGGATGTAATCATTTAACACCATACATTCAAATCGACAAGGCTTTGTCAATCATCATAACGATTTTAGAGTATTGTCTCAACAGCCAAATATGATCTTAGTACCTAGTAGAGTTTCAGTATTTTTGGCCACTAAATGGTATAGATTTACCATCTTTAGCATGGCAACATGGCAAACACAGGAAACAAACAGAAGGCAATACAATACTCACAATACTTGTCCTGAAGCCCATTTTGCTAGAACCACATAGGACCCCTCATCTCTGTTGGAAAATTTGGAATTGGATGCATTATTTACTTCGTATCAGATCAATAATGATGCCAATTGCATAATTCATGAATAGTGACCTTATACTCGGGACAAACTGCCCAATACCGGAAAAACAAATGGGCAAGAAAAATGCACAGTTCACTGGACCACACTTACCTCACAGTCATGCAGATGAACAAATGAGAGCTTGAAGCGACGACGAAACGCTCCCGTTGAACTGTAGGGCTATAGTTCAACTGATACTCTCAACCTATGAATAATATGGACCAGCATATTCACTTTTTAACTATGTATTAACCACATGTTTGGAACTGTACCGGTTTAAATATCCCCATTGCCAAGTGCCAAGATGATACTGTGAAATGCTACTAAGATGGATGCCCAGAGTTCCATCTCAAACAGAGATTGAGACCGCATCAATCCACAATTGCTATCATAATAAGAAACAGGTAATTCTGTTTCAAAATGGCATCGATTCATTCATTTGGTAAAAACACATAACATATTAAAAATTAATCAACAATAGTAACGTCAGCCAAGAAAAAACAACAATAGTAACGTCAGCCAACCACCGTGACGGCCACAATGTATGAACACTTGTGAAAATTCATGCAAATATGTATTACTCAAGCACAGAAAACAGGGGATTCATCTCCCAATTATATAACCGAATGGGTCAATTCTACATCTTTTTTTCAGCCTTGTCTTCATGTGGCTTAGGTCACTCATCCAGGCAATCATTGAGGAAAAATGGGTTCATGTTAATTCATAATTCATGTTAATTTGTGCAAATACATATGTAGCACATCATATTTCAGCTTAGGTTCATGAAGTGGGGTTCCACAACTGATCCTTGAAAAAAATGCTACCCTAGCAAATCAAACAAGGATAGAAGTTTGAACGACATTACCAAAATCCTCAAGTATTTGCAGTTAATCATTTCAATTTAGCCAACATAAAACTATAATGGCAAAGCAGGAAAGCAAATCAAATTGTGAGAGAAGACTCATAAAAAGTACCATGTTTACCCTTTTTTTACATATAGAAGTAGGCATAATTTCAGAACTCTAGGAGGTGGCATCATCACAATAAGATTATTAGGCTATTAGCAGTCATGAAAAGAGTTTTAGAACTCCACATGTGTTGTGCCGTTAAATGGTACCTGTTCAAACATGTAAAAGCATGCTAAATCGACTAACACTAAATCGTTTACATATTTCTGCCAGAAAAATGTGTACCGGTGGTAAAATTCCTCAAAGATTGCTGCAAAGGAAAGGAAGGTCTTGAATGGAAAATAAAAAAGATTTAAGAAATATCTCTTGCATGCATAGATTAGGAAGCATGATCCTTGGTGTTGGCAACTTAGAAAAATATTCCTTGATGGAAAGGCCACACTGCAACAGGGAGAAAATTCTTTTAAGTGAGACTTACTTCGGTTGATATCAAAACTACATAAGATATTAGGCAATACAATATATTTATGCCTTAACAATTTTAACATTGATGGTATCGCATCGCACCGCAGTAGTAAAAACTGCTTGTTCTTATGAAAACTGCATCAATAACAATAGCTAATCTGTTCTATTGGCCACGTAGGATGGATTTTGCGGCTACGGTTGTAAAATAACAACATATCAAAATCAACAGTTCAGAAATCATATAAACAGATTCTGAATCATGCAAAAGGAGGTAATGAATCGCTTTACAGTTGTTGCTACTTACATCAATGATGGGAGGCTGCCCCTTCAATCCAACCTTCAGACGGTCCTTCTTAATCTCGCAGACAACAAACCTTGATTTTGTTCCCTGAGGAACAGGAACAGTGATGGTAACCTCTGGCAACTGCTGTGTCCAGGAATACTTCTCCAAATCAAGACCGTTACCAGCATTTGGTTCTGTTTAATAAATCAGAAATAAAATGAGAATCCCTTAGCTGACCTTCAGCAAGTACAATGAATTGAAATATAAATGACAACCGGAGCTATGTCTTTTTATAGAGGCGAATTAAGGATAATTTTACAAGACCACCAGATAAGCAAATTAAGCACAACAGATTTACTGGATATAACATGGCATGAACCCAGGTGTCAGCATAATCACAGTATAGTGTTTCCAGACAGCAATTGAATATAGAAATCTGAATGTAAACAAATCATGAAACACACTGGCTTTGTTTTGGTCCGATTTCACATGTAACAGTGAAAGCGTAATTTACTGCCCGTCCATCTGGAAGCAAATAAGTGATGAACCAATGTGATTTTATCCTAAATAAGCTGACTTTAAGAAAGGTATGTACTACATTGTTCGGCATAGACTGTTAGGAGGATAACTCTACGCTACCACTTAAATTATCAAACTCTAAGTAACTCCGAAACCTAGTAAACTAATTGCACATTTGAATTAGGAATGTGGACACTAAAAAACTACTTCCTTCAGAGTACCCAAATCCACAGAAAAGAAGTCAATCTGGAAGTCAAGAAGTGTCATATTTTATGACTCTTTTCTTAGCAATACAATAGCAAATCAAACTTGAGAACATTCTTTTCACAGGAATAAACATGAACAGAACTAACCTGCAGCATGTTCATGAGACTGGTTTGCTGTCTCTCCAAGAGTGACAGCTGCCTCTGTATTGCCAACCAGTTTGTTTTATTATTTATGAAAGGATACTCAAACAAGGAGGCCCACTGACCATGCTGATCATTGCAGTGATTCATAAAATGTGCAGAACAAAATAATACTTGCATAGGTGACAATTTTCCATGATAAGACCATTTACGCTCCTAATTTTAACTAAGAAGCAGTTCGGCATTGCAGCCTTATGAACAAAATTAGAAAACAGAACAAAAAGAGATGAGTTGGACCCTTCAATTCATGTTATCATAAATTCATAATATCTCAACCACTTAACAAAAATAACAAACTAAAGCTCACAAGTATAGTCCAACCAAGTAACCCCCATAACTCCATGCCCCCAGCAATCAAAAGGGCTAAAGTTATCCTTCTTAAATATTCAAACTACACTCCCAAATTTGTACTAAGGACCATACTGATGTAATAACCTCCATGGCCAAAGAACGATAGAATAGGCAAAAAAAAAAGAGTCTTCAACTCTCTCAGTTAATACATGAATCAATATATTGACATATATTAGAAAGAAAATTCCAAGTGAAACTCCAATGTTTACACATCATGTCCTATGAACAGGTAAAAGAGGATATATCTCATAATCCTTGCTGGAATATCCTGCGTGTTCGGAAAAAAATCCTTGCTGGAATAAAAAGGATAAAAGTTACCGGAAACAACCGGAAGGTTAGCTAAGCTCCTATTTAAACTTGTAATCACAGCTGAATTATACTTTCCATTGTTCATGGGGTCAAACAGCAAGTAAAAGTAAATAGTCTTCTATGCCCTGTGGCAGGATATCAAATGCTAAATCTCCCACCTACACACCCTCTATCAAAAGTTCAAAACCACATTGTAATAGCAATTTTTTAAAATCCAAACCCTGGTCCCATACTCTCAATGGTAATTCACTAATCACTTGGCCTGCACACCAAAAACCTACCAGTGTTTCCATCCCTACAGTTGTCAGCGAGATATACCGGCCTCATCCAAAACTGACTATTACGGTCAATCTAATTACGGCTACAGCAGCGCCAAACAGCACTTACTTCAAAATAAGCCCTTTCCACAGGCAACATTCTAGGATAACATTCCCGTCTTCAGACTTATAAACTACTTGTCCATTAAAAACCAGCATTGACCAATTCTAGACATGATTCCCGTAAACACAAGCATTGACATCTTGCATGTGCCAAGACCGTACCATGATATGCATGGATTCAGCATTACTCTATAATATTACCAGCCGATTGTTTGAGGCCAAGGTGCATTTTCTACCACTAACAGAGAGCAACATTGAATGCAACATAACAAAGTTATCTATTGTTCATGTACACGTGCATCACATGTGTTCACAATTAGAAATACGCAAGCAACATAGGAAGTCTGAAACCAAATTAGATTGGGCAGTAATCATAGTTACTGACCGCAGGGCACCCAATATCAGTAGGAACACGCTTGCAGAAGTTGCCAGAATAGTCTTGAATTTGAAGCCCCTAACACGCATTCAAAAAAGAAGAAAATTTAAGTTACTATCAGATTATGTTATGAAGGGGGGAAAGGATTGGACATATGCTCACCTGACACGCATGACAGCCTCAAATCCCTGGGGTCTACTGATATTCCATCTGAGATCGTTGAAGAGTTTGGCTGGATCAGAAAGAGCAGACAATGGATAATAGTAGTAAACCTGCAAAATTAAGTAAAGATGCTCAGATCAAGCTGTATCAGGCTAGGGTTTCCCCGCCGCCGCCGCCACCGCTTCTGCCCTCCCCGTCCTTTCCACTGCTGCCTCCATCCTTGCATGCTCACGCCGCCTTGGTCCACCGCCTTCCCCGGCTGCCCCGCGTTGCGCCACCACGTTGGGCCAGCCAACCCACCACCTCGCGGCCAGCAAGGCTGCGCCCCGCTTGCCTCAGGCCGGCTTCAATTCCAGCCTCTTCCTGCTTCAAGCCGTGGACTGGCAGAGGGCGGAGGGCGTGGGTGCGTGGCCGCAGAGCTGGCGGCTGGCCCGGCGGAATCGGGCGGTGGGGCGGCTAGGGTTGACGGTGCGAGTATGCTGTATGCGCCACAGAGACGGGTATCGCGGGGTGGAGGCAGAGTCGGGGGCGTGTGCGTGGGCGCGGGGAGGAGGCGGCGGAGCAGAGGAGTGGGGGAAGGAGGAGGCGGAGCGGCGGAGTGGGGGGAGGAGGAGGCGACGGGAGCGCCGGGGGGGAGGCGGCGGCGTGGGGTGGGGTGGGGAGGAGGAAGAGGCGGCGGCGGCGCGGGATGGGGGGAGGAGGAGGCGGCGGAGGAGCGGAGGGGTGGGGGGAGGAGGAGGCGGCGGCGTGGGGTGGTGTGGGGAGGAGAAGACGGCGGCGCGGGGTGGGGTGGGGGGAGGAGGCGGTGGCGCAGGGGGTGGGGGGAGGAGGCGGCGGCGGCGGAGAGGAGCGGAGGAGGCGGCGGTGGGTGGGGTGGGGAGGAGGAAGAGGCGGCGGCGGCGCGGGGTGGGGGGAGGAGGAGGCGGCGGCGGAGCGGAGGGGTGGGGGGAGGAGGAGGCGGCGGCGCGGGGTGGTGTGGGGAGGAGAAGACGGCGGCGCGGGGTGGGGTGGGGAGGAGGAGGCGGCGGCGGAGAGGGGCGGGGGAGGCGGTGGTGGAGGAGGAGCGAGGGCGGAGCGGGAGGACTGCGAGATGAGGCGCGGTGCCGCGGGGGGGCGAAGCAGAGTCTCGGGCGGAAAAGGGTATCAGGGAGACGAGAGGTTGAATGATGTGCATGATCCAAATGATTTTGGCCTTAGGATCTTCAATGAGTAAGAGAATAAGGTTTGAGGAGAGATCTAGGCCATTCATTTGTATGAAGTTGAATTACTTGGTACACAAATCTGGGTGGACTTAGATTAGGCATGACTGTGGGGGTAGTTGAGGGGGGTGGATTTAGTAAAGAAAATTTTGGTGTATTATAGAGTAGGGTAGATAAGCCTTCCATTGAAGCCTATATCATTATGTTGCATTTCTCCGTGTGATTTGCGGAGTACAAGTTTGTACTCACCTTGCACCCTCCCTACACAGAGGAAGATGTCGTCGACTACGGTGAAGATCTGGACGAATAGGCCGCGTCTTACTGTTGTTTGCCTGTGGGCATGCTTGGGCTTCGCTTCTTTTCAATTTACTTCGGCAGTTATTTTCTTTATTTACTTTGCCAATAAGCGTTGATGTAAGACTTGGCCATAAGGCCGTACCCTTTTATTTAATATAATCAGTCATTTGCGCTTGGTATTTATCTTTGTAGTGCTGTGTGCACTAACTGATCCTGGACTAGTGCGATTTACACAGAGAATCCAGGAGTCGTTACTCCGGGTTCCGACACTATACCAGTATAGAAGTTTTTGTAACAAGTGGTTGAACTACTGCTGGTATATACAAGTCAGTTACACCACGCATGATATCTTATTTCCTTTGCAAGCCGTGTACTTGCACACTAACTGTAGTATACTATAAATGTCAGCCCTCCCTGTTCCTAATTTCGGTTCTGACTGGCTTTGCTTATACTGTTTAAGTCAAATGTGCAGATGTGGTCAGTCACTAATTCATTCATTTGAGTTGTCATCAGTGTACGCTTAAGTCTGATATCATGTTCTGTGAGAAATAATTAATCCTCTGCAGATACTTAATATTCATGTGTTTGCACAAATCAAAGCTGACGTGCTGTTTGTACGAAGAGAAAATAGGGAAGTGGGAAGCAAATATGTTTTTTTTCACTTGTTAAGAAATTTTAGGAGAGTGAAATGAATGACAAACTCATACCTGATATTCAACACGTTGGGTTACTTGATAAGTAGTCATATTAAATACACCGGTGGAATCTACTTGTTCAATGGCTTGGTAATTTATGAGAATTGCTGCATTAGGCGTTGTTTTAGGAAGGTAATTTTGGTTTACAAATACGTATCATTTCGGTTTTTTATGTCAACTTTCCCACTACCCTATTAAAATGCTGATTGGTGGGGAACATGTCATAAACTATGACATTAGCTCATTTCTTGTTCTCTGTGTGTGAGCTAAAATGACATCTATTTTTGGACTAGCTGATGGTAACAGCTTTGCACATATTTTGCATGTTATTTTTAGCATAGTTTACTTTTAAGAGTTTGTTGTATGACATTTTGGGTCAACTCCCCCCTGAGCTGAAGTTCTTTTCCCCCTTTTGTGCTTTTAGGGTTTATGGATGTCTGGGGCCAACCAGCTCAGGACTATGAGAAATTCTTCTAATCTGCTGCCGTGGGCCCAAATTGTTTAGTAATTTGACATATAAACATGAGTAGCATATCATAGGCGAGAATAAGTAGACTATGCTTCATCTCAAAGAAATGCTGTATCCATCGAATTTTGGCAGTAGAGAAATTCTAGGCGTTAATACCAGTTTGATGGAGCAAGTTGCTGATTCAAAGGTGGTTTTATGTGTAGACATGCAGCTTGATATTGAAGGATGGATGGATAGATTGACTGCTGTTTTAAGCATGCCTTTATTGGATGATCAGTCACGCCCACGCTGTCCGGATGATTGTTATGCTATGGTCTAATATACGTACGAAATCAAACTCTACGTGCGATGTAATTCGTACTTTTATCGCAAAATATTTTGTCAGGCTAGATATGGTCCATTACTATAATTTTTTACAATGATATATCTGTACTACCTAAAAGAGAGTTGACTATGGTGGTCCATCTTCTCATCCTAACTCCCCTTTGCACCCCCTAAAAAATTCTATTAAAGATAGATGATTTTTTTATTTATAATAAAACGTGAGTATTCAATTAGTTACTATAAAAAAACTAAACAGAGCAAATAGCTTACGAGGCCTAGCACCTGCTAAGCCAGGTGCAGCTCGGTAGGCCTGTGGGCCTCGTTGACTCCTGCACCCTGTCCTCACTAGCCTACTGTTGTTGCGTTGTCCTGACAACCTCTGGTGGCGTGGCAGGAGACATATGTCGTCGGTTGCATCTACTGAGCTCAAGTACAGAGTTAGAATAGTAAAAAGAATGTGTGGAGATAAATTTGGAAAAAAAATTGTACTACAGTGTAAACATGTAAACAGTTGTGTTAGAATAGTAAAAAGGATGTGGGGAATTGTACTATAGTGTAAACATGTAAACAGTTGTGTTATGCCAACGACAGGTATGATCCGTTTGTCGTGATTGGGCTGCAAATGGGCCGTAGTGAGACCTACAATTGCCTTTCTTCTCGATGTACTTGGTTTTGCACATCAGTTGAGAAATGAAGTAGAAATAGCTATATAGGCGTCAGCTTCTGTGCAAGACGACTAGACGAGGAAAGAAGACACATAGCAAGTTACATAATCGCATGGCTTATACTACTGCTTTCTGACGCAACCACAGATGTTCATACATTACTAAACCATCAAGCAGAAGACTTCTCAAAAGGAAGAACACGAACGCAGGACTTCATCTCGAAGTCAATCACAATTCACAGGCGATCCTATACCTATATACGCGGGAAGTTCACTGGCGCAGGGGACGCGAGACCCCAGCAGCTCGCTCGTAAGTCATGACACTGTACGCGTGCTGCGTCAGGTGGACGCCGTCCCAGCTGACGCGCTCGTCCGACCTCGCGCACACCGCCGTCCCCGGTGCGCCGCACATCCTGTCCGTGTCGGAGTTGTACGCGCCGCCGCCCACGCCGCAGCACGCCGTGGTCAGGGCCGCCCCGTCGAACCCCAGCTCGGGCGCGGCCTCGAGCATCTGGACATACGTGGAGAAGTAGTCGGCGTACGCGATGTCGCGGCCGGGTACAGCTGGCGCAGCTCGCGGATGCGCTGCTGCAGCAGCACGTTGTGCGCATCTGCGCGAACGAGGCAGCCGTTGCTGTGGTACGCCACCGAGTCCTTCTCGTTCACGGCGTTCAGGTAGCTCGGCACGCACCCGAGCGGGAAGTTGCCCGGGATGACCATCCGCGTCGCACCCATGTCGAGCAGCTCGATCCTTAGCCGAAATATTATGGACTGCACGACTTCTGGGACAAGGACCATCGACTCAACCGCGCCGGTGATCGTGCGGCCGATGTTGTAGAGGCTACGTCCGCCGTCCACTCGCGGCCGGTTCATGGCGAAGGCGTAGTTGTAGTCGTTTCCGCCGATCTCTCCAACAATGACCAGTGAGTTCACCAGCTTCTCGCGCACCTTGAAAGGGGATTTGGTGGTGGTGCTTATGAAGTCCTTGAACCATTGGAGCTGGTGTGGGGCACACGGATCCCCATCCTTGAGAGGGCCGCTGTGTCGAGGGCGGTGGCGCCCGTGATGGTGAAGTTGACGCCATGCGTCAAGTCGGCGCCCTTGTCGAGGTACGGCCTGAGCAACGGCAGTCCAGGGTTCTTGGCAAGAAAGTCGATCATGAGGTAGCTGTCGGAGCATCGCCCGGTGACACCTTCGTCGATGGCCCGTGGTGTGCTGCATCATGCCGGCGGCACTTTCCCGGAGGAGATTCCCGGTGTCCGATATCGAGTCCCCGTAGTTGTAGATGGCCGTGATCCCGTCGACCGTCCTCGGCGCCGACGGGACCGGCCTCCCGGCGCAACAGCCGACGAGGAGGAGGAGCACGAGTAAGACACTGAGAGCGTTAGCCGTCGCCATGCGCAAGTTGCAGTGCTACCGCGGGCAGTGCCTGTTGCTACGCAGGTTTCTTGGCGTGGACTATGGAGAAGTTTGTGGCCGTGGCGTCCCTATGTATGCATCACGCTGCTCGCGACTTCGCTCGCTGTTCGGACAAATTCACCTGGTCGGAAAACGGATTGGACGAAGCAACTCCTATTCCGAGGTAGCCATGGAACCCGAATCCGACCGGGATAACTGGTAACTGCAAAGCTGTTGTAGCTACATGATGCTGTAGCTGTGTATCGGTGTATTGCGCAGGTACATTTCCCGGTATGAAAGGTGCACTCATGGCCTGGAGCCCTGGATGGCATCTGCATCTCCTTGTCTCATGGTTTCGTACATTGCATTGTACGATCGACAAGCCTGCGTCAAGCTGGGTTGGTGCTCGGTAACGAGGCTGGGACTACTCGGTCATGGCCCTATCTCCGGTGACCTGTGGCTTGAATTGCAGCAATACAAGGGTATGTTGGTATTACTGCTAATGGAACAACAATGTGCAACCTTTATTGCATTGCATGCAGTAAGGATCAGGCTGATCAGCGCATCCACACCACCAACCTTGCAATCCTCTACAGTACCAAATCCAGGAATGCATCAACAAGTTACAGGTAGATCGTACTGCTATCAAGAATAATCGACAGAAAGCATAAAAGTCTGAACAACAGAAAGAAGACACAAAGATACAGCAAAAGAACAATGATATGCCGTCATATCCATGACAAAGACAAGTCGTCCAGGCATGATAGCCGAATATCTAGTCTGCTCGGGACTGACCAGCACGAGATGACAAGATGATACCAACAATGAGGCCATAGAGTGCGAGAGCTTCAGCAAAGATGAGGATGAGGATCATACCCACAAACAATTTTGGCTGCTGAGCATTCGCCCTGAGAACAATGTAGATCGCATTAGAACAGCATCAAGCAAAGCGTAACACTCGAAATTCTTCTGTCATTCCTAGACATAGGATTCTTGAAACAGTACTCAATGTTATTCAAGACAGTTACGAACATAATCATTAACGGATCTTCATGCATGATTTTTATCTTTCTTAGGAAGCACAAGCAGTAATTTGTTAATACAGAGTAAAAATATACTGGCTCCAATGCTCCATGGCCTGTCACAATTAGATAATTTGTTCGTCTTGTCAAAAGTAGAACCTACTTAACATTAGATCTAACTAAGAGAAAATCATTGTAATCATGATTGGAATTTATGATAGATTATGCACCATCCAATGCACCCAACCCCAAATACACCAACAGAATCTCAGCTGTGATCATATTACCTAAAATATATGTACGCTTAATGCACTATATTGACCGCATAGGCCATAAGTTTGGTTGAAGTACAAGGACACAGGGTTGCATGAGATATCAAAAGTATATCAACAATCATGCATAGCCCCTAGAATGGCTAAAATGTGACTGAAGAATGGCAAAGTCAAACCATAGCAATTGTAGTAAATTCTAGTTGTTATGTTCCTAAATTATCTGGGAAATTTGGTTACTTCTGCTAGGCATTCACCAGTATCAAGATACATGCCTTATATCCATACAGATTTGGTACAACTTTGATACATACAGTTTGACAAGGACAGCCATATAGCAAAAAGGTCATTCAGAGCCAAGTGAAACTCTTTGTGTATTTAACATGGTGGATTTGTGCATATTATATGGAAATGGAATGCATCTAGAATGAGGGTCAAGGTTTCTAGCGGTACTCAATGCTCACTAGTTCTACCACTAGAATACTAGATACCTATGTAGCACCGACACGGATACGTCGGCACGACACGACACCGACACGGGAATTCGCCGTTTTCCCAAAAACACCGATACGGCGACACGGCTATATATATTTAAATAATAAATAAATAAATTATATATATGTATTATTTTCTATGTTTCCACATGCTTATTAAACTGCAATAATGTAAATTGTAAACTTGTAATTTATAAAGTGTATACTCGGAATTTGTAAACGGCTTCCATTTTTCTAGAATAATGAAACAAGCAATCAAGCATGAATAATAAACAAGCAATCAAGTATAAATGTTAATCGCGTCTAAACTCAATCGCATCTAAACTCTACGGCATCTGAAGAATATAACCGTGCGTCTGTGCTGACTGCATCTAAACTCAATCGCACTCCTAACCTGCCGACTGCAATAAAGAAGGCAGTATTAACTGCATACTTGTGAGGCGGAGGCTGGCGGCGCGCGGGGTGGAGGCTGACGGCGCACGGGGAGGACGCCGGCGGCGCGCGATGAGGAAGCTGGTGAAGCAGCGGAGGCGCGCGGGGAAGTGATGGCGGCGCGCGGGGAGGAAGCCGGGGAAGCGGCGGTGGCGCGCGGCGAGGAAGCCGGGGAAGCGGCGTCGGCGCACGAGAAGCCGGGGAAGCGACGGCGAGCGCGGGGAGGAAGCCGACGGCACGCGAGGAGGAAGGCTCCGGTACCGGCGGTACGTACTCCATCCCCACCTCGACCTCCACCTGAGGGAGCCGGCGGCGCACGGGCGGGCGACGGCGCGATGCTGGAGCCGGCGGGCGACGCGAGCAAGAAGACGCGGCTGGTGGCGAGCAAGAAGACGCGCGTGGGGAATGGCCAAATGGGGGTCTCGGGATGGCCTAGGGTTAGGGTTAGGATGGCGCACGGGATGGGCCGGCTCTAGGTCGGCTGTGTCCTGGGCCGTGTCCGACTCGTGTAATTACCGTGTCAGACACGTGTCGAGAATTTTAGCGATTAAAATTAATTCCAAAATTGCTCGATACGTCGCCGACACGTGTCCGCGACGTGTCCGTGTCGTATCCGTGTCGGACACGGATACGGCGGTTTACACACGTGTCCGTGCTACATAGCTAGATACATACCGGATATGCATCTGACTATGTTATATCCAAAGTGCATAAGTATAGAAATGGTTCACACTCCTCCAACCCTTGTGTCTGTATCCTTATAAACAAAAACGCCATGCTACCATGTATAAAATAATACTAGTATTGTACTAGTGTCATATACTGATATTCGTGCTACAGGGTATGGCACTCCAAGATAATTTCATTATATAATCTATTTCACTGAAATAACATCCTGTCACACTAACTTCTAAAGCTGAATGCAAATTCCTCCATTTCTGACCCAACTAACATATGCAAAAATAAATGCTAAAACCAACAGTTCTACAGCAAATTCAGAAATATAAAACCCCTACACGACATGTTCTGTCTCATGCCATAAACAAACAAATTTGCTTTCAGATAAAGCTGGGCAGTAAGCCTGTTAAATAAACAACCTAATCCTATTGTTTCACCGACCAACCAAATGCTGTGAAGAGAGGCAAAAATCTCCCACCACACAAACTAATCACACATGTAATAGCATTAACGAGACAGCTTAGACATACAGATGATGCAAGTTACCACATTAACTAATCGCCATTAAAATAACAAAAAAGTTAGCTCCTTGGGGTGGGGGGATTCGGGGATCGGGATGACCTGACACCGGCGTCGCCGACGATGCCGATGGCCATTCCGGCGGCAAGGCCAGCGAGGCCGCACGCGAGCCCGGAGGAGAGGTGCGCGTAGCCATCGAAGAGGTAGTAGGGCTTGGCCTTGGGGTTGATCCCGGTGCTGATGATGACGGCGATGATGAGGCCGTAGATTCCGAGCACCCCCGCCATGACGACGGGCACGATCGACTTCATGACCAGCTCCGGCCGCATGACTCCCATCGAGGCCACCCCGACGCCGCTCTTGGCCGTGCCGTACGCGGCGCCCATGCACGAGAAGACCAGCGCCGCAGCGGCGCCCAGGAACCCGAAGAAGGGCGCCGTCTCGTCGCCGCTGAAGGTGGATGCAGCCATAGCTTGGCTTGGGATCTCCCTTCCTTCGCCTTCTTTTCTTGGCGAAACCCTAGGCGTTTGATCGAGAAGAGCTTGGTGTTTTTGTGTCGGGTTGGAGTTTTTTCGGGGAGGACAAGATGGTGCGGGTGGGGAAGAGAGCACGACGACCGGACTAGTCACTAGCCACGACACGAATGTCATGACGGAAATGACTGCTTTGCCCATGGCTGGTCTTTGCAATTATTTTGTTTGGTCTGGAGCTGGGCCGGTCTGGCGTGCGCACAGCATGGGCCGGCCTTGTCTAGCGCTTTGCACACCACGAGTCCACGACAGACCATACGTAGTGAGGTTTTATTTCTCGGTTTGAAGCGGTTCTCTGAACAGTTTTTTAAATTCAAAATTATATATATTGTTTATATCAACATCTTTAACGTCTACTGTTATCTTAAAATATATAAATAAAATTCTTCTGTCGCAGCTAATAAAGCGAAATCTAAGTTCCTAAAAACGAAAATGATCGAGTTGTTCGAGTTCGAGTTCTTTCGTGACACGCACATGGCATATATCGGAAATTCGGAATCTGGCTAGCCGATCAAGCAGCCGACCAGGACATGCTTTTTTTTCCCTCTTGGGCGAAATTTCGGTCGTACAATAGATCGGTTCGATTCCCGTCAGGCCACGGCCAAAAGCTTGCTCTTGCTTGATTTCTTCTGCCTTTTTCATTTATAACTTATAATTTATACTATAGTAATTAACTTTTAAACGGTACGTATTTTTAAGACGAGGTTAACAAAAAGATTATAGTAAAAAGTATATTGAGTTTAGTTATATCGGTTAAAATTATATGTAATTATTTTTCTCTACATACTATCTCTCGTGAATATTAGAATTCAAAAATTTAAACCATAAAGTAGAAGACACGGTCTCCATTATATATGAAAAGGGTTGTGCGCGCGTGGTCTCCGTATCTTGCGCATATATATCTGCATATCTCCACCTTCGAAAGCAGGGACGACCGACCCTGAATTCCGCGAGAGCCAACCCGACCTTGCTCGACCCCTCCAGTGGCACCCTGCACGAGATCACCGCCACCGGCGTCGGCACACACGGGAAGCATCGATGCATCGCGTGCCACGGCAACTAGCTACTCATGCTCAGGGAAAAAAGTCGTCCGAAATTTCGGAATTTCGGCAAAATTTCGTTGCTTTCGGTGGTCAACGAAAAAACCATGTATCAGTCAAAAAATTCGTGTGTATTCAAAATCACCCGGTCGGCCTCGGCCCAAATGCAGCCCACCAGTCCCCCACCGCACTCGCGCTCCCCATCGTAACCCTAACCCCACTACCCCAGTCGCCACTCGCACCCCGCCGTCACCAAGCTCTCCTGCCCCACCCCTCGCTGCGCCTCCACGACCGCCTTCCTCCGTTTCTTGTCCTCTGCCCCCACCTCCGACCCTACCGCCGCCTGGGGGCTCCTCAACCTCGTCTCCTTCACCGCCTCCAGCTCCCGCATCCTGGTCGTCGTGGGCCCCAGCGGCGCCGACAAGTGGACGCTCCTCCGGCAAGCGTACCGGCGCCGAGATCGCCTAGGCGCCAACGGTGTCCATCAACGGCCACGCTGTCACCTACTCACCACTCCCCAATCGCATTCCTCGGTTCCTCCCCATCTTCTCACCGAGCGGCGGGCGGCCAATCCCTAGCCCCTGGATCCGAGCAAAGGGAGGAGCAGCAGGAGGTGCGTCTTTAGTTGATCTGCTAACAATCTTGCCATCAAATTCTGATTGTGCATTTCTCTAATAATACATTTTCTTTTCCCCAGGTGCAATAGATGCGCTTAGAATCCGATGTCTGCTTGTGCACAGGTTCTGCTGTCTGCTTGCAGAGGAGAATTGGGCAAGGTTTCGCTAACCTGGTAACCAGAATAAGCTTTCTAGTTAGAACACATTCATGTGGCATGCAGCAGATCATTAGAAGCGCTGGAAGAAACCTGTCACTGCTCCCAACCAAAGAAATTACACATGAAAAGGTCCTGTCATGTGAACAAGCAGCGTATAGCCGTATATTACAACGAATAATTGTTGGCGAAGGGGAGGCTGAGGCAGCCAGCATGGAAGGTGCGCAGGTGGGAACGGTGGCGGCAGCTACGGCTAGGGAGGAAGCGAGGGCAAGGGGAGGGAGCCGGAGAGGAGATAAGGGATGGTAGGCGAGAGCAACAGAGCGGACGACGCGGGCACAACTACGGAAAAGCTAGTTGCGGTGCGCCACGACGAAAGCGACGCAAAGATTCACGAGAACACACGCGGCACGACGAAAGTGACGCGAAGGTTCGCGAGAACACACGGAGCTGACTCGAAGGTCCTGCATCACGCAGTCTGCCTAATTGGGCGGCTGACGTAAGCGCGAAGTGAAGAAGGGTTTTTTTGAGAAAGCAAGGGCCTATGTGTAAAAAATATAAAAAATAAGGATCTATTCGTAGTTACAGAAAAGTGGAGGACTTTTTTTGCAAACTCGATGATGTGGCGCGGGGGAGACGAGGAATCCCCCGTGTTTGATATAGGTGAGGTAAGTATGTATGTGTACCCTACTACCCCCTCTTTCACATTCATTTTTTGGGAAATAAGGACATGTATGTAAAAATAGGAACTTGTATGTGAAAATTAAGGATCTGCATATAATTACAAAAAAGTGAAAAATCTTTTCGTATTTAATCCTCCAAATTTAATATAGGTAGTATATGTGAAACTGATCGAAAACGCCGTGGAAGCTCTCCTGTGACTTCGACGCGTTCAGCTCCTGGTGACGTAACGTACTTGCACGGTCCATGCTGCCTGCACCACACGAGCATGAGCCCATGCATGCATCCACACATGTGGTGATCGGTTCGGCTGAAAAGCTCATGACTTATGGCTGAAAATATTGCAGCTGGCTGAAAAAAACACTGTAGCTGACAGAGACTTATTTAGTATAATTAAATTTAAAAAAAATTAAAAATATAAAAAAATATGTTAGCCCATTACGTATGATACAAATAAATACGGAAAAAAAAAGAACCGGCAAAAAAGCTCAACAAAAAGCCAAAAATTCAGAAAAAGACGAAACTTATGAATAGTGAAAAATAAGTCAGAAGCCGAAGCCGAGTTGATCAGGGCCATATATTTCTCCTTGGCTCCTTGCCACTCGCCGCCGGTGAACGGCGCAGCCTCGGCGCGATCTGTCTGGCACGCGCCGGCCGCACCATCTCAGCAGCTGAACTAATTTTCAGTGTAACACACATGCACAATCACTACCACAGACTGGATCTTTCTTGACGGCGTGAATCTGTCGGGGAAATGCCAAAAACCGACTGAAATAAATTTTCTGTCGCTGAACCATCAGGCATTAGCCGTCAATCATAGAGTGACGCGAAAAAAACCTTATGCTTGACGGTTAATTGACAGGGAAAATATATGGGCCTGTCGGTAAATTTTTTTGCAACCGCCAAAAAAGATCTGGGATCTGGCAGTGAATCCCACCCACAACGTTCTGACTTTTCAGTGAGCACACACAGTACACAGGCCGGCATGCATCTTCTCTGTGTGTAACCAAGAGCTACTACTTTCAATTTGTAGCATCAAAAGGCTAAAGTAAACCGGGGAGGTAATCACAATCACATCAACCATAAACAATACTTTTGCATGAAGTTGCGAACATAAATGGATGGACTCCTGGACATTCATAGCATGAGGCTAATTACCAGTTTGTGCAAGTACATCACTACATAGCCACTTTTCACCTGTATATATCAATTGGCGACAAAGCAGTGCATTCCCACCAAAAATCCCAAAGGAGGCACAGGACAGAACATTGCAAAGAAATGAGCACGTAATTAAGTCAGAACCTTTGCCATTCAGATAACCATAGTTAAGTAGAAACTGCAAGAGCTAGCAACTATCTGATTCTGATGTTCCATACTTTACTCCCCTTACTTAAGTAAGGAGCAGACAGTACTGTCTGTTGAGAAACCGTCGCTGGCGATCAGTCCGAGCGATTCCTCTGTTTAGAACAAGAACGAATCAATCACAGAATCACAGAAGAATAGATTGAACACCCAGAGAGACAGAGAGAACTCCTGATCTTTCTTTATTGCTTTCATTCATGTGTACATAATGAGGAGGTATGGCTCTCTATTTATAGACTACAATGAGGTGCCCACCATGGGCCGCGGGCTGCTGGCCCAGGCCCAGGTTTCTTAACACTCCCCCTTGGGCACTCATCCGACACGTTCATGCCTCACTAAAACTCCATAAAACCCAGTGGGAAAAATTTGGAGAAAGAGCACATGATACATGTGATGTTGCGATGCACAAATTGCCTCATTAAAAACATTGGTCGAGAAACTTCATGGAAAACTCGTCAAGGGAAAAAGAGTACAATTCACCCAATTTCATTTGGTCTTCAGGACTTTATTCCTTTGGGTACTTAATCTTCATGATCAAGATTTAATAACGGGCTTGAAAGAATTCTCTCCCTGAATTCTGCACTTCTCTAAGTCTCATCATTCCAATCCCTCACACGCACCTTTTCAAAGCTAGATACGGGGAGTGACTTAGTGAACAAGTCTTCATGACTTAGTATGCAGTACTTTAATTTTGCCCATCTTTGCAATTCATGAGCATAAAGGAACTTGGGGTTGATATGCTTACATAGCCCGTCTGCACTTGTACAACGCAAGCTGCATTATCTTCATAGATAATTGTGGGGGTTTGCACAATGTTCATTCCACATGACTGCTGGATATGGTGAACCGTTCAGCGGAACCAAGCGCACTCTCGTGCGGCTTCATACAGTGCTATAATTTCTGAGTGGTTCGTCGAAGTAGCTACAAGACTTTGCTTAGACGATTTCCAGGAAATTGCAGTTCCACCACATGGAAATACATAGCCTGTTTGCGACTTAGCGGTATGCGGGTCAGACAGATACCTAGCATCTGCATAGTCAATCAAGTTCAGATCTTGATTCTTTCTGTTGAACAATCCAAGGTCCTTGCTTCCTTGGAGGTATCGGAAAATGTCCTTTATGCCCTGCCAATGCCTTTTGGTGGGCTCTGCACTGTACCTTGTTAAGAGGTTCACGGCAAATGCAATGTCCGGTCTAGTGCAGTTTGCTAAGTACATGAGTGCTCCCATTGCACTCAAGTATGGAAATTCTGGTCCCAGGACTTCCTCCCCCTCTTCCCTAGGTCGGAAATGATCTTTTTCTTACTGTAAAGACCTCCTGATCATTGGTACTTTTGAGAGAAATGCCTTCTCGAAGCCAAACCTTTCAAGCACTTTCTGGGTGTCGGTTGACTGATGTACCAAGATTCCTTCAAGGACATGCTCAAGCTGCAGGCCTAAGCAAAACTTGGTCTTGCCTAAATATTTCATTTCAAATTCTGACTCCAAGTAGGAGTTTGCTTCTTTTATGTCTTCTGCTGTCCCGATGATATTCAGATCATCTACATACACAGAGATTATACAAAGTCCATTATGGGATCACTGTATAAATACATAAAGATAGTCTTCATTATTCGTGTAGCCTTTCTTGCAGAGAAAGTCGCTTAAGCGATTATACCACATTCTTCCAGATTGTTTCAGTCCATACAGTGACTTTCTGAGTTTCACACTATACAGATTTCTATTTGCTCTGTCTTGGTTCGGGAGAGATATTCCTTCAGGGAGTTTCATATAAATCTCCGAATCCAAGTTACCGTAAAAGTATGCAGTCACAACATCCATCAATTTCATTTCTAAGTTCAAGTTCACTGCCATTGAGATCAAGTATCTAAAGGCAATTCTACTCATGACTTAGGAGTAGGTTTCTTCATAATCAACTTCGGGACGTTGAGTGAAACCTTGGGCTACTAGCCTTACTTTGTATCTCACTACTTCATTTCTTTCATTTCTCTTTCGAACAAATACCCACTTGTGCCCAACGGGGTGTATGTGGAGAGGTGTGCGGCATACGGGCCCAAACACCTCTCTTTTGTTCAGAGATAGCAATTCAGTTGCTATTGCCTTCTTCCAATCTTCCCAATCTGATCTTTTCTTACATTCAGCGAGCGATGCAGGCTCGGGATCAAGATCGATGATTGTGGCAATTTTCTTTGCGAAGTAGATATCGATATTAGCTGTTGTCCTATTCAGGGACTCTCCCGTGTGCACATAATTTATAGCTATTTCTTCATGAGTTACTTCTTCTGAAACGATTGCTTCTGCTGGAGCTCTACCTTGCACATCACTTCTTTCAATTGCGATGGCAAATCCCTTTAGTTTTTCGGCTCCGATGTGTGCGCACACATCCATGCCGATGGGGATATTCAGATCCGGTATGTCCTTTTCGGAAGGTGTCATACTTGTGCCAGGTCTCAACTGGCTCCCCTTCTCATTCTGGGGAACTTCAATGATCGGCTGTGAAAAATCCCTCTTATCCTTCTTCACCAGACGTCCCCGGTTGCTAAGGATTCGAGGAACCGGAGTTCTCGTCCTCTTTTTTATTTTTCTGAGGCCTCTGGACGAGATTAGGGATACCTTCAATTTTCTTTGGTATTTCAAACCCTCTCCGGTGCAGTACGTGCAGGCACATGCGACTTAGTCACGCTCTTCAAATCACTAAAGTGATCAGACAGTTGATTTGCTAGTTCTTGCAAATCGATTGTCTTCCGGACTTCTCTTGTCTTCTGGACTTCTCTATTTGCTTCACTAATGCGCGGGTCATCTGCATGGATTCTCGTGGCTTGCCATGTAATCTCTTCTGGACTTCTCTAGTTCGCGGGTCATCTGCATGGATTCCCCAGGCTTGCCACATAATTTCCCGACATTCTTCATCAAGGGGTTGATTTCCTCTCCCTAATGTTGGGAAATTTTCGGTGGTGGCCCTTGCGCTAGTTGCATAGGTGAATGGATGTTGTAGGCCGAAGGTCTAAAGTTGATGAGATTCGCTGCATGGAGGACTGCGTGTCCCCACCATGTAGCTGGCAAATTACAATTATGCAAGAGGGGTCGGGCAATAAATTTAATTCTTTTAATTAAAGCATCTGCCAAACCATTCTGGGTATGGACATGCGGTACCGAATGCTCAACTGTAATTCCCATCGCCATGCAATAATCATCAAATGCCTTCGAAGTAAATTCTCTGGTGTTGTCCATTCGGATGGATTTGATATGATGATCTGGAAACACATTTCTGATGCGAATGATCTGCGAGATCAATTTTGCAAAGGCATGGTTTCTTGTGGACAACAAACCCACGTATGACCACTTCGAAGAAGCGTCAATGAGCACCATGAAATACTTAAACGGCCCGAAGACGGGCTAAATGGGACCGCATATGTCTTCCTGGATGCGTTCCAGGAATGCAGGGACTTCATCCTTCACTTTCAAAGTGGAGGGTATAGTAATTAGTTTCCCGGTGGCACATGCAGGGCACACAAAATCTTCATGATTCAGGAAATTCTTCACATTAATATTATGCCCTTGTGAATTGTTTATTATGTTTCTCATCATCCTAAGATCTGGATGGCCTAATCTGTCATGCTAGAGACAGAATAGTTCAGAGCTTCTAAATACTGTCTTCAGGACAATGCAGGCTGCAGGTGCCTTAATGTTGGTATAATATAGCCCAGTTTCTAGTGAAGGAAGTTTTTCTAGTACCCTTTTGTCATTCTCTTCGCGCTTCGTAATGAGCAGGTATTCCTTACCGTACTTTTCTTTAGTCTCAACGTGGAAACCATTTGCGCGGATATTCTTAAAACTTAGGAGAGTTCTAGTCGATTTTGGGTACAACAAGGCTTCTTCAATGACCAAAATTGTGCCCATGTGGCTCTTCCGGAACCAATTATACATGTATCGCTTCCGACGATTGTCGTAAGGCTGCCAGTGCTCTTACGAATCGACTGAAAATATTTAGTCTCTCTTAAGATGGTATTCATTGTGTCGCTGCTAACTAAGCACACTTCCTTTATAGGGCGATACACGTGTTCTAATATAGGGTATTTATTAATATGCATGAGAAGGCAATCAACACATAAATAAAATACTCCAGTATCAGAACATATCATGCCATCATAAACTGAATAAATGAATGAATTCTTCAAATATCATCCAACCATCACGAGAAAATAACAATTCTTAAGTACCATCCATGCAAATTCTAACATATTCTTCCACACAAAATAAATGACAATTCAAGTCGAAATGCATTCAGTGCACTAGACTTCTTCTGCTATTTTCTCAGGGTTGACATTCTCTTCAAGAGAAATCATGGTGTTAACTGTTTCTAGGTCGAGAGAGATTGCTGCTGTCGCGATGGTTTCAACTTCCATCGGTGCAGGCTGCTACTCAGAATTCTCCCTCTCAGCCGATGCAGAGTGGGCTTCATACTGCCCTTGACCATCCCGCTTTGGCTTGTTAGCCTTATTCTCACGTGGAGCATCTGATTTGCCTTTCTGGGCTGCGGCCTTACCCTTCATTCCCCTTCTCTTCATCAAGGGTTTTCGCATCTTGTAGCTCTCGGCGTTGGCTTCACAGCCAGCGGAGCTCCCATTGGGTAAATGACGTAGTTCTTGCAGAGAACTTCGTCCTGAGCCTCCGCAACCTGCATCATATCAATCAATTCGGCATATTCCTTATAGCCGTCATGACGATAATTGCATGCGGATTGCACTGCAATGGGGTGGAAGGTGGATAGGGTTCTTGCTTGTCTGTGATTTGCTTGCCACAGAGTTGAAGATTAATACAAATCCTGTGCAAGGCAGAATTGTACTCCCCGACCGTCTCAAAGTCGGCAAACCTCAGTCTGATTCACTCTTACTCTGCTTGAGGAAGAATGATATATTTTAGCATCTCAAACCGCTTCTTGAGTGCAGTCCAGAGTGTTAGCACGCTCTTCTCCGCCATATACTCATTCTTGAGAGTTGGGCAGAGGTGGAGCCTGAGAAAATGAAGTGACTGATCATTCTCCTCAGATGTAGGTGAGCGTCTTTCTGTCCGCTTAATCCAATAGTTGCGCGGGGCTTCCGGCCCCCGAGTGCAATCTCGACATCGGATGCCCATGTCAGATAGTTTTGGCCATTCTGGGCCAGCTCCTCGAACTCCCAGTTCGTGATGCTAGTCATCTAAATGTGTATAAGTCTACTGCTGGTAGACATGCACGGAATAATTTACTGCGGGTAAATAAATGGTACAAAAGCTTCTCGCAATGTTCCAGAATTATGCATTTTCTATAATTTTACTGCTAATTTCAGTGATTAAAAGCAATTTTCAACAATTACAATTAACCAAAACAGTAAATAAATACAGAAAATACATAAAACAGTGATGGCATAAATAAATAAGCTTCAAATGCTAAAAATAATGCAAAATTCAGATTCCCGAGGCCCTTTTATGCAAGAATATGAAATTTCAGCAAATTCTGCAATTCCAGAGGGTTTTTACGCAAAAATTTCAGTTTAGAGAAAAATTCGCGCAATTTTCTGATTTACAGAGGGGTTTTGTGCAAAACTAGACCCGCTCATAAATTTGAGGGCTTATTCGCAATTTTCGGAACTACGAAGTCTTTGCTGCAAAATTTAGGACTGAAATTAAAGGTTTAAGGGCTCATCGGCAAATACACTAATTAGGCGAGGGGTGCCGTGCGGCCGCAGACCGAGCAGGGAGCCGGCGGCTGCAGGCCGCGGTGGGGTTCGGCGCAGGCGTGGCTGCGAGCCGGCGAGTGTAGGGACCCAGATATTAATATCCGGATTCCTCTGTGATTCCACCGCACTATTCCCTGGATCAGTAGATAGTGCTCACAGATTACAGTTTTGAATATCAAAATACATATCATGTGGAAGCGTAATTACAATAATAGACTTACTCATGGGCCGGATAGGCCGAAATCATAAAATTGCAGCAGCGGAAGAACGAAGCACACAGGTGGGACCTTCAGGACATGCCCACAGGCAGCCAACTGGAGGTTCGCGACCTAGCTCTTGACATCTTCATCTTCTCTGCCAGCTTGTCCAATCTTGTTGCTGCGGTGCAGTGACTTGATTCCTGATTCTGAATTTTGTCGCAAAAGCGAGCGTGAGCACTCCGACCCCGTGCTCCGCGAGCCAATACACAGAATGCAAATAAATAGTATGCATAGCTTAACAAAGGAGAGGCTCGGGCTATTTTATTTTACGTAGAGTGCTTTTGAATACAATTAATTAAAAAGCCCTATGACTTAGCAATTTTGGAACAAATCATAATGTACAAGGAAATGCATTATTAATATCGATTCAGATTCCATCCACCGTTACATGGCATCTGCACCATATAGCAATTTCTTCAGCGTTATAGCCGCTTAACCTACCACTGGGACGACACCCAGGACAACTCCAAACTAGGGCCTTTCACTGCCCTCCACTTTTCCATCCCACCCACAAAACATTTTGAAATAGAACTATATCTGGTTAAGTTCCCATGTCCGCCCTTGACCGTGGGCACGGCTATTCGAATAGTTTTGACTCTGCAGAGTTTGTACACTTTCACCACAAGAGACAATCAACTCGTTGCCCCACACGATTCCTTAGACGTGTGGTTGAGCAGACCATCACAGTGACTTTTCAAATTATCGAGTCCCTTTTCTCATTTCACTTTTATGGGAGACTGCCCACTTGCGGTGGGTCCCATCTGTGCGCGGGATGTTTCCCACAACCACTACGCAGCCAGACCTTCTCTCTTTCCGCAACGTAGGACAGCTGGGAAACTTCACCCTCCACTGGTGTCCCTTCAGGCCCCCTTGCCATAGCATAACCCCTTCAAACCCCAACCCGTGAAATGAGTCCGAGGATTCGATAAATGTACTTAGCCAAGTTGTACTTTACAGACTTGTGGTTGTACTGTTTTACCTGGGATGACATGACAAGATTCAGCCCTTATTGGTATCTGGGCGGTCTACCACTAACCCACTTTGTGCTTCCACTGCACCACACTCACACACCCTCGAACCAATCCGCCCAGATATTCAAGCAAGTTGGGGATTTTGGAAGCATAAAATAATCCTGCCAAAATATACCAGTCATTCCCATCATGACTGCCCAGTCAATTTTTCTCAAGATTAAAGGTGATGCTTGGGCGCTCTCGCACCCATGAGTTTCTACGCAAAACTAAGCATGGCATATAATTAGGGACTTAATTTCGAAAGATTAATGTTATAGTTTTGCTAGGGCGACAAAGTTCACTCATTCAAATACTTCAAAGAGGGTGTAATATTATTCAGGGTAAACAATAGGCATGTAACTAGAAATCTTAAACTAACATGCTTTTGCATATAACATATCAGCATGCAATTTGATAATTTAAACCAAAGTAATTTGCGGAAATGTAGGTTCAATATGATCAAAGTATTGACTCGCCTGGCGCGGTTTAACGCGGTCTTGAGTTCACACAATGCTCCCTCTTGAGCTTCTAGTCATTATCTTCGCTTTGCTCTTGATCTCGTTTGATCCATTGAATCTTCACGACTTCCAATTTCTAATTACGCTATGAACAACTGAATCCAAATAAAAGCAAATAACTCAAAAGATCCAATTAAATCCAAATAAACTCAATTTAGTCTTATTATAGGTTAATGGGTGATTTGGGCGATTGGAGGCGAAGCCGATGATGAACCGATCTTTTATTAACAACTTTCTATATTATTTTTATATTTATCAAGGAAGTTCCATGAGTTAGGATGGACTTATGAGTAGGTACCATTTTGTCGAGCGTTACTTTTTAGAGCATATGTTATATATAGAGGTGTACATAATTTTTATATTACCAATTAAATATTAGAGACCGGTTTCATAGCATTTTATGGCTCAACATTTTATGTATCTTCTATACAAATCATGTACCTAAAATTTTGGATAGTAATTGCCTAACACCTTGATTTAGTTAATGGTTATTTGTGAAAGTATTCTCATGACCCTTTTTTTTAAGGATTAGGACGACAGTCATACTTTAGATGGTTAAACTGTGTATCACTTAATTATTTGATGCTTTTACTTATCTTCTATCATGCATTTAATCCTAATTAAATTTCATTCACATAGGACCGCGCTTGCTGTACAAAACTTTACCATTATTGGCTATAGGCATCCCGTTGAGATTTATTTACTGGTGGCGTTTTAAATATTAGAACTTTCATTTTTAAATACTATTAAAGGTACTCTTTAATTTAAACCTTGTGGTTATAGTCTTAATACATCATTCAATTTCTTTCACTTAAAATTTTAGTCTAATTTCACAACTAGACTTATCCTCATTTTATTTGTAAGACCATGTTTTTATCGAATTCCCATAAACCCATAATTTCAATCTTACCATTAACTTTTATCTACATTGCAGAATTGCCACCAAATCCCTATGTACAGTATATAGACATATACACTTTTGGTATTTTTTTGTTATGGAGAGGCTGGCATTGAACAATCTTGCTAACATGCATTAACCACAAAGGAATTTAGGCCCACCTGTCATGGAGAAGGGGTGAGAGTAGAGGGCTGCTAGTTGGATCGGCTAACACAGAGAAGAAGAGCGGGGGAAAAGGAACAGGGGCGGCGGCAAGGTACCCGGCCGAGTGGTGTCGGCGACGGCAAGGTGACCAGAGGGGGGGAAGCCGGCGGGTGGCAAAATGGGACTCTGTGGGGTCGAGAAGTCCAGGGAAGGAGCCGCCACGGGCGAGCTAGCGCCACAGATGATCTACGGTGGCTTGCGGCGGCCGGAGGTGTAGTTGATCGGGGCAACGGCGGTCGGAAGGGAGAGAGAAGGGGGAAAAGGCGCGCACGGGTAATAGGGACCACAAGGGAACTCACCCAGTAGTTGACGGCGCCGGAGGGGTGTCGGGGTGGGCTGGCGGCGGAGTCCATGAACGGCGGCGGCTTGCGCACGATGCCGGCAAGTTGAGGTGAGGGAGAACCGAAATCAACGCTCGGGATAAGCTCGTGGTGCCTTGGTGAAGCCCCGGCCGGAGGCAATCGCGCCATGGCGTCCCAGAGGAGCGGCGGCGGAGATGGGGGCGGTGGCTGCACTCGGCAGAAAGAGAAGGAGCAAGGGGAAAGATGGCACACGGGAGCAATGGGGAGCGGTGAGTGCCTTGTATAGCCGCAGTGGGGGCGGGGAGGTGCGAAGGGCCGGGCGAGAGCGGCGGACCGGGCGGCGGAAGGAGGAGCCGCCGGGCAAAGACCGGGCGCGCGGCTCGGGAAGAGAGGGCGCGGGGCTCGACACGCACGGGGCAGCTGCTGTGCGTGCAGAGCGGCAGCTTTGCGTCGCGTGATGCGATGGTGCAGGGCAGGCCGCAGCGCAGAGGGGCAGGGAAGAGGCGACGCGGAGTCCTCTCGGCCACAGGAGGAAAAGGAGAAAGAAGATCGCACGGGGAGGAAGAGAAAAGAAGAACGGGGGCAGGCGCGCCGCACGGGGAGGGCCCGCTGGCAGAGAGGGATGGCGCGGTGGGACGGCGGGGCCCGTGCGGTAGAGAGTCGGGGCGAGCTGGGCCGTGCGGGAGGAGGAAACGGGGGTTGGACTGGGCCAACTGGCGTGGTCTGACCCCCTTGCCCTTCCTTTTTTTTATTTAGTTATTTATTCATTTATTTACTATGTGTATATACCCTTATGCAGATATATATATATGTTTTTATTTATTTATTTGCACCTTCATTTTGTTTCCATGTATATATTTCCCTCATGACTATTTTATTTATTATTATTATTATATATTTTTTAAAAAATATATATATATTATACCTTGCACATCTGTTTAGGCCCTTTGTATACATACTTGTATCGGTTTTGTTTATTTTTGCTTCCCTGTATATACTAATATTTTTTTCAAAATGATATTTTATATTTTATTAACTCAGATTTCTCTCCCCTTATACTGGATTATCTTTTCAAATTCAAATCTAAAATTTTGAGTTTCCTTTATTTGCATATTCCCGTGTATGGCATTGCTAATATGGATTTTGTTTTTGGTCTTTCTTGAATTTCTTTAACTTTTGGAAGCTCAAACAAAATTTAAGAACACCATGAAAATCCAAGCTCAAATAGAATATTTGACAAAAATAACTCAAGGCTTCATATTTTCAAATTTAAAATTACAGGATGTTACAAATCTACCCCCCTTAAATGAATCTCGACCCCGAGATTCCGGTAGAGTAGAAAGAAGCAGAGGAGGTTATATTGGCTAGCAATGGGTTTCGGGGTATTACTCAACGTATAGTTCCTTGCTCCATAGAGATGAAAATCTGCACAACAGGGATTAGAACTTGGAGAAGTCAAAAGGAAAGAGAGAAACTTGTTCTTCTGGATCGGTCGTAGACTTCTAAATGCTTGCTCTTGATGTTGTTGTCTTCACGTTGTCGTGGAACGGAGTGGTTGCATCGTTTATTGGACATACGGTTGTAGGATCTCATATTGCTAGATGGGCAGCAATGGCCCATGCCCTAAGGGTAGAGGGCCTTGGGAATGCAGAGATACTTCTAGGTGGGGTCTTTTTTTTTACTAGGATCCCGTTCTTAGTCTTTAGCTTTGCCAATCACAACGATTTTAGCTAAAGGTAAGTCTTGCAGTCCTCATCACTAGAAGATTTCTGTCCTCGCGAATATCCTTGTACTGGTTTGATTAGCTCTAAATCCAGGTTGTTGCAGTTCCAAGGATATATTTCGTAGTAGTTCTTTGGCAGTTCTGTCTCTTCATACTACCCCCCTTAAAATGGATATCACTAGTCATTATTTGTCTCTCCTAGTTCCAGGCATGATGGGTACTGTGGCGATTTGGTGACTCACCTATTGTACTTTGGTTGCCTTGGTCCGCAATAGATTTAAGGAGCAACCTTGGGGCAAGAGTCTTGTTCTTCACAGAAATAGGAGACCTTGCTCAGTGGACACTCTCCTGACGGTGGTCTTCTTCACAGTGATGTTGTTTTCCTTAAATACTGGAAAGTTGCAGAGTCTTTACTTCTTCTTGATTGTCCTAATTTGGGTTATCCATTATTTCGCTCCTGTGGATACAATGGGGTTTTCAGCAAAAAGGTGAGTGGGAATAGCATGAGGTAAGGATAGAACCGTGGGAATAAGATGATTTAACCCATGCAAATTTTTAAAAGAGCACTCCCAGGAAACTGGGGTGGTACGACACACAAACTTCCAAAAACAACCGATTCCCATGCCTGCGAAATAGGACGCCCAAGGGCAAAATGGCAGTGCACAGGGCCCAACGAAAATCTGGCAACAGTACAACGTCTACGCGGGGAAGCACACATAAAGGGCACATGGTTCGTTGGCATAGTCCGTTTAGAACGAGACCACCTTATCTTCACGAATACCTTCAGCGTTCCTATCCTTAAATTTTAGAGTAAGGGTAAGAGAAAGTGAATTAAATTTTCTCTTAAAATCCATAGAAGGAAGAGGAAAGTATTGGGAGGTAAATACTACTCATTCTTGTAATTATTTTGGAAATACAAAACCTTGCAATACCTTTTTTTTCTTTTTTTTGTAAAGGTATACTGATCTCTCCAATATTCATCAATGATTTGATTCACTCCCATATGATCTTCATACATAAGGCCTAGAATCCAATGGCCTTGATAATTTAACTTCTATTTTTTTTTTGCAATTTGCTCTTAGGTTATCTTCTTTCAATATACACTTCCTATTGTGTCTTTTCCATTTCATTAATCCTGCTATGGGTATCTAGTCTGTACATAAATCCTAGCTTACACCATCGATTCATAATTCAAATCTCATATTTCGCTATGTCCATATAATCTCAATCTGAGATCTATTATTCACCAACTTGATCAGCTCTTTAATCCAATGGGAGCCTAGTATTCTTTACCTTAAATCCACCGAATTTTTTTTTCCGTATTGAGACTCCCGATAATCCAATTTGGTATTATTGATTCAAATCCATAATTTTGCTGCTCCCGTGATCAACCTAAATCTTCACTCTCTCCAATCTGGTTCATTATTATAAACTTTCTCCGGGAATTGTGTTATTAATCAGGTCTACACTCCGATAGTTGTTATCACATCTCCAATTTCTAAATATTTCAGTTAATCCATCCAGCTATCGATCATATCCTATTATTCCATTATTATAAACATCTTCCAGGAATCTTATACTTCATCGGTGTTGCAATCCTTTAATTAGTTTCGCACTCTCTATTTTTTCTGGAATCATTTATTCCATCTGTCTGGTCACCCTATTCACTTATGCTCCGCCAGTTCATTTACACCAAATCCATGCTATCGTTTCCTCCAAGGATAGAACAATTGTCGAGATTAAGCCTCAAGGTTCAGCGTCATGATTCTTGCCCAAAGTGTGTTTTCATAGAAAATTTACAAGAGGAGTTATGGATTTTTATTGTTTTGAGTTCAGGATAAGAGAGCTTCGGAAGTAAAATGGCAAGTGCAGCATATAGATGAGGGGGAATCATCTAAGAGAGATAAGAATGAACAATATAACTTATATTGGTGAAAATAGATATTGAGGAAATAGTTCTAATTATGAACTAACGGCCAGGCTATCTAGGTCACGACCTGCAGCCGATATGCTCTGATACCATCGCTGTAGGGACCCAGATATTAATATCCGGATTCCTCTGTGATTCCACCGCACTATTCCCTGGATCAGTAGATAGTGCTCACAGATTACAGTTTTGAATATCAAAATACATATCATGTGGAAGCGTAATTACAATAATAGACTTACTCATGGGCCGGATAGGCCGAAATCATAAAATTGCAGCAGCGGAAGAACGAAGCACACAGGTGGGACCTTCAGGACATGCCCACAGGCAGCCAACTGGAGGTTCGCGACCTAGCTCTTGACATCTTCATCTTCTCTGCCAGCTTGTCCAATCTTGTTGCTGCGGTGCAGTGACTTGATTCCTGATTCTGAATTTTGTCGCAAAAGCGAGCGTGAGCACTCCGACCCCGTGCTCCGCGAGCCAATACACAGAATGCAAATAAATAGTATGCATAGCTTAACAAAGGAGAGGCTCGGGCTATTTTATTTTACGTAGAGTGCTTTTGAATACAATTAATTAAAAAGCCCTATGACTTAGCAATTTTGGAACAAATCATAATGTACAAGGAAATGCATTATTAATATCGATTCAGATTCCATCCACCGTTACATGGCATCTGCACCATATAGCAATTTCTTCAGCGTTATAGCCGCTTAACCTACCACTGGGACGACACCCAGGACAACTCCAAACTAGGGCCTTTCACTGCCCTCCACTTTTCCATCCCACCCACAAAACATTTTGAAATAGAACTATATCTGGTTAAGTTCCCATGTCCGCCCTTGACCGTGGGCACGGCTATTCGAATAGTTTTGACTCTGCAGAGTTTGTACACTTTCACCACAAGAGACAATCAACTCGTTGCCCCACACGATTCCTTAGACGTGTGGTTGAGCAGACCATCACAGTGACTTTTCAAATTATCGAGTCCCTTTTCTCATTTCACTTTTATGGGAGACTGCCCACTTGCGGTGGGTCCCATCTGTGCGCGGGATGTTTCCCACAGCCACTACGCAGTCAGACCTTCTCTCTTTCCGCAACGTAGGACAGCTGGGAAACTTCACCCTCCACTGGTGTCCCTTCAGGCCCCCTTGCCATAGCATAACCCCTTCAAACCCCAACCCGTGAAATGAGTCCGAGGATTCGATAAATGTACTTAGCCAAGTTGTACTTTACAGACTTGTGGTTGTACTGTTTTACCTGGGATGACATGACAAGATTCAGCCCTTATTGGTATCTGGGCGGTCTACCACTAACCCACTTTGTGCTTCCACTGCACCACACTCACACACCCTCGAACCAATCCGCCCAGATATTCAAGCAAGTTGGGGATTTTGGAAGCATAAAATAATCCTGCCAAAATATACCAGTCATTCTCATCATGACTGCCCAGTCAATTTTTCTCAAGATTAAAGGTGATGCTTGGGCGCTCTCGCACCCATGAGTTTCTACGCAAAACTAAGCATGGCATATAATTAGGGACTTAATTTCGAAAGATTAATGTTATAGTTTTGCTAGGGCGACAAAGTTCACTCATTCAAATACTTCAAAGAGGGTGTAATATTATTCAGGGTAAACAATAGGCATGTAACTAGAAATCTTAAACTAACATGCTTTTGCATATAACATATCAGCATGCAATTTGATAATTTAAACCAAAGTAATTTGCGGAAATGTAGGTTCAATATGATCAAAGTATTGACTCGCCTGGCGCGGTTTACCGCGGTCTTGAGTTCACACAATGCTCCCTCTTGAGCTTCTAGTCATTATCTTCGCTTTGCTCTTGATCTCGTTTGATCCATTGAATCTTCACGACTTCCAATTTCTAATTACGCTATGAACAACTGAATCCAAATAAAAGCAAATAACTCAAAAGATCCAATTAAATCCAAATAAACTCAATTTAGTCTTATTATAGGTTAATGGGTGATTTGGGCGATTGGAGGCGAAGCCGATGATGAACCGATCTTTTATTAACAACTTTCTATATTATTTTTATATTTATCAAGGAAGTTCCATGAGTTAGGATGGACTTATGAGTAGGTACCATTTTGTCGAGCGTTACTTTTTAGAGCATATGTTATATATAGAGGTGTACATAATTTTTATATTACCAATTAAATATTAGAGACCGGTTTCATAGCATTTTATGGCTCAACATTTTATGTATCTTCTATACAAATCATGTACCTAAAATTTTGGATAGTAATTGCCTAACACCTTGATTTAGTTAATGGTTATTTGTGAAAGTATTCTCATGACCCTTTTTTTTAAGGATTAGGACGACAGTCATACTTTAGATGGTTAAACTGTGTATCACTTAATTATTTGATGCTTTTACTTATCTTCTATCATGCATTTAATCCTAATTAAATTTCATTCACATAGGACCGCGCTTGCTGTACAAAACTTTACCATTATTGGCTATAGGCATCCCGTTGAGATTTATTTACTGGTGGCGTTTTAAATATTAGAACTTTCATTTTTAAATACTATTAAAGGTACTCTTTAATTTAAACCTTGTGGTTATAGTCTTAATACATCATTCAATTTCTTTCACTTAAAATTTTAGTCTAATTTCACAACTAGACTTATCCTCATTTTATTTGTAAGACCATGTTTTTATCGAATTCCCATAAACCCATAATTTCAATCTTACCATTAACTTTTATCTACATTGCAGAATTGCCACCAAATCCCTATGTACAGTATATAGACATATACACTTTTGGTATTTTTTTGTTATGGAGAGGCTGGCATTGAACAATCTTGCTAACATGCATTAACCACAAAGGAATTTAGGCCCACCTGTCATGGAGAAGGGGTGAGAGTAGAGGGCTGCTAGTTGGATCGGCTAACACAGAGAAGAAGAGCGGGGGAAAAGGAACAGGGGCGGCGGCAAGGTACCCGGCCGAGTGGTGTCGGCGACGGCAAGGTGACCAGAGGGGGGGGAAGCCGGCGGGTGGCAAAATGGGACTCTGTGGGGTCGAGAAGTCCAGGGAAGGAGCCGCCACGGGCGAGCTAGCGCCACAGATGATCTACGGTGGCTTGCGGCGGCCGGAGGTGTAGTTGATCGGGGCAACGGCGGTCGGAAGGGAGAGAGAAGGGGGAAAAGGCGCGCACGGGTAATAGGGACCACAAGGGAACTCACCCAGTAGTTGACGGCGCCGGAGGGGTGTCGGGGTGGGCTGGCGGCGGAGTCCATGAACGGCGGCGGCTTGCGCACGATGCCGGCAAGTTGAGGTGAGGGAGAACCGAAATCAACGCTCGGGATAAGCTCGTGGTGCCTTGGTGAAGCCCCGGCCGGAGGCAATCGCGCCATGGCGTCCCAGAGGAGCGGCGGCGGAGATGGGGGCGGTGGCTGCACTCGGCAGAAAGAGAAGGAGCAAGGGGAAAGATGGCACACGGGAGCAATGGGGAGCGGTGAGTGCCTTGTATAGCCGCAGTGGGGGCGGGGAGGTGCGAAGGGCCGGGCGAGAGCGGCGGACCGGGCGGCGGAAGGAGGAGCCGCCGGGCAAAGACCGGGCGCGCGGCTCGGGAAGAGAGGGCGCGGGGCTCGACACGCACGGGGCAGCTGCTGTGCGTGCAGAGCGGCAGCTTTGCGTCGCGTGATGCGATGGTGCAGGGCAGGCCGCAGCGCAGAGGGGCAGGGAAGAGGCGACGCGGAGTCCTCTCGGCCACAGGAGGAAAAGGAGAAAGAAGATCGCACGGGGAGGAAGAGAAAAGAAGAACGGGGGCAGGCGCGCCGCGCGGGGAGGGCCCGCTGGCAGAGAGGGAAGGCGCGGTGGGACGGCGGGGCCCGTGCGGTAGAGAGTCGGGGCGAGCTGGGCCGTGCGGGAGGAGGAAACGGGGGTTGGGCTGGGCCAACTGGCGTGGTCTGACCCCCTTGCCCTTCCTTTTTTTTATTTAGTTATTTATTCATTTATTTACTATGTGTATATACCCTTATGCAGATATATATATGTTTTTATTTATTTATTTGCACCTTCATTTTGTTTCCATGTATATATTTCCCTCATGACTATTTTATTTATTATTATTATTATATATTTTTTAAAAAATATATATATATTATACCTTGCACATCTGTTTAGGCCCTTTGTATACATACTTGTATCGGTTTTGTTTATTTTTGCTTCCCTGTATATACTAATATTTTTTTCAAAATGATATTTTATATTTTATTAACTCAGATTTCTCTCCCCTTATACTGGATTATCTTTTCAAATTCAAATCTAAAATTTTGAGTTTCCTTTATTTGCATATTCCCGTGTATGGCATTGCTAATATGGATTTTGTTTTTGGTCTTTCTTGAATTTCTTTAACTTTTGGAAGCTCAAACAAAATTTAAGAACACCATGAAAATCCAAACTCAAATAGAATATTTGACAAAAATAACTCAAGGCTTCATATTTTCAAATTTAAAATTACAGGATGTTACAGCGAGCTAAGGCCGGCGGCGGACCGGGCGCGTGCGGCGGCACAGGCGACGGCCACGACAGCGGGCGGCGGCGGAGAAGGTGCGCGGCTGCAGGGCCGGGCGGAGGACGCCGAGCTGCGGGGCCGGCTCATGGCGCAAGGCAGCGGCGCCGTTCAGGGCGGCTAGCGGGCGACCGAGGCGCTCGGAAGCGGGGCCAGTAGGCCGGGCACGCGTTCGGGCGCGGGAGGCGAAGCGACAGCTGGCGTGCGCGTTCTGGCGCGGGAGGCAAGGCGGCGGCCGACGCGCGCGTTCGGGCGAGGCGGCGGCCGACGCGCGCGTTCGGGCGAGGCGGCGGCCAGCACGCGCATTCGGGCGCGGGAGGCCGACGACAGCAACGGCGGCGCCTCGTGCGGGAGACGGCGGTCCGTGCGGGGATCGGCGACCGACAACTGGCCGGCGTCAGGCCGGCGGCGCTTCTATATGCAATGGCCATGCAGAGCCTTTATGCTAAATCATACAAAACCCATGCAAATATTTTTCGTTTTCCAATATATGATGCAATCAACATCTACCCCTTTTCGCAATCTACCGATCTATATTGTGCCGGCGATTTCAGATCTGCTCGCGGTAGATTTAGGGCGGATTTGCATCGTTCTATAGTGCAATCAACATCTACCCCGTTTCACAATCTACCGATCGCATTGTGCCGGCGACTTCAAGTCTGCTCGCGGTAGATTAGGGCGGATTTGCACAGTAGAAAATTCAATCTAGAACGCAAAAAGAAAATACAGATTCAAAAGTGATCTAGAAAATTCAATCTGTGCTTCGATGATTACCTCGTTCACCAGAGCGAAGTCGTGCTGATAACGTGTTGAGAAACCGTCGCTGGCGACCAGTCCGAGCGATTCCTCTGTTTAGAACAAGAACGAATCAATCACAGAATCACAGAAGAATAGATTGAACACCCAGAGAGATAGAGAGAACTCCTGATCTTTCTTTATTGCTTTCATTCATGTGTACATAATGAGGAGGTGTGGCTCTCTATTTATAGACTACAATGAGGTGCCCATCATGGGCCGCAGGCTGCTGGCCCAGGCCCAGGTTTCTTAACACTGTCTACACTACACAAAGCAATCCAAATGAGGAGGGCCAATGTAGCAAAATAACTGTTTTTGCCCAAACAATCAGTTGATTTTGCGATGGCTAACTAACTACTCAGAAAGCAATAAATTAAGATAAAAAAAAAGACAAAGGACCATTGTACCACGGTTGCTATACAACGGCGTGAAATGTAGTTAGTTACATGAATCTTTACTTAGGACAACATTTTATTGTTATGGCTCAAAAGAAAAGCCAGTTGTAAGCAGTTTTTTTTGTACACTATGTGCCGCGTGATCAACTACTGCCACAGTTGTCAGCATGTAGGTCCAAGTCTCGAACACTTTCGATCAAGCTATTCAATGCACCTAACGCGATACTGAGGCCTGTTAGCTATAGTACTTAATTTTCAAACGAAATATTTTTCTAAGATGGGATGTATAAGTTAAACGATTTATACTAGTAGAGTACCCGTGCTAACGCTACGGCGGCATTTGAGGGATGCACATAAAAACAACCAAATGACAACCTTGCAGTGATAGTAGTGTGCCCGTACTAACGCTACGTTCCAATCAATTACGACTGGTTCTGACCACTTATGTTGCCGTACGACCACTCAGGTAGCCGTTCGAACACGTGGACTTGTTGGCGTGACCATTTGAAACTATTAATGAAATCTTGTGATTGACATTTCCTCATTATTCACAAGTAAAATGCTGATGGCACAAAAAATAAAAAAATGCAGAGATTGGACATTTTGCAGTACCATTCCAAGGAAGTTTTTTAAGGAATTCCCAGAAAACATATGACTGAAGAAAACAGGTGTATCATGTCAACCTTTAATGGATGGGTTGGCGCCTGTTTACTTATAGCGCAGGCCTTAGCTCTGAGGATATATAGCTTGAATGAAAATCACAACAAAGCATGCTTGGACATAGTTTTTATGCTGAGGAGAGCCATACAGATCATAGAGAACTGCCTCCAACTTCAAGCTAGATGAACATAATTGGCTTCTTGCAAGGAAACTGATCTTCACGATAGCATTCTGCATAACACTTGCTGGCAAAATGGTTGACAGAAATGTAACAAAAATAATTCACCATTCTTGCTAGGCATATACTTTTCACGGTATACAACTGAATCAAGAGAAAGTAAAAAAGTTGAGTATAGCTCTCAGTTCATATATCAAGGCAAGAATCGCAGGCCTTCCCAATTTGTTTCACTGTGTCTCAATGTGAGAGCACCAGCAGACACATGTAGTAATTCCAGCAAACTGGATCAGTGCAAGCTTACGGAGCATTTGGTTCATCAGACTTCTCAATGTCATCTTCAAAAAGTAATGTAGTAAATTATTGCTAGCCAAGCGTGCTATCAAATCTTCCTGAGTGATGGCCCAAGGTAGCACGACCTTGGAATCAATAAACAAAATGTCATGCAAATAACCATGGTAGCTGAAACCAGTACTTTAAGTAGTAATGATTATAACTAACATAAGGACAAACAAGAAAAAAACTTCATGATTCAAACAAATGACCAATCAAGTTGGTCCCTGCTGATAGTTGCACAATCTTTGATGTTGGAAAACTCAACTGAATATCCTCTGCTTTTCTTTTAGAGCACAAACGACTTCAGGAGTACAGAGGAAAACGTCTAGATGAGAATTAAGAGAGAAAAAGAGTGCTCCTGCATGTACTGACCATTTTTATGTTTGGGGCGGAAGATCCAAGCCAATATCCTGATATTATATCCTAAATCAGTGAAGGGATGCAGACTAAGTCTACAAGGCTCTAAAATATATAACTCTTTTCCCCTATTTTCTTTAGAAAATCTTTTCCCTTTTATCCTCAAGGAAAAGTACTATTTTGCAATGCTATGATTCACACAGTGGACTACATGTCTACAGTGCTGTAAATCTTGCAATGCTATATTTGTGTTTTTCCTAATAATAGAGCAAATGCCTCCTGTAATCCTGCATTGCAGTGCTATTACTCACATAATGAGCATGTCAACACAAGAAGAACACAGCTGATTGCAATATGAAAACGTAATAATCACCTCAAGACAATATAACCAGTCCAAGATATATTCATGCGCAGAGAAAGATAAATGAGATGAAGCCCCTGAAACAAAGAACAGTGATTGTTAGTGAAAACAAAAGCTTTTAGTGTCAGCATTATCTTCATACGATATCATGAAAACAAGGAAATGACTGGAATTGCAGAGCTGACCATAGAAGTGTGATTTCGATTCAGGAGAAACCAAGTTACTATATCATTATTATCGTTATAAATCTAAAGTTGCAAAACAAGGTAATAAACAGCTAACACTATATATCACCTCCTCCTGCTCTGGAGTCAGATCAACAGATTGCCCATTGTAAAGCATTTTGACACCATGAGGCTTGTATGGAGGGGGGAAAATAACACCATTGTGCACCAACTTAGTCCATTTCTGTCCACCACCGGATCCAGGAGGGACCTTCATTGTCTTTGAGAACTGAGAATTTTTCATTGTTTTCTTTGTTTTCATTTTCTTGCTATCCTTATTAAAAGATGGACTCTTCTTTACAATATTTTTTGCAGGAGGTTTGCTTTTTGAAGACTCGCCCACACAGTACTCACAATTAGCCACACAGTACTCACAGTACTTACAATATTTTCTAGATTAAAAAGGAAAAAATTAAGACACAGAGTACTCACAATTAGCCAATCTGGTTCAAGCGTAGATTATTTGTGTAAAGGCTTTTGCCAGCTTCCCCTGCAGCAGAACACAAATCATCACTGCTCTCAGCACTGATATCAGCCTCGATGAGTATTCTGTGGATATATTCGTTCACCTGAGGATTATATGAGCAAATTTGTAAACAGAAACTTACTGTATGTTCACATGCAGTAAACTTAAAACATTATTAGCAAGTAGCAATATAAACTTACGTTCTTAGCCAACAGCCATATCCCATGATTACGGACTTCCACTACAGGCATTTCCATCCTATAAAGGGCAAGCAGATGTATACATACCTAATATTTAGATACCAATTCCAAAGGTGCAACAAGTATAAAAACTCAAGAGCATATCTGCATATGGACTACGGAGGGGCAACTTACCCACTTGGAGCAGTTGGCCATCTCAGTAGGGATGTTAAATTACCTACATTTCGACTAATACTGTCAGGTAGAAGCAGAGGCTTTCCAATTAAGATCAGAAATGGTAGTGATCATTGTCCAAGTGAATAATTCAGTTTAGAACCGACCAAACCTGCTGGACTTTCTGACAAGGGAACAACAAGTGGAATCAACCCTATTTTAGCTCCAGGAGAAACTAACTTTTCACCTGCCAAATATATTTTCGACACCGAGGTCAGGAGAGTCCCAGTGGCTAGATTTTAACAGTATACTTCTATTGTGACTGTTCTAAGAAGACATCACCTCATGCAAAACTCAAATTAGAAGTGTCAGTGAAATAGAGAAACCAATTAGATGGGTGTTGTTGCTGAACTGAAACCCAATAAGTAAGAGCTGTCCAATAATAGATGACTCCAACTTGCATGACCAAGGGTGGACAGCACTGAAGCATCCAGGAGGAATAAAAATCTTGGTGAGACATGTGAAGTCCTACCTCGTGCCTGAAGCACTTCAACAAAGAGTTAAGATGCTCCGGGGGATCGGTTGCGGCGATTTCCTTAAAAACGACACATGATCTGAATTGCAGCAGGAAAACTATCAGAAACCCCGGTTAATTAACAATAAAAGGAAAAGATGTGTTCACACTCGAACAGATTTCATCAAGGATTTGAAATAGAGCGATGCTGATTATTGCATGGATTGTGCAAGCAACGGGCAGAAAAGCGCCCAGCATCAGATACCATGAATGGACACACAACAGGCTCGGGCAAGAAATGTGCTATGTTAAGCTGCAACTTCAGTTGGATCCTGATGAATAAACTGCTTAATCACATTTCTTAAATGTGCAGCTGAGCCTGTTAACAGGCGTCTCACATTGTTGTGCTACGAGTCGATGCCCGCCCACAGAAAACAGGCATACGCCTGTACTACCTTTCATCATCCTGTGATAAATAAATGCCACGAACAAACTAAACATACAGTAAGTACAACTTGCGGCCTCACCGTAAGCCGTGGCGGCGGGGAAGGAGGCGCGGCGGGCCCTGAGCGCGTGCGGCGGCGGGAGCAGCACGGACGCGAAGGCGGCCCTACTGGCCGCAGCTGCCGCGGGCCTCATCTCGGCAAGCAGGCACACCGGTATCCGCGCGGAGGGCGGGGATCCGGACGGTGGTGGATGAGCGGCGAGCGACGCGCGCGGCCTGACCTGAGCGAGAGATGGATGTGGTGCGGAGTGGAGGGGACGAGCGAGCGAGATCCTCCTCTCGTTTGGGCTCGGCCCGGCCGGCGCGTGGGGGGCGGAAGAGGAGGCGGTGCTAGATGGGGAGAGGGAGATGCGGGGTGGGGAGGGAAGGAGGCGGCGGCGGCGGGTGGGGAGGGAAGGAGGAGGCGCCGGCGCGTGGGGGGCGGAAGAGGAGGCGGTGCAGGATGGGGAGAAGGAGATGCAGGGTGGGGAGGGAAGGAGGCAGCGGCGGGTGGGGAGGGAAGGAGGAGGCGCCGGCGCGTGGGGGGCGGAAGAGGAGGCGGTGCGGGGCGGCGGAGGAGTCTGGCCGGAGGAGGGAGGATGGAGGCGGAGGTGGAGACGGCGGCGGAGCGGAGGGGTGGGGGGAGGAGATGGCGGTGACGCCGGCCTGGGGAAGGAGTCGGAGAAGCGGCGGCGGGTGATCCGTAGGGGAGGCGGCGGCCTGAGGGGAGGTTGAGGGGGTGATCCGTAGTGTGCCCGTGCTAACGCTACGGTAAAATACAAAATAAGATAAAAATTCGAATAAAAATCAGCAAAGCAATCAAATAGAAAAACTCAAATGAACTCAAAATACATGATTTTGGTTTCCATTGGTTAGATTTTGATTTTAGAAAAATTTAGAAATTTGTTTCATTCAATTCGGAGTTAAAATGAATTAGTTATGGTCGGTTGAAATCCTCTGTTGGAATAAATTCGGAAAAAGATGAAAGTCTAACAGGCGGGACCCTCAGCCGAAGGCAAGACGACAGCGTGGTTGTGGAGACTACGTGGTCGAAAATCGATTACGTGGTCGGAGGGACTTACGACCACGGCAAATATCGGCAGGCGTGGTCGAAAGGCGTTCGACCACGGTAAAATCCCAGCAGGCGGGATCGAGAGGCGCCTACGACCACGGCAGAGGAACAGTGATTTTACGACCACGTGGTAAAATTACTAACGCGGTCGAAAGGCGATCGATTGCGGCAAAATCGATTGATCGTGAGGTCTGGAAGCAATACGACCAGATTGGTGAGAAATCGAAGGTGATCTGCAGGCGTACGACCAAAACGAAGGAAGTTGAACGTGGTCGTTAGGAGACTACGACCACGTTGTAAGGGGGTGAACGTGGTCGGCGGTCGGAGAGTGCTTCGACCACGTTGTGCCGGGATGAACGTGGTCATAAGGCGCTACGACCACGTTGGGAATGGTCGATGAGGCTTCGACCGCGAGGCGAGCGGTCGCAAAGGGTTACAACCACTTGTAAACGATATGAGCGTGGTCGAAAAGTGCTTCGACCGTGGCATAAGTGGGCGGTGGGCGTTTATGAGTGGTTGTAAGGGTTACGACCACGCTGTAAGAGAGTGAGTGTGGTCGATAGACTTTCTGTGTGGTCGTAGGGGAGCTTCGACCACAAGGAATGAACTCAGCCGCGCAACGGACCACATGGTCGTAAATGGCACAGAGCGGTCGTAAAGGGTTCTGAGCGGTCGTAAATGGCACAGAGTGGTCGTAGATGGTTCTAGGTGGTCGTAAATGCTTTTGAGCGGTCGTAAACGATTACGAGTACAGCCAAGTACTCGCAGACGTAGTCGTAAGTGGTTACGACCATGTTGTGAGTAACTGAATGTGGTCGAAAGATGTTACGACCACGTTGTGAGGGGTCGGTGGGGGCTTCGACCACAGTATAAGTGGTCGGAGGGTGTTTCTGAGTGGTCGGTGGGGGTCACGACCACATTGTGAGCGATCGTAAACTGCTACAGTAAGTTTACGACCACATTGAAAAACGATCGGAAAAGCGATTGAGGCGGTCGGAACTGGTCGTAAGCTCTCGGAACCGGTCGTAATCAATCCTTACTGGTCGTAAACTACACTAACCGGTCGTAAGAGGGTCGTAAACGATTACGAGTACAGCCAAGTACTCGCAGACGTAGTCGTAAGTGGTTACGACCATGTTGTGAGTAACTGAATGTGGTCGAAAGATGCTACGACCACGTTGTGAGGGGTCGGTGGGGGCTTCGACCACAGTATAAGTGGTCGGAGGGTGTTTCTGAGTGGTCGGTGGGGGTCACGACCACATTGTGAGCGATCGTAAACTGCTACAGTAAGTTTACGACCACATTGAAAAACGATCGGAAAAGCGATTGAGGCGGTCGGAACTGGTCGTAAGCTCTCGGAACCGGTCGTAATCAATCCTTACTGGTCGTAAACTACACTAACCGGTCGTAAGAGGGTCCTAGGAGGTCGTAAGACTTTCCACATCGCTTACCTTTTGCGTACTTGGTGATATATATACTATCTAGAATGTTCAAAGCAATGAAATCATTTTTCTTGAGAAATGCATCTTGCTTTGAGATGTCATTGATGTGTTGTACCAGGAGAACAAATATATGCCTGAAATAATCAGTGGAGTTCATGGGTTTATAGTGGTTCTAATTATAATGATAGAGGCAGACAAATATGTTATAAGCCCTAAAACAAATCCCATAATACCAAATCATTCTCATAAGTTATGATACATTAACACAACCATGCAATAGAAAGGGTACTTTTTTTAATCAAATATTGTATTAAATCAATAGCTTTAATAACAGTATATAAAAGAGATGCCAAGTCAATATCAGATTAGTCCTTCCCTCAAAACAAGGGAAAAAACATCCTACCAAATCTCATCAACCACCAAACTGACGAACTGATATCTTGATAACACAGATATCAATATCATTAGAGCTAGTGGCAAACCATTAAAATGAAATGCAAAATTGAAAGAAATTTGAGTGTGCTATAGATTCAACCTTTGCATCTCACTTGGAAATATTCTTCATCGCTGTAGCGTGCACAGACAACCTGAACCAATAAAAGTGGCACAAGAGTATCAGAGGGTTCTTGTTTTTTTTTCAAATGGAACGAAAACTACATGTAACTAACAGAACTATATCTCCCTTTCTTTTTAAAAACTATATTCTCAACAGGAATACCGAAATTTATTATGTAAAATGAAGCTCCATGCCTTAAAATCCTTATGGAATGTATGTCATTCTAGCTGCCATGAGTCAAGAAATGATGAAAAATGCTTTGTCTAACAGAACCATACGCATAAATAAGTGCACAGAAATGAGATCAGAAAAGATCCAAAAGTAACAGGACCATACAATTGTTCCCACAGTGCAATATGTACAAGATCAAACTCAAAAAAGACGAACAACTAACCAATTCAGCATCATCAATAAAAGAATCCTCAGTGTCATATTGATCATCATCTGGTACATCATCAAGATCTTCTTCATCGCTGCTGTGTTTACCCTGGCAATTTGAATACGGAGTCAAAACTCAATGCATGGTGTATATGGAGCCAAACAATATCACACAATTGTTACCATGTAAAGGCGCTCGATTTTCTCAATAACTGCACTGAACCGATTTGGCTGCGCCGGATCCTGTGGGTCATTTTCTGCAGGGTGTGCCTGATTCAAATAATATGATAAGACTCAATGTTAAATACAACGGCGTGAAATGTAGTTAGTTACATGAATCTTTACTTAGGACAACATTTTATTGTTATGGCTCAAAAGAAAAGCCAGTTGTAAGCAGTTTTTTTTGTACACTATGTGCCGCGTGATCAACTACTGCCACAGTTGTCAGCATGTAGGTCCAAGTCTCGAACACTTTCGATCAAGCTATTCAATGCACCTAACGCGATACTGAGGCCTGTTAGCTATAGTACTTAATTTTCAAACGAAATATTTTTTTAAGATGGGATGTATAAGTTAAACGATTTATATGTTAAAAGTTTAACATCTGTACTAACCAAAATCACAAGTGAGTATCTGTCTCTCCGTAATTTATACCGTAAACAGTCAAAATTCAAAAATTTCAGCTAAAAGTCATAAGCCGCAACCGAAAAGAACAGACCCTTATGCAAATATGTAGGTACTTGAATTCAAGTCGTAAATTGATGATGGATCAACACATTTGACTTGTTTGGGCTCTGTTTAAAAGTGTCATGGCTTTTAACTGAATTATTATTATAGTAGATTTAAGCTTTTTTAAAAGTATTTAATTGAAAAATAGAAAAAATAAAAAACATTATTATATCTTTAGTAAATAAACGATTTCTGAAAGTCAGAATAGGAATGTGGCCTTAGTAAATAAACTGGTTTGTCTGGAGTCTAAATTCGAAAAGTATTTAGCTGGACTCCTTTTGACATATAAAGGCACTGTATGTATATGAGCTACCCAACGCAGCTGGAGAGTGCATCATATGTTTAAGGTGGTGATCGGTTCGGCTGAAAGCCTTATGGCTTTTGGCTGAAAACACTGTAGCTGGCTGAAAAAAACCCTGTAGCTGACAGAGGCTTATTTACCATAATTAAATTTAAAAAAATTTAAAAATAAAAAAACATATTAGCCCATCACGTATAATGTAAACAAATACGAGGAAAAAGAGAACCGGTAAAAAAACTCAAAAAAGCCAAAAGTTCAGAAAAAAAACGAAATTTATGAATAGTGCAAAAATAAGCTGAAGCCATATTGATCAGGGCCTAAAAGCGTGAGCGGCTATGCAAGCTACACAAGGGAAACGAAGGAAAAGGAAAAGAAATAAAAGGTTCCACCGGGATTCGAACCCAGGTCGCCAGATTCAAAGTCTGGAGTGCTAACCACTACACTATGGAACCATATCTGACTCTCAGTCTTTCCGTATAGTTTATTTATCCGCTTTGGCGGACTTTAATACATATGGCGATACTACCAGCACCTTCATAGTTCAGTTGTTTTTTTCATCAAAGGAGGTGTCGACTGCTGAATTCTAGAACATGCACACGATAAGATAGTAACAGATTCACCCGATTCAATAAGATAGTAGCGGATTCATCCTATTCTACTAGTAATTGCCCAATTCAATAAGATAGTAACAGATTCATCCAATTCTACTAGTAATTGTAGCCGTATTGAGAGAGAGAGAGCGAGCGAGAGAGAGATTAATGCAGTCAACACTCAAAATACGTTTGCAAGACAGTCCATATGGTTAAGCCCAAGCAAGCATAAGAACAAACGAATATAAAATGCATTTGCTCTTCCTTTTTAGGGTTTTGGTTTCTCTGAAAGTCAAAACAAACTTAATGGCTTCTTAAAATAGATCCTTTAAACGGCTTTTTAATTCAAAAACTGTGTATACCGTCTATATCGGCATCTCCGCCATCCACTGTTGTCTCAAAAAATATATATATAAATTATTAGTCACAATTTAAAAGAAAAGACATTTGTTGTGAGAGGAAATTAAGAGACTGTTCATATTAGCTTCTGCATCTGGCTTCTACTTACAGAAGCAGAAACCAATATGAAAGTCCAAGTTTCTACAAGCCGCATTAGTCACAATCTAAAAGAAAAGACATTAGTCACAGTCTAAAAGAAAAGACCTTTGTTGTGAGAGGAAATTAAGGGCCTGATTATATTGGCTTCTGCTTCAATAGAAGCCAATATGAAAGCATCAGTTTCTATAAACCGCTTCCATCGGTTGTTACTATTCATCGACCACTACTTTTCATTTTCACATATTGTAACGCATTTTGTATTTTATTATATCACAATTCCGTAAGTCGCATAGCAGTCCGAAATGTTGTAATGTCTTTCGTTGCACCGTCTTTCTTATATAATGCACTATTATTCATCAGTCGTTTTTATCAGCTACTTCTATCAACCACTATTATTTATCAGCTATAACTAAAAAATATCAGTAGAAAACAATATGAACATGCCCTAAAATTCAAACTGGTGCCATACATTTCAATGGTTATATGGCCCGGGTTTGGGCTGGAAACGGCAGGAGTCCAAAGACCATACATTTTTCGTCACTAATGACAGCCCCTCTTTGCTCTGTGCCGCTCAGTTGGACTGAAATAACCTGGTTTATAACTGAAATTATACTGTAGCTGGCTGAAATTACATTGTAGTTGATGATAGCTTATTTGCCGTAACTAAATTTTAAAAATTAAAAAATAGAAAAAATAAATTAGTCTATCACGGACAATACAAATGAATACGAAAAAAAGAACTGGAAAAAACCTCAAAAAGCTAAAAAGCTAAAAAAAGATAAAATTTAGAAAATGGTAAAAAAAATAAACCATAAGTGAATTGGAGAGAAAAAGGGAAAAAAAGAAGGAAAAACAGTTCCCCCAATGCCCCAACCAAGCACCGACGAGTCTGGCACTAGATGGCGGCGGCGCCGGCGGCGGCGAAGGGGATGCGGAAGTGCGGTTTCTCCGAGGACGACGTGTACCTCCTCCTGCACAGGTCCGTGCTTCTCCTCGCACTCCCCGCGCACCCGCACCGCACCTCCCCCAGTTCGCTCTAGGGTTTTAGCGCGCCGCCCAATCTTTCCGCAGGTACACGCCGGCGACAATCCTGACGGCGCTGCAGGAGGTGGCGCAGCACGTGGAGAGGAGGGACATCGACTGGAGGGCGCTGGTGGGCAAGACGGCCACGGAGATCACCTCCGCCCGCGAGTACCAGATGCTCTGGCGCCACTTCGCCTACCGGCAGGACCTCGCCGAGAACGTGGACGACAGCGCCCAGCCTGTGGGTTGTGCCCACAAACCTTGGATTTTTCTGCCAGTTTTGATTAGCTCGTAAGGTGTCCAGTAGCTAGGATTCTCGTAGTAGCGACTGTTAAGATCTTAAGGTAGTATTACTAGTAGACTAGTAGTACACACAAATTCAGTTTGTTCAACTGCTGGCTGCTCTTTATCTAATGGTCTTGTGGTACTTGTGTTGCGCTGATTGATGATGGTAGGGCGATGAGAGCGACCTGGAATGTGAGGTTGAACCTGTTCCTACCCCAAGCAACGAAGCATTAGTTGAGGCCTCAACGTTTGCCAAGGTACCACCAGTGTGCAATGGCACTTTATCCTGTCATATAAATTGCAGATCTTAATCTCTGGATCTTCACATGAGCAAGCCTCTAGTCATCGTGTTAGCTTGGAAGCACCTGCCCTAAACACTCCAAATGAAAAGATACCTCGTGTTCCATCTGATAAACAGCTTTCCCAGAGTCACCGAACAAATGGTACACATCCAGTTTCCAACTCAAAACAGTCATCCCATACAGGGTTATCTCCTGATCCTTTGGATGCAAATGGACCTACTAAAAAGAAAAAGAAGCCTAAGCCATGGTCTAAAGAGGAGGATGCAGAGCTAGCAGCTGGTGTACAGAAGTGTGGTGAAGGAAATTGGCTGGACGTTCTGCATAAATATAGCTTTGATAATACAAGAACGGGTGTTCAATTGTCTCAGGTAACACTGCAATCACCTTGTCAACTGTATACTAGCATCCATTATTATGTGACCGCTAATCCTTATTTACATGTGTGGGATTACCATACTCGAAATCATCCCAACTTATGGTAACCTGCTTTGCAAATCTTTATCTCTATTGAAGCTGAGTGCAAAACGAAGAACAAGAGAGTGACACATCATCACATTCACGCATTGTCGTCCGATTCCAATCCAACAAATACAATGCGCTAAAAAAGGACACTCAATAGAGCATACGTCTACAAGACACTAAGGGGGTATTCGTATTGGCTGCAGCTAATGGGTTTCGGCTGAAAGAAGTGGCTTTTAGAAGGAGGGGTTGAGCGGTGAAAAAAGTGAGGGAGAGATGCGCATGCAAGACGTGAGCTAGAGAAGTGGGGTGCGTGATGCGCCCGTGACCCTCTGCCTTATCCTCGGAGCGAGACGGGAGCAAGAGGAGTGAAGAAGCCGATTTGAGAAGCCATATGTTCATATTGGCTTCTGGCTTCTGCAAGTATAAGTCAGAAGCAGAAGTCAATACGAACACCTTCCTAAGTGACTCCATAGATCATACTTCTAGAACCATCTATTTTATGAAACAATAAAACTTGATAATATAAATTTCTCATTACACTAAATTGCGAATCAAGAATAGGATTACCACAACAACGTGTGGGCACAATCCTAGTATGCTAAGATGTTAGGGCAGCCACATCCCACATACGTGAATCTGTTGCAAGTATTTATCCAAAGTTCCAAACAGTTGTGCTGCTTGTTGCAATTGTTTGGTTGCTTCTCATCTATGCCTAGACATAAGTTCCATCTCAACCTTGCTGGGTCTGTTTGGTTAGTTTTCTTATGCATCTTACAGTTGTGAATACGATGATAAACATGATTTGTTATATCCTTTTGTCCTCACGTGGATATCTGTCTATAGAATAGTTAGTTAAAATATATTGTTATTTTCAGAGATGGGCGCTAATTCGCAAGCATCAAGGAACAACCAAGCCTGCTAATGCTAAACCAGTCAGTGTGGCTAGCTCAGAGGAAAGAGAGGCAGCTCAAAAGGCATTTTCTATGGCTCTTGATATGCCTATGACTGGATTATCTACGTTAAGATCAGGTATTTACAGAATTCATAAGTGGTATTAGTAAAGGCTGGGTCATTTAGAATAATGTTTCTTTGCTGAACTATCAACAACTCAAACATTGTTCTGTAGCTTTGTTACATATCTCGGCTGTAAATCCGTTTTGTGCAATCTTTGGAGTGACCTTGTGCTGGCCTTTTGATGCTTGTTTAAACTGTGTATGCAGGAGCTCTACAACAAAGCATTCAACATCCTTCTCCAGTGTTTGGTACTATGACACCTAATGTGAAATCTACAACAGCCCCTTCATCATTGCCGGTGCCAGTACCAGTGCCAGTTGCTGTTCATGTGCTAGTACAAGTGCAGTTGCCACTTCCTCAGGTGCAACAAGTGCCTGCCCAAGCTGCGCCCTTGAAAATGTCAAATACTTTAAACAAGTCATGAAATAACTCGAAGAAGCAAGCTGCCCAACCAAATCCTACAAATGTTCCTTCCTCAATACAAGCAGCAGCCATTGCTGCTGGTGGGCGAATTGCCACACCAAGCGTTGCCACCAACTTGTTAAAAGCTGCACAATCCACGAAAGCTGTGCGCATAAGATCTCGAGGAACAGGATTTTCAAAATCTTTTACGAGTTCTAAAGCATCTACTATGGCTGGTGAGCCTGGTACACAGCTTGGCAGTGTTCAACACCCAGAACCTCCAAATACTTGTGCCCCTACATCATCTCTGTTGGTTTTGACTACGCATGCATCCGAGCAAGTTCGCGATGTTTCAGAAGTTGCAGGAGTTAATTCCCCGGGACAATCTGCTGGGGTGCATTTGTCTGAAACTAAGAGAACATTGAGCACCGCACCAGTGTCTGCCCCGTGCAACAATGTGGAAAACGACGATGTCACTACATTTTGTGTTGTCACGATGGAGGACTTGTTTCCTGAAGAAGCAAAGCAGCCAGATATTGTAGATCCTAAGGCTGAGGAGATCATAGACCCCAAGGATGCGGACATGATAGAGTTTGATTGCTTTGTTGCCCAAGGATGCTTAAATATCGATTATTTGGATAAGAGCAAGACTGTCAAAATTGCTCCTGGAGCTCAAGATGTTGGCAGCCGGAAAAGACAACCGAAACCGTTGTCCGCAGTTGGGAAGAGCAACGCTGTGTCTGCTGGAGCACCAGCAACCAAAACTCCAGTTCCACTAGCGACCTCTGCGAAAACAGGGACCTCTAGTGGTGCTGTTGGCACAGGCAATGCCAGTGTGCAGATTAAAGCAGGAGGAAGGAAGGCAGCTGCTCCTGATACCATAGGCAGTCAAAGTACTGTCCAGAAGTAGCATACCGCGAACTCAAAAGGTAACGCAGGATGCCCAAGAGTGCGGCTGTCGGCACTGGAACGCCAGCCAATTGCCAGGGTAACCCAGTGGTGAATGGGGCTCGCAAGGGGAATCCACCAGCCAGCCAATAGGCAGGTTAACATGGTAAATGTTGTAATAATGCTCGTAGGACTTGTGTGCATCTCCTTTACTGTGAAGTGTGAATAGGGCCTCATAGACATCCTGTATCCCCCCCCCCCCGCGGGCGGGGGCATTTGCGAATTTTTTGTACGGATAATCTATTTTTTATTCGAAATTACATAAATATACCCGCGGGAAATTTTTTTACAAAAATAGGCTCCAGTCGCCTAATGGTTGGGCGACTGAAGCCTTTCGCCCAACCAGACCGCGGCAGCTGGAAAGTCTACCAACCGTTTGGCGATTAATTGCAGTCGCCCTACCATTGGGCGACTTCCCTGAAGTCGCCGAACCGTTGGGCGACTAAGATTCAATCGCCAAACGGTTAGGCGACTGCACGTGGGATATAAAGCCGCGCTCGGCGACTCGCCGAGCGCGTCGCACTGCATTCCTCCGTTCGGCCAGCGCAGAGAAGAGGGGAAAGGAGAGGGAGGGAGAGGAGAAGAGGAGGGGGAGAGAAAGAGAAGGAGAGGAGAAGAGGAGAGGGAGTGCGCGATTTTCAGGTAATTTTGTTGTATTATATTGTTTGTTAGTGTAGAAAATTAGTTTAGAAAATGTAGTTTAGAAATATAGTTTAGAAAATGTAGTGTAGAAAATTAGTTTAGAAAATGTAGTGTAGAAAATTAGTTTAGAAAATGTAGTGTAGAAAATTAGTTTAGAAAATGTAGTGTTGAAATTTAGATGTAGAAAATTTAATGTTGCAATTATTGTACAAATTTAGATGTAGAAAATTTAGTGTTGAAATTTGGATGTAGAAAATTTAATGTTGAAATTATTGTACAAATTTAGATGTAGAAAATGTAGTGTTGAAATTTAGACGTAGAAAATATAATGTTGAAATTATTGTACAAATTTAGATGTAGAAAATGTAATGTAGAAATTATTGTAAAAATTTTGCAGGTATGACTCGTGCTGGACGTGACTCGGAGTGGCGGTTCGCGCTGTTGGACGAGCACGTGGACCGCTCTCATCGCGCTTCTCGTCTAGTCCCGCCACCGGGGAGCACGGACGAGCTGCCTCAGCTGGGAGTGGTCCGGACACGCACACCTCGCGTGGCCTGGGGACTCGACCCTCGTTGGACTGCCAGGTTTGCATTACTCCAGCGTTTAGTGCGACCGTAAGTTCGTTCCGTGCTGACCTTCACTTTGTTTGCAGGCTGCGGGATGCCGGGCTACTTCCTCTTGCCCGGATGGTGCAGACGACGGACGAGGATAGAGCCGCTGGCGGGGACGAGGGCGGGGACGAGGCGGGCGGGGAGCGATCACGACGCTTTCCGTTTGACCGTTCCCTGCTGACGGCTTTGGTGGACCGCTGGCGGCCTGAGACGCACACTTTCCACCTCCCATTCGGGGAGATGACGCCGACCTTGCAGGATGTGTCCCTGCTCCTTGGGCTTCCGATCGCGGGAGACGCTGCCTTCCTACCGGAGGCCCCGGCCGACTGGCGCGCTGACCTGCTCGCCAGATTCCAGGGTGTCGTTCCACCGGCCGCTGACCACCACGTGTTCGGGGAGGCACAGACCCATGGGCCGACACTGAGGTGGCTCAGACAGTACCGGGTACGTGGTATATAAAATCGATCGTGTATTCAAAGCTCTTATTTGTGGTATTACGTACTAATAACAACTTTTTTGCATTCAGGTAGAGCGCATGGTTCCGCAGGCAGACGATCACCAGGTCTCGCGGCACCTGGAGGCGTACGTGCTGTGGCTGTTTGGTTGGGTGCTTTTCACCACCAGCCACGGCAACTCGGTGGATGCGCGCCTTATCGCTTATGCGAGGGCGATCGCTGACGGCGAGCCCCACCAGGTCAGCTGGGGATCGGCCGTACTTGCCGCGGTACGTTACATGTTATTTCAAAGATTCCCAAATGGTAATGTCGTTTCGATAATCGAACATTTCATGTCTTTGTGTACTGGAGAGGCTGACGTCGGTTCTGCCCTATGTGCCTACTCCGGCACAGTACTGGAGAGGCTCACCAGTGGTGTGCAGCTGACCCATGAGGAGGGCGTTAGCTTTGCGCGTCGGATGCACGAGGGGTGTAGACGTATCGTTAGCCTACTGTCCTGCACGAGGCTACCGGCGGTCTCCACGCCCACCGCTCCGACTACTCGTCCACCAGTGCCACCCCGACCAGCGTGGCACTACTCTGGTGCACCGACGTGGACACGTCCTCCACCGCCTCACCCGGAGTAGCCAGGGGGTTCAGCCTGGGCAGGGCCTCCTACACCGGTTCACTTCACGCCTCCTACGCAGGGGGGTGTACGCCTCCTCTATGGCGTCAGCTACGGGTACGCAGAGGGTCTTATATCGTGTTTATCCGAAGACGACATGCAACGAACTAACGATATTAATATTGCAGGTACTTACCAGCAGCACGGCGTCTCCCCAGGCCAGGACGATGTGGACCAGTTTTTCGCGGAGTGGCCCGGGCAGTTCTCCAACGCAGCACCGGAGGTTCTCTCTGGCAGTGTCCTCCCCGGTGCACCGGAGAGCACACAGCCAGAGGTGCAGCTGACTCCACCAGCGCAGGGGCGGGATAGACACCCTCCTGCTCGTTTTACTTTTTCGGAGCCCCGTAACCCGTTGCACCGGAGGAGGGCCAAGCGAGGCCGTATGGGAGGACGCGGGCGCGGTGACGGGGCACACCAGGGTGACGAGTGAGGCGTGCTGCAGATGCTATATATGTTATGCATGTAATGAAAAAACATGCGGCATGTTACTCTCAGTTATATTATGAAGTTTATTTAAATTTACATAGTCTATCATCTCTCTCCGCACATAAACTATCTCACTTAACAGTGTATGTATCGATCGTTCTCTACTCAATCTTTCATAAAAAAAATTAAAAAACTTTTTAGACACCTACAATATACAATGAACATAAACTTTTATTACAACTTCACCGTATTTTTTACCGGTTCAACGTTACAAAATTCACAAAATCTAAAACAATCACGGGGCTACATACAGTCGCCTAACGGGATGGCGACTACACTTAAGTCGCCTAACAGGACGGCGACTACACTTAAGTCGCCGAACGGAAGAGCGACTAAATACAGTCGCTCTACTGTGCAGCGAGATATATTGTATCGCGGTCTGGTTGGGCAAAGGCTCCAGTCGCCCAACCATTAGGCGACTGGAGCCTATTTTTGTAAAAAAAAATTTCCCACGGGTATATTTATGTAATTTCGAATAAAAAATGAATTATCCGTACAAAAAAATTCGGGCATTTGCTCCCTTATTTTTTGGACCAAGTACGGAAGGAACACATTTGATTGGATTGATCTTATCTGGTAGTACCACTAATTAACATCACTAGCCTCCTGTGATGTTTAAAGCGATATTGGCTTTCTATATTTTCTGGACAGTGTCCTGCGTCTGTTATCACTGTGGTCTGTTGGAATTGTGACTATGGCAAGTCAAGCTGTCCCATCAGCATGATGCTTGGAAAATTGAGTTGCTTGCTTTGGCGTCGGACGGCTTTTAATTTTGTTTTTTTAGTTTTTTTAATTCTTTTATATTGTTTGTGATGATGTAATGGTTTTTTCTTTATTTTTTATTTTTCTATTTTTTATTAGAAATAACTAACATTCGTTATAATGCAATTTCAGCTATAAGTCAAAAGTCATAGCTAGAAGTTTAAACCATAATCTAGTTAAAGCTGAGCCTTTATTTGAACTAATTATCTGGTGTTGGATCAGATATTACTAATTATTGGTCCCTTCTTTTTGGTTATTTCTTTCCAGCTTAGGTTTCTCTTAAACAAAGAAAAAGAATGATTTCTTAGTTGTTTTTTAGAAATGGTTTATCAGGATAGTTTTTTTAAGGTGGTTTATCGGTTTATTAGGATTTGATTCATTTAAATAAGCATTTATACTAAGATTAAAAATCATCAATCACAATCACTAACCATCAACCGAAGCTAAAAATAATGCGGTATTGCTAACAGAAAGAGGTGTGTGTGAGAGACTTGTATGGCTCGTGTTAACCATCGCATCAAATCAGAGGATGGAAGAACTTTATTTGGTGCAAGTGTCACTCATGGCATATGGCTCTATTCTTAGCCTTTTTTTAAACGGTTTTTTTTTTGAGTCCGTCATCCATCACATCTTAAAAAGAAAAAGTAGCAAAAAGCTATTTACCATATCTCACGAGAACATGCACATGGTCAACCTGCACCATCAGATGTCATACCACGTGTACTGAAGTTGTTGACATTTCGTCACCTCAAGAGTCCCTTGCATTTTAGTCTGGTCATGACTTGTTGTTTTGTTTTTTTAGACGTGTTGTTTTCATTTTTCCCATCGTGACACTTGAGTGCCTGCCTCTAATTGCGAAAATTAAGATGATACTTATTTAGATTTAAAGTTTATGCCTTTTTCACTGTAGCAGTCGAAAATGAATTGTAACTGCTTACTTTTTTCATCGTGATTAAATTTAAAAAACTAAAAATAAAAAATTATATCATCACGGATAGTACAAAAGAATAAAACGCAAAAAGAAAAAGGCAAAAAGCTTTAAAAAATTAAAACAAACTAAAACAAACGAAATTAAGAAGCCAGAAGCTCAAATGAGCGGGCCAAACTAAAAAGACGAAATTAAGAAGTCTGAAACAACTAGAAATAGATACAAGAACTAACTTAGGTGGTGCACATTAGAGTTTAAGCTTTTAGCTTTTAACTTATTAATTTCATCTTTTTCTGGCCTTTTGTATTTTTTTTCTGTATTTCTTTGTATTGTCCATGATGATATAATATATTTTTTATTTCTTTTTTTAATCTAATTATGTTGAAAACCTATCCGTATATATAGTAAAAAAGCTGCTACAGTAATAAAAAACTAGAAGCTCAAATTTCAAAAGCCCAAATTTAGTTGGATTTAAAGTCCCTGGGAACCAAATGATACGACCGACACATTTGAAGCACTGACTTAATTGGGATGCTCGGATGCCGCACAGAAAAGACCGGAGAAATATATGCTCCGTTTTGACACATTCATGACGACATATATATGTGTCAAGTTCCCAGCAGAATTGAAATAGCCTCTCGTTAATAATTCATTAACAAGTGTTTACCGTCGAGCTAGCCATGCCCTCCGAGCAGAGGTGCCAAATGAATCTGAATTATCTATTTTATTCGATATCTAAATACTAGTAAATATAGTAAACAAAAATACATTTATATTGTAAAACAAATCGAATCTAGATGGTATCTAGGTTCTTTTTATCAAATATGAATACAAATATGGTATGTAAAATAGGTGTCAAATCGAATATGAATAATATTCGGATGCAATTGCAATAATAGTAACAGCTAGCTAATACGTATCTTTTGTATTTGACCTCTAAATAGAGCATATTATATATGTATTTCGATTATTTACATGAGGCTTTCATCATGGTGGATTCTAATTTGGCATTTCATATTTTTTTTATTTGGCACATCCCCAATAAAAACTTTTTGCATGCTATTTTTAGCTAAATTTAATATGTTTATAACTAATTTATTTGAAATATATCTAGAATTAGTCAAGATTAGTGGCAAAATGACACCAATAATCAATGATTATATGATAAGCTAGAGGAAAAGGAGCGTAAATATTATTATAAAATATGTGTCAATTTGTTAAACTTCATTATGCCATGGGATATTTGTATATGGCCGACTTGACTAAGTATTCGATTCGTATTTGTTATAATATTTTATTTATATTTGTATTCGAGCATATTCATATTTATTTTTTTAAAAAAAATATAAATATAAATATGAAAAGATCTATTCAATTTATATTCCATCCGTTGATACCCTACCTGGAGCATTAATATTCGTTTTGATAAAAGAACACACGCGCACCTAGACACACAAAATAGATATACCAGTTTGGAACGAGAAATTTCACAAGTATTTCTCACCGGTTTTTATGGAAACAGTTCAATTCCTACTTAACTTTAAAAAATTCTCACATTTCAAAACCAAATGTCCCAGCTATTAGGGCTGTTTATATTAGTTTTTGCTGATAGCCTTTTTTGCTTTAGCTTATAAATAGTAATAGTTTGTAAAGAGTTGTACAGAGAGAAACTCGCATGCGATTTTGACTGGTATAAATAGAGTTGTTATAATGTATATTACAATCAACTAGTAGACTTCGTTTTAAAAAGACTATCTGTTTGAAAGTTATGTACTATAGAAAAATTATTACTGTAGAAAAACAGTTGATACAAATATGAGAAGATCTATTCAATTTATATTCATCCGTTGATACCCTACCTGGAGCATTAATATTCGTTTTGACAAAAGAACACACGCGCACCTAGACACACAAATAGATATACAAGTTTGGAACGAGAAGTATTTCTCACCGGTTTTATGGAAACAGTTCAATTCCTACGTAACTTTAAAAAACTCTCACATTTCAAAACCAAGATGCTCCAAAAAAATGTCCCAGCTGTTAGGGTCCGTTTATATTGGTTTTTGCTGATAACCTTTTGCTTTAGCTTATGAATAGTAATAGTTTGTAAAGAGTTGTACGGAGAGAAACTCGCGTGCGATTTTAGCTGGTATAAACGAAATTACTATAATATGTACTACAATCAACTAGTAGACTCCATTTTAAAAAGATCATCTGTTTAAAAGTTATGTACTGTAGAAAAACTATTACCGTAAAAAAGCAGCTTTTAGAAATTAATATAAACAAACCCTAACCTTTGCATTTTTTTTTTGTGAAGTTTCGAAGCAAACAGAAAAGAATAGCTCACGCGACCTACCCCTTTCATCTTATGCATATTTCATCCTCAAATCAAAATCTTATAAATAGAAGAATCCGTGGTCAAGGAGAGCTGGGGAGGGGAAAGCGCAGGCATCACCATCACTCGCCCTAACAAAAGTCAAAAGTAAATACCGGGAAGCTGATGCTAACATCGTATTTCCCACGTGTCCGCGCCTTGCGCCGTCTTAATACGACTGTGATATATTGATATATATCCCCCCTAATTTCTACCAAAGAAACAATGTGAGATATCCTCAGTCCACACCTCTCTGGACTGGCCTCTCACAAAATGCACCTCATCTTTCAGGAATTTTGGATACATGCCCTGTGTAGGCTCGTTTGGAACACGATAATTTCCCCAAATTTTTTTTGTAGAAAAACTATTTCATGTTAAATCATTGTGTTCCAAATAGATCTTTAGTGTTTTGATTGTCTCATTTTATCTTTATCCATAAAGGGAGGGAAAAGAGCCACAAATCTATCAAGATAGTGTGGCAATTAATTTCATTTGAAGCATAGGATTCACTTTGGATTCTAGACTCTGAAGAGAGATAGATGGTGCAAATGTGCATAGAGTGGTTTTTGTGTCGTGTGAAACTAAAGCAAAGGAAATGGCAATCCTTATAGGCAATTACGGTTCTATTTCGAACACATAATTTCGTAGGATTTTTTTTGCAAGAAACAACTCAATTATAACTTATTTAAGCCCTATCTGGAATGAAGAACTCTTGTGTGAATTTTGTGGAAAATCTTACGTAAAATAAAAGTGAATGTTCCATTTCCTCTCAAATTCCTATAAAATTCATGTCTAGTCCTACGTTCCAATCAATGACCTCTATGTTTCTTTGCAGTAACCGGCAACGCTTTCTATGCTTCTTTAAGAAAAATCACCATTCCCTGCAAGCTGCCTGCAAAGGACTAAGTTGCAAAAAGTAATAAACGAAAGGTTTATATGATGAATAATCTAGACTAGTAGAACTAGTCAGCAACATTTAGGGGTCATCACATGCCACCATGGCTCATTGCTAGAGATGATAATGGTTAATAATTTTTGATCTATTCGGATTATTTTTTAATATAGGTTCCATCTGTTTGGATATTTATTTGATAGTGTCAGATTAAAAATAAATATGAATTCGTTAACTCACTGTCCGTCGAATATGAATAGAGATTTGAATTATTAAGATATTTAGGAAGCTGAATATTCGAGTGTACATCCCCTATTTTCAACCTAGCTTATTTATATACTTTAGGAGCTTATTATGCATTAACATATACATCAATACATAGACTTCGCAAATGAACCTTAGCCAAAATTCCTAATCCCCAATCCCATTCATGCTGTTTACATGTTTTCATTGATTTTCTGTATACAATTCAAGGGATTTTCGTATTTAAAAAATATTCGTGACCATATTCAGTTCTATTATATTCACTTTGTATTTTTATTCAACATTATTTATATTTATATCCGAATATTTGTATCCACGTCCGTATCTAAAAAGTATAAAAAATAAATATAGGAAGACCATGACCCGTCTTTTCACACCTGTTACACGCTGCATGCATATCTTGCCACATCATCTAATCACCCCATAAACTAATCCCAATAGGCTAAACTAATCACACCCAAATCCAAACCCAACCGAGAAGAGAGAGCGCATAATAGGAGGCTATATATATAAAAAAGAAGCCTCCTGCTTAAGCTTCGAATCCTTTCCCATTCCCTCCTCCTCCTCGCGCTATCGTCCTCTTCCTCTAGTCTCCACCCCAACAACAAGTAAGCAAGCAAGCAAGCAGAGCTTCCCGAGACCAAAACCCCCCAAATTCCCCACGCCCTCGCCTCCAATCCGATCGAGCTAGCTTCGAATCGATGGAGAAGTACGAGCTCCTCAAGGACATCGGCTCGGGCAACTTCGGGGTGGCGCGGCTGATGCGGAACAAGGAGACCCAGGAGCTCGTCGCCATGAAGTACACCCCACGGGGGCAGAAGGTGCGGCGGCCCTGGTTCGGATTCTCAAAATCCCTGCGGAATTTGTGCCCTTTCTAGGTCGAATTCTGACGTGTGTCCCTGCTGAATTTGTGTGCAGGTTGACGAGAATGTGGCAAGGGAGATCATAAACCACCGCTCGCTGCGGCACCCCAACATAATCCGGTTCAAGGAGGTGAGCAAAAATTCGGATTTTTTTTTTCTGCGTGGAGATTTGTTGTTCTCGGTGGAGGGAATTTGATCGTTTCGGTCCGTTTGGGGGCGTGTTGTTAGGTCGTGCTCACGCCTACGCACCTCGCGATCGTCATGGAGTACGCCGCCGGCGGCGAGCTGTTCGACCGGATCTGCAGCGCCGGTAGATTCAGCGAGGATGAGGTGATCATTACTTTGCTCGGATTAGATGGCTCCGAATCTTTCCTATTTTCCCAAGTATTTTTAGTTTGGTATCCTAATTTTTTTTCCTTCTTGGTGGCGTCGATACTATTCTAGGCGAGGTATTTCTTCCAGCAGTTAATTTGTGGTGTTAGCTACTGCCACTTCATGGTGAGAACAGCAACCAAGTAAAAGAAATAAACTTTTTTTTCTCTGGAATAAATGTTAGAAAAATTTGTGCTGACGAGGTGTGGGATTGCAAATTTGTTTGAGCTTGCAGCAAATTTGCCACCGGGATTTGAAGCTCGAGAACACGCTGCTGGATGGGCGCCCGGCGCCGAGCCTCAAGATCTGCGACTTTGGCTACTCCAAGGTACCAATTTTATTTATCTTGTTCTTTCTTACTATGTTTTCTTTGACAAGGTGCACTGAAAGACGCCTTCCTTGTTTAGCTTTGCATACTGGAAGACCAAAATTTTGACACGAAACTGGGTTTATTCCCTCAATTGTGCTTATTAAACTCGTGCCTTTATTGCCTAAAAAGAAAACCAAATTTGGACCAATTTCTAGCTTTATTGAGTGATGTTACCAACAGATCGTTTGGAACCATATTTTTGCAAGAGAAAAAGACAGCGGTTATTCAAACAAAAGCAGCATACTCTGTTGTTCCTCATTGTGGATATATACTCGGTTACTCACACCTCTCTTTTGCAATGTTTCGTCGTCGCAGTCCTCGCTGCTGCACTCGAAGCCCAAGTCCACGGTCGGCACTCCGGCGTACATTGCTCCGGAGGTGCTCTCACGCCGGGAGTATGATGGCAAGGTCAGTTTTGTCATTTTGCACGTCTCTTATGCTCAATGTCACTGCAACTGGGTCCCGCTAGGGGGGGGTCCCTACTGCAGCTGCTGCTTACTTAATGTCCTGATGTACATCACCTATGACCTATGCTTGTGCCGGTCTGCCGCAATACCCTCTGGCCCCAACGTCGTCTCATCGTTCCTTTGCATTCCTAGACCCAGTGCATGAAAGCACACTTGGATTGGTATGTGGCCCCAATGCAGCATACATCCGTGCCTTGTAGAATAGGCTCCTCGTTGACCTCCCTTATCAGTCGTTTTGGATTATGGAATTTTGTTCTGAGGTCAAGTAGACAGGGAGTGGGCCTGGCCCCACGTGTCAGTATTGGTGTGTTGTCCTAGGGATACAAATCTCAGTGCCGGAGTTAAACCCGCTCCGCAGCCGGTAATGGTAACCGGCCGGTAATCGGATGAATTTCGAATATTGAAATTTAAATTTGGGCTATTTTGAAACCGGTAATTGGAACGGTTACCGCGCGAAAACCAAAAAACCGCTACGAAAACCGAGAAAAGCGAGAGAAAACCGGTTATGGGTAATTAGCAATTGGAATAATGCAAATAGTAATTAGAAAGTGTTTAATAAAATAACAAGCAAGTGATCCCAATTGTATGTTTGATGGCCATATTCCAATTAGCATGTACTAGCTATGCTAGTTTGTCTAAAAAATGTTGAGACTTGCGAGTACAATAATTGAAGCATATTTAACTCATACAATATTTAATCTAGCAAAAAAGGCTTAAACCAACCTAGAAAATGTATTGTGCAATTATACATTTAAATTTCAATTTGAAAAAAATTGGCCGGTTTTTTCTCTCGATTCCCACCGGTTTTTCTGGTTACCGCCGATTTTTCCCCTGGTTGTCCGTATCTCTGTAGGGGGATTCCAAGTATTATTTGTGTTGACAATTTTGTCAAAGAAGCAGGGGGAAGAGATAGTCTAACGAAATGTTCTTCATGTTCATTCAGTATATCACCAATCACATCATGCTTGATGGTGATCTTTGCCCTACTGGGTGTGCCTGCTATTATTGCATGCATAAATTCTACCCTTGATCGGGTTCACAGTCGATTTACATGGTGGAGCCCTGTCTGCGTGGTGTTGTTGAGGTAATGGCCTCAAAAGAAAGTTCGATTTGCTGGAGAAAAGCACAAGATTCTGTTGATGGCTTGATGCAGATCTTGTTATCATGCTTAATTTAAATGATCTACTTGAAGTGAGGATTAATAAAATATTTGTTGTGAGCTTTTGTTGTGTGCTGAACCCTTGACCAACAAGCAAACATTATTTCATCTTGCCTAAAAAATTTGTGAAGCTCCAAAATAATGCACTTGTCTCTGCAGAGGTACACTGAGAAAGAAAGCATGGAAAGAATGTTGGGAAAATAGTCCACATGGATTGTGGGAAAGGAAAAAGCACAACTTATAAGTGTGAGGGAGCCTATACCCATTGGACTAGTCTTTTGGGGGGAGAAGGCCCAATACCACTTATAAAGTTGTTGCTTAAAGGGCTTACTTGCGGGCAGCCCGTGGGCTCAGATGCGTGGGGTGCGCAGCCCATTTAAGACCTGGGGACCGGGGCACGGGCGCGTACGGGTCAGGGGCGTGGGCATATGACGCATGGCGCGTGTGGGCCCGTAGCGGACACACGGTATGGTATATGCACCAGTACTGGACGTACGGACTTGTGCTAACAAAGAACTGAAATCCTTGCGCGTGGCTTTGTATTGTGTAGACGCCCTGTGGGCATGTTTCATGAGTCGTATATTGTTCCCATTCGTCATGCTTCAAGTCCTTTTCTGGACCGTGTTTCCATCATGTTTCCAGCCCTAATTGATGTGTACCACGGGGCCCTCAACCTGATCTTTTCATCTAGCCGTGTTAAGACTGAACATATGGTTGGTCACCTGTCGTTCTTTGGAGCTATTTTTCTTTGTCCTCTTTGTCTTCCTTTTGTCATCTATTACTTGTCCTGCTTATATAGATGCTATTTCACGAATGGTTATTGCGCTTTATTTCTTACCTTTTGCGATGTCATGCCAAACTGCTGACAAAATTTCCTTCCCAGCGTGCAAAATTAGCTGCCTTTGCTTGTGAAAGAGAAACTGTAGGAAGACATCGAGATTAGTTTTGGAAATGGACACTTGTGATTTTTTTTATATTGTTGATTTCTAGAAGAACTGTTTTAGTTTCTGTGAACTGAAATTACTTTCCAGATGTGCACAGTTCTCTGCCATTAGTTCTGTACTCTGGGGCTGCTCCAGAACTCCGCTATCCTCCAATAGTGTTCTTCGCTTTATCTTTCTCTATCTATTTTATATTCTATTTCTATTTTATGAGTATTTCAATTTCAAGGAAAACGACTTTCATGAATACGTATGTTTGAAGTTCTCGAGTGACAAATTTTGTAAACCAATCTTTTTTTTTTATGTTCGTATATTATGTATATTGGGTTGTTAGCGACTGACTGCAGGCAACAACACATTATGAGCAGCATCGTTTTAGTGATGGTGCAAAATATATTTCTATTTCCCATATGATTGTGGGTTGGCGTTGTAGTCTGCTGATTTTTTTGGGCCTACTCAAATTTCTGGGGAGGCACTTGCTTCCTTGATACTGTTGTTGCATATGCTCCTCTTTTTTGTGATGTAGTTTAAGTATTCGCATTGTGTAATCGATGGGGTTTTTTTTTTTGGTGCAGATGGCAGACGTGTGGTCTTGTGGAGTGACCCTTTACGTGATGCTCGTTGGTGCCTACCCTTTTGAGGACCCTGATGATCCCAAGAATTTCAGAAAGACGTTTGGGGTCATATTTCACTCGCTTCTTCCAACAGTTTTGTCTAAACCCCTCCTACGTAAGTCCTGCGAATATACTAACATATTGTGCGCACATTTTTTTTGCAGAGAATTGTGTCCATTCAATACAAAATACCTGAGTATGCCCACATATCGCAAGATTGTAGGCAACTCCTCTCTAGGATCTTTGTCGCGGATCCAGCAAAGGTATTCATTGGAGAGCGAAGCCTGCAAAACTATAATTTTTTGGAAAAAAACTGCGAAAGCTCAATCTTTTGTTTCGTTTTTTTTTTGATCATTACCCCCATATCATGCAGAGAATAACGATTAGGGAGATCCGAAACCACCCCTGGTTCCTGAAGAACTTGCCTAGAGAGCTAACAGAAGCGGCGCAAGCAAAGTACTATAAGAAGGTCAACGGCGCCCCGACCTACTCTGATCAGACTGACGAAGAGATCATGAGGATTGTTGAGGAGGCACGGACGCCACCTCCGTCATCTACTCCGGTGGCTGGTTTCGGTTGGGCTGAGGAGGAAGAGCAAGAAGATGGCAGGAAACCCGATGAGGAAGAGAGGAACGAGGATGAGGAGGAATATGATGAAGAGGACGAGTACGACAGGCAGGTGAAGCAAGTCCATGCCAGCGGCCAGTTTCAGATCAGCTGATGAGATCGAGTTGCCAGCAGGAGGAAGTTTTCGGACATGAGATACTGCTATCCGTGGTAGCTATGTTGAACCCTAGGTGTTAGTTATGGTAGCCTTGTAACTTCTGTTGCTGAGGGTCTTCGTCTTTTTGCTGGTTTGATGCTACAGCTTTGTAAATTACCACACTGGCTTCCTTGCGGCCTATGTAATTGTATTGAACGGTTGAGTGATTAAGCTAGCAAGATGGAATGTAATTTGTGGAATAATACTTCTATCTTGATGGAATTTTGGGGGCTTTGATGTACTTAAGCAAGTGCTATAATAATACCAGGAATTTGCTGAAAACATTTTGTCTTGTCTTTAGCCCTGTCTGGAATACACGAATTAATACATGTGAAAAATACAGAAAATTGGGGTGTCATGACCTATTGATTTCTACAGGAACTAAAAACACAAGAAAACTTCGAAAGTGTTGTTTCGACGTCACACAAGAAAAGCACAGGAATTCAACATACACAGAGGAATTTAAAAGAACGCATAGGTATTTCAAAGGAATTGTTAGGGGTGTTAGGAATAGTCCCACATGGATTGTGGGAGAGGAGCAAGCATAACTTATAAGTGTGAGGGAGCCCCCACCCATTGGACTAATCTTTTGGGGGAGAAGGCCCAATACCACTTATAAGGTTGTTGCTCTGTTGCTCCGTGGGCTTTAGTTGTGTTTAGCTCATTTAGACCTGTGGCCCAGATTGTAACAAGTGGTATCAGATTGTTAGGAATAGTCCCACATGGATTGTGGGAGAGGAGCAAGTACAACTTATAAGTGTGAGGGAGCTCCACCCATTGGACTAGTCTTTTAGGGGGGAGAAGGTCCAATACCACTTATAAGGTTGTTGCTCCGTGGGCTTAGTTGTGTTCAGCCTATTTAAACTTGTGGCCTAGTATGTAACAAGGGGCTATTTCTTTGGGGTGTGTATAGGTATCACCCGGATGTTTTCTTCCTAATAATTATCCAAATTTCGGACCGTTGGATTAGAGATCCAACGGCCTCTTTTTTTGGAGGGGGGAGATTTTATTTTGGAGGGGGTGGGGAGAATTAGTAATCTAACGGTTACAAATCTGGATGATAATTAGAAAGAAAAGTTCTGGATGACGTTTATCAATACCCATTTCTTTGTTATCAAATGGCTTCGCAGTAATTCTTCTTTTCTGTACGATTTGAATCCTCCAAAGATTCTTGTCTTTTCCTTTGTTCCGAACGCTACCCTCGTTGTCTGTTATGACATTTGTGTGAGAGAATCGGTGAGTTCTTTTTATCCATGATTTGTAACTATTTTTTAAATAAAGTATTTTTTCAATATAAAGTATACAAATTAATTATAGTTAATATTATTCTGATTTTATCTATATCAATTAAAATCACATATAAATATCCAAAGTTTTAAACTATAATCCAAAAAGTAGAGCTCTGTATTGCAGAGGGGTCTGCTATAGCTCTACAGCAGCCGCAGAAGAGCCGCACGTGTTTCTGAAGAACGAATGGCAACTGGTCGTCCGTCCCGAATCCTCTTTTTGCCAACGCCGCCGAGCGAAACCCCTCCGCCTCTAGTCGGAGATCCTTCCGCCGAAGGAAGCACGCCTGCCACCTCGAAGCGAATGAGCTCTTCCCCCTCGTAGGCGTCCTCCTCCTCCTCTGCGTGATTCCTTGAGTTGGTAAGGAAGCCCTAGCCCCCAGCTTGCTTGGTTTCTTGTTCGTTTTGCTCTGGTCTTCTCTTTGCTGTCGACAATCGAATCCAGCCAGATCTTTCTTTCTTCTTCAAGATCGATCCCATTGATAGGACTATCCATGGTACCCTGAACTAGTACCACCAATAGCAGTTTAGTTCATTTCCAAAAAAAAAAAAAAGGTTTGACGCGTAGCGGCCCCTGCCCGAATTAGGGTACGGATAGTTGATTACCAAGCTCTAGTCTTGAAGAGATGTTTAGTTGCTTTTCTGATTCGTGAGCTAGGTTTCGGGTTTTGGTCAACGTTGATGCCATTTCTTTGGGGGTTTTGCAGCCATGGTGAACACTGATGGTGAAGGCGGCAGCGATGGCGGGGGCGGAGACCCGATGTGTGTCGATGAGAATGCCGGCGTTGTTGGGGAGATGGCCATTGCTGTAGACCAAGGCGATGGAGTTGGGCCGCAGGAGGATGGTATTGGCAACGATGGGATCAGGGGAGGAGGGCAGGGGGCGGTTTCCAACTCCGGCGATGAGATGGGGAGGGTAGGGTATGCTGATGAAGCTGAGAATGAAGAGGCGGCGACGGTTCATGGCAGCAAGGAGGGGACCGAGGAGTTGCTCCGGAAGGTAGTGTACAGCGAGGAAGAGGCGTACAAGCTGTACTGTGACTACGGGCACCGAATGGGGTTCAGCATCCGGAAGGGGAAGCAGTCCTATTTTACTGGCACGAAGAGGATCAGGACCAAGGATTACTTCTGCTCCAAGGAGGGCCTCAAGGAAGGGGAGAAGCTTACCGACGCAAACTTCAATGACCCGCACACCAGGACGAATTGCAAGGCCATGGTCCGCTTCAGAGTGAACGACCAGGGTGAGTGGAAGGTCATCCGGCTTGTCTCTGATCACAACCACAACTTGGCAAGACCTGAAGAACGGCACCTTTTGCGGTCCGCAAGGTCACTCATAGCGGGGAGGTCAAGTTCTGTGGAGGGAATGTTGTATGGTGGGTACCAGGTAACAGTTGCACCTTCCCAAATGACTGTAAGCGCTAGTGTAACCAACAATGCAGAGACATCGAAGCAAGATTTCCTCCCTTATACTAGTATGGCAAGGACATCGGCCATAGGGAATGGAGACTTGCAGAGCCTCGTAAAACACCTTAAGAGCAGAGCAAATGAAGATGGCATGTTTTATTGGGATGTTCAAATAGACCAAGGTGGTCGGATGACTAATTTCTTTTGGCGCGATGGTAGGAGCAGGATTGACTATGACTGTTTTGGTGATGTAGTTGTGTTTGATTCAACTTATCGCTTAAACAAACAGAACTTAATATGTGTACCTTTTGTTGGCGTGAACCACCATTGGCAGAACACTATGTATGGCTGTGCACTGTTAGCTGACGAGTCAATGTCATCTTTTGTGTGGCTGTTTGAGTCTTTCTTGGAGGCAATGGGGAACCGGCATCCTCGATCTATTTTTACCAATCAAGACCAAGCTATGTCAAAAGCAATTGAGCAAGTGTTTCCAAATACATGCCATCGCATTGCTCACTGGCACATTCAAAAGAATGCTGCTTCTCGTCTTGGTGCGCTTAATGGTTCGAAAGCATTTAACAAGATGTTTACCAAGTGTATGCAGGGATGCGACTCAGAAGCAGAGTTTGAGGAAACATGGGCTGAGATGTTCCGTGAGTTTAAGTTGCAGGATAATAAGTGGCTTAAGAAACTTTATAAGCTCAAGCAGAAGTGGTGTGGTGCTCTCAACAAGTGCACTTTTGATGGTGGGGTCGAGAATGAGCCACAATGTGACAGTTTGAGTAACATATTCAATTGCATTGCTGATAAATTGACTCCTCTTTCCGCAATTGTTGTTGCTGTGGATAAGCTGACCGAAGATTGGCGTGAAAAAGAGTTTGATGAGGACATGCGGTGTTGCCAAAAGCCACCTGCTTGTATTATAAAGCACAGTGATATTTTGAATCATGCAGCAAAAGTTTATACACACAGAATCTACAAGTTGTTCGAGACAGATTTTCTTGATGGGTGTGGAGCCACAAAATTCAAGGAGCTTCAATGTGAAGACAGTAACACATATCGATTTGAGATGACCATGCAGGGGAGAGGGTCAAGAGTCTGCATAGTTCATCTCAATATGTCTACAATGCAACTCACTTGCAGCTGTAGTAAGTTCGAGACAATGGGTTTACTCTGTCCACATGCTCTGAAAGCTCTTAGTATCAAGAATGTATGCAAAATTCCAGAAACCTATATACTGAAGCGGTGGACCAAGGATGCTAAGAAGTGGGTTTTTAATCCAAAGCAATACGAATCATCATACCAGGAATGTATGGACCATGAAGATGCGTACTGCAACCATGTTATGCGGTACGCGTATGACCTTGTGATGAAGAGTCAAGGGCAGGAGGAATTGAGGAAATCTCTTTGGGAGACTCTTGAGAGAGGAGAAAAAGAATTGGAGAAATACCTAGAAAATGTTACCCAATATGCACTTTCTTATGCCACTTGAAAGAAGCATCAATTAACATTTTTGGACTTACTGCTGAGGGTAAGCAAGGTGTAATTCTGGGTTATGCTGACTCAAACTCTACTCTAAGAAATGAAAATAAAAATTCCAAAAAAAGATACAAGTTTGAGTAAGTCATTATCGACATTTCTAGATACCACAATTAAATGTTTCAGAACTATTCAAGGAGAGAGAAAGAACAATTATGGTTCCTTTTTACCCACTTTTTAGCTGATGTTGGTTGTTTAGTAGCTTGTTTCTTAGTGAGATATGGCACCTAATGCATCTGCCTCTGATGTAAGATGTGAACTCACCAGCTTAGGACTACTATGCTCGTATATCAATGGTAACTGGCTTGAAACTGGCCATGGTAACATGACAAGAACCAGGATGCCAAACCTTGTAGTATTGTGTAAATGGGAATTTTGTAGCCAATAGACATAAACGATATGGCAAGCACCAATTGCTAATCCAGTGCCATCATCCATGACCGCTAGGAAAAACCCTGCTGTGGCACATTCTAATAAGTCTTTCCTCCGCAGCCTTGAAAATAGGGAAAATACATATTCTCTTTTTTCCCCCTATTTATATGAATATTTGACATGTGCAGCCAATTGAGTTTCCGACCTGTACTTTGTGATTGTGCATTATGAATTTATGATTGTTAGCGAACTAATATTTTTCTACCATGGATTCAGTTAGTACAATATTTCACCTACTTTTCAAAAAGATTCTTGATGAAACCCATGGAAAATTAAAGTACGGAAGTTCGATACATCCATCAACTGATAGTAGACAAATGTACTTCAGTTCTTTCCTCGTGAATGCTGTTCAAACATTCTGTGTCACTCCTACGGCGACACCACTGTGTGGGCTCTCATCGTGGCGGGTGATGTCATTGAGCTCACCCTCCGCCCAGATAGCATATGCCTCCTCACCATGCACAGCGTCATCTCCGATAAGCAGCTGCTCATCAGCAATCCGGAGAGGCAGGACTGCGCTGATGAGGATACAGATGATGGAGGTGATAACAACATTCCAGGCACTGACGAAGAGTGCACCAGCAATCTGCTTCGCAAACTGTGATCCACCAACACCACCATAAAATGCTCCTCTGGAGCCTGGGATGGACAGGAAGAGGCTGCAGAGGATGGGCTCGGCAAAGAGTCCAGTGGTGGCGCCACCAAGGAACCCAGCCACGGCGTGGGTGTGGAAGACGCCGAGCGTGTCGTCAATCCGCTGCATCAAGGACCATTTCCTGTGCAGCACCATCATGGTGTACCAGGGAATGCTACCGGAGAGAATTCCCATCGCGATAGCTGCCCAACCTTGCACCAGGCCTGTTGAACGACGCATCTAGTCAACCTTTGTTGGCCAATTAAAATGGAGAATATCTGCAGTTTGATGTAAAGGTTTGTTGATTACACCTGGGTAGTTTACTGCCATGTTAGGGCCTGTTTGGAACAGAGGAATTTCACAGGAATTTTGCAGGAATTTTGCAGGAAACAGTTCAATTCCCGCAGGAATCGGGAAAAATTCCCGCATTCCAAACAGTGCCTAATCTGTATCATGAAATTTCTCCATGCCCACTTTATTTATTTGTCTGTTATCTTGTATGTCTCCTTGGTTTTGTGACTTGTCCAGTGTCTACTTCCGTGATATTTAGACTTGTCTAGAGTCTACTTCGTGATATTTAGGGGGGAAATCTCCAAAAGAAGAAAAAAAAAATGGGGATAGTTTTGTTTCCTGTGTGTGTGCACCCAAGCGTGTGTTTTGGAGCTGGTGGGGTGTCATATAGAACCAGGTAAATTTCGAAATCTGAACTTGGTATCAACTGAAAGATTGCTATCAGGATTCAGGAAGATTGCTATCAACTGAAAGAATAAAAGTAATTTGGAAGGTTAAGCCAAGGTCAGAGTCGTGTGCCAGTCAGTCGCGATGGGTAATTATCCTTGAATATTCGTGGTAAGAAAGTGACACATAAAATTTTCAGGCCAATGGAGAGGCAAAGCAAAACTAGTCCAAAGTGTGACAAAATAGTGGCTTCTTTCATCATATAATAAGTTAGTTTAGCTTTTACTAAAAGCAAGATGAGAGTTTTAAGGAATAGCAGCTAAATCCATTTCTGATAAAAAAAATGTCAATCAGTAGCGTTAAATGGCTGGAATCTGAATGCTTCAGAAGAGTGAAGGGTCACTTGTTTTAAAAATCCAGGTCAATTGATGCCCTTTGATGGTAGCTTAGTAGCAACTGTGTCACCTCATAGAAGACAAGGTTACAAATTAAATATATGGAAGCCCTAATCAGATCATCGCGAGTTTCCAACATGATAGTGGACCAAGTTATCTTAAGCCTGCCTTAGTAGGAGGCCTACACAGTCGTGTCGTAGCTGTGTTCATTTAGTTCAACGATTCACACTGGACTGAAAGAAACATTTTGTTCCATCTAAAGGCGAATAGTACTGCGTGCGGAGAATATAGAAGATGCAGGCACTGGATTCTTGGTATTGACTTCGTCGGATGCCTGTTCTTTTCGGCTGCGGCCTATGGTTTTTAGCTGAAATTTTTGAATTTTGACTGTTTACGGTACAGATTACGGAGAGACAGATACTCACTTGTGATTTTGGCTGGTACAGATGTTGAGCTTTTAATGTGTAGATCGTTTAACTTGTAGACTCCGTCTTGAGAAAATACTCTATTTAAAAGTTAAGTACCGTAGAAAAAGCTAAAAGCCATCAGCTTTTGAGGTAAAGAACATGCCCTAGATGAAGGTATTATCGCTTGTTTTCCCCTTATTTTGGACTTCGCAGTTGATTACTATGGCAGTAAAGTAGTAACGCAAATTGCTATAATTTAAGTGGTTAGGCCTCTTGGCTGAACCAGTCCATCTGCCAATGGAGGAAGGGAAGGCTTCTCACCTGCACCAGGTGTGATGCATACCAGGCCGGTGATCATGCCCTGCACTGCTCCGATCACCGATGGCTTCCCGAAGAAGACGACGTCGAGGAGCGTCCACACGAGCAGGCTGGTGGATGCGCAGATATGTGTGTTGAGCACTGCCATGGATGAATCAATGTTGGCCGAGTATGGGTCGCCGCCATTGAAGCCTGTCCATCCAAGCCAGAGCAGCCCCGCCCCTGCTAGCACCAGGAGTATGTTGCTGGGCGGGAACCGCTCTCTGTCTGATGCTGACCTCGGCCCCACCTGCGTGCCACGAGATGCCAGAATCATATAAGTACAGAGGTGGATGATGATGAATTTAATCAGAGATGTTTTGTGTACCCAGTAGGCGGCAGTGAGGCCGGCAATGCCGGAAGAGAGGTGGATGACGTAACCACCGGAGTAGTCTATGACACCCCACTGGAAGAGGAAGCCACCACCCCAGAGCGAGAAGGCGCAGACAGTGTAGGAGAAGGTGATCCAGAGCGGCACAAAGGCCATCCAGGCCTTGATGTTCATGCGCCCAAGGAGCGAGCCGGCGAGGATGATGACGGTGATGCTGGCGAACATGCACTGGAAGTACACCATGGTGGCAGCCGGGTAGAACGGCCTGAGCATGTCCGCCTCAGGCGATCCGTCGTGGTAGCGCATGGCGGTGGCGGTGAGCTCCGACCGCGCCACCAGGAAGCTCTGCCCGAGCGCAGGCCGCGCCTTTCCCCAGAAGGGCAGGAGCCGGTCGCCGAACGACATGTTGTACGCCCAGATGACCCAACAGATCCAGACGGCTGCAAAGGCGTACAGCGCCATGAACGCCGAGTTGATGGCCCACTTCTTCTTGACAATGCTGCCGTACAGGATCACCAGCCCCGGCATGCTCTGCAGGCCGACGAAGGTCGCGGACGTCATCTGCCACGCGTTGTCGCCCTTGTTCAGCCAGTCCGGCGACGACGACGTGTTCTGGTACGCCACCGGCATCGCTCCCGCCATGGTCGGCACGGAACGATTGGCAGGAGCGGAGCAGGAGACGTAAGGGAGGATTTTTCTACTGAACTCGCTAGTACAACTCCATCCGCAAGGGCGGTGTCTCTGGTGGTGTATATATGCCTCCCTGACTAGAAACAAGCATGCTGCGGCTCACAGCCTCAAACCTTGGAGTGGGCATGATGCAAGTAAGATTCCCCTATTAACGCTGACATGTTTGTACTTGCAGAAGCATATATAATATCAGGAATTGCTAATCAATACTCGAATTGAAAGACTGAGGATGCTAATAGAGAGGGAGTGAACGGTGCCTTAATAAATTTTTCCTAAAACTTCACAAATACTTGACTCTAATAGCTACATAGCTATAAAGATCAGACTGATAGCCAACACACAACCTAGCAGGAGAAGGGAAATCGGAACTACCAGCTTTATAACTATGGTACTGCTGTTGTGCGGTAGTACCGTTGTTATAACGGCGGTACTATCACTCTCTCGATGAATATGCAAAACAGCCTGAATTCAAAAGCTAAAAACGATGGAACTTTTTATCCGTAGATCCAAATGATACGAGAAGGGAAGAGAATTGATCAAAACCAATCAAAACCAATGCACATCAATAAAAAATAAGAGAGACTTAAAGAGATGCACAACGATCGATGTATTGCATACTTGAGAAGGTAGGTTTTACAGCCACTCCATCTTAGAGGATAAAGAGCATGCAAAACACTTACTCTCAAACTCTAGCCCTAGAGATAAAAGCACAAGAGATATGGATTGGATGAAAATATCTTACACATGTCTCCATCCAACCTCTTTTTATAGGTGGGCTAACCAGTCACCTCTATCCTTAATAGATACTATCCAATTAGCGCAATGTAGAAAATCCGTTAACCACACACACGAGTTTTACTCATACATATTTACTTATGTATGCTTTTCAAAGCGCATAAGCTCTAATATGCTAAATCCTTAGCCTTGATCCGTCTCGATCAAACTAGCTTTACCTTAACCTAAACCGCTCTCTAATGTGTCGCCCACGAACCGCGGTTTTGATTCAAGATAGTTTCCGGTATTTTGGTCAAACTACCAAAATACTCTTCGTTGACCCGGTCTTCATTTTCACTGCAAGCAATTTCTATGCTTGCCACGTGTAGGTGCATCGCTAGCTTGCCACATGTCGTCAAGTCTCTCCCATTCCAGTTCCACCGAACCACGGCTCACTTGACCTGTGTAAACTACATGATGCCACCTCGCTGTTTGAACTCACCTTTAATATTTTCCGCATTTCTCGTGCCATGCTTGAGCTCATTATCTCACCCGACATCCTCCATTGTTCTGAGCCTCGGCTCCTCCCTGTGTATAGCCCCAATCCTCGCTGTCGACCATGGTGACTCCAAGCGTCCCTGCACATCAAAAGACAAAGATTATTTTTGGGTATAAGTTCTTCACAACTTGACCCACGTTAACCAGTGGCGGACCCAAGGCCCGGCCACCCTGGGCCACTGCCCGGGCTCAAATTTCTACTGCCATATTTAATCATGGGTCAACAGCAGCTAGCTATAGCCAATTAGGGAATCAGCTGAACTATCTACTATTGTATCTGTAGTTTCTTGGTCATGATTAGATGGACCTTCGTGTACCATCTACTATTGCCATGCATGAGTGATACCTTCATTATCTTTACTTTCAGGGGCTAACAGTACGGAAGTAGTGATCATACCATTTTATGCACCATATCATGATACATTGGCCCATTGGTTGCTGTTTTGGATTAGTCCACCTGCCGGCAAGCTGGGCGACGTATTGGCCAAGAAGTAGGAGTCGCCGCCGCCGGTGCTGGTGCTTCTCCTCGTGGCTGCCGTCACCGTCGTCTTGCCCTCCCCCGCAGGCCGCAGCTGTCTCTGCTCGGAACTCGGAAGGTACACGAATACACGATCGGTGTATGCATTTTCATATGTGTACTAAAACGATGGTTTTATTTACAAAACTATTAAGCACGCTAGCTTTGCTTATATAGGTCGATGTGAACTTGTTATTGGTTGTTACTTGTTAGCTTGCCCAGGCTCTAAAAAATTTCTGGGTCCGCCACTGACGTTAACCGAAACATGCATCATGCAATCTTAAGCAATGACACAGATCATCTCAACTCAATCCATGACTCAATTCTCATAATCCTGTTTTCTGTGGAAATCGGTAGTACCGCGCAGCGGTAGACCGGTCCCCAAATCGGTACTACCACTCCTTTGCACCTCGTATTGGATCTCTCTGGAAAATATGTACCGCAACTTACACCGGAACTATCGTTTTTTCGGTATTATCACACTCACAACGCCAGTACTTCTGCACTACGGTATGACCGCTCTAATACTTGTGGTACCATCGATTTTTCTGGAACTTTCAGAAAATAACCTAAACTAAATGTGATCTTTGCAAAATCTTATAACCACTCTACGAAATTTATATTGGTTATTCACAACATTATCCTAGACCTTCTTGCATGGTCCTTCACGAGTGTTTTTTTAGGTTTGATTATTCAAATTTCTCGCCATATGATTTTGCTAGTTGGAAGTTGGAATTATGACTTGAGTCTGAGAGATTCATTTTTGTCTGTATATTTTGTTTTTTCCCTTGCAGAAAGGGAGTGTGCTGGGCTAAGAAAAGGAAAGCGGCACGCAGAAAGGGACTTGGCTGACCTCTAGGCTGGACGAGCTGCATTTCAAGTCTAGAACGACTTGTAAAAAAGTTAGGAGGAGGAAGAGGTCACGCATCCATCCTAGCATGCCGTGCTCCAGTGAAGTATGAACTGCATCAACTCTGGCTGCCGACTTTGTTTGCAAATCGCAGCTCTGCAGGTGCTTCCGAGGAAGTTATAGAATTTTTTGTACGGATAATCCATTTTTTATTCGAAATTACATAAATATACCCGCGGGAAATTTTTTTACAAAAATAGGCTCCAGTCGCCTAATGGTTGGGCGACTGGAGCCTTTCGCCCAACCACACGGCGACACAATATATCTCGCTGCACAGTAGAGCGACTGCATTAAATCGCTCTTCCGTATGGCGACTGGCATGCAGTCGCCATACCGTTAGGCGACTGGCATGCAGTCGCCATCCCGTTAGGCGACTGCAGGTAGCCCCCGTGATTGTTTTAGAATTTGTGAATTTTGTAACGTTGAACCGGTAAAAAATACGGTGAAGTTGTAATAAAAGTTTATGTTCATTGTATATTGTAGGTGTGTAAAAAGTTTTTAAAATTTTTTTTTGAAAGATTGAGTAGAGAACGATCGATACATACACTGTTAAGTGAGATAGTTTATATGCGGAAAGAGATGATAGACTTATGTAAATATAAATAAACTTCATAATATAACTGTGAGTAACATGGCGCATGTATTTTCATTACATGCATAACATATATAGCATCTGCAGCACGCCTCACTGGTCACCCTGCTGTGCCCCGTCACCGCGCCCGCGTCCTCCCATACGGCCTCGCTTGGCCCTCCTCTGGTGCAACGGATTAGGACGATCCGAAAAGGTAAAACGAGGAGGAGGGTGTCTATCCCGCCCCTGCGCTGGTGGAGTCAGCTGCACCTCTGGCTGTGTAATCTCCGGTGCACCGGGGAGGGCACTGGCAGAAAGAACCTGCGGTGCGACGTCGGGCGACGGCGCGAAAAACTGGTCCACATCCTCCTGGCCTGGGGAGACGCCGTGCTGGTAAGTACCTGCAATATTAATATCGTTAGTGCGTTGCATGTCGTCTTCGGATAAACACGGTATAAGACCCTATGCGTACCCGTAGCTGGCGCCATGGAGGAGGCGTACACCCCCTGCGTGGGGAAGACAGGGGTCTGCGTAGGAGGCGTGAAGTGAACCGGTGTAGGAGGCCCTGCCCAGGCTGAACCCCCTGGCTGCTCCGGGTGAGGTGGTGGAGGACGTGTCCACGTAGGTGCACCATAGTAGTGCCACGCTGGTGCAGGTGACACTGGTGGACGAGTAGTCGTAGCTGGGGGCGTGGAGACCGCCGGTAGCCTCGTGCAGGATAGTAGGCTAACGATACGTCTACACCCCTCGTGCACCCGACGCGCAAAGCTGAGGCCCTCCTCATGGGTCAGCTGCGCACCACTGGCGAGCCTCTCCAGTACTGTGCCGGACTCGGCGTATAGGTCAGAACCGACGTCAGCCTGGACACAAAGACATAAAATGGTCGATTATGGAAACGACATTACCATTTGGGAATCTTTGAAATGACATGTAACGTACCGCGAGGTGAGCGTCGTGCGCGAAGTGCGCGGGGTACGTGTCCGTCGGAGCGGCGACGTGTGTGGCAGGCGGGTCTACCACATATACGAGCCTGATACGGGTCTGCGGCTGGTACCAGCGCAGGTACTCCGCGTACTCCCTGCTGTCGTACGGTCGGTCCTCGTCCACGCGGTCGTCGAGCGCATCCTGCCACTGCTCGACCCAGGGCTGCATTCTCACCGACCAGTCCGTGCCTCTTTTCACTCCCTTCCCGCTGTGCCTGCGTATAAAACCATTACGTAATGTGAGATACTTGCGAACGCAGTAGTAAGTATGTACATATTTAGCAGAAACGTACACTCACCCGTGCACGTGCGGCGAAAGCGATGGTCCGACTGGTACAGGAACCGGCTGCCATAGCCCGAACTGCCGCATCACCCGCTGGGGTGCGTAGTCCTCCACGTAGATGAGGTACACGAGCTTCCGGCGGGTGAGCCAGAAAGCCTGGTCACGCCAGCAAAGTGAAGACAGACCGCCAGGAGCACGGGCTTGCACTGCCGTATCAGCGTACGGCTCCCAGCGCACGTCGTCGGCTGTGATGCGGTCGAGCTGCTCCACAAAGACCCGGTACGCCCGCGTGACCTGCACGTGCGCGAACTGTACCTGCAAGAAAGACAAGTTGTTTACAATGACGATCGTCAATAAGAAAGAAATAGTTAACTGTGATAAAACTTACTCGGCGACGGCACCACATAGAACCCATCGTCGGCCGGTCGACTTCTCCCCCCGGATACATCTCGGGCCCGTACGGACCCACGTCGTCTAGCACAGGTCGTCCGACGCTTAAGCGCTCGAACGACCACAACTGTAGTAGCAGGGAACAACCCGTGAGGATCGAGTTCGGCTTGACCCTCGTGCACGCATCGCACAGCGCGCGGTACGTCGCGGCAAGTACGGCCGATCCCCAGCTGACCTGGTGGGGCTCGCCGTCAGCGATCGCCCTCGCATAAGCGATAAGGCGCGCATCCACCGAGTTGCCGTGGCTGGTGGTGAAAAGCACCCAACCAAACAGCCACAGCACGTACGCCTCCAGGTGCCGCGAGACCTGCTGATCGTCTGCCTGCGGAACCATGCGCTCCACCTGAATGCAAAAAAGTTGTTATTAGTACGTAATACCACAAATAAGAGCTTCGAAGATACGATCGATTTTATATACCACGTACCCGGTACTGTCTGAGCCACCTCAGTGTCGGCCCATGGGTCTGCGCCTCTCCGAACACGTGGTGGTCAGCGGCCGGTGGAACGACACCCTCGAATCTGCCGAGCAGGTCAGCGCGCCAGTCGGCCGGGGCCTCCGGTAGGAAGGCAGCGTCTCCCGCGATCGGAAGCCCAAGAAGCAGGGACACATCCTGCAAGGTCGGCGTCATCTCCCCGAATGGGAGGTGGAAAGTGTGCGTCTCGGGCCGCCAACGGTCCACCAAAGCCGTCAGCAGGGAACGGTCGAACGGAAATCGTCGTGATCGATCCCCGCCCGCCTCGTCCCCGCCCTCGTCCCCGCCAGTGGCTCCATCCTCCTCTGTGGCCTGCACCATCCGGGCAAGAGGGAGTAGCCCGGCATCCCGCAGCCTGCAAACAAAGTGAAGGTCAGCACGGAACGAACTAACGGTCGCACTAAACGCTGGAATAGTGCTCACCTGGCAGTCCAACGAGGGTCGAGTCCCCAGGCCACGCGAGGTGTCCGTGTCCGGACCACTCCCAGCTGAGGCGGCTCGTCCGTGCTCCCCGGTGGCGGCACTAGATGGGAAGCGCGATGAGAGCGGTCCACGTGCTCGTCCAACAGCGCGAACCGCCACTCCGAGTCACGTTCAGCACGAGTCATACCTGCAAAATTTGTACAATACTTTCAACATTAAATTTTCTGCATGTAAATTTGTACAATAATTTCAACACTAAATTTTATACATCTAAGACTGTACATTAAACTTGGTACATCTAAATTTCTACATCTAAACTTGTACATTATACTTTCTACATCTAAATTTGTACAATAAATGGTACACAAAATTTATAAACTAAATTTTCTAAACTTTATTTCTAAACTACATTTAGTACACAAAATTTGAAAATTAAATGTCTAAATTATATTTCTATATTTAATTTCTAAACTAAATTTTGAAACTACATTTTCTAAACTAAATTTGTAAACTAATTTTCTACACTACATTTTCTAAACTAATTTTCTAAACTAAATTTGTAAACTAATTTTCTACACTACATTTTCTAAACTAATTTTCTAAACTAATTTTCTAAACTAATTTTCTACACTACATTTTCTAAACTAATTTTCTAAACTATATTTCTAAACTAATTTTCTACACTACATTTTCTAAACTAATTTTCTAAACTAAATTTCTAAACTAATTTTCTACACTACATTTTCTAAACTAATTTTCTAAACTAATTTTCTAAACTAATTTTCTACACTACATTTTCTAAACTAATTTTCTACACTAACAAAAAATATAACACGAAAAATTACCTGAAAATTGCGCACTCCCCCTCCTCTTCTCCTCCTCCCCTTCTCCTCCTCTCCCTCTCCTTCTCTTCCCCTCCTCCCCTTCTCCTCCTCTCCCTCTCCTTCTCTTCCCCTCCTCTTCTCCTCCTCTCCCTCTCTTCTCTGCGACGGCGGCCGAACGACACAGTGACCGCTTGGCCGAGCGCGGTATATATCTCACTAGAAGTCGCCGAACCGTTGAGCGACTGAAATGCAGTCGCCTAACGGTTGGGCGACTAGATGGAAGTCGCCCAACCGTGGGGCGACTGCAATTAATCGCCCAACGGTTGGTAGATTCATTAAATGTCGCCGTGTGGTTGGGCGAACAGCTCCAGTCGCCCAACCATTAGGCGACTGGAGCCTATTTTTGTAAAAAATTTTCCCGCGGGTATATTTATGTAATTTCGAATAAAAAATGGATTATCCGTACAAAAAATTCGAAGTTATATGGAGCTATTTTTCATGTTTGCTACTCGTCCAACGACGACTAGATCAAAAGGTTGTTGCAGCATGCAGTTTGGCATTAATGGTGCTCCTCCCCAACCGGAGATTCACACACACAAAAAAAAAGGAAGAAGAAGAGAGAGAACACTACTAGCCAGTCCAGCTTTTTTTTTAGATTTTTGTCCTTCGCCTTCTCCAAAAATCGAAATAAACAGGATTTCTTAAAATGAATTATTCAAATAATTTTTTGAGCTCAAAATTATGTGTATCATCCGTGTCAGTATTTACACCGTTTGATACTGGTACAGATAAAAATCATCATCTGTAGCAAAAAAAACCCAGTTATGGCCAAAAAATAGGACGTATATCAGAACTAGTAGAGCTTAGAATCACATCCTTGGGGAGAGAAGTTCCAACCTCCAACCAGTGTAACATCCCTGCTTTCACAAGCGATGTTGTAATACGGCAATTTAGAATGTCTGCTCCACCGTCCGCTTCTTATGCTAGTAAGCTAATAGCCATCTATGCTGTCGTGTGCTACTGTGCTGTCAAGAAAACAATTAAAGAAGTGACAAGGCGACGTCCCTAGCATCTTCTCTAAGCCTGACAGCTACTGTCACTGATTTGGTCATCACTGGTTTCGAAGCAAAGGGATTGGCTAGCTCGATCAGTCAGTTGTCGTCGAGAATCTTCACCGATCGTGAGGCATGCAGGGAGTCAAAAGAAAGATCCGAGGATAGACTGATCATACACGGTAGACGTACGAATCTTCGTGGGCGTTCACGTTCTTCTACGTCGTATATAAAAACCACAGTTTGATGGCTGCTGTGATGTTCTTATTTTTAAAAATGGTGTGGCAAAAGCTATAAAAATTATATTACTTTGTTTGGTGAATCGGATTAAAGTTAGATGAATTCGATTATCTAATGATTATTCTCTCACATTATATCTCATATGTCCTAAAACATTATATATATATATATATGTGTGTGTTGGGGGGTTGGGTTGGTGGGGAATAATTCCATACTATTGGGAATACGTGTGTTGGGGGAAGGATAATTTCATACTACTGGAGAGTATGTACTCCCACTTGTTATATACCGCTTAAATGATATTGTGATGCCTCTTCATCTTTTTGAGTATACTCTAATAATGATTATACACACACTTCTGGGAGTACGTACTCGCACTTCTAATATACCCTTTTAATATCATAATTTGTGTATGTCCTCCTTTTATACATAAAAAAGTGCATATAGCAAAAATAAAGGGCTACGACGAAAATTTTTCAACTAAGTTAAATTGGAGTATCTTAGAATTAGTACATAAGTATACCGAAAGTGATAAAGAGGTATAAAATAATCGTTTAAGTGGTATATTCAAAGTGGGAGTATTACTCCCAGGAGCACGAAAAAGCTTAGGAAGAGATTTACTAACCAGCGCGTAGGTGTAGAATACGTGGACATTTTTGAATGAATTTACCATCTGTTCTGAATGAAGTTATGTCAACCCTTCGCAGTGTTGAAAAGTTATTATCAGTTCTGCATGAAATTACCATCGGTAATGAGTGAAGTTACTGTCAATGCTCACAATACGTAGCCAGTGGTAACTTTCTTTACAGCCGATGATAACTTCTCAAACAACCAGTGATAATTTGCCGGAGTGCAAAACTGCCCGTAGAATACACGTGCACACAAAAATAGCGCTACAATGAAGATCTTTGCCAAGCCCCCTCCTCCACTCTGCCTCGAAATCGTGACGACTTTGGACGGGAAAACGACGCTGACGGTCTACAGGACTCATGTAATGGCATCCGGTTGCTGGCGCAACGCTCATCCTACGACGGCGATGGTGCAGAGGCAGCATGACCCAACACGCGTTCAGGCACGCAAGGTGGTGATCAATTCGGCTTTAGCTTTTAGTTTCCGGCTTATTTTTCACTATTCATAAATTTCGTCCTTTTCTGAACTTTTGGCTTTTTGTTGAGCCTTTTTGCCGGTTCTTTTTTCCCGTATTTGTTTGTATTATACTTAATGGGCTAATATATTTTTTTATATTTTTAAATTTAATTATGCTAAATAAGTCTCTGTCAGCTACAGTGTTTTTTCAGCCAGCTACAGTGCTTTTCAGTCATAAGCCACTCAAAATAAGCCAAAATGATCACACCCTTAGTGACAACGGTTAGAAACAAAGCGATGATCGCGTTGGCTTGACCGGTGTGCATTCGGGTATAGTAGCCAGGGAGGTGATAGCAATGGCGTGATCGGCCCGGCCTGCGTCAAACTCGACATGGCTTCAGGCGTGGTTGACTTCAGTGTGCACGGGGACGAGGATCTGGCTGCGGGCATGCCGGTGTTCTAGCCGGTGAGCATGTTGGCGTATAGGCTAGCTAGTCAGTCGTGGCCTGTAGAGCAGTCGATGATGATAACATGTTGAAAAACTATGTTATCGGGCGATCCAAAAGCCAATCAACATAACTGGAAAATGAGAACAATCACACAATCAAGTAATGCAAAAGTAAATGAACATTTGACACGAGATAAGAAAGAGAACTTGGTAGGCTTGGCGACACTACCCGCATCGCTAAACACAGTGCCCGCAACTGCTACGCGCCTACGCATTGGCTGCTTGTTGCTTGTTAATTTTTCTTACTTGATAGAGAAATCATATCAAAGCACAAAAGAACACACTACAAAAGGGACTCCTTTTTCAGACAACATATCTGTCAATACCATTTGACATCCAATCACATGATATGCTCTGTCAAAACTTCCCATTTTCACAGATTACTTGACATAATCATATAAAGCAGAAGGTCAACACACTGCAAAGGGAGCTCAATTTTCAGACAACATTCTCTTATCAAAAATCATTTAACACTAAAAAAATCAGTTGCCCATTGACATTTTTCACACAGCACTGTACCAAAAACGTTGTTACAGATCACTTGATCTAGAGATCAAAGAAAAAGCAGAAGGCAGTGATGGACCGCCTGTTCGATCGATGGGTATCTTCAGACAATATTCTCTGTCAAATCCATGTACTACCACCTTATATGTGAGTATTTTCAGTAACTACTACTACTAGTAGTTTCAGTAAAGGTACGAGCAAAACCAACACCATCCAGGACACTGAGCAGAAGAAATGGGAGAGAACCGAGCTAGTTAGTTCTCAGTACTGATCCAACTGATCCAAGTAGTAGTGAAAGAATAGAGCAAATCCAATGATGTCACCTCACTTCTGTAGGATGTCCAAAACTTTCATGGAAGCAAAATCGGTTTGAAAACATGAATTCTTCGGGTAGCACTTCTCCGCTCATCCCTTCCTTCAACTTTCCTAACCGGAAATGTTTGTTTTTATCGGGATTCCTCGGATGTACAATATATCAGCTCATTTCTTGAGTTGAAAAAAGAAGCAATTGCGGAAATGGGCGTTTTGTTTTTGTTTTTGTTTTCCCTATCCCTCGTTGTAAGAAGATACTCTGATTCTTGCTTGGGTCATCCTAAAGTTATGGATCCTTTTGGTTGGACTCAACTTTGGTGTATGAGTTGACTATACGGATGATTACGCTGATTCCAGCTTCCCTGTGATGAACAGAAGTGCTATTCTAACGAATAAAGATTTGCTCCTTTCTCTGCATTTCTACCTGCCTACGTTTCAAATCCGTTTAATTTGCTGCCTATGTCCTATGAAGACAAGTCATCCAAAGTGTGCAATGTGTGTTTCTTTCTTATAAATTTGAAGTTGTGCTTGTGTTCAAGAAACGGACATATCAAAAGTTTTCCCTAGTCCTCTAGTTGGATATTCCGGTATGTGAAGTCTCAATTCTGGAAAACGTTCATGTTTTTTTTTTTTGAATTCGCAACATGTTTGCTAGTTGTTGCAAGCAGGTGGTAATGCTTTATTTGGAGGTTGACTGGCTACCTGAAAACCCTTTTTTTTTTTTTCTCTTCTAACATCTTTTTTACCTCCTATTGCCACCCGGATGAGTCACGACTGCTGGCGAAAAAAAGAGAAACTTTTGTCAAGTACAAGAGTAAATCATATTATAATATCATGTATTATTTTACAAGTTGCAGATAAATCCAAGGTATATTAATATTACCAATATATATAATATGGAAATTGATACCAACTAGACGTCCCATGTATGGAATGCCGGCCCACTCATCGGTCCATTATCTCACTCTCGTCCAACCATCCATCCATTCTTGTGCCATATACTCGCTCGCTCGCTCTTGTCTAACCATCCATCCACTGTAGATCCATCCATCCATCCATCTCTCGCTCTCCTCCCCGATGGCTTGTCCCTACCCGACCCCATACACGGCGATGACCATAGCCCTAGCCACCCCGACCCCGGCGCCGACGCCACCGGATCCAGTCGATGGCTCCTCTTTGGCAGTCCTCAGGGGTGGACCAGATCCAGAGCAACAACTATCTGATCTCCTTGTTCGAGTTCGCCACGGTCTCCTGTGCCATCTCGCCACCACCCGGCTCCTCTGCGGGCAGTCGCGAGGGTGCCGCCATGATGGACGAGCTCGACACTGACCACGACGGCTTCGTTGACTTGGGAGTGTTTGCCGAACGACAAGCTCAAGGCTGAGCTACGCGCCGCCTTCGATGTCTACAACATCGACGGTGATTTACATTGTTGGGTTGTTTTTTTTTGATTTCATGTATACAACACTTTATTTTCATGTATGCAACAATCACCAACAACTAGTACAATATTGAGATTTTTTATTAATATTTTTATTGTATACATGGCTAAGAAATATTACAAATAGACGAGATATGTTGCGTCCGACCGTGCAGAGCTCTTCCGGGCGTTAGCAAATCCCATATAATGTACCTGGCATTTCGTGCAACTTATGCCTTGAAATAGCCCTAAACCAAGGAGCAAGAGCGGTAAAAATAATTGCACGCCGAAGTCCGCAAAGTTACACATATCTAGGCCATAGCCCAATGTTTGCGTACAATTCCAGGCAGGCTCCAGCCCACTCCGACCGACCAGGCAGGCTCCATCCGTCCAAGTCCAAAGCCGTCCTCCTACGCCTCCTTCCCCGAGATCTCGATCCCACCATGGCCGCCTCTCCTCCTCCGCCACCGGCGACCGCCGCGCCGCCCGACCTCTCCATCCCCTTTGACCTCGCCACGCGCGGGCAGTGGCAGGCGCTCCTCGCCCACCTTTCCCACCCCTCCCACACCCACCACCGCCTCCTCCTCTCTGCCCTCTCCGCGCTCTCCCTCGCCAAGCTCCGCCGCTTCCCCGACGCCGCCGCCCTCCTCGCCTCCCTCCACCCGGACCCCGCCTGCCCGGCTCCGCCCTTCCTACTCCGCCTCCTCCACGCCCTCCTCCCGCTCTTCCTCCCCGACCGCCCCCTCGCGCTCGACCGCCTCTACACTCTCCTCTCCTCCGTCCGCGCGCGCCCCGACGCCCGCCACCCCGAGTGGCGCCGCCGCGACGCCCTCGTCTCGTCACTCCTCGTCGCCGACCACCTCGCCCACCGCGAGTTCGACGTCGCCCTCGCCCTCCTCGCCGACCTCGTCGCCCGCGAGCCGGAAAACCCGGTCCTCCTCTCCCGCCTCGCCTACGCACACCTCCAGATCGGCAACCTCGCAGCCGCCTCCTCCGTCTTCCGCCACGTGGAGTCCGTCGCGGCCGACGACCCCTCGCACGCCAACCTCCTCGCCCGCAACCGCGCGCTCGAGTGCATCGTGGCCAAGGACTACGCTGCGGCGGTGCGGGAGTACGAGCGCTGCATCGAGGCGGACCCCGCGGACGCCATCGCCGTGAACAACAAGGCGCTCTGCCTCATGTACTCCCGGGACCTTGGCGACGCCATCAAGGTGCTCGAGGGCGCGCTGGAGAGGGTGCCCACGGCGGCACTCAACGAGACGGTGGTGGTGAACCTGTGCAGCATGTACGAGCTCGCCTACGTCAACCACGGGGAGGTCAAGCGGACCCTCGTCGACTGGATCGCCAGGGTCGCGCCGGACGACTTCGACACGTCCTGCACGCGCATGTAGGAGGTACTGGCTACCGGAGTTCAGCTTTGAATTATTTCACCCTGCTGCTACGATCCGTTCTGTGACAGACAGATGGGTGTTGCTCTAGTTGTTCCACACACTGGAATCTGATTGTCCATGTTTCCATGGAATTTATTGATTTTCTTTGGCAGCAATGAAAGTTGTGAGGTTGTAGTGATTTGCTGAACTTGAATGCTCAATGTAGTTAACAAATACCGGGGATTTTGTAGAGAATTGTATTTTACTGCTTGAAATGCAATGATCATACATGTTTGGAATACGCATACATCTTTTTTTTTTAAAAAAAAATCCATTCGTGTTTTAGAATGTTCTAGTTTGGGGCGAAAGATTGAAGCTTTGTCATGTGGAATTCATGAGGTTTGATGTTTGACTTGGAGTTTGTTGCCATTGTTGTCCATTTTGGAAGCAATTATACATGTAACATTATATTGCTCTGAAGGATTTTCCTCAGTGGCCTGATAAACCAGGAGTATTACTTTGTGATTAAAAATGCAAATATTGAAGAATGTCTGAATCAAAGCCCGAAAGATGGCACATATACAAGTATACAATATAAATATTGTCGTCAGAAGAATATTGTGGACTGGTGAAATATATAACATTTTCCTTGGTGCTAACAATTGCACCCTCACAATCCAATGGTGTGGAATACGGAGAGGGAATGCATTTTGCTTTTTTTTTAACGATCAGTAGTATCAAGGTCATGGGAGCATACGCTACTTAATATCTGGAAGTACTGTTCAATTTGAACTGTGATGCCAGTAGTCCAGTACGGTAATAGATACTAGAATCATAGCATCAACTATAGCTAAAATAAAAATGACCTACTACGGCTCGTATTGTGTGTGTATTGTTATCGATCAAACTTCAGATTTCCATTTCATGCCTCCTTTAACAATTGCTGAAGTGAAGCTGCCATCAAAGAACAGCACATAAACACTCCAAATAACATTTGAAGAATTTAGGTGCTTAAAGCAGTTGAGTAATCTCTTGTGGTTGCAGACATGCAGTACAAATCCTTTCCCCGTTGCCTGCCGGTAAGCCCACACAATTGGGCAGCGCAAGCAGTCTGGGAGACCTTGTTCTCCCGTAGTTACTTAACAATCTGCAATGCCTGCATGCATGGAACTCTGCATCAGCAACAAGACCATTCACCACAGCCTTCACAAAGGACGCGAGCACCTCCAGGCTCCAGTCCTCCACTCCCTTGAGCCGTTGAACTTGTTCTGCGATCTCCACAACTACTTAAGTCGTTGGGTGGCACAGTATCCCACACATCATGGACACCAAAGTAAATTGGCACCGAGTCATTAATCTACTACAATCGATTTGTAGTTCTCGCCTTAAAAAACACTTCTTTGAAAATAAGATAGTCACTACAAAAATAACTAAGCTATAAGTCCAAAAAAATCTAACCAATTTATCAATGGTATAGTAGTCAGTACTCAGTGGTCACAGGTTATGTTTCTGAAACCGTGTAAATGTCCAAAACCATACTTATTTGGCTTCGGCCCTGATCAATTCGGCTTCGGCTTCTGGCTTATTTTTCACTATTCATAAGTTTCGTCTTTTTTCTGAACTTTTGGCTTTTTGTTGAGCTTTTTTGCCGGTTCTTTTTTTCCCGTATTTGTTTGTATTATACGTAATGGGCTAACATATTTTTTTATATTTTTTAAATTTAATTATGCTAAATAAGCCTCTGTCAGCTACAGTGCTTTTTTCAGCCAGCTACAGTGTTTTCAGCCATCAGTGCTTTTTTCAGCCAGCTACAGTGTTTTCAGCCATAAGTCATGAGCTTTTCAGCCGAACCGATTGTGATTGAAGAGATGAGTACAGTGCTAGCATATCTGGAGCTGGGTAACAAACGACATGTTAGATCGATCATCAAGAATAATTTAGTTTGGAATTATTGCGGAAGCCTAACTTTGCAGTTCCATCTCCAAGTGAAAAAGGCGGCTTGAAACAGAAAGCTAAAGTAGAGTGATTGCTTGATTGAATTGATTCACATGTTACCATTTTCCCAGTGAAAAAGAACGGGGTTCCAGAGGCAAGCTGTTAATTTTCGTGGACCCGTTAATGTTAAGGTCTGAAGATAACACCTGTACAAAATCCGATAATTAAGACCCATTTGGCGCAGCTCTAGTTCCGGAATCTATGCTAGATCTGTAGTTTGTTGACTAAATTAAAGTGATTTAAATATTTTTATTTAATATATAATATAAATGAAATGAGTCATGTAAATGCACTTAACATGCCTGTAACTCTAGATCCAGGATTTCCTAGAGCTACAGATGACCAGCTCTAGGAAATCGAGCTCTACCAAACGGAGCCTAAAAAGGACATCGTAACAACTTCACATGAAATAAATAGCGGAGCTAATAACTGCCAGGACTTGGGATAGATACAGGGAGGTCAAAACTCAGAGGGCACCTCGAAAATTAAGCCTCCTCAAGACAACGTCAAATGAAAAATCAGAAAATCATCATCATCTGCAGGTTCCCCTCTCTACAGCCTTTTCCTGCTGCAGGATTCCTTTAATCTCGCACGAATAACTACACCTTCAATCTTCATGGGCTCGTCTTGGCCGGTGCTCTTCTTCGCCTTGCCCAGAGAAATACATCATGACAACAAGAACAGCAACCAAGAAGATGAGAATGTACAACGCATTCACACCGAGAAGTGTTGGGGAACGACCACCACCCACTTTCTTCTTTGTCGTTCTTCCTGCCCTATATCCCTCAAGGAAACGACTAATTTGGGATCCATGGTCACCTTCTTCAAGACTCTCTGAACCCTCAACCTTCAGCAAGAAGCGTTTCAATCAATCACATAGCACAACTAAACAGATAAGCAAGATGGCAATGCCAAGTTTATTAAAGGTTGGGGCGTAAGCAACAAAATATAAAGAGATAACTTTGAACAGAAAATGCGATGGCAGCATGAGACAATAATTCAACATAACAAATGCATATGAACACACCATGTGACGTGTGTAAGAAAAGATACAAGCTTTTCGTTGCAACAAAAAATATGATACTTCTAAATTTGGTCATATATAGTATAAGTATGACAAATTAACCGGAGTTAAAAATTGTTCTACTTACTACTTCAAACTCCTCATTTCTGTCCCAGACTATCATCTTTGGCAGCTGTGAGCTCTTTGAAACATCAAAAGTCTCAGTGAATTCCTCCCACTGCTGGACTCCCACATATCCAAACACTAGGTCATGGTTTGCATTGGCTGCAGACCTCAAAACTTTTATCAACTGCATGGAATTTTCATCTGACTCATCCTCCAAAATTGTAAGAACAACTTTCCTGTCATCATCATTCAACATCTTGACAGTCTCTGAGCTGATGGGCACAGTTAAAGGCAGTAGGGATTGGCGTATAAAATCCTCCAAGAAGGTTCCTGCATCCACAAAAATTGTTGCTATGTACCATCTTGGAAAAGACATGCATTACAAACAATTAAAGTGTCCATATTTTTTTCTGTTCATACATGACAGTGTGTCCGCTAGGTGAATTACATATTTATATCAGCAGAAAAGCAGAGGGCACAAAACAAACAATAGGAATGAGAGTGATGATTAAGGCAATAAATTATTTTCCCCCTCATAGCACATGTATCAAGAAACATATAGAAAATAGTTATCCCAAGCATACCTTCAAATGGGCCATAGAATACACTTTGCTCATTATACTTTGGGTTAAGAGAAACCAATGCCGGAACCTTGTCAAAATCATACACGACCATCATATCCTCGGAGAAATCCTTTGCTGCAGAAAACCATGCCTTCTTCTTGTACTTCGCTCCATATTCAGCAATCAAAGATTCATCCACCCCAAATCCAATAAACAATGGAAATCCTATGCCGGCAGCCTCAACAAAGATTTTGATTGCCGAATCCGACTCGAGAATAGAAACATCAGGTGCGACAAGCTTCCTAAGGTTCTCAATGAGCAAATCAGCCTTCCTTGAACCGGTGTACTCAGTGGGGGCTCCATGGTCAAATAGCATCAGAGTAGGGAAGCCACTGCATTGAGAAAACCACAAACAGTAGGCATTTCAAACTCGTGTCTGTTTAGTGTAACCGAACTAGTAGAGCTATCCCGGTTGCTTACTCTACTCCATATTTGGACCCAAGCTTCTTGTACTTGTCGGCATTTACTTTGGCGACTACGATGGGCGTGCTCAGACCAGCAAGCACAGGAGCAGCTTCATCTAACTGCAAAAGGCAACGTGAGCAGCAGCTTATCAGTTCACAATGAGGCAGGTCGCGCAGATGCTGGAGGAAAGAGAGTGCGCCCTGCCTGTCTTGATGAGAGTCATAGTACAACTGTACAAGCGAAAACAGATGAGTGGAACTTCTGTCTCCCATTTTGGTGGATCTTGATGCACTGGTGCTGATTTCATTTTCTTCCTACAACCCAACCCAATCCATCTCTTGGATCACTCACTACTCAGCATCAACTAAAAGATATCCCTTTCCCCGTTCGCACTAACCTACTTGATTCCTATTCATCCTTGCAAACTCTCACGAACGAATCCTAAGTTTCTAACAGCTCGACCGATTCGAATTCGGCAAAGACTAGACCAGTAGAGTGGCTACTAGAATTGGTGGTGGTAGTGGAATGGAAGGGTGGATAGGGTACCTGGGGGGCGAGGCGCTTGCAGTGGCCGCACCAGGGAGCGTAGAAGTCGACGAAGAGGAGGTCGACGGCGCCCACCGCCGCCTCGAAGTTGCCCTCGTCCAGCTCCACCACACTCCCAGCCCGGGGGATCTCGAACTCCGTCCGCTCCCCTCCGCCGCTCGCCACGCAGGTCGCCGGCGGCAGCACCAGGACGAGGACGAGGAGATTGACCAGCCGCCGCGGCAGCGACAGCGACAGCGGCTTGTCCACCGGCGCCATGCGTTCGCGCGATTCGATCTCGCAGGCTCCTCTTAGCGTTCTGAACTGCGTGTTGTTACTGTTGTTTGTGCTCGCACACACTACACAGTTGACCATGCCACGTAGCAAGCGCCTTCGAGAAGGCGTAAAGTTTGTCAGGGAGAAGGCGCAAGTGCCTGCGAGAAGACGTAAACCTGCGGGATAAATAAAATGGGCTATTCCTGTGACTTCAGTCAAGCTTGTGAGTTGTGAACATCAACTAAAACTTGTGACCTTCTGCAGTCCAAGCAAAAACAAGTTTCTGCCATTGGAACCCTGAAGCTCCAAGAGGATCTTAGGAATCTACGAATGTAAAAAAGGATATTTGACTTGACAGAACCATTTCTGAGAACTCATCAGCCATCTCATCTCCCCCATAGAGCGGCAACAGTCTCAGCAAACAGCGCTGGTGTGACTAACAATTCAACGGCCCTACGCCAAAATTCAGAATACAGACCACACTAGTCATCGGCAGATGTAACATCGTTAAGAAGCCAATGTGACAAGGAAAAGTGGGGAAAGACAACAATAGAACATCTCACTGTGGTTTCTCTTTCTCCACAACTAGGGAAAGTCGAAGCTACCGAATTATTTGGCAGAAAAAAACGAGTATTACTACATCAGAAGACAAGAAACGAAGTATCAGCCTGTGGGAAGAGGGGCAAAAACAAGCAATGACCAATGTAAAACTGAAGCTCCAGCCTGAACTTCTCAAAATGCTACTGAAAAGAAAGAAATCTCATGGACAGGTGTTTCAAGTTGTGCTGTCTCTCGCATGTTGCTTATGCAGAGGCGGTCTTCTTCTGCTGGAAAACAACTGCGTACACAGGGACTGCAACGCCAATGCCAACTGCAGCCACCACGGAGAGAGTCACCTTCAGCTGCTGATGCTTCATACTGTGAAGGTTGTACATGTGCTTGGCATGGAGGTAGTATGGCTCATCATGGGCGTGCGCTCCCATCCTCCTCACACCAGTGGCATGGAATCCACGAGAAGCTGATACATGCACCAACAAGTCAGGAAAGTAAAATAAACAAGGGCTAAACTGCACAGAAAGACTAGACCGCCTTACTAATTTGAGTATGAAAACATAAAAAAAATATTGTGAATAAAATGAACAGCAAAACGAAAACAATCTGTATCCACAAAGAGTCCAACCAACATCTTCATGCTTGCAAGATGCTTTGCCAAACTCTAATAATGTTATGCAATGATATTTAAGAAATACAGGCATTCATTTCAAGAGTTCACGTTGTAATGTGCTTTAGCATAATCATGTTGGTTTTGAACATGAAAATTTTGCGCAGAGTTAATATGATTGATGCAGTTATACAATGACATTCTGACAGAGAATCTTGTTTAGCTAGATTACTAATGCATTTATACATTGACAGTGTAACAAAGAATCTTGATTAATTACATGAGGAAGAAAGACGGGTCAATTGTAACAAGGTACAATGTTGGCATTTTCCAAAAGAGAAAAAGATTACAGAAAATACATAGAGCATTTGGAGTGATGCAAAACTATCAAAGTTCCATGTAAAGAAGTGTATATGTACTAATGTCATTTCGACATTTGGAGTTCCAGTAATCAGAACCAGCAGCTATATCAATCTAAGTTATAACAGCTATAACTGTTGCACTCTCAAGTCTCCAATAGTATGTAGTGCTATATCTATCCGTTTTTCCTGCTTGACCATGCTATATCTAAAATATCCACCCCTTGCAGTACCTCACCTAGAGATTTCAAGTTACAAGAAAGGTCCATGGAGAATGACCCTACCAATGGTTGACAAAAAAACCAATCACAAATACATCAATACATGAAGAACAAGATTACCAACTATCAAGGGAAAACAACAAAACGATCATATAATCATACAGCTATCATCTACAGGATTTAGACTCTTAACTTCAGAAAGAGTCAAAGACAACATTTTCATTCTGATTGTACGGTACAATTAGCCAACATTATTAATATGCTAGGAGAGTGCAAGCGCCCAGTGGGTGAGAATACGGAATCCTTGATTCCGAGGAGTTTGATTCTGACCTCAAACTAATGCCAATCAACATACCCAAAGAAAAGGGTTTAAAAAAAACATACCCAAAGAAAAGACATGTACCCCAAAATCATATCCTTGCTGAAAGAAAATGAGTTCACAATCCCCATTTGTTCACATAATCCACCTAGACAACATTAACATTCGCTTCCTATCGCTTCAGATCAAATGAGAGGCCACCTCTAACGGAGCACAATTCCATGATAAATTTCAGGGTACTTTGTAAATAACCATTGTCTTTCTCTCAAAATTTAACGAACATTTGCAAACGCAGACACGTCTTGTGCCCAAATCGAGCACCACAAGAAACATTTCGTCAACAATTCTATCATTCTCTAGATACCGTCACACGCATCCGGAGCAATCCAAACAACCAAGAGCAACAGCGAGAACGACGCGATCAAATCGTGTCAGCGAAAAAGAAACCCCGATCTCGGATCGTGGTGGGGCGGTGCGGGCAAGGTCAAGAGGGTCTTACCTGCCGCAGAGGCTGCCTCGGTGCCGGATGCGAGGAGGCGGAGGCCGGAGAGGATACCGCGGTTGAGAGCCATCTCTTCCGGTGGTCGCCGCCGAGTCGCGGTGCGCGTGAGCGAAGAATGGGATAAATCGCGGGCCGAGCTCTCTACTCCGGTATACCGTGGGCCGCTCGTGATGGACGTGCTTTCGCTATGTTGTATTCGTTTACGTAAAATTGCTATATACGCCTTCACCAGTCATTGGCGAACTCGGGTTCACTTCTCATGGGGATCCGGACTGTGGACTCTGACGAGCTGGCCGCGTGAATTGCGTGGTCGTGGCGGACGCATGTTGTTGGACGGTGTTGTTGTTATCTTCTGAAATCTTGAACATTGAAAAACTTTATCATCAATTTTTTTTGAACTTTGATCACTGTCTTTTATGAATTGGTCATAGTTACGCATATAACAATTTGATATTAAATTAATTAATTAGTATACTATATATATATATATATATACACACACACACACGATCTAAAGTAGCTATATATAGTAAGAATAATTAATTAAATTGAATTAAGTAGAATAGACTATAAATTAACTAAACCCTAAACCATGCTAGATGTTAATAATCTTTTCTCTACATCAAGCTAGCAAAATCTAAATCTTCAATTCTCCTTTCATTAAAAATTAGATCTAAGTTAAATGCAATAAGGAACAAATTACTAACCATAGATAGTCAAGAACTTAATGGATCTATAATCACTCTTGCCAAAATAGTCTTATTTCACCAAATGGTCTCAAAGCCCTGCCTCCAGCTCAAAGCAGCAGCCTAAGGGCCTGTTTGGGGGAGCTGGAGATTCTTGTTAGTTCTTGACAGTGAAGACTGGTTTTGGGAAGGATTTGCAGTGCACATTGCCTCTGCTCCTTAGTCCATTATAAAGGGCTTAAAAGCCAAAACAGAACTCAACAACCAAAGCAAAAGCTTAACAAACTAAAGCAAACAGAATCAAACCAAATCAAATCAAAACTGAAAGTAAAAAGACTTTCTATCTAATCTAACCTGGGTAGAGCTTCATCCACCACTCACTCTAGAACACACAGCACACAAGATTGCAAGATTATTACTTCATTTCTCCCCC